>OX639998.1:67953312-69153312 GCA_951828415.1 Anomoia purmunda | reverse complement strand
AAAGAGGTCAGGCTGGATCTCAACATCGACATCGATGGCATCTCCATTCCGATGGTTAATCAGTCGAAGATTCTGGGGGTGACATTCGACAGCCTGCTCTCCTTCTCCGCGCACACTACCACAATCGCCAATAGAGTATAGAGCAAAGCTGTTAAATTTTAATTAGGATTAGTAATCATAAGAATTAATTTTAAAAATAATCCTAATTGATTAGAAAACTTCAATTACTTTTTTTCAATTACTTATCAATTACGATTAGAATAATTGAAAAATAATTGCAATTTTTTGCAATTAGCTGAAACTAATTGAAATATCTAATTAAATTAGTTTAACATGGTACAAACAAATTTTTTGCCTTTTTGTCAATACTAATGTATGTATGTATGTTTTAGATCATGGATGGCGGAAAGGAAAAAATTACGGCAAAGTGTGTTGAATGTGGACGCGTGATCAAAGGGACTTCGGGGGTTACGTCCAATTTCATCTCGCATTTACGAGTCAAACATCGCGCTTTGTTAAATAGGTATCAAAACCAGAGGTAGGTATAATTACCAACATGATACAATTATATTATTAAAATTATAGCAATTTTTGTTATTATTACAGTTCTGCCCAGTTCAGTACTGCCCAAGAAATGTTCAATGAAAAAATCCTGTTCGCAATTGTTGACTGTTGTTTGCCTGTGTCAATCCTCGATCGGAAGTCTTTTGTAAACTCCTATGAAGCTACCGGTCTGAGGGTAATATGCAGACAAACTGCGATGAAGAAATTGGAAGACCAATATGACGGCATATTGGACAAAATACGTTCTGCAATGTCTGGAGTGAAGTATTTTTGTACAACAGCTGACGTTTGGTATGGGAACCACCACCGCAGTTTCCTGGGCTACACCTGTCATTGGCTGAATGACAAACTGAACAGACAGTCAGCTGCTTTAGCGTGCCAAAAGGTCTCTGGTACCCATTCGGCAGGTAAATTAACGCAGATGATAACTGAGATTAATAGTTCGTTTGAACTTAATAGTTCAAACATCGTCATGACTGCCACCGACAATGGGTCAAATTTTGTGAAAGCATTCAAGGACTATGGGGTATGAAAAACTTTTAAATAATTAACTGACGTGATCTTTTACAATTTCCAAATAACTTGCAATTACTAATTTGATTCTAGGTATGTCCTGATGTTTGCTTAGATGACAGCGATGATGATCTGCCCTCGTTTGAGAATGAATCTGTCTTGCCGAAACACCAGCGACGCGCCAACCACACGTTAAATTTGTTAGCTGCAACTGACTTTCTGAAAATTATCAGAACGGAACCATCCAAATTCATTCAACACACTATGGTAACATTTAGACCCGTTTATCCGGATATGCAATAATGAAAATTAATATTTCAGACATTTGAAAAGTGCAACAACTTGTGGAAAAAGTGCAAGTGGCCGAAGTCTTCAGAGATTATTGTGAGCAGATTGGGTTTGTCATTGGTTGTGCCCGTGGTGACGCGCTGGAATTCAACGTTTGATGCAGTTCAACGATTACTGCGGTGTAAGGGCAAACTCAACGACCTGTGCCACAAATTAGGTCTACCTCATTTTTCTTCTGGAGACTTCCAATATCTGGAGTCATACAAGTTAATGATGGAGCCAATCGCCAATGCTTTGGATTACCTACAGGGAGAGGAGGAAGTGAAATATGGTTGCCTCATACCGACTCTAACGACGTTGAGCAATAAACTGACTAAGATCAGTAAAGGCACGGACAGCCTAATTTGTTCTATTGCTACCAAATTGGAAGTTCGTTTGAGAGAACGATTTCAACCATATTTTACCCTTACACCAGAAGCAGATATTGCTATAGCGGCCTCTGCTTTGACTCCAGATGTAAAGGCAAAATGGATAAAGGTTTTGCAACTAACCATGCCGGAGATAAATGAGGCCGAGATCAGCCGCAGGGTTATTGACAAGGTGTACGAGTTTGCCTCAAAGGAAACTAATCTTTTTAACTTTGATAATTTAAAAAGTGATAGTCGTTCTACGAAATCCTTTCAGTACGATTTCTGCGTCGACGGTATTTGAAAATTATTATTTTATATTTTTCATATTATTAAATTGTATATATATTATTATATTTACAGACGATGATATGGATACAAACGCCCCACCAACTCCACAGTGTGGCGAAGTGAGAGCTGCAATAGCAAACCAGTTCTACAGCTACTTGAATGATAGTTCAAGTGCTGAAGTTAACTGGAGTAAATATTATTTGCTAAAGGAGGCATTTGTAAAGTTCAATACTCCATTGCCATCATCGGCGCCTGTAGAACGACTGTTTTCTTTTGCAGGCATAATAAATGCCCCAAGACGGCAGGCTTTGGCCGACCGTTCGTGGATTTCGTTTGATTTATACAAATTGTTTTTTGCCGCATGAATTTCTTTTTTAATGTATGTATATATGTTAATGATATTGTTCTGAAGTATTATATTTAATTTGTTTATTTGTTTATAAAACATTAAAAATTAAAAATATTGCTAATGAATAAAGAAAAGTTAATAAAGAAAATATGAAAAAAGGAAATATAATCATAAAAAAAAGATTATATTGAAACAACTAGTAATCTATATATACAAAGTAATGTTGTGAAATGTGTTTGTGTTGAACTTTCTCGGCACTGGCTGCACCGATTTGCATGCAGTTTTTTTGTTTGAGAGGCGAAGTCTTCCTGAAGTTTTTAATCCAGTAAACATTTGGAGTCCGATATGAGTCCGATTAGACTCATAATTCGGAGTGTGAGCGCTCATTATGAGTTCTTATAGGAGTCCAATATGAGTGTGTTTCCCTTCTTGCGATGGTCGTCATATATGAGTCCGAATTCATATACCATATGAGCCTCTTTTGGGAGTCATATATGACTCATATTTTAGAGAAAATACGAGTTCTTATAGGAGTCCAATATGAGTATGTTTCCCTTCTTGCGATGGTCGTCATATATGTATGAGTCCGAATTCATATACTATATGAGCCTCTTTTAGGAGTCATATATGACTCATATTTTAGAGAAAATAAGAGTTCTTATAATATATCTGTTTTTTTATAGTAAAACAACAGAAATAATGTAATACTGAATAAATAAAGTAAAATTCAGTTTTTATTCCATTTTATGGTAAAAAAAAAAAAAAAAAAAAAAAAAAGTATATAAAAATTTTCCTTTTTTTAAAAAATACTTAAAAAACTAACGGAAATATGAGGCTAAGAGTTATGAGTCATCATCTCTTGCGATTATATATTGTATTTTGGAAATGCCGTTACTTGTGTTTCCACGAATTCCACGACCAACGAACACGTGCGTTCATCGATGAACCAAAATTCAGTTGAAGTGCAACTGTTGAAGTGTAATGAATACTTTTTACTATCAAAAAGATTTAACAGTTTTATTTTTCTAAAAATCAGTTTGGTTAGTGAATAAAAATATAATTTAATGTACATATCAAAAATATAAAGAATACTAAAAGGTTTTTTCTACTTAATGTCATGAAGAAGAGACTATAAAGATGCAATAGCGGTGATTAAATCATTAAAAAGAAAGAATGTAGTCGAAAAATGTTTTGCTGTGGCAGATCAAGCAAGGTCAAGTCAATTCTTGTGTCTTTTTCAGGAAAATGAAGTATGTGTAATTGGAATGCCAGACCCTGGGAAACTTGTGAGATATATTTGGAAGCGCTTGGTCACCGACGAGTTGGCCTGGGAAATATCATGGATAAATGTGGAAGGAAGGCAAAATTTCCCTTCAAAATATGGCCATAACAAGTGGTTATAAGGGTAATACTTTTGAAATGCCGTTTGGTGTTCTTTTTTTATTGTTATTGTTATAGAAGCGTTTTCTCGAAAATTTGGCAATGAGGTGGAATTTAAGAAAATTACAATAAAGTGGTTTCAAACTGCGCGAAACCGAGTTATATATAGGAATAAGAAAACCCAAAGACAGGAATCTAATTAGTTTTTTTTAGTGTTTTGAAAAATAAGGAAAATTTTTATATAATTTTTTTTTTTACCAAAAATGGAATAAAAACTGAATTTTACTTTCTTTATTTATGTAGTATTGCATTATTTCTGTTGTTTTATTATAAACGAAACAGATATAATATAAGAACTCTTATTTTCTCTAAGATATGAGTCATATATGACTCCTAAAAGAGGCTCATATGGTATATGAATTCGGACTCATATATGACGACCATCGCAAGAAGGGAAACATACTCATATTGGACTCCTATAAGAACTCTTATTTTCTCTAAAATATGACTCATAGATGACTCCTAAAAGAGCCTCATATGGTATATGAATTCGGACTCATATGTATATGACGACCATCGCAAGAAGGGAAACACACTCATATTGGACTCCTATAAGAACTCATAACGAGCGCTCACACTCCGAATTATGAGTCTAATCGGACTCATGTCGGACTCCAAATGTTTACTGGGTATTATACGGCGTTATGTTCATAAGACAGCGTTCAGACAGGGAAACTTTTGTCGCGGCAACTCGTTACTTGTGGGAGAGAGAGGGACGGGGAAAGGGGAAGGGCACCGAGTTGCTCGTGCTCGGGTGACACGCTTTGTGTTCTTATTCGTCTCAGTCGGCAGCTAAGAAATTTGATATTCCTTTTCATTTATAATCTCTTTCAGTAGTTGCAGTTTCGTTGAGTTTTAAGTGAATACATACGGTAAGTTGGGAAATGAAATTTTGTTCTTATTTTTTTTGCGATTAAATATACACACGTGTATGCATATACTATACATATTAACGTAAATTATGTTAAAACTTCATTTTTCAACTCATCTTTTACTTATAATCACAAAATTTATCAGCATGTGTAAATGCCGCTAAGCGAAGCGTACAGAAATTTACGAAAATGATATAAAACGAAATGCCAGAAAATTGCCTGAACAGAGTTGCTCTGTGTGAACGCGACGAGCAACCCCAAAAGTCTAACTCATGAACCGATATATATGTATGCAAACGTCGTTTATGGCTTCGAATGCACACACATGCGTGCCTTGATAAATGCCTATGTATTGGTGTAATGTTGTGCACATCACTATGTACGACAGGGAGCCCGATTCATACGTTTTCTTGGACTGGGTTGATCGATGTGGACACATCGAACGCACGCATTGTCCAAAAACTACAACAAACTCGAAATGTGTTTTCAAGTATTAATTTGTTAATGAATAAAACATTCGGACCAATTTTTTAATTCAACCAAATTTCATTGCGTGTTATTTTTGTCCATTCGTTTTGACATAACCTCACATTTAGTTAATGTGTTTCCAATAGAAAGATGATTGGAGTTCAGTGTGTTTGACAATTCACTTTGTTGATTTGGCATAACCTCACTTTTCGGTTAAAGTTTACTGGAAGTGATTGAGTTTGACAAGTCCATGCGGTGACATTGTCTTAGTTTAATTGATGTGCGCTAAGGGCACTTCTCCACAGGAAATAGTTGATGTCTGAAAATATATGTCAGAAAATATATTGTCAATGGAGACCGCTTATTTCTCCATGTCAGCAATATATGTCAGAGTTTCTAGCTGTCGTTTTGTTGCTTTGACAGCTCAATTTTCATTTGAGCGAAAGTTACGTTGTGGCAACATCAACGCAAATGATGCGGTATAATTATGAGTACATACATTTTTTACTCTACGCCATTTTATTTACAACGAGTGATACTGCCCATCTTTTAAAAGATTTGCCTCCTAACCGTGGAGTCCCCTTCGAATTAAAAATGGATTTATCCAAAACTTCGGTTTCTTTCTTTTCTGCACTTCTTTGTAGGTTGTGTAAATTTTTAAGCGCTTCAATGTAGAGGTGGCAAACTATCGATGGGACTATCGATACTATCGATGGTACAGCACTATCGTCACTATCGATGGTCTCCACTATCGGACCGACTACCGATTGTTTGCCACATCTAGGTATAACAATTTACCATCACTTTCATGTTGTTGTTGTTGTTGTAGCGGCTAGTCGCGCCCCGTAAAGAGCGGATTCACCCATGGTCGTTGTTGTCAAACTCATCTAGGGCGAGGCCCAGGAAACGTGCAGTTTCGACAGGGTTGGACCAGAGGCAGAGGGGGGTTAGATGAGTGGGTTTGAGAGGGCATGTGAATAGGTGGTTGGTGTCGTGCGGAGAATCTCCACATGCCGGACACGTGTTGGGTATGTCGGGGTTGATTCTGGATAAGTAGGAGTTGAGCCTGCTACAGCATCCAGATCGTAGTTGTGCCAGAGTGACGCGGGACTCGCGGGGCAGCAGGGAATCCTCATCTGCTACAGGTGGTGGTTGGGCTCCGATGACTGCATTTGCCTGGCGGGAGTCAATGATGTTCGTGACTGTGTCTCTGTGGATGTTGCTTAGGACCCGCCGGTACGCCTCCGGATCCAGCGGTTGTGTGATGAGTGGCTGGATCTCGTCCTTTAGTTCTAGTAGATGTCTTCTAATGTGCCTGGGGGCAGTTCCACTGCAAGCAGGCGCCCGTTTGGATGCCCCGAGCGATGACATCCAGCAAGGAACTGCTTGCTGAGCATGAGGTTGTGCTCCTTAACTCGGAGCACATTGACCTCTTAGTGGAGATGCTCCTCAGGCGACATCAGGAGACATCCCGTCACCGTGCGGAGTGCGGCGTTCTGGCAGGTCTGCAGCTTCGTCCATTGTGTCCTGCTGGTTCCCGGCGACCAAACTGGCGCAGCATAGTTTATTACCGGCCGGCCAATCGCCTTGTATGTTGCCAACAACGTTTCTTTGTCTTTGCCCCAAGAGCTGCCGGCGAGCGACTTGAGGACATTGTTGCGGCTCTGTACTCTATTGGCGATTGCGGTAGTGTGCGCGGAGAAGGAGAGCAGGCTGTCGAAAGTCACCCCCAGAATCTTCGGGTGGTTAACCGTCGGAATGGGGGTGCCATCGATGTGGATGTTAAGATCCAGCCTGACCTCCTTCGTCCAGGTGGTAAAAAGGGTCGCCGAGGACTTGGCAGGGGACAGCGCCAGGTTTCTGCTAGTGAAAAAGTGGGCAAGATCCGAGAGATATCCGTTCACTTTCAAACACAGATCATCAATTGCATTGCCGGTTGCCATTATCGAGCAATCATCAGCATAGGAGACAATCGTGACTCCCTCTGGCGGTTGAGGGAGCTTGGAGATGTAGTGATTAAACAGTAATGGGGACAGGACGCCACCCTGCGGTACCCCTTGTTTAATCCTCCTTGGTTTCGATGTTGTATCTCTAAACCATACCGATGATTGACGACCACACAGGTAATTCGCGGTCCACCGTTTCAGTCCCTGCGGGAGAGTTGATGATTCCACGTCAGCTAGTAGCGTGGAGTGGCTAACTGTGTCGAAAACTTTCGACAGGTCCAACGCTACTAGGACGGTTCTCTCGCAGGGGCGGTTTTGGTTAAGACCACGGTTCACCTGCGTGTTTATGGCATTAAGTGCTGTTGTTGTGCTGTGCACTTTCCGGAAGCCATGTTGATGCTTAGCTGACCCAAGGTGGTATGTATAGTACGGGAGGAGTAGGGCCTCAAGTGTCTTTACCACAGGTGAAAGCAGGGAAATCGGCCGATAGGAATCACCCTTGTCGGCCGGTTTCCCTGGTTTCAGTAGTGGGACCACCCTCCCAACCTTCCAGATGTCTGGAATGATGAGGGTGGCCATAGACAAATTGAGGATCCCGGTGAGGAACTCAACTCCCGCGGGGCCTAAATTTTTCAGCATCAACACGCTTAGCCCGTCAGGGCCAATGGCCTTGGAGGCTTTCGCCTTCCCGATGACCTCTTTTACCTCGCCACAAGTGAAGGTAAGAGGCGCGCTGTTGTTCGGCAATTTGCGCAGCCTCCTGGTCACCTTCCGCTTGGTCCTATCCCCCGAAGGATGCAGTATAAACTGTCGGCTAAAATAGCTCGCGCATCTCTTCGGGTCCGACGAGGCACGATCCCCGAATGAAATTTCCACTCGGTCGTCGTGCTTCGTCGGGTTGGATAAGGACTTCACGGTAGACCAAAGCTTACCAACACCCGTGACCAGATTACAGGACTTCAGATGCTCCTCCCACTTGTTCCGCTTGTGTTGGTCTACCAGCCTCCGAATCTCCACGTTTAAATCCTGAATGTTAGGATTACGGGGATCGGGGCGGCGAAGGTGGTCGCGTTCGTTCGCTAGAGCGGCCGCTTCAGCCGGGAAGTTGGGACGGATCTCAGGGATCCTCCCTGCCGGAATGAAGCGGGCCGCAGCTGACGCAACCACCTTGCGGAACTTATGTTCGCCTTTTCGAACGTCGGTGGGAGCGGGAAGAGACCTGAAGGCATTTTCGGTGAACTCCGCGAACCTGACCCAGTCAGCCTTTTTAAGGTTGATATAGGTCCGATGGTCCGCGGAGACAAAGTCAGCAGGTCTGTCAATCGAGATGATTATAGGTAGGTGGTCTGATGCAAGCGATAGCATAGGTCGCCACGTTATGCTATTTATCAGACCTGCGCTAGCTATCGTTAGGTCAGGCGAGCTGCTGCAACTACCCATAATCCTGGTGGGGGCATCATCATTCATCGTGCAGAATGTCGAATCGTCTATCTGCTCTGCCAAATCATTTCCCCTACGATCAGCTGGTAGGCTTGAATGCCAGAGATCGTGGTGCGCATTAAAGTCACCTACTACCAATCGGTTTTCACCTCTGAGGAGCGCACCTATGTCAGGGTGATATCCTGCCGGGCAGCAGGTGACAGGGGGTATATAAATATTAAATATTTCGAGCTCGACATCGCCTGACCGGACAGCTATTCCTTGACATTCTAAGGTAGTGTCCCTGCGGTCGATGTCTTCTTCAATAAGATGATACTGCACTGTGTGATGGGTGATGAATGCTAAGCCACCACCATTACCTCGCACGCGATCCTTACGATGCACATTGTAGCCGTTGCAACTCAACAGAGTTGAGTTGCTGTGCAGTTTCGTTTCTTGGATCGCATGTTGTTGTGTGCTCCTGCGAACCGTAGAAGTTCTGCCGGTGCTAGGCACCGGTGCACTAGGTGCAAATAGGGGAGCCGTAGAGGCTATGGGCGCGAACAACATGGGGCCACATAGTTTGTGGACCACTCCTTGTGGGTCTTAAGGCCTGAGCAGACCTTAAGATGGCTCCATCCGTCGCACGAATTACACCTTACCGAAGTGGAGTTCGGATGGAGCTTTTTCTGGCAAACGCAGCAAAAATAGGTTTCTGGACCAGGGTTTGACTCGATGCCAGCCCTGACCAGAAGGAGGTGAAGCAACCCTGCTGCAAGGAGTTGCTCCAGGAGAGACAGACAACTTATGGGGTAGGCCGATCTAAACAGGGTTAGATCGCCGAAACAACAGTCCTTGGCCGGGTGAAACCCGGGTCATTCCGGTACGTAGAACCGACTGTCGTGGGAATGACCATCACTTTCATAATTTATTGTGGTTTCACTTACAACGCGTGGTTTTCTAATTGTCAGAAAATTTGTGTAATAATTGAAATGGAAAAATTTCTTAATATAATTACAAATGGTGTGTATTTTGTGAATATATGTATAAATTTATGATGTTGCGTTATATGTTATTAATATTATTATCAGAAACAAATGCAAGTGTTGAGTGCTTGTGATTTTCCGGAAGTGACGAAGAACGTGGTGGGAAACGCGCAAAAACTAAAATTTCTTCGGTATGGAAATTCTATATTATTTTGATTAAACTTTTTAGCATGCAATTATGTTTATCGGTTTCGAAATATTTTGTTCGATCTTCCGACAAAAAATTTGCCAAGTGTGTTAAATGTTCGAAAGAATATAAAACAAGTGGCAACACGTCAAACCTCAGAGATCATTTGATGAGAGTGCATCTAAATCTAGATGCAGATGAAGTTCAGGCAAGTAGCCAATCGAGCATACGATCAGTGGATTCATATTTTAAAAGAGCCATGGAATATGACAGTTCTTCGAAAAGAAAGGCAGATATTGACATAGCCCTAGTAAATTTATTGCTAAAGGATTACAACCATTTATTTTGGTTGAAGACGAAAGTTTCCGAAATTTCGTCAAAATTTTGGATCCACGTTAAATGGGTATAATAAAACTTTAGAAACATGTTGATTTAATTTTATTGATGTATTAGAGTACACCTGATAGTTTTATCAAATTTACATTGACGATAGGACTATCGCTACTATCGATGGTGGCCACTATCGCAAGGCAATGACTATCGCTACTATCGATGGTTAATAAAAGACAATCGTTGACTATCGATGGTGGCCACTATCGATAGGTTGCCACCTCTACTTCAATGCAACGAACCTGCTTGTTTGACGCCATCATTGTGAATATATAGTACAAGTGAAAAATTTTAGCCCATAGACGTCAAAATTCGGCACAGCTGAGATCACCTGATGTAGCCATTCACAGCATTCTAGAGTCAATCCCTGAGCGAATTTCTATGTTTGACAATTAGTATCATTGTGACATTTAGTATCAGCCGCCGCCATCTTGAATTTAGAAGACTTCTCACTTGTATTTATTCACAATGGACGCCATCTTACAAATGCTTATTTCATGACATTAACTGCCAGTATAAAAATTGGCAATATATTTCTCAAATTTTTTTGTCAAAATGACAGATGGTAGAACATCAACTATTTACTGTGGAGATGTGGGGTAATGACATGTTCATTTTCATACAGTGTATTAATAGGATTTACATGTTTTCTTGGTAAATTTTTTCGTGAAAATTATTTAGCAGGCGAAAACATTCTTTTGATTTGCATTTAACAAAAGTGGCATTCGGTGAAGAGCAGCTGATCAAATTGAAAGCATTTTTCTTGGATTTTGGCGCACATAAACACATTTCACAACTTTGTTTTATATGTATATATAGATTATTGAATCCTTTTTTTAGTAATGTAATTGCCTCAACAAAATTTTGTTCGAATTTCCAAACAGAATTAAAAGAAAAATATTATATTGTTTTTATACGTTGCAATAAGTATTATTTCATTTCTGAATGTTTATTTCATATTTTAGTAGATGCACTAAGCAGTGTGCAAGGGGTGCGCTAGTATGTTTTTAGAAGTAGTTTAAAGAATTGCTATTTGCTCCTTTTTTGTTTTTTCTAAATTTTGTTTGAAAAGTTTGAGCAAAACTTGCGATCTAATTGAAAGTAATTGAACTAATTGAAAAAACTAATTTAATTAGATATTTCGGCATAAGTAAAGAATAGGGTCCACTGAGCTAGAAAAATATAAAAAAAAGTGGGCGTGGTCCGGCTTTTTCTACTGATTCTTGGTAAATTTTTTCGTGAAAATTATTTGGCAGGCGAAAACATTCTTTTGTTTTGCATTTAACAAAAGTGGCATTCGGTGAAGAGCAGCTGATCAAATTGAAAGCATTTTTCTGGGATTTTGGCGCACATAAACACATTTCACAACATTATTTTATATATATAGATTATTGAATTCATTTATTATTAATGTAATTGCCTCAACAAAATTTTGTTCCAAACAGAATTAAAAAGAAAAATATTATTATTTACTTGATATGGTTGTTTGTATATATATTATATATACTTTTCGAGTAAAAGTTGTACACCATAAGAATCAGTAGAAAAAGGCGGACCACGCCCACTTTTTTATTATTTTCTAGTTCAGTGGACCCTATTCTTTACTTATGCCGTTTTTAATAAAGTAGCTATTTACAAAAATGCATAATGCCGGGCGGTAATTAACTATGCTGCGTCAATGTCGCCGGGAACCAGTATGGCACAGTGGATGAAGCTGAAGAACTGAAGAACGAGATCCATCCGTATCGCGCCTACCGGCGGGTCCTAAGGAACATCCACAGAGAGACAGTCACCACTGCCATCGACTCTCGCCCGGCAAATGCCGTAATAGGAGCCCAACCACCACCAATTGCAGATGAAGAGTCCCGCATCACTCTGGCCCAGTTAAGATCTGGATATTGTAGTAGACTCAACTCCTACCTATCCAGAATCAACCCCGACATACTCCGACATGTGGAGATTCTCCGCACGACACCAATCACCTTTTCACATGCCCCTCAAACCCACTCATCTAACCCCCTCTCCCTCTGGTCCAACCCTGTCGACACTGCACGTTTCCTGGGCGTTCCCTTAGATGAGTTCGACGACAACGACCAAGGAAGGATCCGCTCTTTACGGCGCGTGATAACCGCTACAACAACAACAACAACCAGAATATTTTTGCGTGTAACACCTTTCTGCGTAGGCGGCCTTCTGCCGCACTTCAACAAAATAACCCTGGTCGGGCCAACTCAAGAAGCTTTCGGTCGCTCAGGGTCATAACCTTCAATATGACCAATTCTCCCTTTCACAGCAACACAAATAAATTAAATTAAATATATGTTTATGGACTATTTCGCAATGATATTTTTAATTATAGTTAATTACGTATTTTTAAAAGAATAAAATAGTTTTTCTGAAAAAATTAGCATTATTTGTTGGTTTTTTGATTTTCTCGAAATATACACATAAAGATCTCTTAATTACCTATCCAATGATGTCAATATTTTTGAAATCGGTTATATATTTTTTGAAATATAAGCTATTAAAAATATTGAAAATACCCCCTTACCCCTCCATAACACCCCCCTATTCGTTTGCGGAAAAAAAAGTTGGGCACTTCTTTACTTATGCCAAAAAGAATAATTATGCATATAAAAATATATTTGTCAAATAGTGCATAATTCAATGATTTGATATACATATAACTTTATAGTTAGACTTATATATTATTAGATATCACACACACAGGTGAAAAATCTCTTACTAACCTATCCAACCATTTTAATATTT
Organism: Anomoia purmunda; assembly: GCA_951828415.1. Lineage (NCBI taxonomy): Eukaryota > Metazoa > Arthropoda > Insecta > Diptera > Tephritidae > Anomoia > Anomoia purmunda. The sequence goes on along the minus strand of OX639998.1, from coordinate 69,140,420 downwards.
TTGAAATCGGTGCAATAGTTTTTGAAATATAAGCTACAGTGAGCCGCAGTGAAAGTGAGCCACCTCTTATTCAAAAATATATCTTCAAATTGCTAAATTAAACCCTTTGAGGCACCCTTTTTTCGCTTAGTTTTAAGGCGGGCCTATTTGTACTATCTAACTGTGAATTGTTGTTGCTGTAGTGAATAACAATTCGAAAAGCTTCGAAAAACAACAAGTGCGTAAATGCGCGTCACAGTCAAAGTGAACCACGCAATTTTGTGGTTGTTGAAATAGCGGTAATTTTTTTTTGACACCCCTATGCTGAAATCCGAATTTTCGTAGCCTACGAATTCGTAGCTCCGTTCCGAACAATTCGAAAATGCTATGCTGAAATCCGTTCGTAACTCACGGCCGCGTTGCCAACTAAAATTATTAAATTCGAAGTTCTTAAAATAAAGTGAAATAAACAAAGTGAAGAGTGAATTTTGAGACCAGCGATTATTAGTTATTTGTAAGCAAGTTTTTTAATTAAATTAAAATAAAATGGATTCTGTAGCCGCTGCACTTTTGTCCCAGGAGGAAGAATATGCTAAGTATAAGCAACAGTTGCATGAATATGCAGAGGAGATTATTACGAGACGATGCAAATTTATTAAAAAAAAACAATGTATCATAAATCAATTTCTTAAAACTAAATAAACAGTTGAATTCAGTACTTTAATAAATATATTCGCACTGGCCTCACTGCTGAAGGTTTTTTTCTGCAATAGCAGTAGCCTCTGCTGCAACGCAAGCTCCTTTCTTTTCATGGCCTCCATTTCATTATTGTGCCGTTTCTTCTCGCGCAGAGACTCCCTCTTCATGTCATGAATATTTTGCAAAATATTTATTAATACACCACTTTTTTCTATGCACAATTTAACTTACATATTTGTTCGTTGTTTTCCGTGTACACTATTTATTTTATTATTATTATTGTTTTGAATTTGCTAAGTTCCGACACCAGTTGCTATTCGTACAAAATCTCCGAAAAATGCAATGAAATGACAGCTACGTCGGATTCAGGCATACCAACATTACGAATTTCGAAATTACGATTCCGCAATTCGGATTTGAGCATACTGATGTTACGATTCGTAGCAAATTCGTAGTTACGACGGATTTCAGCATAGAGGTGTGAATATGCATTTCTGCATAAATCTTCTTGTTGATCCATTAGTTGTATTTTAAAAAGCAATTAGTGAAGATGGGTCGGCAAACAAGTGTGGAAATTAGGCAGCGAGTGATTGAACTGTACCAAGATGGCAAATCTCAAAGGGATATAGCAGAATATGTCAATAAAAGACGGGGAACTGTGCAGCACTTAATTAATCGCTTTGCTAGAGAAGACAGAATTGCAAACAAGCAGAAAAAAGCAAAAGGAAAGCGTTTACCGGAAGAGATGAGGCATTTATCGTTCGGGAAACTAAGAAAATCCTCATCTCAGTGCTCCAAAACTGACCGACATAGTTGGAAACCAACTAAAAATCCATGTCAACCCCGAAACAGTAAGAAGAGTCCTCAGGAAGCACGGTTTTAATGGGCGAATGGCTCGAAACAAGCCATTTATTAGCCAGAAAAACGGTAAAAAGGTCCGTGACGTAAAAAAGCACTTATTAGCCACTTATATTATTTTTTTATAGGTTCTATTTACAGACGAAAGTAAATTTAATTTATTTGGCGGGTCGGCTTTCCAATAAGGAAGCATTGCCTGTTTTAGCCAAACAACGTGGAATTTTTTAATGAAATTCGCAGGGGGTGTTCGGGGGATGCTCACTGACCGATGTTAACAAAAATTTTAGCACCAATATTAATAATTTTAAAGTTATTTGTTGTTAAATTTTTTTGATTTACTTAAGAAAATTTTTATATAAACACTGCACTATTGACGTTTATTTATACTAATAAATGACCTTTCATGCATATATAACACAATTCACATATATTTTGTAATAAAATGTGTAAGAATTACTTCTTTTAACACTATTTTCTAAATCTATTGCTATTCTCCAATAATCGTAAACACAGAGTTGCTGAAAGATGGCCGCCATACTTCATTACTGGTGATGCCAGATCCTTTAAAATTTAAATACTCTAAAATATGTTGGGAGGCGTAAGGAAATCGAACTCTGTAACTTCTAAACATTCATTTATTAAAATTACGATTGGAATATGCACTTCTTTGTAAAAATAAATAAAGGTGTTCTTTGCAAAAATACTGTGGATGGCGTAGCCGGAGTTGGACTGGCCAGGGTTATTTTTTTTAAGCGCGGCCGAAGGCCGCCAACGCAGAAAGGTTTTCTGTACAAAAATACTGTGGATGGCGTAGCCGAAGTTGGACCGGCCAGGGTTATTTTTTATAAGCGCGGCCGAAGGCCGCCAACGCAGAAAGGTTTTCTGTACAAAAATACTGTGGATGGCGTAGCCGGAGTTGGACTGGCCAGGGTTATTTTTTTTAAGCGCGGCCGAAGGCCGCCAACGCAGAAAGGTTTTCTGTACAAAAATACTGTGGATGGCGTAGCCGAAGTTGGACCGGCCAGGGTTATTTTTTATAAGCGCGGCCGAAGGCCGCCAACGCAGAAAGGTGTTCTGTACAAAAATACTGTGGATGGCGTAGCCGAAGTTGGACCGGCCAGGGTTATTTTTTATTAGCGCGGCCAAAGGCCGCCAACGCAGAAAGGTTTTCTGTACAAAAATACTGTGGATGGCGTAGCCGAAGTTGGACCGGCCAGGGTTATTTTTTATAAGCGCGGCCGAAGGCCGCCAACGCAGAAAGGTGTTCTGTACAAAAATACTGTGGATGGCGTAGCCGAAGTTGGACCGGCCAGGGTTATTTTTTTTAAGCGCGGCCAAAGGCCGCCAACGCAGAAAGGTTTTCTGTACAAAAATACTGTGGATGGCGTAGCCGAAGTTGGACCGGCAAGGGTTATTTTTTATAAGCGCGGCCGAAGGCCGCCAACGCAGAAAGGTGTTCTGTACAAAAATACTGTGGGTGGCGTAGCCGAAGTTGGACCGGCCAGGGTTATTTTTTATAAGCGCGGCCAAATGCCGCCATCGCAAAAAGGTGTTATGTACAAAAATACTGTTGGACATTTTTTTGTAATGTGTGGCAGCACCAACTTTCAGTTCAATTCAACTACAAAGGAAAAAGTGAGGTTAAATTTGACAATTTTTGCAACTTTAACAAGGAATTACTTAAAAACTATAAGCCTCCGGAGGCAAGGACTTTCAGTTCTATAATCAGGGGGGCACCCTCTACCCCCCCCTTATAAGTCCCTTTTTTCAAAGCGTGCTTCCTTATTGGAAAATTTTCCCATAACATTAAGTGGCTCACTTTCACTGGGACTCACTGCACTTAAAATAGTGAAAATACACCCTTTACCAATCCATAACACGTGCCCTATTCATTTGCGCAGAGAAAGTTGTACACCGTGAGAATAAGCAAAAGAAAGCGGACCACGCCCACTTTTTTATTTTTTTCTAGTTCAGTGCATCCTATTCTTTACTTATGCCCAAATAACTAAACCGTATCCATTAAAAATACTGAAAATACCGCATTTACCCCTCCATAACACCTCCCATATTAATTTGCGCAAAACAGGTTGTACACCATAAGAAACAGTAGAAGGCACACCACGCCCATTTTTTTCAATTTTTTTCTAGCTCAGTGGACCCTATGCTTTACTTGTTCCATAATCTATAGCAAAAGTTTTTGATGATCTCATTCATTATTCTTAAATCATTTAGCCATTTCTTTTCCATTAGCAGATTGAAGTGGCAAATTGTGTTAGTTTCTATTATTCTTGCTTATATTGCGCACATACATACATACGTATATAATTACGAATATATGTATGTATGTATGTACATATTTATTCTGTTGCAAATTCAACCCCACAGCCAACTTTAAGATACATATGTAGGAAAGAAATATTTGTATGTATGTACATATCCTCTTAAGACGAATTTAAATAGTTTGGCTATAATTTACTCGAACTAAATATTCTGGCCAAATCGGCAATTACACAATGTGAAATATATTATAGCTAGAGCGAGAATTTTTTTTTATATTTTAATGAAACCGGTCGAGTACACAATTGCTTTTAATTTCACACACACACACACTTTCAACCTTGTTTTGGTCCAACAATGTTTTTAATGGCAACTACTGGTAGCTAATTCGTTAAAATCTATTACATTTTTGCGGTGAAAGCAGTATAAAATGGAAGTGCTTTTTTTCAGCCACAGCTCATTTTTTGATATTTTGCAATTAAAATAGTTTTGTCAAACTACGCGTATTCAACTAATTTCGATGTTTCGAATATACAGGCAGACTCAAACAGTACCAACACCACATATAAGGCCCAACTACTAAATTCAATTGGCCACGCACTACCAATTAACTGTCGCGAACAAATTTCTTAAATCGTATTCTAGTGATGGATGGACTTAGTGATGAGCAATATTTCACTATCGGTGTTTTTTTCATCAAAAATCACTGATAGCAATAGCTACTGCTAATCAACAGAAACAATAATTCTGTCAATTTTGGTGCTGAGTTTTTTAATCGTGAATTATATATATACTATGATTTGCCTTCTTGTTTGGCTCCTACTGTGATTGTTATGGCTTCTGTGGTCTGCGATTCTCAATATAGTTTGATTTACGTGCTGTAGTATTAATGTGAACTAAAATATCCTTTATGTCTATAACATATTTACTTGCATTTTTAGTTATTTTGAAAAACTTATATTTTTCCCCGAACTTGTTTATTGTTATCAAATAAAATATCTATGTATTTACAGTTATTTATATATGTACATAAATAAAATATCTCAAAACCAAACTTTTTCTTACTAGTTTCTGAAGCGCTAAAAAGCTCATTTTGTCTTAAGTTCTATCAAAACTATGGTCACATTGAACAAAGAACGTAGCTTATAAAGAGGTTGTGTGCTGGTTCGTATTCTGTGGCAAGAACTCTAGTCCAATTCACCACGCACAGAAACCATTTGGATCTAAACAGATTCTAATATAAATCAGTACAATTCAAATTACTTCTGGTATGGTGAATAAGACGAGATTTTCTGCTGGATGAACGGTGGGATAGGATGCAATTTCTTTGTAATGTACGTTCTTCATGTTGAAGCACGGCGCTAATTAAGTAACATAATGTTTTATTGAAAAGGGTGAATATGTCCTACTTTGAAGACATTGAAAGGTACTTCGATATTATGAATGATTCACGATTAACAAGAATGACAAACGCATATACGGAACGAATTGATCAAAGAATCGAAATATATTAATTTGAAAATAAAAACTTGCAAGTCAAATAAGCTGCTTTGTCAAAACTCCACAGAAATAGTTGATTCTGCCTGCAATTCACACGAAAAATTAACGGAATTTTAACGATGTTGCTATTCAGCAGCCATTTTTAACGATTTTCACTAGCGCCGAATCAGCTGTCGTTAGCATCTCGATTATCGAAAACTAAACGACAACAAATTTAATGTTGTTAACTCAAACGAGAAAATAAAAGTTCGTGATTTAAACTTTAATAAAAGATAAATGTAAAATTCGGCGATTTGTTTTCTTGAAATTAAAAAGGGAACATTAAGTAATGTCGTTTGAATGTTTGAAATATGATTTATCGCGAGCTGAGGAAAAGTAAGCGGCCAACAGGAGATCGACGCTTATAGTGCGCACAGTCACCGACGTGTCCGTTTGCCGTGCCTGTTTGTCGGGAGATACACAAAATTGAGCAAAACTTGTGCCCGCGCGTATGTTTTGTAAACAAACTTTGCGTACATAAAACTGTGTTTGTATGCATCAACACAATGTTGCCATTCCTTTGTTTGCATACATACTTTTACACACATCCGCGTTGTCAATCACAATTTTTCATTGTATAATAAACCAAAGCCAAAAACCAACAAATGCAAATAGTTCATTTATCTATAATTAACATTATTAAACATCGATTTTAAATTAATTTAATAAAAATTTAAATTTTTATAAGGTTATTTTGTTAATGATTTTAAAAAGTACTGCTTGGCAACACTGTGCGGTGAGAGAGCACTCAGCTGACACGGCTTCACGGCAAAAATCTAAATTTCTCTGATTACACACGTACACGTCGCGTGTACCCGTCACACAAACACGTTGATGAAATTGCATTTACATGGCGCTCTCATAAGTTTGATCGTGTCAGCTGACACGTAGCGTACGTTTGCGTCAGTGACTGTGCGCACTATTACTCTGGGATGTGGACGATCCCTTTCATTTGAATGCAACATAATTTCAGAAGCTGTATCGCTCTGGAGTTACCAGATTTGACTGTATACCTAATTTCTCAGCTTGACAGATTTTCGATGACCCAAGTGAAGCGTCAATCTGCTAAAGAAATGTTTGCTCCAGTGTCGTCACCTTTGTTTGGGAGGCACAATTGGGACCGTCGATTGATTCATATATCAACTTTGGCGCCAGAGAATCATGAGCAAGCTTATGTCAGCCACCACATCTGTCATTCAGTTAATGTGCATATGGTAAAGCAAACTTTTATGATGGATTCAAGTTTAAAAACATAAGTATTGTAAGGGTTAAGTAGACGTGTGCTTGTAGTTACGTTTTAGTTTTAAGAAATAGTTTAAGTAAATATCTCATAGTTCTAGCAAATAATAGTTGGCAACTCTAGCTCGTAATACTAGTTGGTAACCCTAGCGAAAAAGACTCGATTGTAACTAGCGATTAAGACAACTCGTTAAAAAAGGAAAACGGCAGTTTTAAAATAAAGAAGTCATTCGATTTTTGATAGCGAGAACGCCGGACGTATTTTTTGAGTTAAGCTACCTACATATTTCACTACATACATATTTCATCAGAAGTGGTCGTCAGATCCACCCCCTACGTAAAATGGATTCCGAACGAGTTAATGCAGAGAGGTACTCTTTAATGCAGCTAAAGAACTGGTGTGCCGCCGTGGGCGTTAATGCAAGTGGCGCCAAAGCGTCACTTGCCGCTAGATTGAGCGAATTGTCAGCGGAGGCACGCGGCATTTGTCCTGGTACAAACGACGACGATAATGGTGCGGACAATGAAGCGACTGGTGGCAGAACAAACGTTGCGAACAATGGAGCGAACGACGGCAGAACAAATGATACAGACAATGGAGCGAACGACGGCAGAACAAAGGATACGGACAACGAAAATGTTGCGCCTCAAAGAAAATACAACGGTTTTCCAATTGAGGTTGGAAACGATGGTGAGACACGCGTGCAGAACAACATAACGTGCGTATACGACGGTACTTTTGGCGTCCGTTTACCGAGACATAACGGAAGCGACGATGGAGCGAGTAACAGTGCGATGTCTGACCGCAACAACGGTAGTTTCGAAGCGGAGCAACTTAAAATCCAGTTATTGCGCAAAGAAGTCGAACTTCTGAAATTGCAAAAGGCCCTAATGGAAAAAGATAGCACAGTGACAGCAAGTGTTGAAAAGGTGAACAACGAAGTTTCTTTCGAAAGGTTAAAGGATATCATACCCACATACGACGGCGGCGATGGCTTCAACGTTTGGCATAACCAATTGGTGCATTACAAAAGCGTGTTCAAAGTGAGGGACGCGATGTTAGGCGTAGCAATACACGCAAAGCTGAAGGGCGCAGCTCTTTGTTGGTATAACGCAAAGTCTGTGTTCCCGGAAAATGTAAATGAACTGCTACACGAGATGAAGACTGTGTTTGCATCAGGCGAAAGCAAGTCAGAACGCCGTCGCAAGTTCGAAAAGCGAATGTGGGTGCCTGAGGAGAGTTTCGCCAACTACTTCAATGAAAAATGTACACTTGCTGGCGATCTCAAATTGGACGACGAAGAACTAGCTGACTATCTTATCGAGGGCATACCTGACAGGCAGCTTCGCAACCAGGCCAGACTTCACAATTTTATATCCGCAAATGAGGTGGTTAGAGCATTTCGTTCAATTACCTTGCCAGAACGTCCAAATACAAAGCCTAGGACAGACGAGAGGATGAGATGCTATAACTGCAACTGCACCGGTCACTACGCCAAAGATTGCAGAAAACCGAAGCGGGAAGCTGGTTCCTGTTACGCTTGCGGTGAACATGGTCATTACGCGACGGACTGTAAGAAGTACAAGAAGCCTAATAATACTTTTGTAAGTTATTTTAAACTATATATATTAGCACACGTTAATACTGATATGTTTATAGAATGTTTAGTCGATTCAGGAAGTCCAGTAAGTTTGATAGAAAATATTTCGGTGCCAGCAGGTGTGAATTTAGAAGAAGTAAAAGAAACGCACCACGGGGTGAACAAATCAATTTTGAAAGTTTTTGGTAAAATTAAATGTATTATAAAAGTTTTGAATAAATACATTTCAGTTGAACTTTTAGTTGTTCCTAGTGGGTGCATTGGCTATTCAGTAATTCTAGGTAGGGATTTTATTATGGCGAGTGACGCAAAATTAAAAATGTCGAGTTTTTAGATGGGACAGAACAAGTGGAAAATGAAAATGGTAAGAACAAAGTTGAGAGCAAAGTTGAGAAAGTGTACGAAGTTGGGGTAAATGATATGGTAGATACAACATGCGAAGACACTGATGTACAGGTGAACAATGTCAAAGATATGAGTGAGAATAAGACAAACGACAGGGGCAACGTTAATGAATTTTTAATGGAAATTATGGCAATAGATACATGTGAAGATACGAATTTAGAGCTAAAATTAGGTGAACAGTTAAGCTGCAATGATAGAAAGATTTTCCAAGATATGTTTAGAAAAGTGTATGTGAATTCAACAAAGTTTGATGAACCCCTCGTAAGAAAAGAAATGCAACTTGTGTTAGAAAATGATAGGCCATTCGCTTGCGCTCCGAGGAGATTGTCGTACAGTGAGAAGGTAGAACTACAGAAGATAATCGACGAATACCTGGAAAAAGGATACATAAGACCAAGTGAGTCAGAGTTTGTGTCACCAATAGTGTTAGTCAAGAAGAAAATGGGTGAACTCAGGATGTGTGTCGATTATAGGAAGTTAAACAAGGTTACGCTCAAAGACAGTTATCCTATGCCACTTATAGACGATCTACTGGACAGGTTAGCAAATAAAGAGGTGTTCACTAAGTTAGACCTAAAAAACGGATTTTTTCACGTTTTCGTAAGCAAAGATTCAGTTAAGTACACTTCTTTCACTACACCTTTGGGACAGTATGAATTTTTGAGGATGCCGTTCGGGCTGAAGAATGCGCCAGCAACTTTTCAGAAGTTTATAAATAAAATTTTTGCGGACATGATTCGAAGTGGAGAAGTTATAGTTTACCTCGACGATATCATGATAGCGACTCAAAGCGTAAAAGAACATTTAGAAATACTGAAAAAGGTACTTTTGAGAGTTGTACAAAATAACTTAGAGCTTCGTCTGGACAAGTGCGAATTTTTACAATCAAGAGTGTCATACCTAGGATACGTTATCACTGGCGAAGGTATTCAAGCTGATGAGAAGGGACTTAGATCAAAAGAAAAATTTTCAGTGCCGACTAAGGTCCAAGAAGTTCAAAGCTTCCTAGGCCTTTGCTCGTATTTCCGAAGGTTCATTAAAGATTTTTCAACTATAGCCAAGCCCCTCCATGACCTTACAAGAAAAGATAAAAAATTTCAGTTCGGAGAAGCAGAGTCAGAATCTTTTAATAGCCTTAAAGAAAAACTTGTTATGTCCCCGTTGTTAGCGATCTACGACCCGAACGATGCAACGGAGTTACACTGCGATGCAAGTGCCTTGGGGTTTGGAGCAATATTGTTGCAAAGAAAAAAAGATGAGAGGCTACACCCAGTATTTTATTTTTCAAAGCGCACAACAGACGCCGAGTCTAAATACCACAGCTTCGAACTGGAAACATTAGCGATAGTTTATGCGTTAAAAAGATTTAGAATATATCTACAAGGCATAAAATTTAAAATCGTTACTGATTGCAACTCATTGACCTTGACTCTCAATAAAAAAGATATGAACCCAAGAATAGCAAGGTGGGCGTTGGAACTACAAAACTACGATTACGAACTCGAACATAGAGCAGGCAAAAGAATGCAGCATGTAGACGCGTTAAGTAGAGTAAACAATGTGTTGGTAGTCCATGCAAATAAGTTCGAAGAAAATTTGGTTATATGTCAAAGTAGAGATGAGCAGATAGGAAAAATAAAAAAAGATTTAGAACTTAGAGAAAGCACCCACTATGAGATGAGAAACGGCATAGTTTATAAAAAAAAGGGCAAAGACATATTTTTTTACGTACCAGAATCCATGGAAAGGCATGTGTTATATAAATACCATGACGAAATGGGGCATCTAGGTGTAGATAAAGTTGTGGAAACTGTAGGGAAAAGCTACTGGTTCCCGGGAATCAGAGCAAAAGCAGCCGTCCATGTCGAGAATTGCCTAAAGTGTATAGCCTTTTCAAATAAAAGTGGCAAAAAAGAGGGACTTCTACACATGATACCGAAGGGAAATATACCATTCGAAATGGTACACATTGGCCACTACGGACCGATTCACAGCAAGTCCACAAAGTACAAACACGTGTTAGTAATTGTAGATGCATTCACAAAGTTTGTACGCCTATACCCTGCAAAAACGACGGCATCGAAAGAAGCGATTGTAGCATTAAAAGAGTACTTTAGGGCGTATAGCAGACCAAAGTTTATAGTGTCAGACCGAGGAACATGCTTTACATCAAGCGAGTTTGAAGAATTTTTAGAGTGTAACAACGTTCAGCACATAAAAGTAGCGACAAGTTCTCCTCAAGCGAATGGTCAGGCTGAAATCGTTAATAAAAGCTTAGGCCCAATGATTGCAAAAATGGTAGATTCTGAAAAAGACATAGGATGGGAAAAAGTATTAGAATCAGTAGAACATGCAATGAACAATACGGTACACAAAGCAACAAAAGAACAACCTAGTGTATTATTGTTCGGAGTAAGACAAAAAGGAAAAGTCATAGATAGCCTTAGAGAAAATGTTTTAGAATCGATACAAGTTTCCAACCCGGTGGCGTTAGAAAGTCTTAGAGAGCAAGCGCAGGCAGCACAAAGCAAAGTGCAAAGTTACAATAAAGAACATTCTGATGCTAAACGGCGAGCACCACGTAAGTTTAATGTAGGCGATTATGTCGTAGTACTCAATGTTAGCTCACAAGTAGGAGCGTCTAGCAAACTTATACCTAAATTCAAGGGACCGTATAGAGTATCGGAAGTTCTAAAAAACGATCGTTATGTAGTAGAAGATGTAGAGGGATTTCAACAAACACAAATACCCTACAAAGGCACCTGGTCGATTACAAATTTGAAGCCGTGGTGCGAACATAAGAGAAGTGATGAAGAAAACAAAAAACTAAGTCGTTTATAGGCTTATAACATACAACTATGGCACGATGTGCATTTTAACGTCGTAGAATCAGGAGATTCTATGTGTCAGGACGGCCGAGTTGTAAGGGTTAAGTAGACGTGTGCTTGTAGTTACGTTTTAGTTTTAAGAAATAGTTTAAGTAAATATCTCATAGTTCTAGCAAATAATAGTTGGCAACTCTAGCTCGTAATACTAGTTGGTAACCCTAGCGAATAAGACTCGATTGTAACTAGCGAATAAGACTCGATTGTAACTAGCGATTAAGACAACTCGTTAAAAAAGGAAAACGGCAGTTTTAAAATAAAGAAGTCATTCGATTTTTGATAGCGAGAACGCCGGACGTATTTTTTGAGTTAAGCTACCTACATATTTCACTACATATATATTTCAGTATAGTGTAGTTTTAATATATATGTAGATAAATGATTCTAATTAAAAAAATTTAAATATATGTAAATCCTAAATACCCTGGAGCACAACACGATTCATAATAGAGCGAATTTCAAAAACAAAAACCATGGCATATTTGCAGGTGATTCCGGATATTCCTTGGAGTCGAGTTGATGCCTATTCTACCAAATCACTCCGAGTTCGAAATTCTGCTACAATGCAACATTGCAATATATAAGATCGAATAGGAGGAGATCTGAATGAAACTATTTACATATACATATATAAATACACCAGTGGTGCGATTCACTAACTTATTTTAAAGATATTCGATTGGTTAACCCAACTTAACCAAAATTTTAACGACCCTGCTATTCAGCAACCATTTTTAAACGATTATCTCATTCGACGAATCAGCTGTGGATGTTAGCTAGTCGATGACCGAAAACTAAACGACAACAAATTTAATGTTGTTAATTCATCGAGAAAAGAAAAATTCGCGATTTCAACTTAAATAAAAAAAATTTAAAGTTCGGTGATTTGTTTTCTTGTATTTAAAAAAGGAACACTAAATAATGTCGTTTGAAAATTCGGCTTATGATCTATCCCGAGGTGACGAAGGATCGACGTTTACTCTGGGATGTGGATAATCCCTTTCAACAGAATTTCAGAAGCTGTATTGGTTAACTCCAAACTTGGCTGAATACCTCATTTCTCAGCTTAACAACCAAACAAGAGGCTCCAGAATAACAGAAAAATCGACTGAGAAACAAATAGCTCGTGTAATCTTTAACCCTGTAGGCAATTTTAAAGTTTACTTTTATATTGGAAAGTTCTAGTGGCTTTAAGATTCTTCGCAACTGGTATCAATGCTATCAATGACCCGTAGGCGAGCAAAGGGAAATGTCCATGAGCTAGTTATCCGTAAGCTGGCATTCATCGGGTAACGGATGCAATCAATTATTCATTGTTTCACCAGAAAGTGAGGTTTCCTATGACCCAAGTGGAACGCCAATTTGCTAAAGAGGTGTTTGCTTCGGCGTCGTCCCACTTCGTGGGAGGCTCTATTGGAGCCGTCGATACCACGCATATATCAATTTTACCACCAAGCATTCATGAGGAGGCTTATGCCAACCACCACATCTACCATTCAATTAATATGCTAATGGTAAAAGCAAACTTTTACAAGGATCCATGTATAAAAACAGAAATTTAGTTTAGTTTTAATATATAGTAGATAAATGATTATAATTAAAAAAAAATTAAATATATGTACGTAAATCCTAAATACGCTGGAGCACAACGCGAAGTTTGAAAAGGATAACCATGGCATATTTGTAGGTGATTCCGCATATTCCTTGGAGTCGAGTTGATTACTATTCTAACAAAACACTCAGAGAAGAGTCCGGAATTCTGCTACAATGGAACATTGCAATATATATAAAGAATTTTAAGTGTTTGTAGTTTAAAACAAACTAATATCTATTTCACTTTAATGAAATATAATAAAAACGTTCAAATTTATATTTGGCAGCAGTCATTCGTTTGTTTTTTCTCTATTCGTCTTTGTGCTTCTCGCTTATTTTGTCATTTAGTTTGACAAAGGTGCCACTCTTTATTACTTTGAATAAATACAACGAATCAGCTGTTAAGTGTCGTTAAGAATAAGTTAGTGAATCGCACAATCGTTAGTGCAAACGGCAAATATTGCCGTCAAAAATAACAATTGTCGCACCGTTTAAAGTTAGTGAATCGCACTACAGATGATGTTAAGTTATACTCCACTCAATTAAATTTGTGAGTAAAATTCTCGGACCTTATACCCGCTCAGAGTAAAAATAATACTGCCTCTGCTGCTCTATGCTGTGCTTCAAACACGCTCTCTGTAGATGTTATTGAGGAATGAACCAAATTAGAAAAAATGAGTTTTTTTTCGACAACCCTAAAATAAATTCAAGTCTAGTGGCAGCACCGCATTCATCTAACATGCCAAACTGGCAAGCAGCAGAAAATAGTCACTCCGATAGACATTGTTCAGACGGGGAAACTTTTGTCGCGGCAACTCGTTACTTGTTGCTGAGAGAGGGACGGGGAAAGGGGAAGGGCACCGAGTTGATCGTGCTCGGGCGACACGCTTTGTGCTCTTATTCGTCTCAGTCGGCAGCTAAGAAATTTGTCATTCCTTTTCATTTATAAATTCTTTCAGTGGTTGCAGTTTTGTTGAGTTTTAAGTGAATACATACGGTAAGTTGGGAAATGAAGTTTTGTTCTTATTTTTTTGCGATTAAATATACACATGTGTATGCATATACTATACATATTAACGTAAATTATGTTAGAACTTCATTTTTCAACACCTTATACTTATAATCACAAAATCTAATAGAATGTGTAAATGCCGCTTAAGCGAAGCGTACAGAAATTTGAGAAAATGATATGAAATGAAATGCCAGAAAATCGCCTGTACAGAGTTGCTCTGTGTGAACGCGACGAGCAACACCAAAAGGGAAATCGCCGATAATAAGCAACATAAGTTTCCCCGTCTGAACAATGTCATAGAGAAGAGAATACACCACTTTTAGTTTTTTTCATTATTTGCTACCGCCTTCTGCTATTATTTGCCTTTATGCCAGAGAACGTATATTAGACAGAGAAGCATTAAGTTAGGATGACGGTGTGAATTGTCAAAATGCATCAATATTTCTCGTCCAGCTCACCATTCTAATGGCCGACAGGGGAAATCGTGAGAGTGGCGAGTTAACAGAGCTGAGCGAAGGCAAAATTTGTTTAACAGACTATGATTTCTGATAAATTTTAATTGTTTTGGCTCGAATTTTAGATTTTGCCAATATATTAACGAATTGATATAAACATCTAAATATTTAATTTGAAGTGAAATTTGGCTTTACTTAAATATGTGCATGATAAGAGTGAGCCAATTTTGGTTATATGCATGCATTATATACATATGTATTATAAGCATAATAATCGTTATCATACTAAGTATACATATGTAAATATGTATATGGATAATATGTAGTACATATGTACATATACAAATATCCAAATATACGTATGTATGTATGTATGTATGTATATACATATATTTATATGTTCATGCACATGTATGTACGTACATATGTACTAAAAAATGTCAACAAGTGCACATGCATTCATATGTATTATATCTATCATCATATATTTATTTATTGTTATGTAGATATATGCAGCATTTGTTTCATCCCTCCGCCAGCGTGTCTGTTTTCAACCGCAGCGCAACTGCAGTACAGCAACAAAAAATTCATTCATAAGAGCACGCGCATATTATTGAAAGCAAATTTCCGTTCATTCATAAATGCGAACATTTCATCTCCCCACAAACACATGCGCCCCTCATCCATCACATTTTTCGCGACGAAGACAAAAATCTAAAAATCATAAATTAAAGATTTTTGTAATTTTGGTTCAAATGCTCACAACTTCAAATGGGAATGTAGGTATTATTTTGGCCCGCTTGTGCCCGTAAAATATTTCATGAAGAAATTCATCTATTATTAATCTATTATGTTTGCTTAGGGGTCGTGCACATATTACGTAACGCGATAGGGGGGCCGCGGGGGTTTGCGATTTGTGACGAAGTGTGACATGTGATTTCCCATTGCCTAATATATAACATATGTATGTACATATGTATGTATATCAATTAACATTGTATTTTATTTTACGATTAATAAAAACAATTTTTCTGAAAGTGTGACATGGTGGGGGGTCTGAAATGATCAAAAATTTCGTTACGTAATATGTGCACGACCCCTTATCATTATAAACGTGTTTTGCACGAAATCCTGTTATATATGTCATTTAAAGCCCTAATTATTCCAACTCGGCGCAACCAAACGCCTTACCGCTACGCCTAATTGCATACATATGTACATTACTTAGATGTATGTATGTATGTCAATTTGTAGTCTAAATTTTGGTCGCATTTATGTCAGGGCTTACGTCTTATCACAAATGTAACACAATTTGCAGAATAATATATTTAGGACTCGAAAATCTACTACCTTTTAACAAATTTTTCTACAATTGTCTAACTAAACGCAAACATTGCTATAATTAATTGTATTTTGTGAGACGTTTAATTAACATATTACTTTTCCTACTTCCTGAACCAACAATCTCAGTCAATGACCTATACAAAAGACTTTCAACACGAAATTACAAATAAACCGTACCATTTTTATTCTAAGAGGGTATAAAGGACCAGCATTTTCGTTGTAAATTGAATTCTGTGGTGTATAACTTAACGCCATCTTATGTATGTATCTATGTATGTATATGTAAGTATTTTCTTTCAGATCTTCCTCTATTCGATCTAGTAAATCATATTTGTATTATATTCCACTTTTTTCTTGTACCTATCTCAAATACAAATTAATTCAACTAAACCCTGATTAATGATGGCGGCTTTGCGACGCAGCTTTTTCGTGTGAATTGCGGGCAGAAGCTACTATTTCTGTGGAGTTTTGACAAAACAGCTTATTTGGCTTTCGAGTTTTTATTTTCAAATCAATAAATATCTATCTTTGACGTACAAATTTAATAATTAAATTAATCTTTTACCACGATAGCCTGTTGAACTATTGCTTTGTTTAACTATTTGTATAAATATTTCATTAGAACATTGTTATTTTCGACATGGTAGAAATTGAAGTCCAACTGGAGATGAGATATTTTGTCAAACTTTGCGCGCAGACTTAGAGTTCGGTTGAATGTGCGCGCATGTGAACAAACATATGTACATACATACATACATAATTATTTATATTCTATTTACATATCTACACATATGCATGTTTGTACGCGGACTTTTGCATGGAAGTAATTCGATTAAATATGCATTGTTAAATAAATGCATGCATGTGCATACATATGATAAACAATAAATGCAATTTCTTTAGTGTTTTTGGAAGATTTTGTTTAACTACTTAAAATAATTATTGAAAGTTATATATGGAAAATATTGGTAAAATAATACAAAACACTAAAATTGAAAGTATAGAAGAATACATATTTTTATTATTTTTTTAAATGTTGGAAATAGATCTGCGAAAATTCCTTATCAAAACAATAGGCAAATTTTCGCCAAAAAACATCCGCAACCACACAATGTAGCTGATAACAGAGTTTTTTTAGTTATTTATTTCACTCCACATTTGTTTTTGGTCAGATGCTTGATTTATTTTACTGTTTATATATTTCTTTTTTTCGTTAATAGTTTGTACCTTGTAATAATTTTTGTATTTTCTTAGAGTTTCCCAATTTTCGTTCGTGTTTTTTTCTAGCGCTGCTTTATATAGCTTATCTTTGTTTTCTTTAATTCTTCTTAGATTGTTATTGTACCAAACATTCGACGTCCTGCCTTCCGGTATAATTTTCTCCACTGTAAATTTTTTTATTGTGTTTATAAGTCCTAACTCTATTGCTTTTGCATTGTCATGAATGTCTGATTTAGTTTCATAGATATTTTCTTTGGTAAGTTCTTTCATAAAACATTGTTTATTGTATTTAAAAATTTTTACTTTATTTCGTTTAACATTTTTCTCATATTTTTCTATTTCTATCTCCACTTCTATGATCGCATGGTCCGATATTTTTTCGTAATCGTTAACATTAGCACTTACTGCGTACATGTTATTAATTAAATAGTCTATTAAAGTTTTTGAATTTTTTGTCACCCTTGTATAGTCTTCAACAATTTGTTTTAAGCAGTTATCATTTAAAATACCTTCTATTCTGCGTTTATATGTTCCTTGTTTCTTCCAATCACCAGAAATGCTGCCAATAAACCAATAAACAGCCGACTCCAACTATTTCCCAATAGGAAATATTCCAGACATTGAGTCAGCAGAAACAAAACAATTGGGAACAACATCCGCCATGCGCCGTATAAGCGAACGTTAACAAAAGTGCTGGCGCAAGTAAATTTAGGCAAAATTAAGAATATGTTTAATTATAAGTTAGTCAGTTGTTAATTTGCACTCAATCAATAAAGGTCGTCTTGACCACAAACAATTTTTTTTTCGACTTTGTAATTAATAAGTCGTTAATTGGCGTCCGAGCCTAATATATACGGCACGAGAAGTTTCGGTAAAAAAGCACCATATGCAGTGCTAAACGGGAAGCAACTCGAAATAGTTATCCGGTACGGGAAGTTTCGGTAAAAAGGCACCATAAGTAGTGCCAAGTAAGGAACAATCCCAGCGAATAATTAAAACCTCAAAAAGGCACCATAAGTAGTGCTAAAGAGAAAGCACCTGCATTTAAATTCCTTACCCACGTTTGAGGAAGGAAGGTGAGCAACTAAGGAGCAAGACGGGGATCCAGTAGTATCCAGAGGGAAAAAAGGACCAAATCATCATTGCCAGCTGCCATGAAGCTGATTATAATGTAAGAAATTGGTTAAGGTTGTGAAACTAAAATATATTAAAATAATTCAAAAGTTCAAAAGAGTGAATATACATATTTGTATTTGTATTTCATATCCTTATAAAAAATTGTTTTAAGATTGTTAAAATTTTTTAAAGATTCAAGTGAATTGTTATACAAAATGGAAATATATTTTTTCTCTTCCTCTCACGAAATTAGTAAAAGCGAAATTTATATTAAGCAAATTTAACAATAATACAAAATCGTTCATAATATAAACATATCAAATAAAGCTTGTACAGCCCATAAAAAAAAAACAAACAAAAAAAAATAATAACAAAATAACACTACTCTGCGATTCCGTAGCCAACTCTGGAGTTGACCGGACCCTCTAGAGTATAAATAACCCCTTCATAGAAAGGATAATATAAGTTGTCTTTAAAACAAACCAAATAACACAATTATATAAGGACCTCTTCAGAAATGGCTAATCCAAACAATCTAATTAGGCCACCAGTGTTAGGGAATACTGCTCCCACTGCTACAACAGGACCTTCCGCTCTGGCTAACCAAATTTCGCCAGAATGGGCAAACATAATTAGAACTATGGTTACCCAAGCCCTAGAAATGAATGGACCCACCTTAGTTCAAAGTGTCCTTAATAACCAAACAAATCCCATAGTTACAGATCAGACAATAGACGTACAATTTCAAAATAACATGAGCGAGATGGATAAAATATCAGATGCAGTACGATCATTACGAGAATTTTCAAGAAATGCTTCAGAGTTTAGCTCCTGGAAGAAAAGCGTAGAGCGCAAAAGGCACGCCACGCTATTTTGACATTTTAAATGTAATACGAAACAAAATAATCGGAAAGGCAGACATTGCACTAGAATCCTACAACACACCATTGGACTGGACAGCAATTTCTCGTTGTTTAATTACTCATTACGCTGACAAACGGGGCATAGGTACTCTAGAATACCAAATGACGTGTCTCATACAAGGTAGACTGACAGTGAACGAATTCTACCAAAAGGTAAACGCACATTTATCACTCATATTAAACAAAATAGGCTGCATGGAAGTTGGAGAAGAAGCAGTACAGCTGTTGACAGAAAATTATCTTTCAAAAGCTTTCGATACTTTTATCAGAGGACTTTCAGGCGATCTGCCTAGGCTTCTCGGTATTAAAGAACCAAAGAGCTTACCTGAAGCCCTACACCTTTGTCTTTGAAAGTCGTGTATAGATAAGCAAACGGTACGGTCGCAAAATTTTTGCTCGCGTTGATTTTGTTAAAATAAGAGAATAAAAATAACGTAGTAAATGCAAATATCGCCGTAGTCGATTGGAAGAAATAAGAAGCACTGAAAGTACGAGTGTTTGGAATACCAGCGACTGTCCAGCGTTTTCTAATCCAGGCCGGTGTTGATGCTGCTGTCGCGGCCGCTGCGCTGCTAACAACGCAAAGGAAAAATACATATGTATGTATAAAATTGTATGTACATATATGCGAATGTAAGCAAGAGGCTGCAGGTACATTTGGCGACACGGAGTGAATTGGGAGAGCTGCTGCCTACCTGCTGGTGTTTTATGTACATATGTACATGTGAATAACAATAGTCTGCAGATCTGCACTTGTGCTGCGCTGTCGGTACGTCGCTTCCTCTTTTCTCTTGTGCTTTTTCTGTCGCTGACTGGGCGCCTGATATTTGCGCCGCTATTGTTTATATTAGCGAAGAACAGAAGAAAGCGAATGACATAGGAAAGGTGGAAGAGCTTTACCAGACTAAGTAAGGTGGCAAGTGCTGCCACCACGTTGGGATTTAAAAATTTTTTAATTTTAAATTTTAAAACTTTTAAATATTTTAATCTTTAAGATTATTTAAAAATATTTATTTAATTATTTAAATGCTTTATTCGAATTAATTTTTGTGCAAGAATTAATTACTGTGAGTGTATATTATTGATTTATATTCCTTATTGAATGCGGCTATACTTATACATTCATGATGCCGACTGAATGTAAAGAGTGTATTGCAAAACTGCTGCATGTGGATGAAACGATAGCATGCTCTGGCGGGTGTGGCTACAGTTTTTGTTTGAAATGCAGTAACATAAAAAGGAATGAGATCAAGATAATAGCTGAAAATATTAACTTGAAATGGTTCTGTAATCAATGTACGTTGTCGGACACAAATACTAAGTTTATTGAAATAAAACATTTGATTAACAAATGTGAGCAATCAAAAATGAAAGCATCAGATGTAAAGGAAATAGTTGATCAAATATTTAGCAGCAAATGCTCTCAAATAAAAAGCAGCTTAATAACTGACTTCAACTCCCTTCTGGAGCATAATATTGAAGTAAAATTAAAAGCAATGAAAACCGAAATTATAAAAGATTTATCAAATGAGTTTAAAAAAAATAACGAGTTGATAAGCAACTTGCGCGTAGCCAATGAGAACGTAAATACCAAAATGTCATATGCTCAAGCCGCCAAGACAACTGAAAACAAAATTGTAATTAAACCAAAAAATAAAAGCAAAAAATCGAAAGAAACTAAAGAAGCGCTAAAAAAAGTAGTTGAACCTACCGCAGGTCTGGTGAAAAACGTCAAAGAAATAAATAGTGGGGGAATAATTGTGGAATGCAAAAATAAAGACGCTTGCGAGCAAGTCCAACAGAAAGTAAGAGAGGCTTTTGGAAATGAATTCGAAGCCAATAAAACAAAAGAAAAAAATGAGATAAAAAGGGTACTGAAAATAGTTGGCATAACTGAAAAAATAAATAATGAGCGTTTGATAGAATGCTTAACAAAGCAAAACGAAGTATGCGCTGGAAAAGAATTTAAAGTACTAAAGATATATGATAATGCTAATCGTAGAGAGGAATGTTACATAGCATTAGTAGAAACTGATGCAGTGACTTATGAAAATTTGTTGCAACAAAAAAGGGTTTGTATTGAGTGGGACACTTGTGTCGTTTACGAACATTTAAATGTTTTGCGATGCTTCAAATGTCTGGGTTACAAGCACAAAGCAAGCGACTGCACTAATAAGATAGCATGCAGCAAATGTGCCGGAAACCACGACAGTAAAGAATGTACTTCAAACATAGTTAAGTGTGTAAATTGTAGCGAACTTGTTAGGAAAAAAGTTATTGATGTCGATATTAATCATTATGCTTTTAGTAGAGATTGTCCGGCATATAAAAAGCACGCTCAGTCTAAAAGTAAAATACGAATCTAGCAACGAACAATAAACGATCTAAACTGTATTTACCTAAACATAAATAGTATCGTCGCTAACAAGTGTGAACTAGAGCGTCTAATAGAAATAAAGAAACCACACTTGGTTCTTTGCTCAGAGAGCTGTTCGACTGAAGACATAACAAATCAAGAGTTACAGATTAACACATACAAACTTATACGATGCAATTCTCACAGTAGACACACGGGTGGTGTGTTAATATATGTACAGGACTCTATTGAATATAAAACAAGCTATAACTATGCCACTAATAAAAATGTCTGGTGTATAATACTAAAAATGAAAAACATATTTCCGCAATACCAGATTGGTCTAATCTATCATTCGCCTAGTTCGAGTGATGCCGATTTTATTTCATATTTACACGAAATTTTAAATAATAATTGTTAAACCAACGATAATGTAGTCTTCATTGGAGATTTCAATATAAATTTATATAGGAATACGACATACAGTAAGCAGTTAGTTGATGTGTTTCGATCTTTCGCAATGAATCAAAAAATTGATTTTTATACACGAAAAGGGGATAATACAGAAACAATGATTGATCTCTTATTTACAAACAGTGAAGCCATTTCTTGTGAAAGATTGCATGACCATCGCATTTCGGATCATGAAACTATTTTGTTTAAAATTAAGTTGAAAAAAATATTTCAAATGAGAGCAAGGCAAATTATAACCTCTTGGGAACACTACACAAGTGATAATCTCGTTAACTTATTAAGACAATTTAACTTTTGCGATTTTCAAAACCTTTCTATCGAAAATAAAGTTGCATTCTTGTATAATGCCATATCTAATGCTATGAGTACTCTGACATATCCGAAAGAAATTAGCGTGAAGTTGATGAATAAATGGTACGATTTTGAGCTATCAAATCTTAACAAATGTAAACTCCATCTCTACAATATTGCTCTACACACAGGGAATTGGAATGAATATAACATTACCAGGCGTATATATAAACGATTAATTAAGGTAAAAAAAGCCAAATACATGGAGCATAAAATTACCTGTAATATTGGGGACAACAAGGCTATGTGGAAACACCTTAAAAATTGTATATCTATGTCTAACGAAAATAATATCATTGATAAAGTAATGATAAACGACCGATTATTCATAAAAGATGCGGAAATAGCGCAGTCGTTAAATAACTATTTTATTGAGAGTGTTATGGAAATTAGCACAAATATTAAAGCTCCTTCTAGGGACATTGCGGTAATTGGAAATAGTACATTTTCCTTTAAATTTCAAAAAATCTCTACTGAGGACATACTTAATATAGTTAGAGTTTTTAAAAATAAAATTGGTGGTAAAAAACTCCTATCCGAAGGTGTCATCAAAGATTCCATAACCTATACCGGATACTTTTATGCTCAAATTGTAAATGAAAGCTTAGAGAAAGGCGTTGTCCCCAATCTATGGAAAACTTCCGTTGTAGTTCCATTAGAGAAAATAAAAAATACCATCAGGGCTGATGAGATAAGGCCTATTAATACGTTACCGTGTGATGAAAAGATACTCGAAACAGTGGTAAAAAACCAGCTTGTACAATATCTAGAAGATAATAAAATTATTATACCTCAGCAATCTGGGTTTCGTAAAAGACATTCTTGTGAAAGTGCTTTAAACTTAGTCATTGCAAACTGGAAAGAAGACTTAAGTAGAAATAAACATATAGTAGCTGTTTTCTTAGATTTGAAACGCGCTTTTGAGACAATTGACCAAAAGCTGCTCCTAAAAAAGTTATTCAATACAGGCATCACTGGTATTGAACTAAAATGGTTTGAAAACTTAATAACGAATCGGAATCAAAAAACAGCAATTGGATCAGCACTATCCGATAAAAGAGATGTTTCAGTTGGGCTTCCACAAGGATCGGTATTAGCTCCGATTTTGTTCAATATTTATATCAATGATATAAACAATTGCATTAAATATTGCGATATCAAATTATTCGCTGATGATACGTTGCTCATGCTAAGTGGAGATAAAATCAGTGATATATCAACTAAACTGCAAGACGACCTAAATAAAGTCTACGATTGGCTATGCTTGAACAGACTTAAACTGAACGTCAATAAAACAAAATACATGGTCATATCAAGGCGAAATTTTGACGAAAGCGAACTGCAAAATCTAAATATAAACAACGAAATTATTGAAAAAGTTAGTACCTTGAAATATCTAGGAATAAAAACTGATGATAAACTGATCTTTAATGATCACATTGATTATACGGTGGGGAAGATAGCTATTCTTCATAATGAGAGATAGTCAAATCTACAAGTTACAAAAGCAACAGAACCGAACAATGAGATTCATTCTTAGTAAACGCTTTGACACACCTATCAGAGATATGCTGGTCACCCTAAATTGGTTGAGCGTTAAACAACAGCTTTTTTACTATACAATGAAGTTTATTAAGAATATTATAGAGGGAAACTTGCCCGATTACTTGAAGAGTAACATAAAATATGTCAATAATGTACACTCAAAAAATACTCGGAACAAAAATGATTTTAATCTCCCGTCTTATAAAACAGAAGCAGATAAATGTAACTTATATTACAAAGGATTAAAATGTTTTAATGAATTGCCAAATGATATTAAATGTAACAATATGAATGAGTTCAAAAGAAAATTGTTCAATTATTGTAGGGCCCTTCCAATTTAGTGTAACATGGGCGGTCTTTCGAACTATCAACCACAATGCATTCGTACATAGCATACTTCAGGGTCTTGCCAGAATGCTGTATCGGTCCCACATGCAACCATTAAGTAGCCGAAGCTCATCCCGAAACGCATCACTAGATCAAATCAGTGCATCGCCGTATGGATGTTTGCTTCGCACTTTATTTGCACAAATGGCCGATACACGGCAACCGAGTGATGCCTACAATCATTGTTTTAATATGCTTTGGAAGTCTGCTAGTTTGTTATTCACTGATACTTGGTGGTCCTTATAAGTAGCTTTTACTTTATTTTTTAGTATAGGCTATAAATTGTAGATTTTAAGAACTATGTATAAGCTAGGCTTAATAAAGCTGTAAGAAATAAATAAATAAATAAATAAATAAAACTTGAAAACCAGAATTTTTAGGCTTTCCACGCAAATAATCAATCTTTTAACGCGCCGTCAACCTCTCGACAACAGGGCTTTACCCAACAAAATTCTGAACAACAGTTTGCCCAACCAAAATACTCCCAACCACGAAACCAACAAGGTTCACAGGCAAAATTCCATCCTGAACTAGCCTATCTACCGCAACCATTGACAAATCCTAGCCCATACAACTATCAACGTACACAACAAAACTATTACCCACCCAGCAATCTATAAATCAGAACCCAAATAAATTTAACCAGCATTATAACCAACAAACCCATGCCCCACCAAGACCTCCTGAACCACCTCAACCCATGGACGTAGACGTGAGCCTGCGGACAAACGTGATTAATTATGCAAACAGGCCAAACCCCAAAATTATTGGTAAGTGACCTGTAAGTGCATCCAATAAAAACGAAAGTCAACCAAAAATGCAACGAAACTTTCACCTAAATTCAACCCCAGATCCATATAATGAGCAGAATTACCAAGATAATCAGTACAATTACGACTATCAGGACAATGAATATAATCACGATTATAACTCAACACAGGACGATGAAAATGAAAAATCGTTAGACCTGACAGACGTACATTTTTTAGATTAAATGTTATAGTGTCTCCCACTATTCCCTTAACATTATTTGGTCATACACATACATATACATTAGAGGTGTTCTTCGTTGTATGGAAACTTTTGAAATAGTGTTCTAAGTTTACAGAATGGGCTTATTTTTTTCCTTTCCTCTCAAAAATAAATAAAAACCAAGTTTTATTGAAATCGGTTAACGAAAAGTCGGCGCGGAAACTACTTGAAAATTTCGCATGTATTTTGTATGGTAAAATACCAGTTTTTATGTATTCTAATTATACATTTCGAATTCTTTTATTAAATAAGTAGTAAAAGGCAGAAAATTCAAAAAACGGCACCCAGTAAGAGGTCTGATTCTCAGAAAAAAGATGTAGAAGACTTTTCTGAAGAGTTGACCCATTTGTTTGACATTGCTCATAGAAATGCCTTACAAACCATTCGAATAAGCGAAGATAAGGAATTTCTGATTCTACAAAGGCAAAAAGGGCGCCCTGGTTATATGGCCGGTGTTGGCATGGTTTTATATCAACGACAAAGCAGAGCAGTTTACCGAATTGAAAAAGAGCTATCACGGAAAAGAAAACACGATCAAGTGTCGGACGTGAATCGTAAGTATATCAATACCAAATCAATTTTAATTATTGTTGTTATGTGAAACTTAAAATGTTATTGTGCAGCCGAATTCATAGAAAATTTTGGAATGGAAAATGAAGTGGAGATTGGTGACAGGGGATCAAAAGAAGAAGAACCCTATATAAATTATAATGAAATGAAAAGTACTTCAACTTGTGCTAAAAGAGGAACAAAACATTTTGTAACACCGCAATTGCTTTCAGCACTTGATAGCGCCAAAGTAACCGATGGAAAAGCGATGCACATTCTAATGGAGACTGCAGAAGCATTGGGCCATTGCACCAGCGAATTGGTAATCAATCGGTCTACTCTCCATCGGCTGCGAGTAGAGCATCGACGAAACGAAACACGGAAGATTCAAGCCAGTTTTATTGACAAAGTATGTTTTAATAAAAAATCACGAAAAATATACATACTATGTTATATATAACTATTTATTATATTTTATTCTGGGATGGGAAAGTATTGCCAGATCTTATTGGAAAAATAAATGTTGAGAGAATTGCAGTGCTTGTTTGCTACAATGGCGACTCAAAATTTCTTGGCGCTCCTAAACTTTTATCTGCCACTGGAGAAAATATAGCTACAGCAGTCTTTGACACACTGACCAAATGGAATATTTTAGACCGAGTAGAAGGAATGTCTTTTGACACCACGTCCACTAATACTGGGCCAATGAATGTATCATGCACCCACTTACAACGCATGCTAGGAAGAAATTTGTTAGTATTACCATGCCGTCACCACATTCTTGAAATATACTTGCGTAGTGTATTTGATTTACATTTCAAAGTGACGCAGGCACCAGAAGCCTCAATTTTTGAAAGATTTGCCAAGGCCTGGCCAAATATTGACACTTCGTCATTTAAAAGTGGGCTCGACGATGAGGGTATAAAATCCCAAATAAGCGACGATATCTGCAATGACATCAAACTATTTTGTCGCTCGCAATTACAAAAAACTTTTATTCGTGCGGACTACGAAGAATTTGTGCGACTAGTGCTTACATTCCTTGGTGACAATGGTGGTCAATTTAAAACACCTGGCGTTACAAGTCATGCACGCTGGATGTCAAAGGGAATATATTCCTTAAAAATATTTGTATTTCGTGAAC
This sequence comes from Anomoia purmunda, assembly GCA_951828415.1. Taxonomy (NCBI): domain Eukaryota; kingdom Metazoa; phylum Arthropoda; class Insecta; order Diptera; family Tephritidae; genus Anomoia; species Anomoia purmunda. The sequence continues at coordinate 69,113,436 of OX639998.1, read as the reverse complement.
AATTTCACTTGAGCAAATCTGAGTCAATGCGAATATTTCTTCTGAGTTAATCAGAAAAATGCAACAACACATGTGGTATTTGTCAGAGGAAAATGTCGCAACGGTTTTTTTTTATTTCAATGTGTCTGTAGAGATAAAGAAAAAAATGGTAAAAAATTTCAAATCCGAAGAGCCAAATGTTAAGTTACAAGATAATCGCAAAATAAAAATTTTAAGTGCGTTGTTAAATTCTGATTTAAGCGAATTTGTTCTAAAAACTGTTTTGCAGTATTTAATAAGCATAAGTTGTCAATCGAGTTTTTAAAGTTGGATCCTGAATATTGGGAAACAAACGAGCAATTTCAAAATGGTCGTACAACATTACGGAAATTACTAGTAACTAGTGATACAGCAGAAATGGGTATAAAGTTCATTAAAGATTTCAACACTATTCTTACAAATAAAGAAGAAGAGAAACAGTTTCTGCTTCAAGTTGTTGAAGAATACAAAAAAAAAATACTTTCTACAAAAAATCTGAATTAATTTAAATCAAATGTTCCTAAATGTATAAAGCGTATTATTATAAAAACTACATTTAAGAAGCAGGTTTATGTTATAGAGTAATATTAAAGATTGAACGAAAGCATTGCCTTTGAATACATGAAACTTGATTTTTTTCTATTGGAAAGCGATTTTTTATTTTCAAAACGTTTCCGCGCCGACTTTACGTTAACCGATTTCAATAAAACTTGGTTTTTATTTATTTTTGAGAGGAAAGGAAAAAAATAAACGCATTCTGTAAACTTAAAGCACATTTTGAATTTTAGGAACACGTCTAATATACATATGTTGTTTTACTTCTTAAGAAGTTTAATAATTATTTTCAATACTTTATCCGCTGCAAAGAAGTTTTAATTCCAAAGAATTTTAATATACATATTTATAACTTTATTAACTGTATTTTTTTCCAAAGAATTGTTACACTTTGTTCAGGTGCATTTCCGCTAACAAAAATGCAACAATTAACAAAATGCACCAAACATATTTCTTAAGAATTATTATATTTATTATTACCAATCAATTTGTATTTTTTAGCTGCATTTCCAATAACAAAAAATGCAGCAATACTTTATTAATTGTATTCTTTCCAAAGATTTGTTACACTTTGTTCAGGTGTAATTGAGTTACGAGAGTTCTGCTGTTTCTACCTACTAGTGGTAAGCAAATAGCGTGTTTTGGAAATTTGTCGAAAGGAATGTTTGCTATTTACATAAGTATCGACATGGATTAATTCATTATTTGTTTTCGAGGTGTAGGTCGATTGAAATTTATTTTTTATTGGATTTCGGTCGTATTTTCTGCTTGAGCATATGTCACAGTTATAAATTACTTTATTTATTTGCTCTCTGAGGTGAGGATTATACAGCATGGCCTTGAATTACTCAAAGGATGCTGTTATACTACAGTGACCGCTTTCGTTTTTGTGAAAAAGAGCTATTTGTTTTCTTAGTTCTTCTTCGTTTTCTATGTCAATCGCCATTCGTGAATATTTGACGAATTTCACGTTGGGATTTGATGAAAACTCTTCTTGAATAATTTTATGAATTTTGTAATATTCGTGATCATTAAGCTGGGAGTATATGCCTACTTTCCCTTTATCTATTTCTCTTCTAATGATATTTAGCACATTGTTTTGATCGATATCGTTTTTGTCTAGGTTAATTCTCTTGGAATTAAATAGCATTTCATAAGGGGTTTGCTTCTGCTGTACTATGATTATTTGTGTTCTAAATCTATTCTCTACAGTTCCCAAAATAGGAATTTTAAACCTTAAATTTTCTTCTTGTGAGAGGGCCGTTTCTATTTCTACTGACATGCTATTATTTTTGTCACTACCTTGGAAGATTTCTATTTGCGAAATTATTTCGTCATCTTTTATCCTGCTTAAGAAATCAGAAATCAGTACCTTGGAAGATTTCTATTTGCGAAATTATTTCGTCATCTTTTATCCTGCTTAAGAAATCAGAAATCAGTATTTCGTCATCAGCCATTTCAATGGAACAGAACTGCTCCTATTGCGAAGTTACTAGCATCGGTTGTAATTTTGAATTTTTTCGTGAAATTAGGGTAGCGTAATATGGGTGAGTTTGTTACTATGTCTTTCAATTTTTCGAATGCAGCTATATACTGCGGATTGTATATGTTTATTGATTGACCTTGTTTTAAGCACTGAGTCATAGGATGTGCAATTTTTGTATAATCTTTGACAAATTTTTAAAAGAAACCTGTCATTCCTAAAAAGGATTTTTTTGTGGTATTTGGAATTTTTAAATTTTGAATAATTTCAACTTTAGCTGGATTCGGCTTAATACCCTCTGTGGTCAAAATGTGGCCCAAAAACTGCGTTCCTTTCTTCAGAAAGTCACATTTGTCCACTTGTATTTTTAATTTTGCTCGCCCTAGTGATTTGAATATTAGCTTTAAATTAGTTAGGTGCTCTTCTAAAGAACTATCAAATACTAATATGTCGTCCATGTATAAGACACATATTTTGTTGATGTACTCGCTAATGACTCTATTCACCAACCTTTGAAATGATGATGGGGCATTTTTTAAGCCGAATGGCATACGAATGAATTCGTAATTAAGTCTAATGTAGTGAAGTATTATGCTCTACCTAATTTATCTAAAATTGAATTTAAATTGGGTAGTGGAAATTTGTCGTCGACTGTGAATTCGTTCAGCTTCCTGTAATCAATAACGATTCTGCATTTCCTTTTTCCGGAATTATCTAATTTTTTTCTCTACTATCCACAGTGGACTGTTGTTTGGGGAATTACTTTCTCTTATTATTTGTTGTTGTAGTATATATTTGATTTGGCTTTTTATTTCCTCTTCTTGCACCTCATTTGTACAAGACAACGTATCTACTTCCTTGAAAAATAAGTCCTTGAATTCAGTAAGCAGCTTTAGGGTTGCCTGACATTCTTCGGTGGTCATGTGAGACAAATTAAAATTACTTACTGCCTCATTAGTTTCCTTGTAAATAAAAAATTATTTTGTATATATGGTGGGTAATTGTATTCTTCAAAGTAAATTTTATTGTTTAGAAATTGTATATAATTGTCACTATAATTAATTTTTGCTTTTAGTGGTTGTAAAAAATTTTAGCCTATTATTGCGGAAAATTTATTGTTTGAAAAATTAATTATTTTCCATTGGTGTACCAGTACAACCAAATTCCATAGGGAATGGTGTGGTAATTGTATATTTGCACTCGTTGAATCCGTTTAATGTTTTATAAAATAAGGGTTTATTAAGGATAGTCTTTTGATATTCTACTAATATCCCTTCCTTAATGATACTAGTAGAGGGACCTGTATCAATTAGGCATCTAACTTTCTTATTTCCTATTGTAATGTGTATTATGGGTAATTTAGTTCGTGAGGCGTTATTAAAATATTTATTTCATTTTCACTTTCGATTTCTTCCTCGTGAAGCGTACCTATTTCCATAGGCTCCCGTGCTAATACGGAATTATTAATATTTGTACTCCAACGTGAAAATCTGGTCTGGTTGCTACTATTTCCTCTGCCATACTTTTGTGTATAATTTTGTGAATATTATTGATTTTGATTATACTGTGTTTTATTCATTGTAAAATTTTGTTTGTTTAAGTTTTTCCTGCGTGTAATGTGTATAGCTCTAGTGTCATCTAAAGCCTTAATTTTTGAATATTTACTTATAATATTAGAGGTGTTCTTCGTTGTATGGAGATTTTTGAAATAGTGTTCTAAGTTTACAGAATGGGCTTATTTTTTTCCTTTCCTCTCAAAAATAAATAAAAACCAAGTTTTATTGAAATCGGTTAACGAAAAGTCGGCGCGGAAACGACTTGAAAATTTCGCATGTATTTTGTATGGTAAAATACCAGTTTTTATGTATTCTAATTATACATTTCGAATTCTTTTATTAAATAAGTAGTAAAAGGCAGAAAATTCAAAAAACGGTACCCAGTAAGAGGTCTGATTCTCAGAAAAAAGATGTAGAAGACTTTTCTGAAGAGTTGACCCATTTGTTTGACATTGCTCATAGAAATGCCTTACAAACCATTCGAATAAGCGAAGATAAGGAATTTCTGATTCTACAAAGGCAAAAAGGGCGCCCTGGTTGTATGGCCGGTGTTGGCACGGTTTTACATCAACGACAAAGCAGAGCAGTTTACCGAATTGAAAAAGAGCTATCACGGAAAAGAAAACACGATCAAGTGTCGGACGTGAATCGTAAGTATATCAATACCAAATCAATTTTAATTATTGTTGTTATGTGAAACTTAAAATGTTATTGTGCAGCCGAATTCATAGAAAATTTTGGAATGGAAAATGAAGTGGAGATTGGTGACAGGGGATCAAAAGAAGAAGAACCCTATATAAATTATAATGAAATGAAAAGTACTTCAACTTGTGCTAAAAGAGGAACAAAACATTTTGTAACACCGCAATTGCTTTCAGCACTTGATAGCGCCAAAGTAACCGATGGAAAAGCGATGCACATTCTAATGGAGACTGCAGAAGCATTGGGCCATTGCACCAGCGAATTGGTAATCAATCGGTCTACTCTCCATCGGCTGCGAGTAGAGCATCGACGAAACGAAACACGGAAGATTCAAGCCAGTTTTATTGACAAAGTATGTTTTAATAAAAAATCACGAAAAATATACATACTATGTTATATATAACTATTTATTATATTTTATTCTGGGATGGGAAAGTATTGCCAGATCTTATTGGAAAAATAAATGTTGAGAGAATTGCAGTGCTTGTTAGCTACAATGGCGACTCAAAATTTCTTGGCGCTCCTAAACTTTTATCTGCCACTGGAGAAAATATAGCTACAGCAGTCTTTGACACACTGACCAAATGGAATATTTTAGACCGAGTAGAAGGAAAGTCTTTTGACACCACGTCCACTAATACTGGGCCAATGAATGTATCATGCACCCACTTACAACGCATGCTAGGAAGAAATTTGTTAGTATTACCATGCCGTCACCACATTCTTGAAATATACTTGCGTAGTGTATTTGATTTACATTTCAAAGTGACGCAGGCACCAGAAGCCTCAATTTTTGAAAGATTTGCCAAGGCCTGGCCAAATATTGACACTTCGTCATTTAAAAGTGGGCTCGACGATGAGGGTATAAAATCCCAAATAAGCGACGATATCTGCAATGACATCAAACTATTTTGTCGCTCGCAATTACAAAAAACTTTTATTCGTGCGGACTACGAAGAATTTGTGCGACTAGTGCTTACATTCCTTGGTGACAATGGTGGTCAATTTAAAACACCTGGCGTTACAAGTCATGCACGCTGGATGTCAAAGGGAATATATTCCTTAAAAATATTTGTATTTCGTGAACAATTTCACTTGAACAAATCTGAGTCAATGCGAATATTTCTTCTGAGTTAATCAGAAAAATGCAACAACACATGTGGTATTTGTCAGAGGAAAATGTCGCAATGGTTTTTTTTTATTTCAATGTGTATGTAGATATAAAGAAAAAAATGGTAAAAAATTTCAAATCCGAAGAGCCAAATGTTAAGTTACAAGATAATCGCAAAATAAAAATTTTAAGTGCGTTGTTAAATTCTGATTTAAGCGAATTTGTTCTAAAAACTGTTTTGCAGTATTTAATAAGCATAAGTTGTCAATCGAGTTTTTAAAGTTGGATCCTGAATATTGGGAAACAAACGAGCAATTTCAAAATGGTCGTACAACATTACGGAAATTACTAGTAACTAGTGATACAGCAGAAATGGGTATAAAGTTCATAAAAGATTTCAACACTATTCTTACAAATAAAGAAGAAGAGAAACAGTTTCTGCTTCAAGTTGTTGAAGAATACAAAAAAAAATACATCCTACAAAAAATCTGAATTAATTTAAATCAAATGTTCCTAAATGTATAAAGCGTATTATTATAAAAATTACATTTAAGAAGCAGGTTTATGTTATAGAGTAATATTAAAGATTGAACGAAAGCATTGCCTTTGAATACATGAAACTTGATTTTTTTCTATTGGAAAGCGATTTTTTATTTTCAAAACGTTTCCGCGCCGACTTTACGTTAACCGATTTCAATAAAACTTGGTTTTTATTTATTTTTGAGAGGAAAGGAAAGAAATAAACGCATTCTGTAAACTTAAAGCACATTTTGAATTTTAGGAACACGTCTAATATACATATGTTGTTTTACTTCTTAAGAAGTTTAATAATTATTTTCAATACTTTATCCGCTGCAAAGAAGTTTTAATTCCAAAGAATTTTAATATACATATTTATAACTTTATTAACTGTATTTTTTTTCCAAAGAATTGTTACACTTTGTTCAGGTGCATTTCCGCTAACAAAAATGCAACAATTAACAAAATGCACCAAACATATTTCTTAAGAATTATTATATTTATTATTACCAATCAATTTGTATTTTTTAGCTGCATTTCCAATAACAAAAAATGCAGCAATAACTTTATTAATTGTATTCTTTCCAAATATTTGTTACACTTTGTTCAGGTGTAATTGAGTTACGAGAGTTCTGCTGTTTCTACCTACTAGTGGTAAGCAAATAGCGTGTTTTGGAAATTTGTCGAAAGGAATGTTTGCTATTTACATAAGTATCGACATGGATTAATTCATTATTTGTTTTCGAGGTGTAGGTCGATTGAAATTTATTTTTTATTGGATTTCGGTCGTATTTTCCGCTTGAGCATATGTCACAGTTATTAATTACTTTATTTATTTGCTCTCTGAGGTGAGGATTATACAGCATGGCCTTGAATTACTCAAAGGATGCTGTTATACTACAGTGACCGCTTTCGTTTTTGTGAAAAAGAGCTATTTGTTTTCTTAGTTCTTCTTCGTTTTCTATGTCAATCGCCATTCGTGAATATTTGACGAATTTCACGTTGGGATTTGATGAAAACTCTTCTTGAATAATTTTATGAATTTTGTAATATTCGTGATCATTAAGCTGGGAGTATATGCCTACTTTCCCTTTATCTATTTCTCTTCTAATGATATTTAGCACATTGTTTTGATCGATATCGTTTTTGTCTAGGTTAATTCTCTTGGAATTAAATAGCATTTCAACAGGGGTTTGCTTCTGCTGTACTATGATTATTTGTGTTCTAAATCTATTCTCTACAGTTCCCAAAATAGGAATTTTAAACCTTAAATTTTCTTCTTGTGAGAGGGCCGTTTCTATTTCTACTGACATGCTATTATTTTTGTCACTACCTTGGAAGATTTCTATTTGCGAAATTATTTCGTCATCTTTTATCCTGCTTAAGAAATCAGAAATCAGTATTTCGTCATCAGCCATTTCAATGGAACAGAACTGCTCCTATTGCGAAGTTACTAGCATCGGTTGTAATTTTGAATTTTTTCGTGAAATTAGGGTAGCGTAATATGGGTGAGTTTGTTACTATGTCTTTCAATTTTTCGAATGCAGCTATATACTGCGGATTGTATATGTTTATTGATTGACCTTGTTTTAAGCACTGAGTCATAGGATGTGCAATTTTTGTATAATCTTTGACAAATTTTTAAAAGAAACCTGTCATTCCTAAAAAGGATTTTTTTGTGGTATTTGGAATTTTTAAATTTTGAATAATTTCAACTTTAGCTGGATTCGGCTTAATACCCTCTGTGGTCAAAATGTGGCCCAAAAACTGCGTTCCTTTCTTCAGAAAGTCACATTTGTCCACTTGTATTTTTAATTTTGCTCGCCCTAGTGATTTGAATATTAGCTTTAAATTAGTTAGGTGCTCTTCTAAAGAACTATCAAATACTAATATGTCGTCCATGTATAAGACACATATTTTGTTGATGTACTCGCTAATGACTCTATTCACCAACCTTTGAAATGATGATGGGGCATTTTTTAAGCCGAATGGCATACGAATGAATTCGTAATTAAGTCTAATGTAGTGAAGTATTATGCTCTACCTAATTTATCTAAAATTGAATTTAAATTGGGTAGTGGAAATTTGTCGTCGACTGTGAATTCGTTCAGCTTCCTGTAATCAATAACGATTCTGCATTTCCTTTTTCCGGAATTATCTAATTTTTTTCTCTACTATCCACAGTGGACTGTTGTTTGGGGAATTACTTTCTCTTATTATTTGTTGTTGTAGTATATATTTGATTTGGCTTTTTATTTCCTCTTCTTGCACCTCATTTGTACAAGACAACGTATCTACTTCCTTGAAAAATAAGTCCTTGAATTCAGTAAGCAGCTTTAGGGTTGCCTGACATTCTTCGGTGGTCATGTGAGACAAATTAAAATTACTTACTGCCTCATTAGTTTCTATTCCTTGTACATAAATAAAAAATTATTTTGTATATATGGTGGGTAATTGTATTCTTCAAAGTAAATTTTATTGTTTAGAAATTGTATATAATTGTCACTATAATTAATTTTTGCTTTTAGTGGTTGTAAAAAATTTTAGCCTATTATTGCGGAAAATTTATTGTTTGAAAAATTAATTATTTTCCATTGGTGTACCAGTACAACCAAATTCCATAGGGAATGGTGTGGTAATTGTATATTTGCACTCGTTGAATCCGTTTAATGTTTTATAAAATAAGGGTTTATTAAGGATAGTCTTTTGATATTCTACTAATATCCCTTCCTTAATGATACTAGTAGAGGAACCTGTATCAATTAGGCATCTAACTTTTTTATTTCCTATTGTAATGTGTATTATGGGTAATTTAGTTCGTGAGGCGTTATTAAAATATTTATTTCATTTTCACTTTCAATTTCTTCCTCGTGAAGCGTACCTATTTCCATAGGTTCCCGTGCTAATACGGAATTATTAATATTTGTACTCCAACGTGAAAATCTGGTCTGGTTGCTACTATTTCCTCTGCCATACTTTTGTGTATAATTTTGTGAATATTATTGATTTTGATTATACTGTGTTTTATTCATTGTAAAATTTTGTTTGTTTAAGTTTTTCCTGCGTGTAATGTGTATAGCTCTAGTGTCATCTAAAGCCTTAATTTTTGAATATTTACTTATAATATTAGAGGTGTTCTTCGTTGTATGGAGATTTTTGAAATAGTGTTCTAAGTTTACAGAATGGGCTTATTTTTTTCCTTTCCTCTCAAAAATAAATAAAAACCAAGTTTTATTGAAATCGGTTAACGAAAAGTCGCCGCGGAAACGACTTGAAAATTTCGCTTGTATTTTGTATGGTAAAATACCAGTTTTTATGTATTCTAATTATACATTTCGAATTCTTTTATTAAATAAGTAGTAAAAGGCAGAAAATTCAAAAAACGGTACCCAGTAAGAGGTCTGATTCTCAGAAAAAAGATGTAGAAGACTTTTCTGAAGAGTTGACCCATTTGTTTGACATTGCTCATAGAAATGCCTTACAAACCATTCGAATAAGCGAAGATAAGGAATTTCTGATTCTACAAAGGCAAAAAGGGCGCCCTGGTTATATGGCCGGTGTTGGCATGGTTTTATATCAACGACAAAGCAGAGCAGTTTACCGAATTGAAAAAGAGCTATCACGGAAAAGAAAACACGATCAAGTGTCGGACGTGAATCGTAAGTATGTCAATACCAAATCAATTTTAATTATTGTTGTTATGTGAAACTTAAAATGTTATTGTGCAGCCGAATTCATAGAAAATTTTGGAATGGAAAATGAAGTGGAGATTGGTGACAGGGGATCAAAAGAAGAAGAACCCTATATAAATTATAATGAAATGAAAAGTACTTCAACTTGTGCTAAAAGAGGAACAAAACATTTTGTAACACCGCAATTGCTTTCAGCACTTGATAGCGCCAAAGTAACCGATGGAAAAGCGATGCACATTCTAATGGAGACTGCAGAAGCATTGGGCCATTGCACCAGCGAATTGGTAATCAATCGGTCTACTCTCCATCGGCTGCGAGTAGAGCATCGACGAAACGAAACACGGAAGATTCAAGCCAGTTTTATTGACAAAGTATGTTTTAATAAAAAATCACGAAAAATATACATACTATGTTATATATAACTATTTATTATATTTTATTCTGGGATGGGAAAGTATTGCCAGATCTTATTGGAAAAATAAATGTTGAGAGAATTGCAGTGCTTGTTAGCTACAATGGCGACTCAAAATTTCTTGGCGCTCCTAAACTTTTATCTGCCACTGGAGAAAATATAGCTACAGCAGTCTTTGACACACTGACCAAATGGAATATTTTAGACCGAGTAGAAGGAATGTCTTTTGACACCACGTCCACTAATACTGGGCCAATGAATGTATCATGCACCCACTTACAACGCATGCTAGGAAGAAATTTGTTAGTATTACCATGCCGTCACCACATTCTTGAAATATACTTGCGTAGTGTATTTGATTTACATTTCAAAGTGACGCAGGCACCAGAAGCCTCAATTTTTGAAAGATTTGCCAAGGCCTGGCCAAATATTAACACTTCGTCATTTAAAAGTGGGCTCGACGATGAGGGTATAAAATCCCAAATAAGCGACGATATCTGCAATGACATCAAACTATTTTGTCGCTCGCAATTACAAAAAACTTTTATTCGTGCGGACTACGAAGAATTTGTGCGACTAGTGCTTACATTCCTTGGTGACAATGGTGGTCAATTTAAAACACCTGGCGTTACAAGTCATGCACGCTGGATGTCAAAGGGAATATATTCCTTAAAAATATTTGTATTTCGTGAACAATTTCACTTGAGCAAATCTGAGTCAATGCGAATATTTCTTCTGAGTTAATCAGAAAAATGCAACAACACATGTGGTATTTGTCAGAGGAAAATGTCGCAATGGTTTTTTTTTATTTCAATGTGTCTGTAGAGATAAAGAAAAAAATGGTAAAAAATTTCAAATCCGAAGAGCCAAATGTTAAGTTACAAGATAATCGCAAAATAAAAATTTTAAGTGCGTTGTTAAATTCTGATTTAAGCGAATTTGTTCTAAAAACTGTTTTGCAGTATTTAATAAGCATAAGTTGTCAATCGAGTTTTTAAAGTTGGATCCTGAATATTGGGAAACAAACGAGCAATTTCAAAATGGTCGTACAACATTACGGAAATTACTAGTAACTAGTGATACAGCAGAAATGGGTATAAAGTTCATAAAAGATTTCAACACTATTCTTACAAATAAAGAAGAAGAGAAACAGTTTCTGCTTCAAGTTGTTGAAGAATACAAAAAAAAATACATCCTACAAAAAATCTGAATTAATTTAAATCAAATGTTCCTAAATGTATAAAGCGTATTATTATAAAAATTACATTTAAGAAGCAGGTTTATGTTATAGAGTAATATTAAAGATTGAACGAAAGCATTGCCTTTGAATACATGAAACTTGATTTTTTTCTATTGGAAAGCGATTTTTTATTTTCAAAACGTTTCCGCGCCGACTTTACGTTAACCGATTTCAATAAAACTTGGTTTTTATTTATTTTTGAGAGGAAAGGAAAAAAATAAACCCATTCTGTAAACTTAAAGCACATTTTGAATTTTAGGAACACGTCTAATATACATATGTTGTTTTACTTCTTAAGAAGTTTAATAATTATTTTCAATACTTTATCCGCTGCAAAGAAGTTTTAATTCCAAAGAATTTTAATATACATATTTATAACTTTATTAACTGTATTTTTTTTCCAAAAAATTGTTACACTTTGTTCAGGTGCATTTCCGCTAACAAAAATGCAACAATTAACAAAATGCACCAAACATATTTCTTAAGAATTATTATATTTATTATTACCAATCAATTTGTATTTTTTAGCTGCATTTCCAATAACAAAAAAGGCAGCAATAACTTTATTAATTGTATTCTTTCCAAAGATTTGTTACACTTTGTTCAGGTGTAATTGAGTTACGAGAGTTCTGCTGTTTCTACCTACTAGTGGTAAGCAAATAGCGTGTTTTGGAAATTTGTCGAAAGGAATGTTTGCTATTTACATAAGTATCGACATGGATTAATTCATTACACTAGTTTACAGTACATTTGTTGCCGAAGAAATTTTAGCTGTTGCTGACTACATATAATATGCTATTTTCAAAAATATAATTAGAATATTTTTATCAGCTCTTGTTTCTGAGTTTCAGCTATGTAGGTATTAGACAGAAAAAAACATGAATTTAATAAGAAAAACTTTATTTAAAGAAACAATTAATCATTGAGTTCTAAAAAACTTCGTTTTAAAGCTTTTCTCCGATGTGTCGACTTTGGAAAATGACGTATTAGAGACCAACAATAGTCAGACATCATATTTGTATCCCAGAAACCCTGATAGCGCTCTTCCATGACGCGTAAGTCTTGATGCATACGCTCTCCCTGCTCTTCGCTCATATCTCCTAAATTTTTCGGAAACCTGTCCAGGTGACTATGGAGAAAGTGGACTTTTATACTCATATTGCATCCCATATTTCTTAATTGTAGCAGAAGGTCTTCTACAAGTTCAACATAATTTTCAGATTTCCGATTTCCGAGAAAATTCTGCATCACAGATACGAAAGCTGTCCAAGTCTTTAGTTCTGACTCAGTCATAGAATTTCTAAATTGAGTATCATTCGTAAGTTGTCTAATTTGAGGGCCATCAAAGATACCGGCTTTAATCTTTTCCATAGTGAGCTGAGGAAATTTTTTTTCAAATGTAAGAAAAGCAGCTCCCATTTTTATCTAGTGATTTTACAAACTGTTTCATGATGCCCAGTTTTATGTGTAATGGTGGAAGGATAATTTTGTCACGAGATACTAATGAATTGTGGACTATATTGTGCTTTCCAGGCTCCATATTTGCTCTCAAGGGCCAGTTTTTTCTTACCCAATGTTCTTGTTTAGCTCTACTGTCCCAAAGACATATAAAACAGGGAAACTTGGTGTAACCACTTTGTTGACCGAGAAGAATGTTGACCATTTTTAAATCGACACAAATTAGCCACTTATGGTCATTGTATTTTATTTTGTTCAAGACTAGCGAAATGTTACAATATTCCTCCTTTAACTTTGTACTGTGGGCAATAGGTACCCCAGCATATTTATTTCCATTATGTAATAGAATACATTTTAGGCTACGTTTTGAGCTGTCAATGAATAAACGCCAGTCATTTGGTTCGTATTGCTTCAAGCCCATTTTTATCAACAATTTTTTGATATCTGAACAAAAGGTAATGCCATCTTCTTCGGAAAAATAACACCGTAATTCTGTATCTCTTTCACGATAAAAACTTATTTTAGTATCCGAGGATAGCAAATTTTTTTCTTTTAGTCTTGATGCTAACAATTCTGAAGCTTGTTTAGAAAGATTTAAATCTCTTACAAGATCATCTAACTCATTTTGGGAAAAGCATTTTGGCTCATTAGACATAGCTTCAAAATCAGGATCATTTTGTGATGAGCTTGGTCCTTCAATGACTTGCTCTAATGGTTCAGATATATTTTTAAGCTCTGAAGAGTGAGGTGAACGCTGCACTGGACGTTGAACACAACTAGTACTTGGGTATTGCCATTTAGCTCGATTTTTAGTGTTTAAACCGTTTATGTTCACACTACAAAAATAACAGTCTATGAGATGATTTTGTGGTTCTCGCCAAATAGTCGGTGTTCCAAATTTAAAGGCACTTCTTTTACCACTTTTCCATAATCTTAAATATTCCACACACGATTTACAAACACAATTGGGAGCCCAAGACTTCTCATTTTTATCCAAGAGCATCCCAAAATACTCAAAATAGGTATTTTTCACCAACTCTGATATAACTTTTCTACTATTGTTAAACACATATTCTCCGCATATATAGCAAAAATGATCTGGATTGTTTAAACAACGTCTCCTTGAACTACTCATGACGCAAAAACTAGAGAAACTAATTTTAACACAGTAAAATATGCCTGTTATCGATTAATATATATGATATAAATTAATATAAATGATGAAATCAAAAACAAAGTAACTCGAGCTGCTCAAAAAATTTTGAGGGTAGATTTGACAAAAACAAGTGATGAGTGAACAATATCAACCACAGGATTCGCGGCAACAGACAAAAAGTTTAATATTGTAAACCAGTGTTATTTGTTTTCGAGGTGTAGGTCGATTGAAATTTATTTTTTATTGGATTTCGGTCGTATTTTCCGCTTGAGCATATGTCACAGTTATTAATTACTTTATTTATTTGCTCTCTGAGGTGAGGATTATACAGCATGGCCTTGAATTACTCAAAGGATGCTGTTATACTACAGTGACCGCTTTCGTTTTTGTGAAAAAGAGCTATTTGTTTTCTTAGTTCTTCTTCGTTTTCTATGTCAATCGCCATTCGTGAATATTTGACGAATTTCACGTTGGGATTTGATGAAAACTCTTCTTGAATAATTTTATGAATTTTGTAATATTCGTGATCATTAAGCTGGGAGTATATGCCTACTTTCCCTTTATCTATTTCTCTTCTAATGATATTTAGCACATTGTTTTGATCGATATCGTTTTTGTCTAGGTTGATTCTCTTGGAATTAAATAGCATTTCAACAGGGTTTTGCTTCTGCTGTACTATGATTATTTGTGTTCTAAATCTATTCTCTACAGTTCCCAAAATAGGAATTTCAAACCTTAAATTTTCTTCTTGTGAGAGGGCCGTTTCTATTTCTACTGACATGCTATTATTTTTGTCACTACCTTGGAAGATTTCTATTTGCGAAATTATTTCGTCATCTTTTATCCTGCTTAAGAAATCAGAAATCAGTATTTCGTCATCAGCCATTTCAATGGAACAGAACTGCTCCTATTGCGAAGTTACTAGCATCGGTTGTAATTTTGAATTTTTTCGTGAAATTAGGGTAGCGTAATATGGGTGAGTTTGTTACTATGTCTTTCAATTTTTCGAATGCAGCTATATACTGCGGATTGTATATGTTTATTGATTGACCTTGTTTTAAGCACTGAGTCATAGGATGTGCAATTTTTGTATAATCTTTGACAAATTTTTAAAAGAAACCTGTCATTCCTAAAAAGGATTTTTTTGTGGTATTTGGAATTTTTAAATGTTGAATAATTTCAACTTTAGCTGGATTCGGCTTAATACCCTCCGTGGTCAAAATGTGGCCCAAAAACTGCGTTCCTTTCTTCAGAAAGTCACATTTGTCCACTTGTATTTTTAATTTTGCTCGCCCTAGTGATTTGAATATTAGCTTTAAATTAGTTAGGTGCTCTTCTAAAGAACTATCAAATACTAATATGTCGTCCATGTATCGGGTGTTTTTTTACAGGTTTGTTTTTCGAATAGAGATAAAACTGGCATTTTGTGGTCAAATCTGGCAACTCTAATGTCATTTATGTTCAGTTTGGTTTGCAACCATGCAATGCGTCGTGATTTTGGTGTATGGGCCGAAAATTAGATTGATCTCGATGCTGATTTTCATCGCAAAATTTTGTTCAGTGATGAGGCTCATTTTTGGTTGAATGGCTACGTCAACAAGCAAAATTGCCGCATTTGGAGAGAAGAGAATCCACATGAGACCCTTGAAACGCCATTACATCCACAAAAACTGACTGTTTGGTGTGCTCTATGGGCTGGTGGAGTCATTGGGCCATACTTCTTCCGCAATAATGCTGGAGAGGCAGTTACCGTTAATGGAGACCGGTATAGAGCCATGATAACCGACTATTTTGTTCCCGAATTGGATGGCATGAATGTGGATGAGTTGTGGTTCCAACAAGACGGCGCTACATGCCACACAGCGCACGTCACAATCGATTTATTGAAGGAAACATTCGATGAGCGCATAATTTCGCGGAATGGACCTGTAAATTGGCCACCAAGATCGTGTGATTTGACACCATTGGATTATTTTCTTTGGGGATATGTGAAGTCGCTCGTCTACGCCAACAAACCAGAAACGTTAGGGGAATTGGAAGCCAACATTCGTGGCGTTATTGCCGACATACGGCCCCATATGCTCGAAAAAGTGGTTGAAATTTGGACCTGTAGAATTGGCTTTATTCGAGCCAGCCGCGGCGGCCACATGCCCGAAATCATATTTAAACATTAATGGCATAAAATTATCCTTCCAATAAAGCCAAATTGATGGACCTTAAAACGATTTTCTTGTGTTTTATTTCAATTCGAAGTTCTATACCCCTAAAAAAACACCCGATATAAGACACATATTTTGTTGATGTACTCGCTAAGGACTCTATTCACCAACCTTTGAAATGATGATTGGGCATTTTTTAGCCGAATGGCATACGAATGAATTCGTAATTAAGTCTAATGTAGTGAAGTATTATGCTCTACCTAATTTATCTAAAATTGAATTTAAATTGGGTAGTGGAAATTTGTCGTCGACTGTGAATTCGTTCAGCTTCCTGTAATCAATAACGATTCTGCATTTCCTTTTTCCGGAATTATCTAATTTTTTTCTCTACTATCCACAGTGGACTGTTGTTTGGGGAATTACTTTCTCTTATTATTTGTTGTTGTAGTATATATTTGATTTGGCTTTTTATTTCCTCTTCTTGCACCTCATTTGTACAAGACAACGTATCTACTTCCTTGAAAAATAAGTCCTTGAATTCAGTAAGCAGCTTTAGGGTTGCCTGACATTCTTCGGTGGTCATGTGAGACAAATTAAAATTACTTACTGCCTCATTAGTTTCTATTCCTTGTAAATAAAAAAATATTTTGTATATATGGTGGGTAATTGTATTCTTCAAAGTAAATTTTATTGTTTAGAAATTGTATATAATTGTCACTATAATTAATTTTTGCTTTTAGTGGTTGTAAAAAATTTTAGCCTATTATTGCGGAAAATTTATTGTTTGAAAAATTAATTATTTTCCATTGGTGTACCAGTACAACCAAATTCCATAGGGAATGGTGTGGTAATTGTATATTTGCACTCGTCGAATCCGTTTAATGTTTTATAAAATAAGGGTTTATTAAGGATAGTCTTTTGATATTCTACTAATATCCCTTCCTTAATGATACTAGTAGAGGAACCTGTATCAATTAGGCATCTAACTTTCTTATTTCCTATTGTAATGTGTATTATGGGTAATTTAGTTCGTGAGGCGTTATTAAAATATTTATTTCATTTTCACTTTCGATTTCTTCCTCGTGAAGCGTAGGTTCCCGTGCTAATACGGAATTATTAATATTTGTACTCCAACGTGAAAATCTGGTCTGGTTGCTACTATTTCCTCTGCCATACTTTTGTGTATAATTTTGTGAATATTATTGATTTTGATTATACTGTGTTTTATTCATTGTAAAATTTTGTTTGTTTAAGTTTTTCCTGCGTGTAATGTGTATAGCTCTAGTGTCATCTAAAGCCTTAATTTTTAAATATTTACTTATAATATCGTTAAGCGAACAATCTTCATTTAGATGTGATCGCATAGGTACATAACTTTTTTCGATCAATAAGCTAACTAAATCTCTATCTACCCTCTCTGAAAATAATCAAACAATTCTCTTAAATTGCTAACTTTTATATTCTTGCATCTATTGAATATGTCCCCGTATGATGTCTTCCGTTTTCCCTGTTGTATTGTTATAGTGTCTCCCACTATTCCCTTAACATTATTTGGTCATACACTCATACATATGCTGTTTTACTTCTTAAGAAGTTTAATAATTATTTCCAATACTTTATCCGCTGCAGAGAAGTTTTAATTCCAAAGAATTTTAATATATATATTTATAACTTTATTAACTGTATTTTTTTCCAAAGAATTGTTACACTTTGTTCAGGTGCATTTCCGCTAACTAAAATGCAACAATTAACAAAATGCACCAAACAAATTTCTTAAGAATTATTTTGTATCAATTTGTATTTTTATAGCTAAATTATAGTATTTAAGAAAGTAGTAAATAAAGAAAGACCGCTTTATGTTGACAGAACTTCAAACCAGTTGTTTTATTTTTCGTTGCTCCTCGTATCGGATAAAAAAGTGGCGCAGTCGGTAGGATACCCGGGTGTTCTCGGGAGATTTCTATTACAAAATAAAAAGGGAATACTTGATATCTCAATATCAGAGACGGGAAAAAGGATATAAAGATATATCCTTGAACAAAAAAACACAACGAAGAAAAAAAGTGCAGAAAAGGATACAAAAATTTATCCTTATCAATACTAAAAACACAGAAGTGAATACTCATACAAAAGCCAGGATATAAAGAAAAAAAATACAACAAAAAAAGTGCAAAAAAGTATAAAAATATTTATCCTTATCAATACTAAAAACACAGAAGTGAATACAAAGATATATTCATACCAAAGCCAGGATATAAAGTTATATCCTTATAAACTAAACCAAACCTTAACTCAATGAAATTTTAAACTACAAATGTATATTCTTGGAAATACGTCATAATCAACTCTAAATCCAACGGTGCAAACGCAGAGCCAAGAGGACAACAATATAATTTTCAACACCAGCAAACAACGGTATCAGAGAACAATTCATCAGTTAATTCGCGAAAACCAGCAGACTTCAATTCAATAGTGAAGAAATTTTTAACTGCAAAAACAAATATACATCCTTGGAAATACGTCCTAATCAACTCTAAACCCAACGGTGGAAACGCAGAGCCAAGCAGACAACAATATAATTTTCAACGCCAGCAAAAAACAGCATCCGAAAGTAAGAATTTGATTTAATTAACTATATTTTATTATTATTAATATTATTAAATGTATGTAACTGAAAAGATAAGCATAGAAACAGAAATTGAAAGAAAATTACTGTATACCTCCAGAGAACATGAAATCAAAAAAATTGCAAGAATTCCTACGAAAAATAACCTTGATAAAAATTAAAGCAAGAAAAAATTATTTAAAATATAAAACTAAAAGAGAAAACGCATTAGGGTATAGAAAAAAAAGGAGAGCAGTTTTTTGTGAAAATTTTTTTTTCCCATTTAAATAACAAAACCTAAAAATTGCAGAACAGGCTGAAAGCCCAATGAACAGATTAACTATAAACCCCTTAAAGTACCTAAACACCTTACCTGAGTTCTGAGGCGACTCAAAAGATTTACAGATATTCACAACACTTATTGACAGAATATGCCCACACTTACGAACATATGCCCTCATCATCGTTGGTCTCCTTGGCGTGGGGATGAGGCTTAAGTGTTGGCATGGTTGTTCCTTTCGAGGTTTTCCATGCCACCTCCGGTAGGCACTAGGGGCCCGCCAAACATCGGCGCGGCTGCGAAGCCTAGTCTCGCTAAGGCAGGGGTCTCACGGCCTGGCCCGAGTGGATTAAGGCGACAAGCAGCCGCACAAGATAATATGGAGGGCGTGGCAGCGATGGAAACTACGAGCCACGCCACTCTGATGTTGGAGTCGGAGCGGTTCAAATTCACTGACAAGCGTAAGGCCGCGAAGACGTTAAGAAGATACGACGGGGTCCCGTTGGAAACGCTGCACCAGAGCGCGAAGGAAGCGATGGAAGGGGCGAAAGCCCTGCTGCCTCACTTCCGGGTCACTGGGGCTTCGGCGGAAAACCGGGTGCCTGCGTCTAAACGACAAAGGTCGGCGGAGGAACAAACTCCGGCCTCGAAGAGAATCCGGCCGCACTATTGGGTGGGCAGGCCTAGCTTTGCCGAGGTTGCGAAGGACAGGATCCTTATTAGGGTCCTGGACCGAGGCAACGAGCTCCGGTCCA
This sequence comes from Anomoia purmunda, assembly GCA_951828415.1. Classification (NCBI taxonomy): domain Eukaryota; kingdom Metazoa; phylum Arthropoda; class Insecta; order Diptera; family Tephritidae; genus Anomoia; species Anomoia purmunda. The sequence goes on along the minus strand of OX639998.1, from coordinate 69,093,735 downwards.
TACCAAAGGACCAGTGGGGGTGGGTGAAGGCAGCTCTGGCGAACGTCATTTTTGACGTTCTGCTGGAGAATCCTGGAACCCCCCGGCCTGCAAGGACGCTGGTTGGTACCAGGGCCAGATTAAGGTGATCGCCTGTGAGGACCTGGGATCGGTGGCGCTGTACAAGGCCGCCGTTGCAAAGGCGGGCCCTGTCTACCCAGGGGTAAGTTGGAGGTGGTGGACTGGAAGGATATTCCAGTCAGACCCCGGGCGAGGGCATGGGTTCCGGCGACACCATCGCCACCGGAAAGCATCCTAAAGATGCTTCAGGTGATGAACCCGGCCCTCCAAACAAGGTATTGGAGGGTCGTCCGGCTCGAAGACGCGGAAGGCCCTTCGCGACAAGTGGTCTTGTCCCTAAACAAGGAGTCCATCAGACTTCTAGAGAAGAGGCAAGGTCGCGACTCATATGGCCTCGATGAGGTCATCATTAAGGTGTACCGCGGGGACGCTCAGCGTGCCTCTGGTGCGGGTGCAGCAATGGACGTGGACATTGAGGCACCCGAACCGGAGCCGGAACCGGAACTCTCCGACGCTGAAGGCAGCGTCTCCTTCCAGACAAACTTTGCACCAACAATGCACAGGATGTTTGCAGAGGAGGAGCTGCTGCTCAGCGACGGAGAGTGCGAGGCTGATATCACCGTCGTGGCTGGAGGGGAGGAAGCGGCTTTCTCGCATGAGAGTGCTGCAGATTAACCTCCATCGCTCTAAAGCTGCTCCCCTAGGTCGCCTGAGCAAAGGCGACGTTACGGTGGTACTTATTCAGAAACCTTGGGCTTGCAACTCAAGGGTATGTGGGTTGAGTGCCACCGGCTTCAAGCTTTTCGTGGAGCGCGGCAAAGGTAAAATTAGAGCCTGCATTCTGGCTAAAGCAGATTTAAATATCTTTCTTTTACCTAATTACAGTGATGGCGACGTCACGGCAATTCTCGCGGAGATAGGGGGTATGACAATAGTGCTGGCATCGGCTTACATGCCGTACGAAGCCGATTACCCTCCTGCCTCTATGGTGCGGAACTTGGTGTCCAAATTTGAGAGCAGACACATGTTGGTCGGCATAGAATCTGAATTGATCGAGAGTTGGCGGGTTCTAGATGAACACCCCTTCTCTGATCATCGTTATATTGAAATCGTATTGAACTTTTCTATTACCAGCCCACTCACTGGTTGAATTTATCGGCCAGCTACTCTGTTGCAGAGTAAGCTGGGTGCGAGCGAATTGTCGCGGCACGTGTCGAGGGGGACGCCGCAAGGAGGCGTCCTATCCCCACTCCTATGGAACCTCACCGTAAATACGCTACTGCGAGATATGGCATGGGGTGGCGCAAAAGCTGTCGTGTACGCTGATGACGTCCGGAAAGTTTCCGCAGACATTATGCGATCTGATGCAACGAGCGCTTCGGAAGGTATCCAAGTGGTCCACCCACTGCGGGCTCAGGGTCAGCTCAAGTAAGGTGGAACTTGTACTCTTCACGAGAAGGTATAAAGTGCCTTCGGTGACTCCACCGGTACTAAACGGTACCCGGTTAAGTCTTTCTACAAGTGCCAAATTTCTAGGCGTTATTTAAGATAGGAAGTTGAACTGGAAAGAGAATCTAGTTCAACGTCATGAGAAGGCTACCGTAGCCCTCTACATATGTAAGAGAGCCATAGGCAGGAAATGGGGTCTTAATCCCCAGATCTGTCGATGGATTTTCACAGCGGTCGTCAGACCAATACTCCTATATGGGGCGATCGTGTGGTGGCCTGCATTAGAAAAAGAGGTTAACCTTAGACTACTCACCAAGGTGCAAAGATCTAGTATGATCTGCATAAGTGGGGCGCACAGAACCACTCCAAACGAGGCCTTGAACGCCATTTTAGACCTTAATCCTTTAGATTTGGTTGGACAACAGATGGCAGCGATGACTGCTTTGCGACTAAGAGAAACATCCCTGTGGCACCCTGAAAGCCAAGGGCACTCTTGTATTTTGAACAAGTTCTGCTCTATTCCGAGCACCGCGGATCGGTGCGCCTCGACATCGGTTTCTGAAAGTAACTTTGTTACACGAATTCCAAGCAGGGAGGAGTGGAAACTTGAGTTTCATACTCCACCTGATAGCATTGTTATCTATACAGATGGATCGAAGCTCGATAATAAGGTAGGAGGAGGCGTTTGCTCACGAAACCTTCTCCTGCAAATTTCCTTTAGGTTACCAGATCACTGCAGCGTCTTCCAGGCTGAGGTCTCAGCTATCATGGAGGCGGTAGAGAAGATTGGGACCATGATTATAGGAAGAGACATCTTCATTTTTAGTGACAGCCAGGCTGCAATCAGAGCTCTGAGCTCTTTCACGTTTAACTCGAACATCGCGCTGTACTGCCGCCTATCTCTGCAGGAGATGGCCAAGCAGAACAGACTGTACCTCATTTGGGTCCCTGGTCACCGGGACATAGAAGGAGACTGCATGGCAGACGAACTTGCAAGACAAGGTAGGACCAAGCAGATTCTTCAAGATAAAGAACGCATTGGTATGCCGTTTGCCACTTGCAAACTGCTACTCAGAGATTGTACATATAAACAAGCTGACAACAGATTGGGGCAAAATACGACCTGTCGAACCTCAAGGCAGACGTGGCCTAAATGGGATCGGAAACGGTCGCGCAGCGTTCTCTCTCTAAGAAGAGAAAACATTTCCAACGTCATCGGGGCTCTAACAGGACACTATCTGATAGGGGAACATGCTGAAAGGTTGGAAGTACTCTTCCGAAGATGCTGTAGGAGCTGCAAGAACGACGAGGAGGAGGAAACGATCTTGCATTTACTGTGTAAGTGTCCTGCACTGTGTAAAAGCAGAATGCGATATCTGGGATCACCGTTTTTGGATGACCTTAGTGGGGTTTCAAGCACCGCGGTAAGTTGCCTGTTGAGGTTCATCAGTGAGGCAAAATGGTTCGGTGAGGGGTAATTTCTTCTTCTTGGATGGTACATAAAATTTTTCTTTGTGGTAACACAATGGGCCTCCTAATACTGGCCTAAGTGAGCCGCTGCAGGCGGCTGCTACTCCAACCCAACCCAACCTACGAACATATGACGAACTATCTCAATTACTTTTTTCTGACGTAATAAAATCGAAACTCAAAGGAAAGGCAAGGCAGGCAATCGAAATAAACTGCCACGCGATCTCTTGGACGGATATTAAAAATACATTACAGAACAATTTTGGGGACAGACGTTCATGCGAAGAACTTTTTGACGAACTACGAAGCGTGACTTTTACAACAAACAGGCTATGGATATACTATTTCAAGCCGGGTACGCAGATACTGGGAACAATAATGGGAACGACCCAGAATTTAAAATTCATTCAAATAATAGGAATAGCAATCAATATGGAAATAGCACACAATACAATAAAAAAGATAGTAGCCGAAATAGGAATAGCGCCCAATACAGGAACCCCCAACAACCATTCCAAAACCACAGATGGAATTTCCAACCAATGTTCCAAAATAGCGGAAGAGACTACCAACCGCCATTCCAACAACCCCGCCCATATCAGCAAGCAAACTCACAAAACTTCAATCCGCAAATTTCTCCATTCCACAGATCAAATTTTAGAAACCAACCTGAACCAGTGGACATAGGAAAAGTGGAAGTAGCTGAAAATTTTCAAGAATCAGTCTCAGAAATAAATTACCATTTGTAATAATAAAAACAGGGATAGGTTTGATAAAACTTATAATAGACACAGACGCAACAAACTCAATTTCAAATCCGGGGATATGCGACCCAAAAAGAATTCATTCAACAAACCCTCTTTTAATTATGTTTAAGGCAGTTGCATGCACAAACAACATCTTTTTCGTCTTTTACACCATCGGCGAGGGAATCATATATCATCGAAATAAGTATAATTACAAAAGTATTCATTCTCATTTTTTCCCATATTGCTACCAATTTTAAATATTAACCGCACACGTGCATAACTGCACTACACATATTCTACATCACACACACATATACAAATTGTAAAAACCCTACTTTTATACAATAAACATCAACCAAAGTGTTAACAAAAGACAGAAAAATGAGCATTCTATCCAATATCGCACATTCCATCCAATATTGCACAAATTAAAACCCTTCAACATCAAATTTACGTTAATGAAAAAACCATAGTACTTATTTTTGAAGAATTAAGCGACATTAGAACAAATAAAACACTAGAATTTTACATAATAAAATTTCATAATTTTTACGATGGTCTAATAGGTAACGAGATATTGAGACCACTAAATGCAACTTAAATAAAAAAAGGATAATAGCACCAGACAACTCCGATCTAATATATTATAAGGAAGAAAACGGCGGAAATATTTTAAGAGAAGGTATTTTGAATGTAGAAAATGGGGAGGTAGAGATAAATTTATTATCTGAAACTAATCGTTTGAATACGCATTACTAAATACAAAACTACTTTGTTATACTGTGGAATTACTTGCTCTTCAAGTCTTCCAATCATGCCTCCTCCAACTGGTCGGGGATTATCTCCCCAACACTATAAACAATGGCTGACCTTCCGGGGGCGATGCCAAAATCAGCACATATTAATCAACCATTAATCAGCTATGACAATACAAAAAAGTTAAAAAACAATACAAGTGGGCCCAAGTACTTAGTTATGCCCAGAAAAAGAGAACAACCTCACAAACGTATCTCCTTTCTTAATAAAAAAAGTTATTGACTATACTGCCGGCAGTCAAATTGAAACATGCAAAAAATTAAGAAATGATACCATCCTAATAAAAACAAAAGACCTAGCGCAGGCAAACAAATTAATAAAACTTAGCTCACTATCACCAACAATTGAAATTGACATCACCGAACACACCTAACTCTAAACTACACCAAATGCGTCATCTACTCAAATGACTTGAGAGCCATAGACGAAAGCGAAATTCTAATCGAGCTAAAACACCAAAACGTGTCAGAAGTTAAAAAAAATTCTCAGAAAAACAATCAATGGCGAATTATCAGAAACCGGTTTAATAATAATCACCTTCACCGCACTCACACTTCCCCCAGAAATATCGATTGGATACGAGAAAGTTAAAATCAGACCATATATACCCTTACCGCTATCTGCAACAACTGCCAACGATACGGAAACATTGGGAAAATATGCAGAAATGACAAAATTTGCTCGAATTGCTCAAAAAACTACCATATAAATAGCGAGCTCAATGAAATACGTGATCACCTCAAATGTTGTATTAATTGCAAAGAGACCCAAATTTACCCACATGACCAGCTTTGACAAGAAATGCCCCATTTTTATCAAAGAGAAGGAAATTCAAGCCATCATTACTCTCGATAAAGTAGACAGAAAAAAAGCAATCACTACTTACAGAGAAAGAAACCAATGTAATGGGCTAACGTACTCAGACATCACTCGGAATATGACCAACGTAAAACCTACCACACCTCTAAACACACCACACAACCAACCAGCCGCAAACCCACCTCTCAACCAAATGTCAACCTGCAAAACTCCTGAGCGACCTCGAAGAGAACCGATCAACTACGCCTCATCACTCTCAGAAGATCAATCACCAACACAACCACCACACAAAGAAGACAACAAAACTCACGCTCTCGCCACGCAATTACTATCGGACACTACAATAAGAATACTACCTAAAACACTTCAAAAAGAACAATAACAAAACTAAATAAAAATAAAAACCCTCTGAAAACCCACTCAAAAAAAACAATACCAAACGAAGACGACAACGATTCCTCCGACTCAATGTGCATGGAGTTGGACACAGCGTACAGCAAAGAGTTTAAGTATTAAATAGTTAGTCAAACCATACTCTTAATTCCATAATTTAACCCAATAGAAAAACAGTAAATATCCTAATGTCATTTATTATAATTCAGAGGAACATTAAAGGATATCTCAACAATTACAACCACCTCTTAAGAATAATAAAACGTTACAGCCCTAAAATAATTTCAACCCAAGAAACCCATATTAAATCCCTCAAAAATATCCCAATTCCTGTCAACTACTCTATATATACGCTCAACACTTCCAATACCGCATATGGCGGAGTTGCTTTGCTAATACATAATTTACTACAACTCAAACAAATACAATTGAACAACGACTTTGATGCGATAGCATGCCAAATACAGTCTAAAATCGACTTTACGATAATATTGGCGTACATTCCTCCACAAAACACATTCAACCTCAATAACTTAAACAACGTTCTTAACCCTACCACTAATCCTACTATCATAACTGGTGACTTCAACAGTTGGCACACCTCCTGGGGATCCCCGCGAAGCAATTCAAAAGGTACCACCGTAAACCGTTTCATCACCCAATCGACTTACATATATGCTACTGAACAACGGATGCCCCACTCACTTCACTACACATAACACTTTCACTCACATAGACCTAACTTTCTGCTCTCCCTGCCTAGCAATGCAATCAAAATGGAAAGTTGAAGACGACCTCTCGGGTAGTGATCATTTCCCGATCATTATATCGTTATTCCCACAAAATAACCGACAACCAATAGCCATCAAATCCAAGTTCACACTCAGCCACGCCAACTGGCAAAAGTTCACTGCCGCAGCAACACGTCTCAACAACATACACCCCATCCACCAACATAAATAAAGAGACAGCAGTAATAAACAAAATTATCTTACAGTCAGCACATTCCTCAATCCCACAAACCCTGCCACATCCTACTAATCGCACTGTCCCGTGGTGGAATGCCAAATTAGACAAACTAAAAAAAGAGAAAAACAGGCATTGGAACGCATTCAAGAGAAATACCACCCAAGAAAACCTTCTTAATTATAAAAGAACCAATGCATTACTCAAGCGGGAAATCAAAATCGAAAAGAAAAATTCAATGAGTGACTTCACGTCTAGCATTAACCCCTCCACGCCCTGTAATAAGATCTGGGATAACATCAGATACTTTTGCGGATACAACGTTTCTCATGGCATCCACTGTTTAAAGTCACTTAGTAAGCCAACTGAAACATTTACCAACCAAAAGGACATTGCAAGCGAATTGTGCAAAGTCTGGTCGGAAACTTCTTCAGAATTCCAAAACAGCAAAAATATTACTCTTACTTCAACCCCTAACACCATCCCATCACACAGAGCCCTAAAAATCGAAAAAGACATCAGCTACTTAGAGCTATCTTCAGCATTATCCAAGTTAAAAGGCAGGACCCCGGGTCAAGACAGGATTTCATACCCAATGATACACAACCTCCCTTATGAAGTCAAAACTCGGCTTTTAAATCATTATAATAATATATTCAAAAACTACATCCCACAAACCTACAAAACCAGTTTAACAATACCTATATTAAAACCAGGTGCAAATAAAACCAATATTAACTCATACAGACCCATCTCTCTAAACCCATGTTTATCCAAAGTACTGGATAAAATCATTACTAACAGGCTATGGTGGTTTGTTTCAGACAAACTATTCGATAGCCACCAAATGGGGTTCAAAAAAGGCAAATCAGTAGCTGACACTCTACTTCAAGTAGATTACCAAGCTACGAACTGCCTATCAAAACAAAAACACTTATCCATAACATCACTTGACTTTGAAAAGGCCTTTGATAAGATTGGATTACACACGATAATAGACCAACTGACATATTGGAACCTGGGACCTCAGATAATCAAGTACGTCAAGAATTTCATGACTCAAAGAAAAATAGCAACTAGAGTAGGCAAGCACATAACCCACCCACTACCACTAGATAATGGAATCCCTCAGGGATCCCCTCTATCTGTTATTATATTCCTTATAGCTTATAATAAACTATGCACACTAATATCCCTTCACAAAGAAGTTCAATACTGTGCATACGCCGATGACTTTTACCTCATATTGACACAAGGCAAAAGCAAAAATCAAACATTTGATTTAAGCAGCCTATTCCGTGACATTGCAACCTGGTGCGACTACTCAGGCGCGTCGCTCTCCACAAACAAATGTAAACACCTACACGTCTGCCGCAAGAGAAACTGTAATAACAACATTCTAACAAACAATATCCAGTGGACGACTTGCGTATCTTAGGAGTCATCTTCAATAAAAAATATAAGTGGAACACACACGTGCAGACGTTGCAGCATTCATTATCCACATAGCTAAACATTATCAAATGCTTATCTAGTACTAAACTAAACTGTAACACACACACTTTAATAGGCATCATAAGAGCACTCATCATATCCAAAATCTGCTATGGAATTTACATCTACGGATACTCGCCGAAATCACTATTAAATAAAATCAAAACCCCTCTAAATGCAGCTATGCGATTTGCGCTTGGAGCTTTCAAGTCCACCCCCATAAATAACCTACTTTTTGAAACTCACATACTTCCAATTGAAGACCAAAGGGATCTCATCACTGCAAAACTTTTCAAAACAATCATAAGATCCCATAATAGCCCTCTAAATAAAATAATCACCGAACTAGCTCCACAAAAATACACATCAGCAATCCACAGAATCATTTATAATTGTAACCAACTCAACATACCATGCTTGCAACTTAATCTTCTAAACAACACAAGCCCACCATGGACACTCAACACCTCCATAATTAACACTTCCTTACGTCAGTTTGCCAAGTCCAACACCAACCCCAATATATTTCGCTCTACATTTCAAAAAATTAAAGAACATCACTCAAATTATACTTTCATAAATACGGATGGCTCCAAAACAGAAGATTCCACTAGCTGTAGTATAACCTCCACAGGTCATATTATAAAAATCTCGCACCTTCCCGACTACAGCTCAGTATATGCAGCAGAAATTATAGCAATCCACGAAGCTGTCAAATTCGCTGTCGAAACTAATTCAAACTTCGCCATATGTTCAGACTCCTTATCTTCCCTAGATGCTATATCCAATATTGAAAACAACGAAATTTACCCCCTCCAAATCAGAAATGCTATTATCAATAGCTATCCGAAAATAAAGCTTATCTGGGTTCCAGGGCACGTCACTATCACAGGTAACGAATTTGCCGATCAATCAGCAAAGGAGGCCAATAAAGCACCGTTGATTTAAACACCAACCTACAACACAAAAGATATAACACAGTACATAAAGAACGCATTTAAATCCAATTTCACTAAAATCTGGGAGTAAACCTCAAGCTGGTATAAAGATATCAACAGCTCCAAACAATCCGGCAGGGTCATTCAAAGTACAAACAGCATATTTCTAAATAGACTTGACATAATAAAATTCGAACGCCTAAGACTTGGGCACATTAAAATAACGCCCGAATACTTGATGACTAACGATCCCCCGCCCTCTTGCCCCTACTGTAACCAACCTACCTCCATTACTATACCACATCTCATGTCCCAATGTACAAATTTCAGAAGCATTAGAACCCAAATATTCCCGAATTCCGACCCCCTAACAGCGATCTCCTCTCCTACCCTAGATAGCATTCGCAAAGTCATAGAATGCCTTAAAAAAACAAACTTGTATCAAAATGTCTAAACACAACAAACCATAGTGTAGCTAACCAAACAACACACAAAAATGTACTATCACATAATGTAAAAATAATGTAAGTCAAGCTTAAGGCCAAAGATGCCAAAGCTAAATGCACATGTTAACCCTAAGTTTTAACTTTTAGTTAACATTTAGTAAATAAATAAATAAATACACACAACATCTTTTTCTTCTTTTACACCTTCAGCGAGGGAATCATATTTCATCGATATATGTAAGTATAATTACAAAAGTATTCATTCTCATTTTTTCTCATATTGATACAAATTTTAAATATTAACCGCACACGTGCATAACTGCACTACACATAATTCTACATCACACACACATATACATTGTAAAAAACCCTACCTTTATTAAATAAACATCTACTAAATTGTTAAAAAAAAGGCAGAAAAATAGCATTCTATCCAATATCGCACATTCCATCCAGTATTGCACATGGCCCTTGCGAGCCAAATTGGCAACGCGAAAGAAAAAAAATTCGAAGCCGAAAGAAAAAGAAAAAGATCTCTTGGCAGCCCTATGCTGCGAATGACGCTTGCAATTTTTGACAAAAAAAATTTGAAGATCGAGCAACAATAAATATTTCTCTTTGCATAGTTAATTGAAGGAAGGAAATTTTCGTTTCGCTAAACGGGTAAGAGGAGAAAACAAAAGGCAATAGCAGCGCTGCAGTCGGGTAACGAGAACGACATTTAGTGCCAGAGCAGAAGCAGCAGCAGAAAGAAAAGAACAAAACTCCAGCAGGGAAAATCAACGCCGTCGCCGAAACTCCAACAAATAACCATGAAAATTTTAAATGTTGCCGGCAAGTAAGTGGAAAATTTGCTATATCCAACGCTAATATAACTGTTGCTCGGCTGATATAACATACATATGTACATATGTACACGAATGTATGCACCTACATATATATGTATGTGCATATGCGTATATTGCCTCGCGTCTCTTTTGACATGCACTTGCCAGCACCGCGCTGCCAGCGTCAACGCAAACAAGTCGTTCGGCCTCTTGCGTTCATCCCTTAAAAATTGCTATACTTGCGCGTAATTTACTTCACTTCTGTACGTACACACATTCTGCACGGACGCTGCGCTTGCGTCGCGCGAAAAGATCTGCTCGCGTATTTGAATACTTGCGTACATATGTACATCCATATGCGAATTAAGTCAGGTCACAATCAATAATTCTAATTTGTGAAATTTTAAATTTATATTTTTTCACTATTGATTTGAACACATACGTACACATGTACATCCATATGCGAATTAAGTCAGGTCAAAATCAATAATTCTAATTTGTGAAATTTTAAATTTATTTTTTTTCACGATTGATCTCTAAAATAACGCAACTTGCTATACTTGCACGTAATTTTCTTCATTTACGTACACACATTCTGCCCTGACGCTACGCTTGCGTCGCCGCTAAAAGATCTACTCGCGTATTTGAATACATACATACGTACATAAGTACACCCACATGCGAATTAAGTCAGGTCAAAATCAATAAATTTAACTTGTGAAATTTTAAATTTATTTTTCACTATCGATTTGTAAAATTTGTATGCGAATAATACAAAATTTCGACAGACCATATTTTAACAGCAAAGTTTATCTTTGATTCCAACCACGTGATACAGTTTTGTTCCAATTTCGGAAAAGAAGACTTCGATGATCATACAGAATCGGTTCTCGAGGTGAAGTTGCACGATTTGAATGTGCGCTGGGAAAATTTATGCGCCTCTTATGAAAAAGTTTGCTTAACTGAAGATAGTGTAGCTTCACCCGATTTCAAGAAAGACTGTCACGAGAAATTTCAGCTATGCGCAGATAGCTACTACATTTGTAAAGCCCAAATTTTAGATCAAATCAAAGTCTTTCAAGGAACCCCAGGTAACAATAAGATCCCGAATCACAACAATTCTCAATTAGATACGTCAGGGACTTGCATCAAGGTTCCACCTTGCGATACCGAGGTATTCTATGGCAGTTATGAAGATTGGCCCTCATTTCGTGACATGTTCACGGCCGTATATTTGCATCACCCGAAATTAACCCCAGCTCAGAAGCTCTATCACCTCCGAAATAAAATGAGAGGCAAAGCCGGAGCCATTGTAAAGCATTACCAGTTATGTGATGAAAATTTCTCATTAGCTTGGGAAGCGTTAAGAACCCGCTATGAGAACAAGCGGATGCTAGTCGATAATCAGTTGAAAGCTCTTTTCAATATACAAACAGCGAGTTCTGAAAATAGTGAAGCCATTCAAAGAATTCAAACCGCAATCAATGATTGTCTATCCTCACTTTCATCTCAGGGTGTCTCAGTCACTAACTGGGATCCAATTCTAATTCATTTGTGTTCAACTAAACTTCCAGATGATACCCTTTAACTCTGGGAGCAATCTCTTAAGTCACGGAAAGAACTTCCGTTATGGTCTCAAATGGATGAATTCCTAACCAGTCGCTATGAAGTCGTCGAACGACTAAATAGTATTCGACATACCAAAACCCGCCATTCTCTTCCACCTCGAACTCAAACCATAATTCAAGCTTTTCATGCAAAGGAAAGGATATCATTCAAGTGTAAATTTTGCAACAATTCATTGAAAATGTGTCAAAAATTTCGACAACTCCCAATCCAAGAACGGAAAAGGTTCGTAGAAGAAAATGGGTATTGTGTCAATTGCTTGGCATACAATCATCTCGTAAACGAATGTCAAAGTACATTCAAATGCTTCCATTGTTGCATCTTAATCTAAATCCAAATACCACACCCTTTGTTCGCAGCCAATCAGCTCAACCATCTACCAGCTCAACTTCCTTATTGCACATCCAATCAACCAACTCTAATCCAACTCACTCTAAGCACCCAATCTTTGAACTTTCGCAAGGCAGCAACTCCACTATCGAGAGTTCATCCGCTGTCGTTCAAGCGAACTTTTCAAGCAATAAGGAAACCACGCTACTACCAACGGCTATGGTACATATCGAACATTTAGGGGAGCTCTTCTCACTCAGAGCGCTCATCGAACAGGGATCGCAAAAAACTTTCATCTCCGAGAAAACCCAAAAAAGATTGCGAATTCCAACTTTCAAGGAACACTGCTCCATAACGGGCATGGGTGGTACTATGGTCGAAAATTCAACTCGAGCATGCCGCCTCATTATCGTTGCCAAATGACACAATATTCGGATCGAAACCAAAGCAATCGTACTTCAAAAATTAACCAGTTTTCTACCAACATTCGAAATGAAAAAGTCTACAATTTCTGATGTCTCAGACTTGTAACTGGCTGATTCACATTTCTTTAAGCCTGCTCAAATTGTGGTAGTCATCGGAAGTGACTTAATACCACAAGTGCTCCTGGACGGAGTCAAGCATAACGTTTTTGGCCAGATTATGGCTCAAAACTCCATCTCCGGTTGGTATTTCAGCGGACCGTTTGAACGGGAACCTCTCTCAACCTTTCACACTCACGCTGTTGAAAGCCACAGGGAAAACATAGATGTTCAGCTTAAAAGATTTTGGGAAATTGAGGAATTGCCGGAAAATCGTGAACTATCTGACGACGACGTGTTTTGTGAAAACTTTTATAAAGAAACCACATACCGACAAGAGGATGGACGGTATGTTGTTAGACTGCCATTTAAAAGAACATTTCCCTCCTCTCTAAGTCTGGGTCGCTCGCGTTCGCAAGCCATGAAGCAAGCGCTTCGTATGTAACACTTGCTGAACAAAAATCTAAACTTAAAAGAAGAATACCACAAAGTTTCAGACGAGTACTTGACGTTAAACCATATGGAGTCTACTACTTCAGAAGAGATCCATAACAATGAGAAATATCTCTCATTCTATTTACCCCATCATTCCGTTGTGCGCGCTGAAAGCAAATCAACCAAAGTCAGAGTCGTTTTCAATGCGTCCAAACCGTCCGACACGGGACTTTCTCTCAACGATGTTCTTCACACCGGCCCCACCTTACAAACCGATCTAATGGTGGTCATCCTTAATTGGCGACTCTACAAATACGTATTTAATGGAGACGTCCAAAAAATTTATCGACAGATTCTGGTACATGAAAAGGATCAGCAATTTCAACGTATCCTCTTCCGTACTAAAAACGACCCTAATCTCAGTGACTTTGCCCTAAAAACAGTAACTTTTGGAGTTAATTGCGCTCCATATCTTGCCATACGCACCTTACATCAGTTGGCTATAGACTCGCAACACAAATTCCCATTGGCAAAAGGAATTCTCACCGAGGAAACCTATGTCGATGACATATTATCCGGGGGCCATGATATTCCATCGGCCTTAGCTGCTCAATCTCAGCTCAGTCAATGCCTAGCTACTGGGGGATTTCCTTTAAAAAAGACCACCGCAAATCATCCAGCACTTCTTAGCAACATCCCACCGGAAGATTTATTAGATTCGAACTTCCTTAAATTTGAAAATTCCAGCTCCATGAAAACACTTGGTATAAGGTGGAATGCCTTAAACGACTCGTTTTCATATTCCATAGAGCCAGTAAAACCCTTCGCAAATGTAACAAAACGCCAAAATTTGTCTTCGGTGTCGAAGACAGAATGGGATGAATGCGTCAAACCCCTTTCACTTCATAAATGGAATCAATTTGTTTCCGATCTACTAGCCATCGAACAAATACGAATACCTAGATGGACGGAATTTTCTCTCGATCGAAAGGTACAAATACACGGATTCTGTGATGCATCGGAGAAAGCTTATTGCTCTTCAATCTACATTCGAACCCAATCACAAGAGAATCATGATTCATCTCATATACTCTTTTCTAAATCTAAGGTAACTCCACTTCAAACTATAAGCCTTCCCCGCTTAGAATTATGCGGAGCAGCGCTACTTGCCAAAAAAATACGAATTATATCTTTGGTGTGATTCTTCCATAGTCCTCTCGTGGATTGAAAAACCACCATATACATGGAAAGTGTACGTCGCAAATCGTACAGCACAAATCATAAAAGACGTTGGGAATGTCAAATGGAGACATATTTCATCTAGCCACAACCCAGCGGATTTGGAAACACGTGGATGTAAACCACAAGATTTGATTAATAATTCACTCTGGTGGCATGGTCCAGAATGGCTTGTAAAAGCTCCCGAGCTCTGGCCAATATCACTTTATCCAAAAGTCATTCCCACCGAAGCACGCAAAGTGGAAACTTTTCATACATTAGAAGAAGGAACCGATATACTCAATCGATTCTCCTCATGGCCTCGAGCCATACGAGTTATCTCATACATGTTTCGCTTCATCAATCGACTTCAATCCCACAAAATACAGTCCACTTTAGAAGATACTTACCAGACCACAGTAATCTCTCAAAGCGAAGTTCAGGTTGCGAAAACTCGACTGATACCTCTTACACAAAAGCGGAATTATCCTACCGAATATTCAAACCTCTCAAACTCTCAACCAATATCCAAGCGAAGCCCACTCTTAACGTTAAATCCATTTCTGGATCAAGACGGCGTTCTTAAGGTCAACGGACGTTTAGCAAACTCTTCCCTTTGCTATAATGAAAGACACCCAATTATTCTGCCACAATCAACCAGATATTGCTACTTACTTCTCCTGTGTATTCATGACCTATTGATGCATGCAGAGCATCAATTAATGATTAGAATCACCAAACAAGAGTATTTTATTCCGAGACTTAAATCCAAAGTAAAGCAATGCATCTTCAATTGTAAGACATGCACCATCTATAAGCAAAAGGTGCAAACCCAAATCATGGCTGATGCACCACCAGAACGGTCTACCTTTTCTTTACCATTTACTCGAACAGGAATTGATTTCGCCGGTACGTTCGAGATAAAATCATCTACAACTCGCACAACACCCTTTCTCAAGGGCAATGTGTGCGTTTTTATTTGCTTTTCTACGAAAGCGATACATCTAGAACTCTACTCCGACCTTTCCTCAAAAGCGTTCCTAGCAGCGTTTTCCCGATTTGTTAGTCGACGTGGTTTGCCTCAACTTATCGTATCTGACAACGGAAAAAATTTTGTCGGCGCAAGTCGCTGTTTACAAAAAGACTTTCAACAATTTCTCAAGGAAGTGTCCATTGACATCCGTTTCACCACCCACGGTTTCGACTGGCGGTTTATTCCTCCGAATGCTCCCCATATGGGCGGTTTATGGGAAGCCGCTGTAAAAAGCTTTAAACTCCACTTCAAAAAAGTCGCCGGAAACATGCATTTCACCTTTGAAGAATTCACAACGTTACTTGCCCGAATCGAAGCGGTGCTCAATTCTCGTCCATTATCTGCTATGTCTGATGACCCACAAGAATTAGCAGCTCTAACTCCGGGGCACTTCCTCCGCGGGGCGCCACTGCTCGCTATACCCGAACCGGCAGCGGATAACCTCTCTCTTCAAAACCGGTGGGAAAAATTAAAAATTCTTCTCCAACACTTCAGCGCTCGTTGGAAAGAAGAATATCTCAAGGAATTACATAAAAGATACAAGTGGAAACATCCACAGAAAAACATATCAGTTAATGACTTCGTCATCATTAAAAATGAATTAACACCACCAAACTAATGGCGGTTAGGGAGAATAGAAAAGGTGTATCATGGCTCAGATAACAAGGTTCGCGTTGCGGATGTGAGAACACAACACGGTCTACTAACCAGGCCAATTGTCAAATTATGTCCACTCCCAACTCCGCCAGATATATCTAATCCGCCTCCCTGACTGCAACTTTCGTCATCTTGTCTTAACCTGGTTCTAGTCATAAGTTGTTACAAAACCTTAACTAAAGCAAATATCGTTTACAGAGACATCATGAGTCATTCAGGTCGGAGCCTATCGCCGCCAGGAGACAGGAAAAAACCTCGGCATCGGGATCCAACCACACATCTATGCCTCGTATGCCATCGGTATCATTCGCTTCGTTTCTGCAGCGTATTCTTACGTCTCTACGTTGAAGATAGGATCCATTGCGTGCGCACCTATGGGTATTGCTACAACTGTCTGGCCAGAACGCATGGTATAAAGCAGTGCAATTCGCAAAGCAACTGCAAGATTGCATCGACAGAAGTCTGGCGAACGAAATTCATCGAAGTTGCCAACCAACCAAGCATGCCGTGTAGTGGAGCAGGCTATAGCTGCATTAGAAAAGGTGCAGAAATCGTTATCCCTTGCACCAGTGCAACGGGGCCGCCATATTTAAGGCAGTTGCATGCCTTAAAGAATGCAACCCTCGCGTTATGCGAAAGCAGCAACCCTGTTTCGAAATCCCTGGAAGCGAAGTTACTAGGCGAGCGGCTATATAAGCCAGCGCTCCATACCATTTAGCCTCTTCTTCAATTTTCCTGCAAACATCATCAACGAGGGATTTACACATCATCTTTTCATCTTTTACAAACAACATCTTTTTCGTCTTTTACACCATCGGCGAGGGAATCATATATCATCAAAATAAGTATAATTACAAAAGTATTCATTCTCATTTTTTCTCATATTGCTACCAATTTTAAATATTAACCGCACACGTGCATAACTGCACTACACATATTCTACATCACACACACATATACAAATTGTAAAAACCCTACTTTTATACAATAAACATCAACCAAATTGTTAACAAAAGACAGAAAAATGAGAATTCTATCCAATATCGCACATTCCATCCAATATTGCACAAATTAAAACCCTTCAACATCAAATTTACGTCAATGAAAAAACCATAGTACCTATTTTTGAAGAATTTAGCGACATTAGAACAAATAAAACACTAGAATTTTACATAATAAAATTTCATAATTTTTACGATGGTCTAATAGGTAACGATATATTGAGACCACTAAATGCCTGTATCGATTATAAGAAGAAGGAAATAACCATCGGTAACAGGAAACTACCAATGCACTTCGAAAATGAAATCTTAAATAAAAAAAAGGTTATTGGACCAGACAACTCCGATCTAATATATTATAAGGAAGAAAACGGCGGAAATATTTTAAGATAAGGTATTTTGAATGTAGAAAATGGGGAGGTAGAGATAAATTTATTATCTGAAAGTAATCGTTTGATTACGCAGAAGGTAGATCACGAAAATTTCAGCATAATCGAAAATAAAGAATTTAAGCCATTGAACGATCAAATTAGAATAGGGCACTTAAACCCTGAAGAAAGATCACAATTATTACAAATAATAAATAGATATCATAATATTTTTTATCAGGAAAATGATAGACTTTCATTTACTTCCGCAATAAAACATAGAATTAGGACTACAAACAATATACCCATATTCTCAAAATCGTACAGGTACCCATATGTACATAAAAAAAAGAAGTTGCAGATTAAATCCAAGAGATGTTGAAAAATAGGATAATTAGAAGTAGCGCTTCTCCATATTCAGCTCCAATTTGGATCGATCCAAAGAAGGCCGATGCTAGTGGAAAACGAAAGTGGAGACTCGTAATAGATTATCGTAAACTGAACGATGTAAGGATCGATGACAAGTTTCCAATCCCAAATGTAGACGAGATACTTGATAAATTGGGAAGACTTAGCAAAAGGTTTTCACCAAATTGAGACAGAGGAAGAAGATATTCACAAAACTGCATTTAGTGTTGAATGAGGACACTATGAATTTCTGCGAATGCCTTTCGAATTGAAAACAGCTCCTGCAATATTCCAGAGACTAATGAATAATATACTCCAAGACTACATCAACAAAATATGCTTAGAATACCTAGACGACATAATCATATTTTCAACATCCTTACAGGAACACATAAATTCACTTAAACTTATATTCGCAAGGCTACAGAAAGCAAACCTGAAAATTCAACTGGCTAAATCATAATTTTTAAAAAAGGAACCAGAGTTCCTTGGGCACATAGTTACAACGGAAGGAGTCAAGCCCAATCCTAAAAAGATAGAATGCGTTGTTAACATTCCAATACCCAAAGCGACAAAACAGATCAATCAATTTCTAGGACTTACAGACTATTATAGAAAGTTTATAAAAGACTACTCATCTATCGCTAAGCCAATGACTAAATACTTAAAGAAAGATTCAAAAATAAATATAAACGATCCAGAGTACGAAAAAAGCATTAATACCCTCAAGACTCTACTAACACATGATCCAATACTAGCATATCCGGACTTTTCTAAAACATTTACATTGACAACGGACTCAAGTAATTATGCTTTGGGGGCAGTGCTTTCGCAAGATAATCACCCAATATGTTATGCTAGCCGCAGCCTTAATACACACGAAATAAACTATAGTACAATAGAAAAAGAATTATTAGCAATCATATGGGCTACAAAATATTTTAGGCCCTACCTTTTTGGTCGTAAATTTATAATAGAGACAGATCACAAGCCACTGACATGGCTCTTCTCTATAAAGGAACCCAATTTAAAACTCGTTAGGTGGAGGTTAAAACTATATGAATACGATTACGAAATTAAGTACAAAAAAGGAACAAAGAATAGCAATGCCGATGCTTGGTCAAGGATTGAAACCAAACCCAGCATAAATACACTAGAATGTGATAATGTAGCAATAAAAACAACTACTTCACCAATTAATATGTTTAAAAATCAAGTAGTTATAATGAAAACAACGTCTGGATCATTAAGAATAAAAAATGAATCTGTTTTTAAGAATAAAAGAAAAATAATTTTTATGAAGGAAATGGACAGGGAAACAGCCATTATAATATTAAAGAACCATTTTAATCCAACAAAGTTGAACGCTATTTTTATTGAAGATGAATTTTATACAATGTTTAAAAATGTGCATGAAGAACTGTTTTCAAATAACACAAATTTTAAGGTACTTAGATGTACACTCAGAACAGAAGACATAGAAGATGAAAATCGGTTAACCAAAATTATTAAAAAAGAACACCTTGACAAAAACCATAGAGGAATCCAGGCAGTATATAAAGAATTAATTACGCGAATTTACAATTCGAAATTGAAGCAAAGGATAATTCAGTTTAGAAACAATTGTGAAATTTGTAACCTAGAAAAGTATGATAGGAAACCTCCAAAGATCCCTTATAAAGTTACGGAAACCCCCTCTAAACCTCTCGAAAAATTACATATAGATGTATTTTGTACTTTAGGTTCTTACCTGTTTATGACAGCAATTGATAAATTTTCAAAGTTCGCTTTAGCATTCCAAATAAACGCTAGAAGTTGGACGGAATTTAAGACAAAGCTATTGCTGATAATCAATACTTATGGGAAATTAAATAAAATTATTGTGGATAATGAACTAGGATTTAAAGCTATACCGATGCAGGAATTCTTAAAAAAGAGAATATAGATATTCATTATACCTCAAACAGTAACCATACGTCTAACGCCGACATTGAAAGACTACATAACACAATCATTGAATATATACGCTTGCTAAGGCACGGTAAAGAAAACAATGACGAAAGTATACAAGATAACATTATAAGAATAATAGGTTTCTACAATAACACCACACATAGCACGACCGGCATCAAGCCGATTGATTTTGTAAATGGCAAAATACATGGGGATAGATACATAGAAATTCGTGATCTTATAAACGCAAAGGAAGAAAAATATATTCAGAAGTTAAATGAAAATCGGAAAGATATAGAATTAGAAGGCGGACCAAATTATATTAAAGAGATAAGAGGAGGGAAAAATCACAGAAAATACAGGAAAGTTAATGCAGAAAAAATAGACGATGACCACATACAAACGACAGGAACTGGACATAAATATTATAAAGCTCACGTTAGACCTAAGAAGAAATACCAAGACAAGAATAACCCCAAAATCAAGGCTACAATTAAATAAATACATTTTCTGTTTTAGATGATTAAATGGATCATAATAATGGTAACAATTGTTCCAACATTTAAGGCTCAAACTGTCGACTTACAAGACATATCGAACAATAACGGATACGTACCAATAAAAACAGGGGAAACCAAAATTGTAGAACACTACATAAAGGTACTGCACATAATAAACACCACAGAATATGAGCGAACTATGGAAATAATCAAAACCAACATTGAGCTCCTAAAGACATCCAGTACCGAATCAAAGCAATTAATAAATACAGTAAACAAGAACTTTATGCTATTAAGAGCAAAAATAGAAAATCTTAACCCACATTTCCGTAAGGCTGCGTGCATGTCGGAGCTGCGATAAGCGATAAGAGCATAGCGTCGAGTTTTAGTTTTGTGTGGTGTGCATAACAGAGCTGCAATAAGAGCGTAAATTGCATTTGCAATTTAAGTTTTGTATAGTGAACAGCTAAAAAAATGAGTGATTCTGAAGAAGAAGATATTTTGTTGTTGACGTCTACTGCTGCATATTATCATATGCATAATACTGAAGGGGGAAAACGTCAGTTTTCGGCGCGTCCTATAAACCAAGAAAGACCAAATTCCGGAGAATTTTATCATCTTTATTGTAGCTTGAGGCAGGATCCAAAAAAGTTTTTCGAATACATGAGAATGACAAGCGATACATTCGATTATATTTTGTCTCAAATTTCGGATCGACTGCAGCAAGGCTGGCGAAATTGCCACAACAGGCCAATATTTCAAGAGGAGCGATTGATGCTAACCATAAGGTACGTACAAAAAAATTTATTGGAGACATTTTAAGAAAATAATATATCATAAATAAAACAAATTTATTGGTAAATAATATAAATATGTATGTAAATAAAATCTGTTGAGCATTTTGATTATTGTGAATCGGAAGCGATGTCGATTGAGAATTTTTATTGTTTCCTGCATTGTCATGACATATAGTACTAGCCAAGGTGTTTTCATTGGTATATTCGATATACACAGTTTTTGTGTTAATCCATTCATGTGTCAGCTGCAATACCTTTATCCTGTATTGTATTTTATCCGATGAAGACATATTTTTCACATGAGGCAATAAACTTAAAAAAAAACAAAGATTTTCATCGTCCTCATCTTTTTTTGCTCTCTTTTCTTGCAAAAACCGAAGTTTTTCCTTTTCCATTTCAAGCAATGCATTTCCAATACCTTCTTTTGAATGCTTTGTCTTTACTGGTTTTCTAGAAGGTTGCTGTGAAAATGTTGGAACTTCAATTTCGCTTGTTTCTTTTAAAATACAATCTTGACTTTCATCATCAGGTAAAATTTCATCCATCAAAGAATTTATAGATTCATCTTCAACTGTGACTGGTAAGTTGCTGGTGGATTTCCTGGCAGTAAACTGATCTTTTAAAAATGACAGGTTATCAAAATACTGCCACGAGCCTCTGTAATCCGCCAATCGAGCGGAACCAGATTTTGGTTTGGAAATGTTTGCCAGCGTAATTCTGTATTTGTCACGTAGGGCTTTCCATTTATTTCGAACTACGGGCACTACAATAAAAAATTAAACAATACTTAATGCAAATTTTAAATTAATATTTTTGTTAAAATGTGTTTTTAAATCTTTTTTATTTAAGATATTTATCAACTGGTCAATCATTTCGGAGTCTAGCGTTTTCGTTTTGAATGGGAGCTTCAACAGTTGGACAAATTGTAAAAGAAGTTGTTAACGTTATATGGAAAGTGCTTCATCCCATCCACATGAAAGTTCCAGACGAAAGTGACTTTTTAAGAATTGCGGACGATTTCAAAAATTTGTGGGATTTCCCTAATTGCATTGGGAGTATAGACGGGAAACACGTTCGTGTTCAAAGCCCTGCACATTCTGGAACAAAGTACTACAATTACAAACATTTTTTTTCTATTGTTTTACAAGCATTAGTAGATGCCAATTACAAGTTTATATGCATTGATGGTGGAACATTTAGGGCTTCGAATTTATTTTTATATTTAACGGACGGAAGACTCAAAAATCTTGAAGCCTGTGCGTTACCAAATTCTGACATCATTGCACCTTTTGTTATTATAGGCGATGAAGCTTATCCACTTTTACCGAATTCATTAAAAAGATTAGATGCGGCCAAGGAATACTATAATGCTAGGCTGTCAAGGGCGAGAAGAACGGTTGAATGTGCTTTTGGTATAATTTATTCCAAATGGAGAATTTTAGCTACATCTATTCAAACCGCCCCAACTTTAGCTGACGTTTTAATTAAGTGCATTTGCTTACTGCATAATATAATTATTGATAGAGAAGGAATTGAACATCATTTAACTCACAACTGGACTTTAATGCCTAGAAATATAGTAATAAACCAATCTGTCGCAGGGCGACAGAATCAAACTGCAGAGAATCAAACTGCAGAGAATATTCGCAATGTATTCAAACTATACTTTTGTCATAATCCAATTTAATGAGTTTAAAATAAATGGCACAATAACACAAACTTAACCGTTTTAATAAGCATATGCGACAAACGAAAAGAAACACCTGCTCAAACGAAAGTAAACGGTACATTTTTGTTGTTCTGTTGCTCATAAGCATCAACAAATTACTATTGAAAAAAAAAATGGAAAAACAACATAGATGCACTGTAAGCTTAAATTCATATTTAAGTAACAATTTTACAATAAAACACATGAAAACATATTATTCCACTTACTTTTTGTATTAAATTGTGTGGATATTTCTAGCCACAATTTATCCAAAACGAACCTGTTGTGGTGGTTTGGATCTTTTTGATCCCAGATTGCAGGTTTAAAAAATACTGCACTTATTAAATCTTCCGTGTCCATCATCGATAAGAGCGAAGAAATTACTGACCTATAATTTCTACGCTCTTATCGATGATAGCCAGCAAAGAGTGAGTTCGCGCGCTGCTCCGACATGAACATTTCTATTAAATTACATGTATCAATTTTCTACGCTTCGCTCTTATCGACGCTCTTATCGCTTATCGCAGCTCCGACATGCACGCAGTTTAAGAAACGGGCTCTCTTAAACATTGTAGCTAATCATCCCCACAAATATTCTTACCCAAACCGAACTTGAACTAATCACAGACTTCGACAGTTATACCAAGATTAAAGTAGCAAGCACGGAGGTAACATTATAATAGTTCTCTCTATACCACAATATTCGCAAGATTCACTATCCATGATGACAATCGTACCCATTCCTGACAAAAATAATAAATCAGTAAAGCTTAACCATTCTGATGTTCTCATAGATTTAAAAAACAATATTTATAGTACGTATATTAAGGACAATCTAAAAAGAAATCTTGTAAAAATTAATGACAATTGTTTAAATAATATACTAAACTTTGAAGAAGCTAATTGCAAAATGCAAACATCAAATATACAAGAAATAATCGAAATAATTCCTGGGATATTAGTTCTTAAGCACTCTAACAGTACAATATCCCATAATTGACACAAGGCTAAATTGAGAATTACAGGAAATTGTTTTGTCAAATTTGAAAATTGTGAAATAAACATGTTGAATAAAACTTTTACCAATGTTAAAATAAAGGTGTACGATAAAATTATCTTACCTAATCTTATAACAAAAATTAAAGGCACTAGTAATACAACACTAGCAAACATAAAAATTGAATCTTTATATCTAAAACAAATAGAGTACGAAAAAATACTGCAACAAGTACTGCATACAGATAAAAACTCAAAAATAATTAGTTATGGCATAGATATCTCAATTATCATATCAATATGTATCTTAGTTATTGTTATATATGTACCTCTTTAAGAACAGACAAGCAACATATACTCCAAACCTACAATTAAAAAATGAAACCACTATAAATACCCCAAAAAAATAATATAACTTCGTCGGAGTCTCAATCAAACGGTGGGGGTGTTATAGTGTCTCCCACTATTCCCTTAACATTATTTGGTCATACACATATACATATGTTGTTTTACTTCTTAAGAAGTTTAATAATTATTTTCAATACTTTATCCGCTGCAAAGAAGTTTTAATTCCAAAGAATTATAATATATATATTTATAACTTTATTAACTGTATTTTTTTTCCAAAGAATTGTTACACTTTGTTCAGGTGCATTTCCGCTAACAAAAATTCAACAATTAACAAAATACACAAAAAAAATTTCTTAAGAATTATTTTGTATCAATTTGTATTTTTATAACTGCATTTCCAATAACAAAAATGCAGCAATAAACAAAATGATAGTATTTAAGAAAGAAGTAAATAAAGAAAGACTGCTTTTTGTTGACAGAACTTCAAACCAGTTGTTTTATTTTTTTCGTTGCTCCTAGTATCGGATAAAAAAGTATTATACAGCTCTTCGTTGTCATATTTCAGAAGCAAAACGAAGAGCAGCGAAATTTTTCAAATATTGGTTGATACTGGCTCAAACAAGAACTATATTCAGTCAAGTTTGGTAAAAAATACCAAAGAAAAGGATAACCCTTTTTATGCAAATTCGGTAGGTGGTAAAATAAAAATACGCACCACACACTTCTCAATCTTTTCAATATCGAAGAATGCAATTCAAAATTTTTCCTATTACCTACTCTCACCACTTTTCATGCCATTCTAGGAAACGATAGTCTGAAACAACTTTCAGCAATAATCCACACTAAGGATAATTTTATGGTCGTAGCAAACCAACGTAAAATCCAACTCCGACAATACAGAGCACAGGATGTTATTATGTTATGAGATTATACAACTTGTACAGAAACACCGAAATTTATTTTCAGACCCGAATGAAAAGTTGACTTATACAACAAAAGTACAAATTCAGATACACCCATTTATTCCAAATCACATCCATATCCTATTAGCCTTAAACAGGAAGTAGAGCAACAAATAAATAAATTATTAGAAGACGGCATCATCAGACAATCACGATCACCATACAATTCCCCAGTATGGGGCGTCACGAAGAAAGACGACGGATCAGGTGAAAAAAAATTCAGACTGGTAATCGATTACAGAAAACTGAATACGGTTACAATTGCAGACAGATACCCGATACCAGAGATAAATGAGGTACTGTCCAAACTAGGAGAAAACCGAGTGTTTTCAGTAATCGATTTAAAAAGTGGCTTCCATCAAATTCCTCTTAAGGAATCTGATGTGGAAAATACAGCTTTTTCAGTGAACAACGGCAAATATGAGTTCACTAGACTTCCCTCTGGCTTGAAGAACGCCCCTGCCATATTCCAACGGACGCTAGATGATATTCTACGACAACACATAGGCAAAATATGTTACGTATATATAGAAACACACAGACACAATCTTCAATACATTAAATAAAGCAAATATGAAAGTACAAATCGATAAATGCGAATTTTTCAAAAAACAGGTCGAGTTCCTAAAATTTGTAGTTTCCTCCGATGGAATTTCTACAAACCCATCCAAAGTACAATCAATAGTAAATTTTCTTTACCCGCTTAATCTCAAAGACTTGCGATTTTTCTTAGGCTTATCCGGATATTATAGAAGATTTATCAAAGATTATGCCAAGCTAGCAAAGCCACTCACATCCTTACTTCGAGGCGAGGAAGACATCTACAAAAGAAACCGAAAACTACACCCACCAACAAGAACAGCATCACAACAATAATTACATCACATCGAGCAATATTCAAAACACGCGTATATCAGCAGCTGATACATACGGTACTTTGAATACAAACTACAACGAATATTTGTCTCCTATTCTCCCAGCAAACCACGCTACCTACGAAGCAACTACAGCAAGTACCATGGAATTTGACACTCTCCCACAACAACAATCAAACGCAACAGAACACTTCCGAGTGTCAGCTTCGACCACTAACAATAACATAGTCACGTCTCCAACAATAGCAACGCCTGTTGAAGAACACCTAGAAACAATAACAACGAACAATATTAACTAAAACTTCTCTTCATTCAAATAATAACATATTTATTTACATACATACATACAAAAATTTACTACAATCGATAAATGATATGTACAATCATGAACAAGAAATATGCATACATTCTACACACATACATATACATACTTAAAATTTATTTATACATATACATATATATCCAAAAGCTCATCTACTATAACAATACTTTGCCAATATTATAAGTATTTACTTTAAAGCTTACATTATATATCCAACTAATGTCGTTTAAAATTGCACAATGGAATATCAAAGGATATTTTAATAATTACAATGAGCTTGATCTTTTAGTCAGGGACACCAAACCTGGTGTGATATGCCTCCAAGAAACCCATATTCCCCTCAATACTAAACACATAGTTACTCCAAAAAACTACTTAGGATACTTTAACAATAGCCATTGCAATAATACTTCCAAGCAAGGAGTGGCCATTCTCATTAAGAGTGATATACCCCACAAAATAGTATTCCAAAACTCAATCCCTTTGTCCATAGCCATCGAGTTCAACCTCTCCCCTTCATTTACAATAGTTAACACTTACATACCGCCTAACCAAAACTTTTCCGAAAGTGATATTTTCTCTCTGTTATCCCACACCCACAATTCCACGCTACTTTTAGGGGACTTCAATGTCTGGAGTCCGTTATGGGGCTCACCAAAACCTAACGCCCGCGGTACAACGATGGAAAATATTATTTTCACGAAAAATCTCGTCATCTTAAATGATGGATCTCCCACACACTTCTCTACGCATAACACGTTTACACATATTGACCTTACATTAGTTGATGCAAATTTAAGCCCTAGGTGCAATTGGTATGTCCTCGACAATCTATATGGAAGCGACCATTATCCGGTATTTTGTGAGATTCAAACCAACCTAATTCCCTGCCGTCTAATGAGATCACCAAATTTTAAGATGGATGCCGCCAACTGGCAACTCTATCAATCCATTTGTGAAAAAAACTTCAGAGATTGGAGCTTTACTAACACCCATCAATATGCATCAAAAATCACAAAAGCCATTAAATCGGCGGCCAATATAGCTATCCCCCAGAGCAACACTTCACATTTAAAAAAGAAATATGCAACGTGGTGGAATAAAGACTTAAACACTCTTCGTACCAATAAGCAAAGGCGTTGGCAAACATACAAATCCTTCCCGTCCCTTCCCAACCTAATAGAGTATAAAAAAGCTAATGCACTGTTCAAAAAATCCGTTAAGACCGCTAAAAGGACAGCAATCACTGAACTTACAGAAAAAATAAACCCAGCATCCACACCCAAGAAAATCTGGGCTTCTATAAAAACTATTACAGGTCTCCCACCAACTCCCATCACAGCCATCCACCTCCCAAACAACATACTAACCTGCTCTCTAGATATTGCCAACGCCTTCGGAAATACCTGGTCAGATTACGCAATGGATTCCAACTTCCCGTCGAATTATATCACCAGCAAACGAGCATTACTGACCCAATCATATAACCCGCCTACACTAACTAATGATGCCCGAAGTCTAGAGGTTAACTTCACTCTGATAGAACTACAACTTTCCCTGCAACATGCTAAAGGAAAAACCCCTGGAAGAGACAGAATATCCTACCCTATGCTACGTAACCTTCCCAACTCCTGCAAAAGTTCCCTCTTATCCCTTTACAACAGAATCCTACAAACCGGCAGCTACGCGCACACCTGGCTTTCAGCCACAGTTATTCCTATACCCAAACCTAACAAGCCAACAAACAAAATCGAGGGTTATAGACCCATTTCCCTTCTGTCGTGTGTAGGCAAAATTCTTGAAAAAATGATCGCCAAACGCCTAATGTGGTTCGTAACAAAAAACAATCTCGTCAGTCCCAACCAAGTGGCCTTTAAAAAACATCATGGCACTCTAGAAGGGCTCCTGCCCCTGCAGCACTATATTGCGGACTCACTAACAACAAAAAACCACGTAACAATCCTGTCAACGGTTACAAGTAAATATAGCAAATGAAATTATAAAAAACGTAAGTTATTTGAAAGTACTTGGCATCATATTCGATTCCAAAAACACATACAAAGAACACTGTCAGTACCTTAGAAAAAATCTTATGACGAGACTTAACATAATCAAATACCTGACTTCAAAACATCTACACATTCACACCAATACACTTGTGGATATAACTAGGGCATTAATTTTATCCAAAATAGACTATGGCCTCTCTATTTATGGAGGATGTGCAAATTCTCATCTTAAACTGCTTAACATGCCTTATCACACCGCAGTACGCAGAAGCGTGTACGCTTTTCCAACATCTCCAATTAAATGTGTCCTTGCCGAGGCCGGACTGCCATCCATCCCCGAAAGACATAAAATGGCTACTATTAAGCTCATTCCAAAGCTCTTAACTACAACTAATAGACCCCTGTTTGATATTTTGAAAAATGCTGCTCGGCACAAACGCACCTATAAAGTTAAGTCCACCATACGCCATTGCATCTCAAATCTAAAAGACCTGGGTATCCAAATTCCTCCAACTTGTTCTATGGTAAGCCGCCAAGCACCTTGGCTCCTACTTTCCAGCTCAATTGATTCCAGCCTTCATTCCTTTCCAAAAGGTAGCACGAGCCCTGACACATTTAAACAGCTCTTCCACGAATTAGCTGGCAGGAAAGATTTAATCAATAGATCCCAAATATACACCGATGGTTCAAAAGTTGAATACAGTACCAGTCTTTTCATCCGAAGCTTTCGCGATTCTGAAGGCAGTAATACACGCATCCAATGCTAAAGGAAGGTTCGCAATTTTCACAGACAGCTATTCTGTCGTACAGGCTCTGGAAAATATTCACAACAGCAATCAAGTTATTTCTCAAATTCGTGACTGGTTAATAAAAAAAGCGGGTAAAATAAAAGTAATATGGATCCCTGGGCACAAAGGTATCACTGGAAACGAATATGCTGATTCTGCAGCCAAAAGTTTGCATCTCTCCCCTGTAATAACGTTTGACCCTCACATACCAAAGGATATCCGTCAGCTTACCACTAATTACCTCTCGCTACAACAACAAAACACATGGACTCACTTCAATCACCCCTACACTAACTTCAACCCTAAATGCATAAAATCAATCTTTCCATCTACCCTATCAAAAACGCAAACCAGTATCTTTACCCGTTTAAGGATTGGCCACTCAAAACTAACACACGAACATCTCCTTGTATCCACTCCTCCGCCCGTTTTTCAATTTTGCAGAAATAACCTAAACCTTCTACACATCC
This sequence comes from Anomoia purmunda, assembly GCA_951828415.1. Taxonomy (NCBI): domain Eukaryota; kingdom Metazoa; phylum Arthropoda; class Insecta; order Diptera; family Tephritidae; genus Anomoia; species Anomoia purmunda. The sequence goes on along the minus strand of OX639998.1, from coordinate 69,063,980 downwards.
TTGACAACTGTTCAGTTTTATACACCAAAAGACTATCCCACTTTCCATCCATCCAACCTTCCGTACTCCTAAAAAACATCACAGTAGATAATGTACTTAAAATATTCAACTTCATAAAAGATATCGACTTAATCAATAGCATTTAAACAAATATTGACAAATCTAAAAATTTATTATTTTTGTACCTGCAAATAAAGTAGTATAATGTTAAAAAACAGAAGCACTGAAGGCCTAAGTAGCTAGTGTGCTCCATTAATTAGTGTAATATTTTATATTGCTCTAATAAATAATAATAATAATACATAAAGTAGACCTAGATGCATGCCAGAAAACATTGAATAAACTAAGCAGCATCATTAAGATAAAGATCACTGAAGAAAATCCCCTCCTCCCTATTCTCATTAACGAACTAAACTTGACAAAGGCTTAAACCAAGAAGGTTTAAAAAATCAATAGATGCACTAGGGACAGTCTGGAAATGGATCGCTGGAAATCCCGACCTCGACGACTTAGTAATTCTAGAAAATCAACTTAACAATGTAATAGAAAATAACAATAAACAAGTAATAATTAACAAAGTAATTTTTGATAGAATTAACAATATCACCACAATATCAAATAAAATAATAAAAACTTTACAAACAAACGAAGACATACAACATTATTAGGCTGTTGAGATAAAATATGAACTAAAAATTATTAAAGAGGAAACAATTAATATAGATTACGCAATGCATTGAACAAAGGCCGGCATCGTAAATTCATATATTTTGTGAAATGATGAACTTAGATTAATAAAATCTGTATTTGAAAGTAATAATTTTACATTAAATAATATGGAAGACTCACTAGAACTAGCAAATATAAAAGTCGCCTCAAACAACACAATGCTACTTTATATAGTCGGAATACCCTTAACAAATGAAGATATTTGCGACTCAATCCTGATAAAACCAATAACAATTAGAAAAAATATTAATAAAATCCCCTATGAGGATATAGTCACTTGTGGTAATAGCAAAGTTTTTGGCGTTAAGAATAAATGCAAGGAACATAATAATATAAGAATTTGTAGCCGTAGGAATTAAATAGATAATAGTAACACTACTTGCGTCCCACGGCTAATTCGAAGCAAACCAGCAGAATGCACTATAATAAACAATCAGCACATCCCATCAGTAGAAAATGTCTCACCTGGCATTATACTACTAAACCAATATAATGGCACAGTAGAGATCGACAACCAAAAGATAAATCTTACTGGATCATATGCAGTACAATACCACAATTCTACAGTTAGTATTGACGAGCAAAAATATACCTTTAGCGAAACGTTAAGCACCAAACCACTACCTGCAATTCTGCAACCAAATCTCCCCATGAACTCCACATGAACAACACCAAACATCTAAAAGCACTACATATAACCCACAGAACAGCTTTAATCACAAATTTATCTCTTCCAATCATCAGTCTGATTTTCGTAGCAACAATAGTCATCGCATCAGTTCTAAGGGAACTTTTCAAAAGGAGACTGGTAGAGCGGTCAAGCTATAACGTAAACGTAAACGTGAGTGACGCTAAAGAGTTCACAACATCCACATGGAGTCAATAAGCCAAATGCAGTAACCCAGTAGAACAAACGGGGACGTTTGTTTTTGGAGGCGGAGGAGTTAACACCAGAAATGTTGCCAATAAACCAATAAACAGCCGACTCCAACTATTTCCCAATAGGAAATATTCCAGACATTGAGTCAGCAGAAACAAAACAATTGGGAACAACATCCGCCATGCGCCGCATAAGCGGACGTTAACAAAAGTGCTACCACAAGTAGATTTAGGCAATATTAAGAATATGTTTAATTATAAGTTAGTCAGTTGTTAATTTGCACTCAATCAATAAAGGTCGTCTTGACCACAAAAAATATTTTTTTTTCGACTTTGTAATTAATAAGTCGTCAATTTATATGAATATACATAAATATGTACATACATACATGTGTACAATGCTGTCACTGACATATGTATGTACATATTTATGTATGTATGTAAATTATCACTCACTCAATAATACAATAAGGTTGTTTATTTACTTATTCTAAATTACATATGTACTTAATTCTATATCTAAAGGTAAGTTATGCTTACGTTGCAATTTTACGCAACCCAGTTTGGGCGACAGCGGGTTCACATTGCGTCGGCACGACTTCCGCTTAAAGTGAGTACTGGCGAAATGTTTAGTCGTTGTTGTTGTTGAATTCGCAGAAAACTGCTTGTGTGGACGGATTCCTATTATTAGCTGTTGTTAAGGTAACATTATTATTTTTGGCTACAGTCTCCTTTTAAAAATGGGTTTGGGTTTACCTTTGATTTGTTTGTCCTTTTTTAGTAGAACATCTCCTGGTTCGTAGCTTTTAGGTTTCGACCTTTTCTTGTTATGATTTTTCAGCATATTTTTTTGTTTCCTAACTATTTCGCTCCGAAGGTCTACATTTACCATGTCCCTAAAATTTGTTAGGTCCTGATAATTTATTCTCTGTGTTCTTCCGAAAAAAATGCCGGCAGGCTTCTTCTTTCTAACCGAATGTACCGTGTTGTTGTATCTATCAACAGCAATATTGATAACTTCCTTCAGTGAATAGTCGGAATACTCTGATTGAAGACACTTAACAATTTCAATAATTGTAGAGTGAACACGTTCAATTGCACCATTAACTTCACTCTTTTGGGGTGGTGCTAAATAAATTTCAATGCCTAAACCTTCTAAGTAATTAAGTGTTATCGGACTGATAAAACTGCCCTCGTTGTCCATTACGAGTAATTTTGGAACGGAAAAATAGTGAAGAAGTTTTATTAGTTTATCTCTAATATGCAGTACAGATTTGTTTTTTATTCGGAAAAATTTACCAAACTTCGAGAATTCATCCACACAAGTTATGTACTTTTCACCTCCCATTTCTATTATATCAATGTGCAGTACTTCTGTAGGTTATGATGGAATGGGCGTTGCCGGTAATGCGGGATGTCGGTCATATTTATTAGAGCTGCAGATTTCGCAAGATTTGGAGTAGTTTTTTTTCAAAGTTTTGTCATTTGTGGAAAGTAATATTTCTCTATGATTTGATCTTTGTTTTCTCTACAATTCCTGTGAGCTCGTTTGTGCTCCTCTTGCATTATTCTAAATTTAAGTTCGTCATCTGAAATGTCTGTCACAAGCCTTTGAGTAATCCTGATGCGGAATTTAGAAAATCGGTCTTGGTACACTTCCTGTAGTAAGGGAATATACTTTTCGGGTATGTTAATTCCATTTAATATGTTTGGATTCAGGACTTTTTTAATATTTCTAACAATGATTTGGTAGTATAAGTTTCGCGTTTTATACGGTGCCTCTGATACCTTGGATGTGGTTCTTCGTGGCTTGTTTCTTCCTCGCCTTCGAGAAAAACAATCTGATTCTTGAACACATTTAAAGGTGCTTCACATTGAGGAATAAGCCTAGAGCTATCCTCTGTTGCGCTATGCTGAGAATTAGATCTTGACGATGTCAACGAATTAATTGCCATGGGAAGCCTGGAGAGCGCATCTGCGACAACATTGGTCTTCCCTGGTTTATAAAAAAGTGTATAAGTATATTCCTCTGTCCGGGCCTTCCACCGTTTAAGCTTAGCATTATTGTTGCTATTGCTCAATGCAAAGTTAACGGTTGGTGGTCTGAGAGGATTTTAATATCCTTTGCTCCGTACAGGTAGGTTCTCAATTTGTCGAGAGCCCAAACAATTGCGAGCATTTCCTTTTCAATCGTTGAATAATTTTCCCCCGTCTTATTTAAAGATCGGGAAATATAAGTGATCGGTCTGTCTTTTCCCATTTCGCCTTGGGAAAGAACTGCTCCAATAGCTGCATTTGAAGCGTCTGTGGTTAATATGAACGATTTATTAAAGTCTGGGAGAACTTCTGACAATATTAGTAGTTGTTTCAGGTCATTGAATGATTTTAGACTTTCGCCCATCCAATGGCGGCTTCTGTTTCTGATTTGCATGCCTTTATTTGTGCATTTGTTCCTCGGGTTAGATTTGTAAGCGGTTTTGCTACTTTGGCAAAGTCCTTAATGAACCTTCTGTAGTAAGATGCTAGACCAAGGAAACTTTTTAGTTCCTTGAGGATTTTCGGAATAGAAATATTTTTTATGGCACATATTTTTCCTGGATCTGGTAAAATACCTTTTCGAGTAATAATATGGCCCAAAAATTCAACATTTGTTTTGAGAAATTTGGACTTTTCAAGATTAACCTTTAATCTAGCCTTTTGCAATAGCGAAAATATATCTTCCAAATTCCTCAGATGTTCTTCCTTGTCCTTCCCCATTATTATAATGTCATCAATATAGACATAGCACGATTTTCCAATCAGTGATTTGAGTTGGTGAAATATTTACTCTCCCCTAGACTAGGAAGTGTGTTATTGATATCGAGGATAGAGTAAGCATCGGCAATTGTTACCGCATTGAGCCGTTTGAAGTCATAAACAACACTATAGCGTTTTTCCCCGGATGGTCTGGTTTTTTTTTTGGGACTATCCACAAGGGTGAGTTGTAGGGACTTTTTGACGGTCTTATTATTCCGTTGTCTAATAGTTCTGTAATTTGTCTGTCCACCTCAGCTCTAAGATTTGTAGGATGCGGATACGATTTTGCATAAATTGGTTCGTCCGTAATGGTTCTAATCTCGGCGTAGACGCTCGTGGCAACAATTTCTTTATTCGAAACGGGACCGAAAATAGCAGCGTTTTTACTTAAAATTTCTTCGATTTTGATATCACTACTCGTTGTGCTTCAAATATTGCTCAATTCTTTGGAAGTTTTTGCTTTTAGTTTAATTTTAGCATCTCCTATATGCAGGATGTCGTTCCTCCTATCAATTATGGCTTCTAGCTCCCTAAGTGTATCGTCTCCGATTATACCATTGAAAGATTTTAAATTTGCGAGTACAAAGAAATCAAATTGTGTTTCAATTCCTATACTATTAAAAAGTTTGCCTTGCATTTTATGGGTAATTTTTAATTGTCCCCCCGCAGACTGTACCTTAAAGGGTTTATTAATCGTTTTTGGTTTTTTTGCTATAGTTCTTGATACAAAATTTTTGTTAGCTCCTGTATTTACTAGATACTGCAGAATTTTTCCACTTTTTGTGTATAGTTCTATATAAGGAACGCTAGAGAGGCTTCGTCTAAAAAATTTGACTCCTCATCTTCTGGATCTTCATTGGCATCTTCACCCTCTGTTCCTATATTAAACAGTTTTTGTTTCTTTTTAGGAATGTTAGATGAACCATTAGCTGGTCTTGTTACAGGGTTATATGGCCTGTTTATGTAATTAATTTTTCGTGAGTGGAGTGATGGATCTACGTCCATTGGAATTGGAGGTTGAGCTTGTGATTGGTTATTTTTATTATAAATCTAAATTTTTTCACTAACGTTTAGTTCTCTTGGTGTAGGAATTTGCCTTTGTTTCGACTGGTACTTTGTGTTTAGCCTTTGGTTTGGCGAACCCAGATTTTTAGGGAAAATGGAATAGTTCCTTAGGTTGAGGTTCTGAATTTCGAGAGAAGAAGTATACGCCACAGGTAGATTTTGGGATGACTAGCATCCTGGATAGTTCCCCTGTAAGTCCTCTTATAAAGATAAATACAAATAAAGTGCAGCACTTGTTTCTGTAGAATACTCTTGAATTTAATTTTGTTTATGATTAAGGACAATTGGTGATTAATCCTTGCATAGAATTGTTCTATGCTGTAAGCCCTTTGAGATAAAGAGACTAATTCGTGCCCTAAAGTCCTAAGATCTCGTTTATCTACATAATGCAGTGACAAACACGTTTTGATCGTTGGCCAATCATCATTAAAGATGTTGTATGAGATTAAAGCAGTGTCCGCCCGGCCTCTGACTTTTTGTCTTACATGTCGTAAGATAACTATGTAAATTGGCCTAGCTTTCACTACTACATAGCCCTGTTACAGGGCCGGATTTAGCACAGGGCCAGCGCGGCCATGACCCCCACCAATTAGGGGCCCCCACCAACACAGTATGAAAGTTTTAAATCGGTTCAAATATTTTAAAAAATACTGATATAAGGAAAAAAATTTCATCGACTATAGTGCGCGAACTATTACCATGCTTTTTAAAATAAATTCACTCGGAATTTTTGCAAAATTTTCAACGCTTCACCTTGCGCTTTACATAGAATCGCAATGTCGATCGTTGCATTCAAATTTTTGGCGTGGAAAGATATTTTAAAATGGCCGAGCAGTTGCTTACTTATTTGGAGTTCCGAAAGCATACTATTGTTTCTTTCTCTCGTATATTTAGAACGAGAAAAATATACTTCAAATGTGCTTGAAAAATGGCTATTAGATAATAGGATGCGTTTCAGAACACTCGCTGAATTCGTACTTAATTTTCACAGCGTTCCGGAGTGTTGACAATAAATGGTTTTTATTACATTGTGTGAAAAACAGTGCCTTTTATTTATGTGTAAGAAGAAAGAATTCAGTTTTTGATACGACCTTACTGCAAGTCGAATGTTATTTACGGTAAGTACATATAAAAAAAATCCCAAACAAAACACACGGATCAAATTATATATTATAATATGCATGTAATATATATAAATTTGTCGCTTACCAAAATTCATGTTTATATATTATTTAAATGATATTAAATACATATAAGAACACATTTATCTACAATTACTTTCTCAACTCGAATCAGTCCAAATCTACTGATTCACAGTCAGGTAGAGGTTACTATAATTGTGATCAGTAACCTCTTTCTGACTTAATTAGTAAAATTTTACTGTTCATCAGTTATTTCGACTGATTCATTTAAGAATATATCCTTTAATTCGCAGCATTATACTTTTCATAGTAATTTTTTAATCTCCAGTCTCCAGAGAAGCATAATGTCCGGTAGAAACGAAGACAGACACAAATATCCTCGGATTTATCAGAGTGGAGCATCAAAAAGAAAATCTGCTGCAGAGAAAGCTCAAAAATTAGATGAGCAGCTTGCGAAAACTCCCAAATTAAGCAGCTTGTTTCAAGTTATCGAGCAACCTAAAACTCAAAATCATGATCTGCCGTCAACTTCTAATCCTGTTTTGGAATCGGAAAAACAAGACGAACCAGCGCAAGACTGTCAGGTCATCGAAGGACCAAAAGAATTTCTGACAATCTGAATGTGGAAAATGATTTCGGAGTTTGGACAGCGCCGTTCACAGACAAAATGATTGATTACTGGATCAAACAAGGCCCATCCGAGTTACAACTCTGTGACGAAAATCTCTTTTCGAAGATGTCAGTAACTCAACCCCGCGACGACCTTGATGAGTGCTCTAGAAAATGTACGAAAAATCTACTTTATCGAACGCATCAGAACAAATAAGTGTTTCATCGCACTTGGTTGTGTTTTTCTCCAACCACTGGAAAAATATACTGCTTTTTGTGTAAGCTCATGACGAATTCACCCAGTATTCTTTTCGCTGGGGAAAGCTTTTGCGATTGGAAGCATGCCTCCGAACGCCTAGCTCAACACGAAACTTCGAAGAGTCACCTGAATTCCCTCATTGATTTTTCAACTCGTTCCAAGAAATTATCTTGTATCAATTATGCAATTGATGAACAGGCAAGTTTTGTACTATCATAAATTAAAAAATATTCAAATACCTTACAACTATTTTGATAATAATTCGAATAACAGGTACAAGAAGAAGCTAGATATTGGAGAGAAGTTGTCAAACGAGTAATGAGTGCAATCAAATTTCTTGCTGAGCGTGGATTGTCCTTTCGTGGTACTGATCTGGATTGATTGGATTGATTGATTGATATATTTATTTCAGTAATATTGTATTACCATAATTTACAATTTTTTTTTAGCTTCGTCTGCGTTATATTAATTTTGTTCTCTTATATATTCGATACATTTCTTTTTAAATATATGATAATTGCTTTCTTTTTTTAAATTTGAATTTAACGTATTGTATAAACTTAAACCTTTATAAAATACAGTCTTTTACGCTGCCGCAGTTTTCTGATGCTGTAGTCTGAAGTCGTTCCCGTTTCTCAGATTGTATGGCTGCGTTTCGCCCACATATGTATGTCATTTTGTCTTGTATGTATTTCGCCATTTGTCCTCTTTTTGCCTTGAACACCATTGTTAAGGTATTAAGTTCTAGCCGTTGCTTAACATTTATCCATTTAAGTGCTGTCAGCATATATTGCACCGATGTGTATTTACTGCATCTTAGTATGCATCGTGTTGCCTTATTTTGTAATTTTTGTAGTCTTTCTATTTGTGCGTTGTTGCAACACGCATATAGTAATGTTGCACAGTATTCGAAATGTGGTTTTATAATGATGAGACAATTGGTTCACCTAGTAACGGAAATTTCCTTGGTATCATCGAACTTCTTGCGCAGTATGATCCTTTCCTCGCTGGTCACTTTAAAGAACACGGTAATAAGGGTAGTGGTCATATTAATTATTTGTCGTCCACAATAGTTGAAGAGCTAATTGATCTTATGGCAGAAAAATTACTGGTTGAGATAACGAATTGCATTAAAAAGCGAAATATTTTTCTGTTTCGGTGGATTCCACACCCGATGCGGGTCATGTTGATCAATTAACTGTGATTTTGAGGTATATGGCAAGTTTCAATCCAGTTGAACATTTTTTGACTTTCATCCCTCATTGTGGTCACAAAGGCGTAGACATGGCGGAAGCTCTCCTTGGTTTCCTTGAACAACAAGGGATTGATATACAAAACTGTCGGAAGCAATCCTATGATAATGCAGCAAATATGAGTGGAAAGAATAAAGGCATGTAGGCCATAATATCGAAAAAAAAACAGTTCTGCAATATTCATCCCTTGTTCTGGTCACTCATTGAATTTGGTAGGACAATCAGCTGCTGGTGCATGTTCTTCTGCAATTCTTTTTTTCGATTTTGTACAAGAACTTTTTGTTTTTTTCACTGCCTCAACAGCTCGATATGAAATACACTGCGTAAGAAAAATTTAAAAAAAAACCTGCGGTCATGATTTGAATAGCTTTTAGTAACATTAGTAGCAGGCTTACGAACTGTGTTTTTACTTTTTTTGGATTGGCTCTAGTTCTTGAGATAAACGAAACAGTTCCAGTTGTATTAATTTAATTATTCCTCAATAAGTTTTGTTATATAAATTATTAAAACAAGTGGGTATACTAAATATCCCTGTTTTATATGTTTATGGGACAGTCGTGCAAGAAATGAACATTGGATTAAAAAGGGTATATATTAACAAGGCACCTTTCGTCTGAGAACACTAAGAAAGTTTTTTATGCACTTAAAAACTTAAGCGATACTCGTTGGTCTTGTTGCGCAGATGCTGTTAAAGCTCTTGTTCATGGCTACAAATCTATTGTTAATGCATTGAATGAGATCCGGAATGATTCCGAACAAAAGGACACCGCAAAATGGCAAGCTCGCTGTCTTTTTAAAAATATGTCGCGATTAGAAACTGCAATTTATACCCGATTTTGGTATGAAATACTCGAAAGATTCAATTCTACTATCCATTATTTACAATGTTCAACCATGATTTTAAGTACAGCTTTGAATTTGCTGAAATCCTTGAGTTCGTTTGTTGAATCTAAAAGGGGCGCATTTGATTCATATGAAACTGCAGGGAACGAGTTGTCTGATGAACAGAAATATGAAAACGAACGCGTTCGAGCTCGTAATGTACGATTGAATCCCGTCGATTATGGTAAAGCGTAAGCGGTTTTGCTACTTTACCAAAGTCCTAAATGAACCTTCTGTAGTAAGATGCTAGACCAAGGAAACTTTTTAGTTCGTGGAGGTTTTTCGGAATAGAAATATTTTTTATGGCACATATTTTTCCTGGATCTGGTAAAATACCTTTTTGAGTAATAATATGGCCCAAAAATTCAACATTTGTTTTGAGAAATTTTGACTTTTCAAGATTAACCCCTAATCTAGCCTTTTGCAATAGCAAAAATACATCTTCCAAATTCCTCAGATGTTCTTCCTTGTCCTTCCCCATTATTATAATGTCATCAATATAGACATAGCACGATTTTCCAATCAGTGGTTTGAGAATGTCATTCATCATTCTCTGAAAAATAGACGGGGCATTTTTAGGTCAAACGGCAGTCTCGCAAATTCATACTTGCCGTTGGATTTTGAGAACGCAGTTTTCTCAATGTCAATTTCCTTCATCGTGATTTGGTGAAATCTGGACTGACCTGACGTCAGTAGTGAAATATTTACTCTCCCCTAGACTAGCAAGTGTGTTATTGATATTGGTTCGTCCATATTGGTTCTAATCTCGGCGTAGACGCTCGTGGCAACAATTTCTTTATTCGAAACGGGACCGAAAATAGCAGCGTTATTACTTAAAATTTCTTCGATATTGATATCACTATTCGTTGTGCTTCGAATATTGCTCAATTCTTTGGAAGTTTTTGCTTTTAGTTTAATTTTAGCATCTCCTATATGCAGGATGTCGTTCCTCCTATCAATTATGGCTTCTAGCTCCCTAAGTGTATCGTCTCCGATTATACCATTGAAAGATTTTAAATTTGCGAGTACAAAGAAATCAAATTGTGTTTCAATTCCTATACTATTAAAAAGTTTGCCTTGCATTTTATGGGTAATTTTTAATTGTCCCCCCGCAGACTGTACCTTAAAGGGTTTATTAATCGTTTTTGGTTTTTTTGCTATAGTTCTTGATACAAAATTTTTGTTAGCTCCTGTATTTACTAGATACTGCAGAATTTTTCCACTTTTTGTGTATAGTTCTATATAAGGAACGCTAGAGAGGCTTCGTCTAAAAAATTTGACTCCTCATCTTCTGGATCTTCATTGGCATCTTCACCCTCTGTTCCTATATTAAACAGTTTTTGTTTCTTTTTAGGAATGTTAGATGAACCATTAGCTGGTCTTGTTACAGGGTTATATGGCCTGTTTATGTAATTAATTTTTCGTGAGTGGAGTGATGGATCTACGTCCATTGGAATTGGAGGTTGAGCTTGTGATTGGTTATTTTTATTATAAATCTAAATTTTTTCACTAACGTTTAGTTCTCTTGGTGTAGGAATTTGCCTTTGTTTCGACTGGTACTTTGTGTTTAGCCTTTGGTTTGGCGAACCCAGATTTTTAGGGAAAATGGAATAGTTCCTTAGGTTGAGGTTCTGAATTTCGAGAGAAGAAGTATACGCCACAGGTAGATTTTGGGATGACTAGCATCCTGGATAGTTCCCCTGTAAGTCCTCTTATAAAGATAAATACAAATAAAGTGCAGCACTTGTTTCTGTAGAATACTCTTGAATTTAATTTTGTTTATGATTAAGGACAATTGGTGATTAATCCTTGCATAGAATTGTTCTATGCTGTAAGCCCTTTGAGATAAAGAGACTAATTCGTGCCCTAAAGTCCTAAGATCTCGTTTATCTACATAATGCAGTGACAAACACGTTTTGATCGTTGGCCAATCATCATTAAAGATGTTGTATGAGATTAAAGCAGTGTCCGCCCGGCCTCTGACTTTTTGTCTTACATGTCGTAAGATAACTATGTAAATTGGCCTAGCTTTCACTACTACATAGCCCTGTTACAGGGCCGGATTTAGCACAGGGCCAGCGCGGCCATGACCCCCACCAATTAGGGGCCCCCACCAACACAGTATGAAAGTTTTAAATCGGTTCAAATATTTTAAAAAATACTGATATAAGGAAAAAAATTTCATCGACTATAGTGCGCGAACTATTACCATGCTTTTTAAAATAAATTCACTCGGAATTTTTGCAAAATTTTCAACGCTTCACCTTGCGCTTTACATAGAATCGCAATGTCGATCGTTGCATTCAAATTTTTGGCGTGGAAAGATATTTTAAAATGGCCGAGCAGTTGCTTACTTATTTGGAGTTCCGAAAGCATACTATTGTTTCTTTCTCTCGTATATTTAGAACGAGAAAAATATACTTCAAATGTGCTTGAAAAATGGCTATTAGATAATAGGATGCGTTTCAGAACACTCGCTGAATTCGTACTTAATTTTCACAGCGTTCCGGAGTGTTGACAATAAATGGTTTTTATTACATTGTGTGAAAAACAGTGCCTTTTATTTATGTGTAAGAAGAAAGAATTCAGTTTTTGATACGACCTTACTGCAAGTCGAATGTTATTTACGGTAAGTACATATAAAAAAAATCCCAAACAAAACACACGGATCAAATTATATATTATAATATGCATGTAATATATATAAATTTGTCGCTTACCAAAATTCATGTTTATATATTATTTAAATGATATTAAATACATATAAGAACACATTTATCTACAATTACTTTCTCAACTCGAATCAGTCCAAATCTACTGATTCACAGTCAGGTAGAGGTTACTATAATTGTGATCAGTAACCTCTTTCTGACTTAATTAGTAAAATTTTACTGTTCATCAGTTATTTCGACTGATTCATTTAAGAATATATCCTTTAATTCGCAGCATTATACTTTTCATAGTAATTTTTTAATCTCCAGTCTCCAGAGAAGCATAATGTCCGGTAGAAACGAAGACAGACACAAATATCCTCGGATTTATCAGAGTGGAGCATCAAAAAGAAAATCTGCTGCAGAGAAAGCTCAAAAATTAGATGAGCAGCTTGCGAAAACTCCCAAATTAAGCAGCTTGTTTCAAGTTATCGAGCAACCTAAAACTCAAAATCATGATCTGCCGTCAACTTCTAATCCTGTTTTGGAATCGGAAAAACAAGACGAACCAGCGCAAGACTGTCAGGTCATCGAAGGACCAAAAGAATTTCTGACAATCTGAATGTGGAAAATGATTTCGGAGTTTGGACAGCGCCGTTCACAGACAAAATGATTGATTACTGGATCAAACAAGGCCCATCCGAGTTACAACTCTGTGACGAAAATCTCTTTTCGAAGATGTCAGTAACTCAACCCCGCGACGACCTTGATGAGTGCTCTAGAAAATGTACGAAAAATCTACTTTATCGAACGCATCAGAACAAATAAGTGTTTCATCGCACTTGGTTGTGTTTTTCTCCAACCACTGGAAAAATATACTGCTTTTTGTGTAAGCTCATGACGAATTCACCCAGTATTCTTTTCGCTGGGGAAAGCTTTTGCGATTGGAAGCATGCCTCCGAACGCCTAGCTCAACACGAAACTTCGAAGAGTCACCTGAATTCCCTCATTGATTTTTCAACTCGTTCCAAGAAATTATCTTGTATCAATTATGCAATTGATGAACAGGCAAGTTTTGTACTATCATAAATTAAAAAATATTCAAATACCTTACAACTATTTTGATAATAATTCGAATAACAGGTACAAGAAGAAGCTAGATATTGGAGAGAAGTTGTCAAACGAGTAATGAGTGCAATCAAATTTCTTGCTGAGCGTGGATTGTCCTTTCGTGGTACTGATCTGGATTGATTGGATTGATTGATTGATATATTTATTTCAGTAATATTGTATTACCATAATTTACAATTTTTTTTTAGCTTCGTCTGCGTTATATTAATTTTGTTCTCTTATATATTCGATACATTTCTTTTTAAATATATGATAATTGCTTTCTTTTTTTAAATTTGAATTTAACGTATTGTATAAACTTAAACCTTTATAAAATACAGTCTTTTACGCTGCCGCAGTTTTCTGATGCTGTAGTCTGAAGTCGTTCCCGTTTCTCAGATTGTATGGCTGCGTTTCGCCCACATATGTATGTCATTTTGTCTTGTATGTATTTCGCCATTTGTCCTCTTTTTGCCTTGAACACCATTGTTAAGGTATTAAGTTCTAGCCGTTGCTTAACATTTATCCATTTAAGTGCTGTCAGCATATATTGCACCGATGTGTATTTACTGCATCTTAGTATGCATCGTGTTGCCTTATTTTGTAATTTTTGTAGTCTTTCTATTTGTGCGTTGTTGCAACACGCATATAGTAATGTTGCACAGTATTCGAAATGTGGTTTTATAATGATGAGACAATTGGTTCACCTAGTAACGGAAATTTCCTTGGTATCATCGAACTTCTTGCGCAGTATGATCCTTTCCTCGCTGGTCACTTTAAAGAACACGGTAATAAGGGTAGTGGTCATATTAATTATTTGTCGTCCACAATAGTTGAAGAGCTAATTGATCTTATGGCAGAAAAATTACTGGTTGAGATAACGAATTGCATTAAAAAGCGAAATATTTTTCTGTTTCGGTGGATTCCACACCCGATGCGGGTCATGTTGATCAATTAACTGTGATTTTGAGGTATATGGCAAGTTTCAATCCAGTTGAACATTTTTTGACTTTCATCCCTCATTGTGGTCACAAAGGCGTAGACATGGCGGAAGCTCTCCTTGGTTTCCTTGAACAACAAGGGATTGATATACAAAACTGTCGGAAGCAATCCTATGATAATGCAGCAAATATGAGTGGAAAGAATAAAGGCATGTAGGCCATAATATCGAAAAAAAAAACAGTTCTGCAATATTCATCCCTTGTTCTGGTCACTCATTGAATTTGGTAGGACAATCAGCTGCTGGTGCATGTTCTTCTGCAATTCTTTTTTTCGATTTTGTACAAGAACTTTTTGTTTTTTTCACTGCCTCAACAGCTCGATATGAAATACACTGCGTAAGAAAAATTTAAAAAAAAACCTGCGGTCATGATTTGAATAGCTTTTAGTAACATTAGTAGCAGGCTTACGAACTGTGTTTTTACTTTTTTTGGATTGGCTCTAGTTCTTGAGATAAACGAAACAGTTCCAGTTGTATTAATTTAATTATTCCTCAATAAGTTTTGTTATATAAATTATTAAAACAAGTGGGTATACTAAATACCCCTGTTTTATATGTTTATGGGACAGTCGTGCAAGAAATGAACATTGGATTAAAAAGGGTATATATTAACAAGGCACCTTTCGTCTGAGAACACTAAGAAAGTTTTTTATGCACTTAAAAACTTAAGCGATACTCGTTGGTCTTGTTGCGCAGATGCTGTTAAAGCTCTTGTTCATGGCTACAAATCTATTGTTAATGCATTGAATGAGATCCGGAATGATTCCGAACAAAAGGACACCGCAAAATGGCAAGCTCGCTGTCTTTTTAAAAATATGTCGCGATTAGAAACTGCAATTTATACCCGATTTTGGTATGAAATACTCGAAAGATTCAATTCTACTATCCATTATTTACAATGTTCAACCATGATTTTAAGTACAGCTTTGAATTTGCTGAAATCCTTGAGTTCGTTTGTTGAATCTAAAAGGGGCGCATTTGATTCATATGAAACTGCAGGGAACGAGTTGTCTGATGAACAGAAATATGAAAACGAACGCGTTCGAGCTCGTAATGTACGATTGAATCCCGTCGATTATGGTAAAGCGTAAGCGGTTTTGCTACTTTACCAAAGTCCTAAATGAACCTTCTGTAGTAAGATGCTAGACCAAGGAAACTTTTTAGTTCGTGGAGGTTTTTCGGAATAGAAATATTTTTTATGGCACATATTTTTCCTGGATCTGGTAAAATACCTTTTTGAGTAATAATATGGCCCAAAAATTCAACATTTGTTTTGAGAAATTTTGACTTTTCAAGATTAACCCCTAATCTAGCCTTTTGCAATAGCAAAAATACATCTTCCAAATTCCTCAGATGTTCTTCCTTGTCCTTCCCCATTATTATAATGTCATCAATATAGACATAGCACGATTTTCCAATCAGTGGTTTGAGAATGTCATTCATCATTCTCTGAAAAATAGACGGGGCATTTTTAGGTCAAACGGCAGTCTCGCAAATTCATACTTGCCGTTGGATTTTGAGAACGCAGTTTTCTCAATGTCAATTTCCTTCATCGTGATTTGGTGAAATCTGGACTGACCTGACGTCAGTAGTGAAATATTTACTCTCCCCTAGACTAGCAAGTGTGTTATTGATATTGGTTCGTCCATATTGGTTCTAATCTCGGCGTAGACGCTCGTGGCAACAATTTCTTTATTCGAAACGGGACCGAAAATAGCAGCGTTATTACTTAAAATTTCTTCGATATTGATATCACTATTCGTTGTGCTTCGAATATTGCTCAATTCTTTGGAAGTTTTTGCTTTTAGTTTAATTTTAGCATCTCCTATATGCAGGATGTCGTTCCTCCTATCAATTATGGCTTCTAGCTCCCTAAGTGTATCGTCTCCGATTATACCATTGAAAGATTTTAAATTTGCGAGTACAAAGAAATCAAATTGTGCTTCAATTCCTATACTATTAAAAAGTTTGCCTTGCATTTTATGGGTAATTTTTAATTGTCCCCCCGCAGACTGTACCTTAAAGGGTTTATTAATCGTTTTTGGTTTTTTTGCTATAGTTCTTGATACAAAATTTTTGTTAGCTCCTGTATTTACTAGATACTGCAGAATTTTTCCACTTTTTGTGTATAGTTCTATATAAGGAACGCTAGAGAGGCTTCGTCTAAAAAATTTTACTCCTCATCTTCTGGATCTTCATTGGCATCTTCGCCCTCTGTTCCTATATTAAACAGTTTTTGTTTCTTTTTAGGAATGTTAGATGAACCATTAGCTGGTCTTGTTACAGGGTTATATGGCCTGTTTATGTAATTAATTTTTCGTGAGTGGAGTGATGGATCTACGTCCATTGGAATTTGAGGTTGAGGTTGTGATTGGTTGTTTTTATTATAAATCTAAATTTTTTCACTAACGTTTAGTTCTCTTGGTGTAGGAATTTGCCTTTGTTTCGACTGGTACTTTGTGTTTAGCCTTTGGTTTGGCGAACCCAGATTTTTAGGGAAAATGGAATAGTTCCTTAGGTTGAGGTTCTGAATTTCGAGACAAGAAGTATACGCCACAGGTAGATTTTGGGATGACTAGCATCCTGGATAGTTCCCCTGTAAGTCCTCTTATAAAGATAAATACAAATAAAGTGCAGCACTTGTTTCTGTAGAATACTCTTGAATTTAATTTTGTTTATGATTAAGGACAATTGGTGATTAATCCTTGCATAGAATTGTTCTATGCTGTAAGCCCTTTGAGATAAAGAGACTAATTCGTGCCCTAAAGTCCTAAGATCTCGTTTATCTACATAATGCAGTGACAAACACGTTTTGATCGTTGGCCAATCATCATTAAAGATGTTGTATGAGATTAAAGCAGTGTCCGCCCGGCCTCTGACTTTTTGTCTTACATGTCGTAAGATAACTATGTAAATTGGCCTAGCTTTCACTACTACATAGCCCTGTTACAGGGCCGGATTTAGCACAGGGCCAGCGCGGCCATGACCCCCACCAATTAGGGGCCCCCACCAACACAGTATGAAAGTTTTAAATCGGTTCAAATATTTTAAAAAATACTGATATAAGGAAAAAAATTTCATCGACTATAGTGCGCGAACTATTACCATGCTTTTTAAAATAAATTCACTCGGAATTTTTGCAAAATTTTCAACGCTTCACCTTGCGCTTTACATAGAATCGCAATGTCGATCGTTGCATTCAAATTTTTGGCGTGGAAAGATATTTTAAAATGGCCGAGCAGTTGCTTGCTTGTTTGGAGTTCCGAAAGCATACTATTGTTTTTTTCTCTCGTATATTTAGAACGAGAAAAATATACTTCAAATGTGCTTGAAAAATGGCTATTAGATAATAGGATGCGTTTCAGAACACTCGCTGAATTCGTACTTAATTTTCACAGCGTTCCGGAGTGTTGACAATAAATTGTTTTTATTACATTGTGTGAAAAACTATTAAGATTGCGCTAACTCGACCCGATATATTTCAGTAAATTAAACAGACACGTTTTGTGCAAGAAGAATGATTTTAATAGAATGATTGAAACGGTTTACAAAAAGAAGAAAATACAAAGTAAAAGGAATGTCAAAATAAATACAGGAATGACAACTCATGTTGTGATGCCAGATCGACATGTGTTATTGTAGAATAATATTTTTAATCAACACGCCCTCTCAATACACACGTCGTCACTGTTTTAAATTGAGAAGCCCATTCCCGAAAGACATTTTTCATGTGCAACCTTCGTTAATGACTTTGTCATTACGTCAGCTACCATATTTTGCGTTGGCACATGCTTCAGCTCGAACAGCTTTGCTTCAACCGGTTCACGAACGAAGTGGTGTCTGATGTCAATATGCTTAGATCGAGCGTGAAAAACGGCATCCTTCGCTCCTCGATTATCAACAAAAATTTTGATGTTAGCAAGGTCTTGTAAACCAAGCTCATTTAAAATACTCCGCAAATAAATTGCTTCCTTCGCTGCTTCTGCCAAACTGATATATTCAGCTTCTGTTGAGGATAGCGCAACGGTGCGTTGTTTTTGGGCTTTCCAGGTAACAGCAGCTCCGCTGAGAATAAAAACGTACCCAGTGTATGAGTGCCGGTTAACGACGCTCCCGCCCCAGTCAGCGTCAGCGTATGCAATTACTGCTTCATTCATTTTTCTGTACACCAGACCCTTATTTACAGACCCGGCTAAATATCTCAATACTCTTTTGGCGGCTTTCCAATGACATTCAAGAGGATTGTTTGAAAATTGCGCTAACCGTGATACGATGTTTGCTATGTCAGGTCTTGTTGCTACCGACAAATACATTAAAGCACCAACTAATTCTCGATAGGGATATCCCTCGCACGGCTTGCTCGTCAAACTACCAAAATCGGTACTTATCTCTGCAGGTGTCGCCACAGAATTGCATTCAAACATACCATATGTTTTAAGCAAATTTCGGATGTAACCTGATTGTTTTAATTTTAAGACAGTATCATTTTGATCAATATCTAAACCAAGACAGTTTCGAGCAAGGCCAAGATCTTTAATTTCAAAATCTTCCAAAAGTTGGTTTTTGATTTTTGTCACTAATTTTTCATTATTAGATGCAATAAGAATATCATCGACGTACACCAAAAGTAGTATAAGCTCATTATTCGTATAGTAATAAAAAAGACATGGCTCATTGATAGTGGACTTGAATCCTATATCTTTTAGCTTAGCACTAAGTCTTATGTACCATTGGCGACCCGCTTGCTTGAGCCCATATAACGCTTTATTGAGCACACAAAGGTTTCCGCCATTTCGCAAACTATTTAACATTTTATTCGCTTGCTTACCAAAACTTGAACTTCATTCTACTTTTGATACTATACGCTCAAGCATATAATCTAGCATGTCTGGAACTTTCATTAAAACTTTTTCTTTTATTATGCCATTTAAATATGCAGTAACCACGTCGAATTGCCGCACGGCAAGATTAAACTGCACTGATAAGGCAAACATCAATCGCAAAGTCTCCAACCTCGCTACCGGCGCAAAAGTCTGATCATAGTTAACGCCTTGTTTTTGACTATAGCCTTTCGCTACAAGCCGCGCCTTACGTCTTTCCACGTTGCCATCCAATCCACACTTGTTTGTAAGTACAAAGCGGCAGCCAATAAAATTTTTCTCATCACATGACTTAATGATTTCCCAGGTATTATTTTTAATAAGACTTACCACTTCAGACTCAATGGCATTCATCCACTCTTCGCTCTCAGGTCCACTCATGGCTCTTCGTATATTAACTTCTGCTGCGCCAGCAAAAACGTCATCATCAGTTTCAGCAAGCTCGATGTTGTTGTCATCTGTAGATTTCTCTTCTGACACCAATGAGCGAGTACGAAATATTTTTCGCGGTCGGCCTTTGCACCCTGTGCGCAAAAGTCTCGGTCGCCCTGGAGCCCTATCTTCGCTTTCTCTTACATTTTCCGATACCTCCTGGATTGCATCTGAGTCTGGTATATTAGCTTTTACAGGTGAAAACTCGACGATTGAATGACTATTCAATGATGCTGCATTGCTCGGCTGCAGAAATTCACCAACATCTTTTGATGAAGAGGCTCGATTATAAATTTCATCAAAAAATTTAACATCACGTGAATAAATAATTTGATGCGAGTCTAGCATCCATATACGGTACCCCTTTCTGTCGTATGGATATCCTACAAATACTCCTTCGTTTGCTCGTGGTGCAAATTTGTTCTTGCCAGCGACTTTGTCAAGTACCATCACCCTTGATCCAAAAGTTTTGAAATAATTCAAATTAGACTTTTCTTTGTAAAAAATTTCATAAGGTGTTTTAAATTTTAAACTGCTCGTTGGGCATCTGTTGCGAATGAAACATGCCGTAGACACAGCAGAAGACCAAAATGACTCACTCATTCCCGACTGAAGCATAAGACATCTAGCCATATCTAACAGCGTACGATTAAAGCGTTCTGCGACTCCATTTTGTTGCGGAGTGCGGGGAATAGTTAATCTACGGATAATCCCATGATCCGCTAGTTATTTATCAAACTCATTGTTGCAGTATTCACGCCCATTGTCTGACTGCAAGCATTTTATCTTTTGTCCAGTTTGCTTTTCTACATAGTGCTGATACCTTTTAAAAGCATCAAAAACACAGCCTTTTTCTGGCAAAAAATAAACCGAACACCATCTGGAGCAATCGTCGATAAATGTAACGAAATATTTAGCGCATTCTGTCGACTTTGTTCGGAATGGGCCAACAACATCCGAATGTATTATCTTCAGAACCTCACCACATGGCTTGTGACGATTTGTAAATGGAAGTGCGGTCATTTTACCTTTTAAACATACCTCACAATTCAAAATTGGTCCGACTTCATCCATACTAATTTTTGGTAACACACCGACCTTCATCAATTTCTTCATATCTTTAACGTTCAAGTGTCCCAATCGACAATGCCATTTCATAAGCTCTGATGAATCGGCTTGAAGAACGGCGCATTCGCTACTCTCACGCAAATAAAACAAATCACCTCTACGATCAGCTATCATAGACTTTTCACCTTTTTCATTGCAAACGTAAGCACCAGTTTTAGAAAATATCACAGTGTAGCCTTTATTTGTAATTTTTGAAACGGATATCAAATTTGTACGGAGATCAGGAACAAAAAGTGTGTCCTTTAATTCGATGGAACGTGGACCATTGCTACTAGAAACTGCTAGCACAACCGAGCCTGTGCCTCTAACCTTAGCACATGCTTGGCTTGCCAAGTTAAGCCTAGTCTTCGTAGATTTTGACATTGAGGTGAAAACGTCTTCATCACCACACAAATGAGCTGTGCAACCACTGTCAAGAATCCAAGCGCGATTGGTGTTCAGACTTGTTTCAGCATTTACAGAATGGCACACTGCATACGATTCATCAGCATTGTGGGACTGCTTCGAACTTTTGACATAATCGTTTTTCTTTACGGAACATACATTTGCTTTATGCCCTACAACGCCACATTTAAAACATCTAATGTCGCCTTTCGTATTGAATCTGCCTTGTCTTGAGTTGAACTTGCCTTCACGTTTACGGCCACCAGCCGCCAATGCCACAACATTCCCTGAATTCTGTGCTCGTGCCTCATACTCTTCAATAATTTTGACCTTAAGAACTTCTGCAGTTGGCAAATCATCACGCGATTCAATGGCGCATCGAAAATTTTCGAATGTCGAAGGAAGGCTGTATAGCAACATAATAGTAACTAAGTCACCACTAATCTGTACATTCATGCTTTCCAATTTATCAACGACGTCGAAAAAGCGAGCGATATGATCTTTTACATCACCACCTTCATCGAGCCTTTGCAGCATTAGTTGCTTAAGTAGGGTTGCTTTACGCGCAGGTCCCTTCGATGCATAAATGCATTGCAACTTAAGCCAAACATCACGCGAGGTTTCGCATCCTGGAATTTGTTTCAACTCTGAGGGCTGAATTGACAATATGAGGTCTGCTTTGGCCTTTTTGTCCATTTTTAGCCACAAACTTCTTGCCGCATCACCTTCTGCTGGTATGGGACTATTTCCGTTGACGAACTCCCAGAGATCATTCTTAATTAGCAGCGCCTCCACCTGCATACTCCACGTGTCATAGTTATTTTTAGACAACAGCTCGATGCGCGAGGCGCTTGATATAGAATTCGACGCCATTCCGATTAAAAACTTATTGCACGTATCATAAATTTTTGCAGAAACTTTTTCCGTCTCGTTGCTGCTTCCAATATCGGTCATAACAAATTTACTATCTCTTATAGTTTAATATTTCACGCAGCTAGGCCCATAACCTATTAAGATTGCGCTAACTCGACCCGATATATTTCAGTAAATTAAACAGACACGTTTTGTGCAAGAAGAATGATTTAAATAGAATGATTGAAACGGTTTACAAAAAGAAGAAAATACAAAGTAAAAGGAATGTCAAAATAAATACAGGAATGACAACTCATGTTGTGATGCCAGATCGACATGTGTTATTGTAGAATAATATTTTTAATCAACAAAAACAGTGCCTTTTATTTATGTGTAAGAAGAAAGAATTCAGTTTTTGATACGATCTTACTGCAAGTCGAATGTTATTTACGGTAAGTACATATAAAAAAAATCCCAAACAAAACACACGGATCAAATTATATAATATAATATTCATGTAATATATATAAATTTGTCGCTGACCAAAATTCATGTTTATATATTATTTAAATGATATTAAATACATATAAGAACACATTTATCTACAATTACTTTCTCAACTCGAATCAGTCCAAATCTACTGATTCACAGTCAGGTAGAGGTTACTATAATTGTGATCAGTAACCTCTTTCTGACTTAATTAGTAAAATTTTACTGTTCATCAGTTATTTCGACTGATTCATTTAAGAATATATCCTTTAATTCGCAGCATTATACTTTTCATAATAATTTTTTAATCTCCAGTCTCCAGAGAAGCATAATGTCCGGTAGAAACGAAAACAGACACAAATATCCTCGGAATTATCAGAGTGGAGCATCAAAAAGAAAATCTGCTGCAGAGAAAGCTCAAAAATTAGATGAGCAGCTTGCGAAAACTCCCAAATTAAGCAGCTTGTTTCAAGTTATCGAGCAACCTAAAACTCAAAATCATGATCTGCCGTCAACTTCTAATCCTGTTTTGGAATCGGAAAAACAAGACGAACCAGCGCAAGACTGTCAGGTCATCGAAGGACCAAAAGAATTTCTGACAATCTGAATGTGGATAATGATTTCGGAGTTTGGACAGCGCCGTTCACAGACAAAATGATTGATTACTGGATCAAACTAGGCCCATCCGAGTTACAACACTGTGACGAAAATCTCTTTTCGAAGATGTCAGTAACTCAACCCCGCTACGACCTTGATGAGTGCTCTAGAAAATGTACGAAAAATCTACTTTATCGAACGCATCAGAACAAATAAGTGTTTCATCGCACTTGGTTGTGTTTTTCTCCAACCACTGGAAAAATATACTGCTTTTTGTGTAAGCTCATGACGAATTCACCCAGTATTCTTTTCGCTGGGGAAAGCTTTTGCGATTGGAAGCATGCCTCCGAACGCCTAGCTCAACACGAAACTTCGAAGAGTCACCTGAATTCCCTCATTGATTTTTCAACTCGTTCCAAGAAATTATCTTGTATCAATTATGCAATTGATGAACAGGCAATTTTTTTACTATCATAAATTAAAAAATATTCAAATACCTTACAACTATTTTGATAATAATTCGAATAACAGGTACAAGAAGAAGCTAGATATTGGAGAGAAGTTCTCAAACGAGTAATGAGTGCAATCAAATTTCTTTTGCTGAGCGTGGGTTGTCCTTTCGTGGTACTGATCTGGATTGATTGGATTGATTGATTGATATATTTATTTTTTTTAGCTTCGTCTGCGTTACATTAATTTTGTTCTCTTATATATTCGATACATTTCTTTTTAAATATATGATAATTGCTTTCTTTTTTTAAATTTGAATTTAACGTATTGTATAAACTTAAACCTTTATAAAATACAGTCTTTTACGCTGCCGCAGTTTTCTGATGCTGTAGTCTGAAGTCGTTCCCGTTTCTCAGATTGTATGGCTGCGTTTCGCCCACATATGTCATTTTGTCTTGTATGTATTTCGCCATTTGTCCTCTTTTTGCCTTGAACACCATTGTTAAGGTATTAAGTTCTAGCCGTTGCTTAACATTTATCCATTTAAGTGCTGTCAGCATATATTGCACCGATGTGTATTTACTGCATCTTAGTATGCATCGTGTTGCCTTATTTTGTAATTTTTGTAGTCTTTCTATTTGTGCGTTGTTGCAACACGCATATAGTAATGTTGCACAGTATTCGAAATGTGGTTTTATAATGATGAGACAATTGGTTCACCTAGTAACGGAAATTTCTTTGGTATCATCGAACTTCTTGCGCAGTATGATCCTTTCCTCGCTGGTCACTTTAAAGAACACGGTAATAAGGGTAGTGGTCTTATTAATTATTTGTCGTCCACAATAGTTGAAGAGCTAATTGATCTTATGGCAGAAAAATTACTGGTTGAGATAACGAATTGCATTAAAAAGCGAAATATTTTTCTGTTTCGGTGGATTCCACACCCGATGCGGGTCATGTTGATCAATTAACTGTGATTTTGAGGTATATGGCAAGTTTCAATCCAGTTGAACATTTTTTGACTTTCATCCCTCATTGTGGTCACAAAGGCGTAGACATGGCGGAAGCTCTCCTTGGTTTCCTTGAACAACAAGGGATTGATATACAAAACTGTCGGAAGCAATCCTATGATAATGCAGCAAATATGAGTGGAAAGAATAAAGGCATGTAGGCCATAATATCGAAAAAAAAACAGTTCTGCAATATTCATCCCTTGTTCTGGTCACTCATTGAATTTGGTAGGACAATCAGCTGCTGGTGCATGTTCTTCTGCAATTCTTTTTTTCGATTTTGTACAAGAACTTTTTGTTTTTTTCACTGCCTCAACAGCTCGATATGAAATACACTGCGTAACAAAAATTTAAAAAAAAAACCTGCGGTCATGATTTGAATAGTTTTTAGTAACATTAGTAGCAGGCTTACGAACTGTGTTTTTACTTTTTTTGGATTGGCTCTAGTTCTTGAGATAAACGAAACAGTTCCAGTTGTATTAATTTAATTATTCCTCAATAAGTTTTGTTATATAAATTATTAAAACAAGTGGGTATACTAAATACCCCTGTTTTATATGTTTATGGGACAGTCGTGCAAGAAATGAACATTGGATTAAAAAGGATATATATTAATAAGGCACCTTTCGTCTGAGAACACTAAGAAAGTTTTTTATGCACTTAAAAATTTAAGCGATACTCGTTGGTCTTGTTGCGCAGATGCTGATAAAGCTCTTGTTCATGGTTACAAATCTATTGTTAATGCATTGAATGAGATCCGGAATGATTCCGAACAAAAGGACACCGCAAAATGGCAAGCTCGCTGTCTTTTTAAAAATATGTCGCGATTAGAAACTGCAATTTATACCCGATTTTGGTATTAAATACTCGAAAGATTCAATTCTACTATCCATTATTTACAATGTTCAACCATGATTTTAAGTACAGCTTTGAATTTGCTGAAATCCTTGAGTTCGTTTGTTGAATCTAAAAGGGGCGCATTTGATTCATATGAAACTGCAGGGAACGAGTTGTCTGATGAACAGGAATATGAAAACGAACGCGTTCGAGCTCGTAATGTACGATTGAATCCCGTCGATTATGGTAAAGCGTAAGCGGTTTTGCTACTTTGCCAAAGTCCTAAATGAACCTTCTGTAGTAAGATGCTAGACCAAGGATACTTTTTAGTTCGTGGAGGTTTTTCGGAATAGAAATATTTTTTATGGCACATATTTTTCCTGGATCTGGTAAAATACCTTTTTGAGTAATAATATGGCCCAAAAATTCAACATTTGTTTTGAGAAATTTTGACTTTTCAAGATTTAGGGGTTAATCTAGCCTTTTGCAATAGCAAAAATACATCTTCCAAATTCCTCAGATGTTCTTCCTTGTCCTTCCCCATTATTATAATGTCATCAATATAGACATAGCACGATTTTCCAATCAGTGGTTTGAGAATGTCATTCATCATTCTCTGAAAAATAGACGGGGCATTTTTAGGTCAAACGGCAGTCTCGCAAATTCATACTTGCCGTTGGATTTTGAGAACGCAGTTTTCTCAATGTCAATTTCCTTCATCGTGATTTGGTGAAATCTGGACTGACCTGACGTCAGTAGTGAAATATTTACTCTCCCCTAGACTAGCAAGTGTGTTATTGATATTGGTTCGTCCATATTGGTTCTAATCTCGGCGTAGACGCTCGTGGCAGCAATTTCTTTATTCGAAACGGGACCGAAAATAGCAGCGTTTTTACTTAAAATTTCTTCGATATTGATATCACTATTCGTTGTGCTTCGAATATTGCTCAATTCTTTGGAAGTTTTTGCTTTTAGTTTAATTTTAGCATCTCCTATATGCAGGATGTCGTTCCTCCTATCAATTATGGCTTCTAGCTCCCTAAGTGTATCGTCTCCGATTATACCATTGAAAGATTTTAAATTTGCGAGTACAAAGAAATCAAATTGTGTTTCAATTCCTATACTATTAAAAAGTTTTCCTTGCATTTTATGGGTAATTTTTAATTGTCCCCCCGCAGACTGTACCTTAAAGGGTTTATTAATCGTTTTTGGGTTTTTTGCTATAGTTCTTGATACAAAATTTTTGTTAGCTCCTGTATTTACTAGATACTGCAGAATTTTTCCACTTTTTGTGTATAGTTCTATATAAGGAACGCTAGAGAGGCTTCGTCTAAAAAATTTTACTCCTCATCTTCTGGATCTTCATTGGCATCTTCGCCCTCTGTTCCTATATTAAACAGTTTTTGTTTCTTTTTAGGAATGTTAGATGAACCATTAGCTGGTCTTGTTACAGGGTTATATGGCCTGTTTATGTAATTAATTTTTCGTGAGTGGAGTGATGGATCTACGTCCATTGGAATTGGAGGTTGAGCTTGTGATTGGTTATTTTTATTATAAATCTAAATTTTTTCACTAACGTTTAGTTCTCTTGGTGTAGGAATTTGCCTTTGTTTCGACTGGTACTTTGTGTTTAGCCTTTGGTTTGGCGAACCCAGATTTTTAGGGAAAATGGAATAGTTCCTTAGGTTGAGGTTCTGAATTTCGAGACAAGAAGTATACGCCACAGGTAGATTTTGGGATGACTAGCATCCTGGATAGTTCCCCTGTAAGTCCTCTTATAAAGACAAATACAAATAAAGTGCAGCACTTGTTTCTGTAGAATACTCTTGAATTTAATTTTGTTTATGATTAAGGACAATTGGTGGTTAATCCTTGCATAGAATTGTTCTATGCTGTAATCCCTTTGAGATAAAGAGACTAATTCGTGCCCTAAAGTCCTAAGATCTCGTTTATCTACATAATGCAGTGACAAACACGTTTTGATCGTTGGCCAATCATCATTAAAGATGTTGTATGAGATTAAAGCAGTGTCCGCCGGGCCTCTGACTTTTTGTCTTACATGTCGTAAGATAACTATGTAAATTGGCCTAGCTTTCACTACTACATAGCCCTGTTACAGGGCCGGATTTAGCACAGGGCCAGCGGGGCCATGGCCCCCACCAATTAGGGGCCCCCACCAACACAGTATGAAAGTTTTAAATCGGTTCAAATATTTTAAAAAATACTGATATAAGGAAAAAAATTTCATCGACTATAGTGCGCGAACTATTACCATGCTTTTTAAAATAAATTCACTCGGAATTTTTGCAAAATTTTCAACGCTTCACCTTGCGCTTTACATAGAATCGCAATGTCGATCGTTGCATTCAAATTTTTGGCGTGGAAAGATATTTTAAAATGGCCGAGCAGTTGCTTGCTTATTTGGTGTTCCGAAAGCATACTATTGTTTCTTTCTCTCGTATATTTAGAACGAGAAAAATATACTTCAAATGTGCTTGAAAAATGGCTATTAGATAATAGGATGCGTTTCAGAACACTCGCTGAATTCGTACTTAATTTTCACAGCGTTCCGGAGTGTTGACAATAAATTGTTTTTATTACATTGTGTGAAAAACAGTGCCGTTTATTTATGTGTAAGAAGAAAGAATTCAGTTTTTGATACGATCTTACTGCAAGTCGAATGTTATTTACGGTAAGTACATATAAAAAAAATCCCAAACAAAACACACGGATCAAATTATATAATATAATATTCATGTAATATATATAAATTTGTCGCTGACCAAAATTCATGTTTATATATTATTTAAATGATATTAAATACATATAAGAACACATTTATCTACAATTACTTTCTCAACTCGAATCAGTCCAAATCTACTGATTCACAGTCAGGTAGAGGTTACTATAATTGTGATCAGTAACCTCTTTCTGACTTAATTAGTAAAATTTTACTGTTCATCAGTTATTTCGACTGATTCATTTAAGAATATATCCTTTAATTCGCAGCATTATACTTTTCATAATAATTTTTTAATCTCCAGTCTCCAGAGAAGCATAATGTCCGGTAGAAACGAAGACAGACACAAATATCCTCGGAATTATCAGAGTGGAGCATCAAAAAGAAAATCTGCTGCAGAGAAAGCTCAAAAATTAGATGAGCAGCTTGCGAAAACTCCCAAATTAAGCAGCTTGTTTCAAGTTATCGAGCAACCTAAAACTCAAAATCATGATCTGCCGTCAACTTCTAATCCTGTTTTAGCTCCTGTTATGGAATCGGAAAAACAAGACGAACCAGCGCAAGACTGTCAGGTCATCGAAGGACCAAAAGAATTTCTGACAATCTGAATGTGGAAAATGATTTCGGAGTTTGGACAGCGCCGTTCACAGACAAAATGATTGATTACTGGATCAAACTAGGCCCATCCGAGTTACAACACTGTGACGAAAATCTCTTTTCGAAGATGTCAGTAACTCAACCCCGCTACGACCTTGATGAGTGCTCTAGAAAATGTACGAAAAATCTACTTTATCGAACGCATCAGAACAAAGAAGTGTTTCATCGTACTTGGTTGTGTTTTTCTCCAACCACTGGAAAAATATACTGCTTTTTGTGCAAGCTCATGACGAATTCACCCAGTATTCTTTTCGCTGGGGAAAGCTTTTGCGATTGGAAGCATGCCTCCGAACGCCTAGCTCAACACGAAACTTCGAAGAGTCACCTGAATTCCCTCATTGATTTTTCAACTCGTTCCAAGAAATTATCTTGTATCAATTATGCAATTGATGAACAGGCAAGTTTTGTACTATCATAAATTAAAAAATATTCAAATACCTTACAACTATTTTGATAATAATTCGAATAACAGGTACAAGAAGAAGCTAGATATTGGAGAGAAGTTCTCAAACGAGTAATGAGTGCAATCAAATTTCTTTTGCTGAGCGTGGGTTGTCCTTTCGTGGTACTGATGAGACAATTGGTTCACCTAGTAAAGGAAATTTCCTTGGTATCATCGAACTTCTTGCGCAGTATGATCCTTTCCTCGCTGGTCACTTTAAAGAACACGGTAATAAGGGTTGTGGTTATACTAATTATTTGTCGTCCACAATAGTTGAAGAGCTAATTGATCTTATGGCAGAAAAATTACTGGTTGAGATAACGAATTGCATTAAAAAAGCGAAATATTTTTCTGTTTCGGTGGATTCCACAGCCGATACGGGTCTTGTTGATCAATTAACTGTGATTTTGAGGTATATGGAAAGTTTCAATCCAGTTGAACGTTTTTTGACTTTCATCCCTCATTGTGGTCACAAAGGCGTAGACATGGCGGAAGCTCTCCTTGGTTTCCTTGAACAACAAGGGATTGATATACAAAACTGTCGGAAGCAATCCTATGATAATGCAGCAAATATGAGTGGAAAGTATAAAGGCATGTAGGCCATAATATCGGAAAAAAACAGTTCTGCCATATGCATCCCTTGTTCTGGTCACTAATTAAATTTGGTAGGACAATCAGCTGCTGGTGCATGTTCTTCTGCAATTCTTTTTTTCGATTTTGTACAAGAACTTTTTGTTTTTTTCACTGCCTCAACAGCTCGATATGAAATACACTGCGTAACAAAAATTTAAAAAAAAACCTGCGGTCATGATTTGAATAGTTTTTAGTAACATTAGTAGCTTACGAACTGTGTTTTTACTTTTTTTGGATTGGCTCTAGTTCTTGAGATAAACGAAACAGTTCCAGTTGTATTAATTTAATTATTCCTCAATAAGTTTTGTTATATAAATTATTAAAACAAGTGGGTATACTAAATACCCCTGTTTTATATGTTTATGAGACAGTCGTGCAAGAAATGAACATTGGATTAGAAAGGACATATGTTAATAAGGGACCTTTCGTCTGAGAACACTAAGAAGGTTTTTTATACACTTAAAAACTTAAGCGATACTCGTTGGTCTTGTTGCGCAGATGCTGTTAAAGCTCTTGTTCATGGCTACAAATCTATTGTTAATGCATTGAATGAGATCCGGAATGATTCCGAACAAAAGGACACCGCAAAATGTCAAGCTCGCGGTCTTTTTAAAAATATATCGCGATTAGAAACTACAATTTATACCCAATTTTGGTATGAAATACTCGAAAGATTCAATTCTATTATCCATTATTTACAAAGTTCAACCATGATTCTAAGTACAGCTTTGAATTTGCTGAAATCCTTGAGTTTGTTTGTTGAATCTAAAAGGGGCGCATTTGATTCATATGAAACTGCAGGGAACGAGTTGTCTGATGAACAGGAATATGAAAATGATCGCGTTCGAGCTCGTAATGTACGATTGAATCACGTCGATTATGGTAAAGCGTCTGCGGTACAATTATCACCAAAAGAAAAATTTCGTACTGAATCTTTTCTCCCTGTCATCGATCAACTTATTGTTTCGTTGAAAGAGCGATTTTGTGCATACGAAGTCGCTAATGAGCAATTCGGTTTTTTATCTGAGATTAGCACGATGGAACCTTCTCAGTTAGAATTGGCAGCCAAGAAACTTGTTGGATTCTATCCTCTAGATTTAGAAGATAATTAAGCTAGTGAATTAGTGCATCTCGCAATTTTATCGAGACAATATGAAAAACCAGGCAAAGAACCGATAAAAGCATTTTTATATCGTATAATTATTTAGAAGAATGTTCAATGCATATTTTGCAATGCAGAAATAGCTCTACGTATGTACTTGTACATGATGCTGACGAACTGCAGTGGAGAAAGATCTTTTTCGAAACTGAGAATCATCAAAAACAGATTGCGAACTAGCATGACACAAGATGGTTTGACAAATCTCACGCTTCTCAGTGTCGGAAGTGATGCTCTCCGTGATTTGAGTTTTGATGATGTCATCGATACGTTTGCTAATAAAAAATCTCGTAAAGTACCTCTAGCTTAAGATTACAATTTATAGAAGAGCATTCAATAAAAAACATGTGAAATTACAATGAGTTTAAATTTTCTTAGTTTAAGAAAAATTAAAAAATTATGAAGGCCCCCACCAAAGGTAGGCCCCAGGCCCTCAATACTCTAAATCCGGTCCTGGTCCTTTAGTATGGATTCAACGCTATGGATCCAGGAAGTCTACTAATTTCAAGCCAATACGCTTCCGTCAAGCGGATAGGAGTATCCAGGCTATTATTGTCATTACGTGGACTAACGATGGCCTCTATCTGAGTAATTCTACGAGTATTGTTCATTACTTTCATTTGTTCGATATGCGCATTCATGGCACCCGTGATTTGCGTTATTGCCTCCTGTATCTCCATTTCACAGTTTTATTGGAGTTAAGTAATAACTATTTGAAATTTCTCAATTTGCAGTAGCACTTTAACAAAATTTTAATATTTTTAACTTGGAAGTTTACAATATTTAACTTTAAAAGTCAAAAGAAGAATAACATCAAGATTATTTTGTATGGAGTTTAAATAGCTTAAAATTAACTCTTACAATAATATGAAGCTCACTGCTGTCATTCCGTTAAATTCCTGGGTGGTCCGCTTGATTCTCTTTAGGAAATTTATGCCCTTACTAATGGAGAGGGTTACGTCACTATACGTCTTTGTTGATTGATGATCTTACTTTCTTTTACAGCGGCTGCTGTTCTTCAAGCTTTGTTGATGATGTTTTTCAGTTTAATTTTACACGATTTCGTTTTTTTGTAAAATTGTCCTGTTTAATTTTACGCGTTTTACTCGTTGAACTTCGTTCTTTTATACGAGTTCATTTAAAATAATACTGCACACTTTGTAGTGCAAAAAAGAAAATAAAAAAAACATTCAAATTCATTTAAATCAGTGACAAATTGCTTTTATTGTAATGCTCTGTGGTAAACAACATTAGTTGTTTTTCCATTTTCGGTGTAAATATACAAAACCGTTTGTGTCCATGTGAGAAAACTGGATACTCTAAATTCACTCCACAAATTCCTAAGGATTGGCCTTGCGCCTTATTAATGGTAACCGTAAACGCAAGGTGAACAGGAAACTGAAGTCGTTTAAATTCAAATGGCATATCAAGTCCAACGAATTCAAAAATTCTGTTGGATAATTCACAACATCTTCTTCATTCGTAACAGTATCCACAGACTTGTACGACACCAATTCGCCAGGAATCTTTGATTGTATAGCCATGTTTAATTCAGTAACATCTTTGTTCTTTGCCGCTAAAATTGCTCTGTCACTCAACCATGCATGGCAAGTATATTGTTGTGCTATGTTAGTGAAAACACATGCAATCAATTCCTCTATTGACTGTACGAAACGGCAAAAATCATTTGGCAATGTTATTAATCCAGTGTCATCAACAGGCATTGCACCATTTCCAATTTTCAGCAATTGCTTAGAGAACTTATCAGCAGATGGATCATTCTGCAACTGAACACGAACGTTGGTAGTGAGTTTCAATATTTTAACAAATCTCCATAAATATGAAGACTTTAAGCAAGCGTTAATTTCATCGGCCGCGGTCGATCTAGGAATGACGGGCAATGTTTGCCTAAAATCGCCTGACAATAAAATCAATGCACCACCAAACAACTCTGAATTATCTCGGAGATCTTTCATTGTTCTTTCCAAAGCTTCAACAGATTTCTTATTCGCCATAGTGCATTCATCCCAAATAATGATGCCGCAACGTTTCAATAATTTTGCCGTTCCAGATGTTTTTGAAACGTTACATGTGGGAGTTTCTTTTACTTGGTAATTCAATGGCAATTTCAAAACAGAATGTGCTGTCCGACCACCATCTAACAAAGTGGCTGCAATGCCAGAAGACGCCAATGCCAATGCAATTTTATTCTGGGAACGTATCGTTGCCAATAACAATGAAATTAGAAACGTTTTTCCGGTGCCTCCTGGTGCATCCAGGAAATAAAATCCACTGACTTCACTATTGACAGCTTGCATAATATTATCGTACACCTTTTTTTGCTCCGCATTCAATGTCGAAAGATTTGCGTGGACAAAAGCATTTAATTCGTTGCGATCGTATTGTTGTTCACGTTGCAGTTCTAACTCAAAAATGTCATGCATTGCACGATTAGGTGAGGGCATTCCCAATTGTGGTTATGCCTTATTAGCAATCTGCAAACAGAAATCTTCAATACAAATCAATGCTTCATTGCAAACTTCTGGCGTGAAATCCGTTGCAGGATTACGATTTCCTTGACGTACTCGAAACAGAATATCTTCCGATAGACAGTCTTGGAATTTTGTCCACAATTCAGATGGATTCGATGGAAAACAGGTAGACAAAATAATTGCAAACAATGCTCGAATTTGATAAGGATGAGCGACAACTGCTGCATCTGCAAGTGTTTGTTCCCAATGAATATCATTTTCCAACAAATTGAGCTGTTGACACGCTTGTCGATATGTCGTAAGCAAAACTCCATTGATTGTTCTTAACTGTCGAAATGATGTTGGCCCACGAACGTATTCTGGTAATTTAACTTGTCTGTTTGAACAACACAATCCAAATATCTCATGTTTAAACTTAAATCCCTTGCAATAACTGCAAACAGTAGTCATTGGTCCAATTGAAACCTTGCCATGAGAAACGTAATCAAAGTTTGCATCATAATTGAATGCAGCACGCTCCAAAGTACGTCGCACGTACGGACGTTGAGTTGGATTTCGCATAGCCCTGCAACGTGCCATGGCATTTCGAGCAGCCAAAGTATTATTTGCACGCTGTTCGTCACTTTGAGATGCTCTAGATGCCGCAACATTTCTAGTATGACGTGATTGACGCCCCAAATTGCTGCGCGTACGTACCATTTTGTATTAAAAATGTTTGCTTCACCAATTAAATACACTACTCGACAAATTTTGATCAACTTTAGTCTCCAAGAATAAAATAGTCCTTTCCTAAAGTGAAATTTTCTCCTGATTCCGAATATGACTTCCATTTTCTTGTGGCAGATCTAGTTTCCGAGATATCAGCGAAAATATGAAAATTCCCATTTTTGCAGAACACTACTTCATATAGGTACGGCAAAAATTTGCATTTTTCATTTTTTCGTTTTAAACTGTTGAATTATGCATTGTACTAATTCCCATAAAAATTTCTTGCCTTCTTCGCCCTCAAGTATCTTCAGTAGTTTGGCCACTATGCCAAAAAACGTTCAAAAAATGTTGAAAAAAAAACGAAATTTTTTACACAATTTCAGATTTAACCACTTTAAAATCGGAAAAATTCTATTGACGAAAAAAAGTTAGCCCTCCTATGTTGTAGGTAATTTAACTACGAAAATTCTAAGCATACCAGTACAACAATCGGACGTGCCATTGAAACTATAGCCCCGTTAACTTGCAAGCGTCTATCCTACAATTTTAGTATTACTCTGATAAAATTGGCGAGACATTTCATTTGGTCACTCTACCTTAGGGTCTAATAAATTTAAAAAGACATCAAGTATTTAATTGTCACTACTGTTTGTTGTAAATTTTGTTTTGCAAATTGTAGTGCAAATTTATACATACTATATCGGTAGATGTGTTTACGAAATAACATGTTGCAAAAGAGATTTTAAATGTAAAAATAATCCGGATGATTTTTGCTTTATTTGCGGACATTATATTTTCGGAAACTCAGCTCGGAAAATAACTAATTCTGTCAGAGATGCATACTTTCATTATTTCGGTTTCCGTGTAAAAAATCTCGATAAATCTTGGACACCTAATTTTATTTGCGCCTCCTGTAGATTAACTTTAATGAGATGGGTATCGGGTAAAGGTCATAACATGAAGTTTGGTGTTCCAATGATGTGGACTGAACCCTTTAACCACGACCAGTGCTATTTTTGCGTGATAGACCTTAAAGGTAAAACGAGAAAAAAGAGGGAATTAATAAGTTATCCAAATGTGGCATCAGCTAAAAAACCAAAACTACATGACCATACCTTACCCATACCTAGACCGCCTATAAGTTTTGAAGCCTCAAGCGAAAGTGACTCCGAAGCAGATAATTCAGAAAGTGGACAAGAAGGAGAGATCCCACATCGAGTCTCACAAGCCGAACTTAATGACTTGGTCAGAGATTTGAAATTATCGAAATTTGATAGCGAAGTTCTAGGATCTCGTTTGCAGCAATGGGGCAGCCTGGGCCCTTCTACAAGTACTTCCAAATTTCGAAATAGACACAAGACTTTCTCTTCTTTTTTTACTAAAAGTGAAAATATTTGCTACTGCAATGATGTTCAAGGTTTATTTGAAGCACTAAAATTAGAAAATAAAGTGGATGATTGGCGCTTGTTTATAGACAGTTCAAAGCATAGTTTAAAAGCAGCATTACTCCATAAAGGAAATTCGTTACCGTCAATACCAGTGGCACATTCTGAGAATACTAAAGAAACTTATTTAAGCATATCAAATTTACTTGAGCTCATTCAATATAAACAATTTAATTGGAAAATTTGTGCGGACTTAAAGGTAAGCAGTTTCGGTGGTACAGTTTAAAATAAATAGTATATGAAATACATCCTAGGTTGTAGCTATAGTTCTCGGACTTCAAGGAGGTTTTACTAAATATTGCTGTTTTCTCTGTCTTTGGGACAGCCGTGCTAGAGAAACCCATTATATTCAGGAAAACTGGCCACCAAGAGCTGAGTACGAACCAGGTGCCTTCAATATCGCAAACCCGCCTTTAGTAAATCCCGAACGAGTTATTTTGCCAGCACTTCACATCAAATTAGGATTAATGAAAAATTTTGTAAAGGCTTTAAATAAGGACGCGCCATCCTTCCAGTACCTAACGAAATTTTTCCCTAAAATAACTCAAGCCAAATTAAAAGAAGGTATATTTGTTGGTCCGCAAATTAGAAAGTTGCTGAAAGACGAAAATTTTGCGAATCATTTATCATCAGTAGAAGCAGCGGCTTGGGACAGCTTTAAGCAAGTCGTTAGTGGGTTTCTTGGCAACAACAAAGATCCCAACTATAGAGAGATGGTCAAAGCCTTGTTGAAAAACTACAGTGCTATGAAATGCAACATGTCCCTCAAAATGCATTTTTTGCATTCACATTTGGATAATTTTCCCGCAAACCTAGGTGCTGAAAGTGATGAACAGGGTGAAAGGTTTCACCAAGACCTCATGATTTTTGAAAAGCGTTACCAAGGTTTTTGGAATGAAGAAATGATGGGAGATTATTGCTGGACAATAATACGGGAGACAAACCCAGAAAATTATAAACGGGTAGTTAGAAGTACCCACGTCCCTCACTATTGACCACCACGGTAAAATCGCTCAATTTGACTTTTTTAGATGTAGATATGTATGTATTTAATGTTGTTGTCGTTGTTGTTTTTTACTGAATTGCTGATTTATACTCATATTACTCAATTGAATACAGTTTAACGTGCAAACATATGTCTATAATAAAACGTTATAAAAAAATAAAAACCTAGTTTGAATGAAAATTTTCTCTATAAAAAAATTGTAGGATAGACGCTTGCAAGTTAACGGGGCTATAGTTTCAATGGCACGTCCGATTGTTGTGCTGGTATGCTTAAAATTTTCGTAGTTAAATTACCTACAACATAGGAGGGCTAACTTTTTTTCGTCAATAGAATTTTTCCGATTTTAAAGTGGTTAAATCTGAAATTGTGTAAAAAATTTCGTTTTTTTTTCAACATTTTTTGAACGTTTTTTGGCATAGTGGCCAAACTACTGAAGATACTTGAGGGAGGTGAAGGCAAGACATTTTTATGGGAATTAGTATAATGCATAATTCAACAGTTTAAAACGAAAAAATGAAAAATACAAATTTTTGCCGTACCTATATGAAGTAGTGTTCTGCAAAAATGGGAATTTTCATATTTTCGCCGATATCTCGGAAACTAGATCTGCCACAAGAAAATGAAAGTCATATTCGGAATCAGGAGAAAATTTCACTTTAGGAAAGGCCTATTTTATTCTTGGAGATTTTTTTTGTCGAGTAGTGATATTAAGTAATTGAAATTTTATTTATTCACGAAATTCAAAAATTGAGGAACATATGTTAGTTAATAAAACAAGTATTAAGAACACTGGTCGACGGCCAAAATTTACCAGAGACGCCGTTATGAAATTCGTATGTAAAACCAC
This sequence comes from Anomoia purmunda, assembly GCA_951828415.1. NCBI lineage: Eukaryota > Metazoa > Arthropoda > Insecta > Diptera > Tephritidae > Anomoia > Anomoia purmunda. The sequence continues at coordinate 69,026,417 of OX639998.1, read as the reverse complement.
CCCCTGATTTCGAAAATCGAGTTCATTTTTGATTCTATGGTACCGTTTTTGAGATATTTGCAATTTACCGTTATTCGAAAAAACCAAAAAGATGGCTTCCTTTAATTACGTATATCTCAAGAGCGAGTCAAGCAAAAGTTTATAGAATCGGAAAGACGATAAAATTTGCTATAAATGCATGATACATTGTTTTTTGCTCAACCAGATAGTTTTCGAGATATTACCTTATCATTTTAGATTTTTGTTTTTTTTTATGAAAAAATATGAAAAAATTTACTCTTTGCGAGGGCAGCATTCCAAAACCAAAACTTTTTTTCCAGATATTTTTTCTTTACGTAAAGTTATGTTTAATTAGAAAAAAGATAAGCTATGATCGAAGAAAATCGATGCAAAACTACGTAAGTTATAAACGATCAAATAAAAATCCCAGGTTGCGCAACTTCAATGTATGTATACATACATACATATTTTAAAGGTATAAAGTGCAAATGGGATATTATCCGGATAAACGAATAACACCATAACAATGATAATACTTTTTCTTTAAATAAATCAAATAGTACTTTCGATACTCGAATTGTTTTATAGTAGGTAGAGTGGTTGCATCGAAAGGAAGAGTGGTTGGGTTCGAAACCTGCTGTAGGCATGTAGTTATAAAAATGTATTTCCGTCACTTATGGGTAAGTATGCAGGTAGATTTTCAAAATTATAAGACACAGAAAATTTTTAAAGCCTACATCTAAAGCAGGTAGTATTTTCTTTTCCCGGCTTCGTATAAAAAGGAACTTTTCTGTCTAGGTAAGACTTGATTTTTTCAATTTTATTCTTGTTCCGAGTATAAATATGAGTTAATGCGCCTTGAAACTTCATAACATCTACAAGGCTCGCCGGAGATAGTTCAGTTCATAAGTCAAAATTCAAAACCGTGATTTATTAAAAAAAATAAAATGAGTAAAATGACGCGAGAATGTGAGTGTAATAACGATCCAGATATGTTCTGCTTCATGTGTGGCCAATATACTATCATAAGGCGACGACGAGTGTTCTCAGATCATATCAAAACTTTATACTCCAAGTATTTTGGCATTGAGCCCAAAAATGCTGAAAAACCATGGACACCGAACACTTTGTGTACATCGTGTCGAGTAGAATTGATTCAGTCAGAATCAGGACAACAAATAAAATTTGAGACACCAATGATATGGAGAGAATCTACTTGCCATTCAATAGAGTGTTATATTTGTCAAACAAAAGTACTTGGCATTGGAAGATCAAGAAGAGTCACCTATGCTAGCGTACCTACAGTGACATTACCAGTACTACATTCAACGGCAGTTGCGGATCCAGTTCCATTGTCAACAGTAATATCTGAGTGCGGGGAATCAAGTTGTACTGAATTTCGCATAGGAAACGAGAGAAACGTTCTGTCACAAGCACAACTTAATGATTGGATAAGAGATTTGGAACTATCCAAGGAAAAGGCCGAGACCCACATTTAAATTTGTGTCATCCGATGTAAAGGTGATATATTGTAGAACTCGGCACGAACCATTTTCCAAACACTATACCAAGAACGACAGTATATGCTACTGCAACGACATTCCTGGTTTATTCAAAGAGTTTGGTCAAACATATGATTAAAAAGAGTGGCGATTGTTCATAGACAGCATTAACCTGAGTTTGAAGGCTGTATTATTGCATATTGGTAACAAAAACCTTCTATCCCGATAGCACATGCAGTAAATACAAAGGAAACCTACGAGGAAATGCAAAAAATACTCAAATTTATCAAATATGAAGAGCATGATTGGAAAATATGTTCTGATCTCAAAGTTGTTGCAATGCTATACGGTCTACAAAGTGGCTACACCAAGCACTGCTGCTTCCTGTGCAAGTGGGATAGCCGAGCTCGTAAGGACCACTACGTCAGAAAGGATTGGCCGGAAGAGTCGAGTTTACCGTTGGTGTGGATAACATCAAATACACCCCTCATGTCAAGAAAGAGCAAATCATACTTCCACCCTTACACATGAAGCTCGGTCTTATTAAAAACTTTGTTAAGGCTTTGGACAAAGAAGACGAAGCATTCGACTATTTGAAAACAATTTTTCCAGATATTTCTCAAGCCAAGATAAAGGAAGGTATTTTTGTTAGACCACAAATAAAAAAATTGATCAACAATAATCAATTCAAAGGACTACTCTCATCAGTTGAGGCAGCAGCGTGGGAATCCTTTGAAAAGGTCGTTGCTTCTTTTCTCGGTAGACACAAAAGCCCTAACTACGAGCAGATAGTGAACGACTTAATCAATAATTATGCGAAAATGGGTAAATATTAAAGGCTTCTTAAAATTAATTTCCCAAAATTTTATAACTTGTTTATCCTTGGTTTTGGAATGCTGCCCTCGCAAAGAGTAAATTTTTTCATATTTTTTCATAAAAAAAAACAAAAATCTAAAACGATAAGGTAATATCTCGAAAACTATCTGGTTGAGCAAAAAACAATGTATCATGCATTTATAGCAAATTTATATCGCCTTTCCGATTCTGTAAACCTTTTTGCAATTGCTTGGCCCGTTTGTGAGATATACGTAATTAAAGGAAGCCATCTTTTTGGTTTTTTCGAATAACGGTAAATTGCAAATATCTCAAAAACGGTACGATAGAATCAATAATGAACTAGATTTTCGAAATCAGGGGGTGGTTTTACATACGAATTTCATAACGGCGTCTCTGGTAAATTTTGGCCGTCGACCAGTGTAATTTTTTTTTATTCTTTATACGTTGATCCAGAGGAAGCATGTATGTATATATCAAATATCGTATATCTTCGCCAAATAGCATGGAAGATATGCTGAATATTATTATATATGTTAGCACGTCACACATACAACACTCTTTAAGTTGACAACAAATTCCTATGTGCACGTGCCGGTAAACAAAATTCCATAACGGAATATAACACCAGACAAATAACCAAGAATGCAGGTGGGAACCGCACCATCAGCAATAGTAAGCAGACAAATAACAAGGAATGCAGCAAACGGTGGGAACCACCCCGTCAGCAGAAAACAACGAATGCGGCGGCAGAGCGAAGCGGCAGAATTAAGTTAGGTTTAAGAAAAATCAGTTTTGTAAATTCAGTTCTAAGTTTGAGTTCAACTAATAAAGGAGCATAGCTCTGTAAAAAATATATTTTTTTAATTAATCCAACCGAATAAAAATTAACTGGCGCCCGAGCAGGGACCAGCGCGCGAACGAAGTAAAACGGTAACAAAAGTACTAAATGTGTTAGAATCCGAAACCTTTCGCACGGCAAAGTGGAATACCCCAGTGACGAAGAAGGACCCAAGTACCACAAGGAAAAAGGAAGCACCCGGAACGTCCAACAACCCCAACGATGCCACGCTGGCCATTAATGTAAGAAATAATAGCATAGAATTAAGAAATATATGTCCATATTGTTAAAGAAAAAAATTTATAAGTGAAGTATAGAAAAAAAAAGAAAGTCAAAAATATATAAAGTGTTAAGAAAAGAAATATATGTCCGTATTGTTAAAGTGGGAAAAATTTTTTTTATAAGTGAAGTATAGAAGAAAAAGAAAGTAAAAATATATAAAGAAAATTTTTGAATCAATAACAAAAAACAGAACATATAAAGACGCTCATAGAGCCACCCGTGAAACTGTTTAAGCAAGGGAAAGTGAAGTAAAAAAAAAAGAGATTTATAAAAAAAATAAATATTTATAAAAAAAAAAAAAAAAAAAAAAAAATATATATTTTTTATAATTTATAAAGAAACAATTTTTGTTAAGAAGAAGGAAAACTGATAAACTGATAGTTAAATTCTCTAAATAAAAGAAAAAGCATTGAATAATTAAAACCTAAATAAACTTTTAGTGTTAATTAAGATTCTGTTAGCTAGGAAAAAAACATTAGGAAAAATGCCAGGATCCGCAACAGAATTAGTAGACCAGCTGAACCAGCTCCGGCTTGAGTACGGAGGATCCAATCCCGAAAATCCACCTAATCCTCCTACCCCCAATCCCACTGCTGTGGAAGTAATAGTGCGCGAGGTGCTCGACCGGATGAGCACATCTAACGTGACAGACTTTAGTGGACAGGATTGTAGCGTAGCTCTAAATGCAATAAATATAAACGATTTGGACAGAATCCCCGACATGGTCAAATGTCTACGGAAATTCGCAGGTAAACCGGGAGAATTTAGCTCCTGGCGGAAAAGCGTAGATAGAATCATGGGAGCATACGAAGCTCTGAAAAACACTCCTAAATACTTCGCTATTCTGCATACTATACGACATAAAATTGTCGGTGATGCCGACACTGCATTGGAGTCCTACAGCACTCCACTTGACTGGGCTCAGATCCGCAAATGCTTAATGATGCATTATTCGGATAAAAGGGACATTGGTACCCTCGAATACCAAATGACGACGCTAGCCCAGCGACATGACGACATTCCGACCTTCTACCAAAGAGTGTATCAGCATCTCTCGCTTATTCTGGACAAGATCGCATGCTTAGATCTCGGCGACGAGTCCATAAGGACCATGACAAACTCATACCGTGACAAAGCACTCGATACATTTATCAGGGGACTAAACGGCGACTTACCCCGACTACTCAGTATCCGCGAGCCGGCAACCCTGCCACAAGCCCTTCACTTGTGTCAAAAGTTGGACAACATGTCCTTCCGCATGAACCATGCGCATAACGTACATAAATCATTAAACCAACCACCTCCGCGACCTCCCCGGCAGAGCATAGTAGGTAACAGACCCTTTTATCCCGAACTTACATATTCGGTACCCCCACAGCGATATAATTATCCTGCAAGACATGCGAACTATAATAACAATAGATCTTTCAACGCAGCACCTCGAATGCAAATAAATCAGGGTAATCCAATGAATTTCAATAATCGCCCAAATTATAATTTCCAACCTAATACTAATTTCGGAGAGCGTCCTCAACAGCAATACAATTCAGGATTCAACAGTCGTCCTAATGTACCCCCAAAACCACCAGTACCAATGGACGTGGACCGTTCTTTGTACTCTAGACAGGTTAATTACCAAAATAGGCCCAGTCCTAACAATAACACTCAGCCGCAAAAGCGTCCACTCTCCTCGCAACATACTCGCCCTCCAAACAAAATGCAACGTAACTTCCATGCGAATGCAGGGTCACCAAATATAAACACGTATCAAGCGGATCCGGACCCAAATCAAATTTATGATTCCAATCCTCATGATGATTATTACGGGGTAGCGCAGCAGGTAGATGGGCTGGCCGGGAGAGAAGTTAACTTTGCTACCGCTGAGCAAAACCACTCTGAATCGGATCTAATTAATTTTTTAGACTAACGCCGTCCTCGCTCCCTTACTACGAATTTACATCTAGGCGCGGGGACACATTGGATTTCCTAATAGATACAGGGTACAATAAGAATTATATTCAATCTACTAGGATAAGAAACCCCATACCAAATAAACCATTTAAAGTGGAATCAGTCGCAGGTACTATCGAAATAACTCATCATGCATTCATAGACGTATTCGGACCGAATATTGAAAAAATTAAATTTTTTATCCTGCCACCACTTAACTCATTCCATGGGATTATAGGCAACGACACGTTGAAGAAACTGAAGGCTATCATAGATACAGAAAAAAGCATCATGTCTATATTTCCGGGTATAGTCATCCCACTCAAACAGCGAGTATCCCGACAGGTAAATAATGTCGGATTAGAAATCCCACATCTCTCTGTAGAACAACAGCGAAAGATAAACGGTATCATCGCAAAATGTCCAAATTTGTTTTCCGATCCGGATGAAAAACTCACCTTCACCACCCTAGTGAAAGGTGAAATCAGAACTATTAACGACAATCCCGTGTATTCCAAACCTTATCCCTATCCCATGGCACTTAAGGAGGAAATCGAGAAACAGGTAGAAGAACTCCTCGACAATGGCATCATAAGAAAATCCAAATCTCCATATAATTCACCCGTATGGATAGTTAACAAAAAGGCAGACGCATCCGGCAAAAAGAAATACCGTATGGTTATTGACTACCGGAAACTTAACTCAGTAACTATCCCAGACAAGTACCCCATTCCCGAAATTAACGAGGTCCTATCAAATCTCGGAAGTAATAAATTTTTCACTGTAATAGACCTAAAAAGCGGATTCCATCAAATACCATTACGCGAGGTGGACATAGAAAAAACCGCCTTCTCCGTTAACAACGGAAAATACGAATTCCTCCGTTTACCCTTCGGGCTGAAAAATGCCCCAGCAGCGTTCCAAAGAGCTTTAGACGATATTCTCCGCCAACATATAGGATCCCGATGCAACGTTTACATCGATGACGTGATAATATTTGGCAGGAACGAAAAAGAGCACCTAGAAAACCTGGAAATGGTATTTAAAACGTTGGAAACCGCCAACATGAAAGTCCAGCTGGATAAATGCGAATTCGCCAAACAAAAGGTAGAGTTCTTGGGATACGTTGTCAGCTCAGAAGGTATAAAAACCAACCCTAAGAAGGTTGAGGCTGTCGCGAATTTCTCAGTCCCCCGTAATCTGAAAGAATTAAGATCCTTTTTAGGCATGTCAGGTTATTATCGGAGATTCATTAGGGACTATTCGAAAATCGCTAAGCCTTTAACAGCACTCCTAAGGGGAGATGCCGGTAACGTTTCAAAAAGAAATTCTAGGAAATTGAAAATTCAACTAAACAACGAAGCAATGGAAGCGTTTAATAATATTAAGAGTACCTTAATATCAAAGGACATAGTCCTAGCCCATCCAAATTTTGAGAAGGACTTTGAACTCACGACAGACGCATCCGACTTTGCGATAGGAGCAGTCCTATCGCAGGACAATCGCCCTATAACCTTTATCTCCAGGACACTTAACAAGACAGAAGAGAATTACGCGACCAATGAGAAGGAAATGCTTTCCATAATTTGGTCCCTAAACACTCTAAGAAGTTATTTGTACGGATCGAAGAAAATAAAATTATCACTGACCACCAACCCCTAACTTATGCCCTTAGCCATAGAAACGCAAACAGTAAAATGAAACGATGGAAGGCAATATTGGAAGAGTATAATCACGAACTAGTCTATAAGCCGGGTAAATCAAATGTAGTAGCGGATGCATTGTCAAGGATACCGAACGAAATTAATTCGCTCACACCCACTACTCATAGCGACGATAGTTCAAATCACAATCTTATACCCTGCACGGAGGTACCCGTGAATGTTTTTAAGAATCAGGTTTTCCTTAAAAATGCAGAAACATCATCCTACCAATTCAAAATTGTCTTCCCTACCGTTCATCGACATATAATCGAGGAACCACAGTTTAATGAACGGAATTTAATAGAACTCTTAAAAAGATATCTGAATCCTTCGGTGGTTAATGGAATCCACACAAGTGAAAGCACAATGGGAATAATTCAGAATATTTACCCACAACATTTTAGCAACTACAAGTGCAGATATACCCAGAAAATTGTCGATGATATTAATAGCGAACAGGAGCAGGAAGAAGTTATCCCCAGGGAACACCTGAGAGCCCATAGGAGCGCAAAAGAGAACAAGATTCAGGTCCTTGAAAAAAGCTATTTTCCAGGAATGATAACCAAAATTAAACGACTCATAGCAAACTGCACGGTGTGCAAAGAGAATAAATATGAAAGGCACCCCAATAAACCGAAACTGGCAGCAACCCCATTACCTACTTTTCCGGGGCAAACTGTACATATAGATATTTTTTTGACCGAGGGAAAACGAGTGATGACCGCTTTAGACAAATTCACGAAGTATGCCGTTACAAAAATGTTAAATAGCAGAGCAATAGAGGATGTTAGGAGACCCTTAAGGGACACTCTGTTCTCCTTCGGCGTTCCAAAGATAGTGGTGATCGATAACGAGCCATCATTCAACTCCCATTCGATTATGTTCATGATGAAGGACGAATTAGGAATCCAAGTCTACACCACACCACCCTACAAAAGTCAGGCGAACGGACAAGTGGAGAGATTCCACTCCACACTAACGGAAATAATGCGCTGCATCAAGGAAAACGGCGGACATAGGAACTTCGAAGAGTTACTAGAAAGATCGGTATCGGAATATAACCATACCGTTCATACAGTTACAGGGAAGAGACCGGTAGACTTATTTTTTTGCAGAAACGTGACTTTTACACCAGAAGACATAGAAAGGACACGACAAAACAATTTACAAAGACTCGCCCAGAAACAAAGAAAGGATATTGAATTCCACAACAAGAGTAAACATGATATTAAAACATACTTGCCAGGACAGACAATTTATGTTAGGAATAATAAAAGATTAGGTACTAAGCTTAGCAAACCATATAGTAAGGAGATAGTTAGGGAAGATAGAAATAGTACAGTTATAACAGAGAAAGGTCGAGTTATACACAAAAGCAGGATACGAAACTAACCCTTTGGGATAAATTTTATTTCAGATTACTATTGCTGCAATTATGCCTCGCCGAGGTAAAGATTCTTGATTACTCTAACGCTCAATTAGTTACGATGGAAAAAGGGAAAGCCAAGCTACAGACCTGAACGTTTAGAATAATACACGAAATCGACATTGACAAGTACAACGATATCCTGGAAAACATCGAATCCAAAGCACAGACAGAAAAACTCTCCAGAAATCCTAACTATCCATTCATATCCCTCCTTATATCTCAAATACGGACCCACTTAAATAACTTGAAAATAGAAGGGCGATCAAAACGATCACTTAATTTCATAGGCAGTGCGTGGAAATGGATAGCAGGAAATCCAGACCACGAGGACCACGAAATAGTTGTAAATAAATTAAACAATGTCCTTGAAAATAATAACAATCAAGTCCTTATCAATAGGCTTACAATAGAAAAAATCAACGAAATTACGAATATTACAAACAACATTACTAAGGAATTACAAAATGACAAAAACAAAGAAGTAGAAGCATTTCTTAGGTTAAAGTATAAATTGGAGGTTTTAAAAGAAGAAATTGTTAATATCGCTTATGCGATACATTGGGCAAAAGCTAATATAATCAACTCCTACATTATGTCGAGTGAAGAAATAGATATTGCAAAAAAAATTTTTGATAAAGACGAAATTCCGTTTGTTAATTTAGACGAGGCCCTAGAATTTTCTGAAGTTAAGATAGCAACTAATGGCAAAACAATAATTTACATCATAAATTTACCCACAGTAGGAACCCAAATATGTAAAACAATAGACATAAGAGCAGTTAAGAAAAATAATACTATCAATAAAATAAATTTTAATACAATACTTGATTGTGAAGAAACCCTTTATGGCACACTAAAAACCTGTAAACAGTATAACTCACTCCAAATATGTTCTAGAAGTAGTGTATTAGATATAAGTAAGGATAATTGTATAAGTAATCTGCTAAGAAGCCGCCCGCCAAACTGCACAGTAACCAACAGTCAACATATTCCCGAAATTGAAGAGATAGCATCAGACATCATATTTCTGAATAATTTTAAAGGAAAAATACTAATTAATGAAGATCTCACACCCCTGAATGGTACGTTTATAATCCATTACAATAACGATACAATTAAAATTAATGGAAACAAATTCAACAATGCGGAAAGACTTACGAGCAAACCCCTGCCAACTATACTTCAGCCCTTTTCGAAATCAAACAATATAGAAGAAATACTCTCTCTACAAATGCTAAAACAACTCAACGTGAACAATACAAAAGAAATCGGCTATGCGGAGTCGGCAAGTCATTTAAAGCATGCCGTTAACATCAGCCTTATCACAATTTTAATAATCATAAGCATAATAATAATGCGAAAAATATGGTTGAAGAAAAATCTCGACCAAAAACCATCTATCGAATTAACCGAAGCTGCAATAGAAGGAATTAACCAAATATTTTCAAAGCCCAGCACTTCAAACGCGGACGTTTGAATTTCAGGAGGGGAGCTGTTAGCACGTCACACATACAACACTCTTTAAGTTGACAACAAATTCCTATGTGCACGTGCCGGTAAACAAAATTCCATAACGGAATATAACACCAGACAAATAACCAAGAATGCAGGTGGGAACCGCACCATCAGCAATAGTAAGCAGACAAATAACAAGGAATGCAGCAAACGGTGGGAACCACCCCGTCAGCAGAAAACAACGAATGCGGCGGCAGAGCGAAGCGGCAGAATTAAGTTAGGTTTAAGAAAAATCAGTTTTGTAAATTCAGTTCTAAGTTTGAGTTCAACTAATAAAGGAGCATAGCTCTGTAAAAAATATATTTTTTAAATTAATCCAACCGAATAAAAATTAACTTATAGCCTGATGTATAGGATCTATATACCAAATATTGTACATCTGCACCAATAGTTGCGTAATTATAAGGAATTAGGCTTTTTTATTGCATATTTAAAAATTGAACGCTATTTCGTTATGTCCGCGCAGAACGGATGAACCACCGTTGATTATGCAATAACATTCGATGAATGTTAGAAAATATGAAATGCTGTCTTATTCCATCACACCAAAAACCAATTAGATCAAATCAGATTCTAATATCAATCAGCAAAAGTCAAATTAGTTCTATGGTGAAATAAGAGTACCTACATTTTCAGTTAGAGGATCGGTGAGAGTGATGCTACTTCTTTGTAATATACCGTGGTAATTACCTTTTCAGACTAAAGCGGCTGGACGGAATTGTACAAAATTTATCACACAAAAGCCTACCTCTACGCTATAACATATATGGCGAGCAGCCACATGTTAAAACAGTTATAGTCAATTAAATAAATAAGTTAAATCACATATTGCAATATAACGTCCGCATATATCTGGATAAGGTTTAGCACATGTATTCGGTCATATAGGTTAACATGAAATCGATTTTTTTATAGGGAATTGCCACCTGTTTAAATGTTACATTGAATTAAAGCAATGAATGAAATAAAATATTGCAATATGGGTATCAAACGAAAGAGGACGAATAAAGAAAGCTTCATTTCCCAAAAGTTTTGAAAGAAGGTTGCCACCGGTTTAAATGCAAGTTAAGTTATTTAAAAAAAAATAAATAACATTTTACAATATAAGTGTCAAAATAAAAAATTTAAGAAAATTTAATTTCAAAAATAATTTGGGAGGGGATTACCACCTGTTTAACAAAAAATAATCAAATTATATTAAGTTAAAATAAATGCAACTAATATTATATGCAAGGCTCTATAAAACTTCATTTCGCAAATACTTCTAAAGAAGGTTGCACCCTGTTTATATGTTAATTAAGTTAAATCGAAAACTAAACGACATTTTTCAATATTAGGGGCTATGTCCGTTCGCGGTCAGACGGAATTCACTGTCTGAGACGTTCTCGCGCTTTTCTTGCACACAAGATATAAACTTTTTGACACAATCTTAATAAAGTGCACTTGAAATTTTACCTAAGTACCTTTGAAGGGTTTTGAACGGCTAGTTTTGTATTGATGTTTAATGCAAGTTTTGTTGCAAGTTGTGAGCAAGGTGCCGTGGCATATTGTATTGCAGAATTTGTTGCAAATTGTGCTGCAGATGATGTTGCAAATTACGTTGTTGATATTGTGGGAAGTTCCCGTTTTGTCTTGTATTATAAAGTTAGGATCGGGAGATTATGAGAATAAATTATGAGAAAATAAGAAGACCAAAATATATGGGAATTAGTTGGTGCAATAGTGTTATCTTTATTATAATATAAATTGGTTCAAAAAGGGTTACCCTTGATGATGTGGTGGTGGATAATGATCGCTAGTCTCCTAGAAAACCGAAGTGAACGTGGTTCAGCTTTTGAACTCACGTTGACCCCTTCAAACCGCGTAATATGTTTTTGAGGGGAAACTGAACGAAACTAATTTTTCTTTAGTTTTTCATACGCTCAAGCCTGTGAATGGTTCACTGGAAAATACGCATTAGGGCAGTGCTTAAAGTTTTTACTATTTAGGCTGGAGACCTAAAAATATGTAAAATAGCCTAAAGATTTTCTTTATTTCTTTTTAAATCAGTTTATAAGTACTGCATATTTAAAAAATCTATATTGAAATAAGAAATTAATCAAGCTATCGTTTATTATACATTATGTTGTCAAGAATCCTCACTACAGCCTAATACCGGCTACGCTATCCGCTATATTGTGGTGTAAAACTTGTTCCCCCTTTTAGGGCAATTTTCAGTTCACTATACAAAGTATTTTAAAGAAATAAGCCTAGTGCCAGGCAAAACCAAACGCACTCACACACAAATATTTTTGCTTTCCGTGAAATCAAACAGAGAATGAGTGCTGCTATTAAACCTCGCCTTCGTGTCCTGCCAATTGCCCATCGTGGCTGTGTGAAAAATACGATTATAATCGGTCTCTCGAGCTGGTTAGTTAAACGCAGTTTAACCGAGCCAAATTGCCGCTTTAAAATAGGTTTAAAGTTGACTCGAAACCACGGTGTACTTCAGAAGTGCCGCTACTTTGGTTTTGCCGATTTTTATAATTCTCAATTGAAACTAGACAAAGCTCTTTTCACAAATGGGTGCAAAGAGCCCCTTTTTTTACTATTTTGCAGATGTATTTTACACTTTAGCGCGATTAAAACACGTTTCTTATTGAAATATTTAAAGTTATTCATTTTTATTTATTCCGTTTTCTTGTTAACCAATGCCGAGATCTGACATTTCACTGCGAGAAAGCGCAATCTTGACTGAAAACGTCATAGCGAGTTTAAACTTAAGCGCTGGCATACAGTGCAGATGGTCTGGGGCCCAACGCTACTTTGTAAACAGCCATTGGACCCTGTACTCGTACTATCCAGAAGCTGGTCTGATTGGTGGATGACGAATCAGATAGTTCGACCGGACAGGATGTTTAGAATTAAATGCAGTCGAATGTTAATGTTAGAAATATGATATCAGCACACCGATATTTTCGTTGGTTTCTTATCGATTTAGGCTTTGGCTGGCAGGTGATCAGGTTTGTGCACAATTTTAAGCCGCATTGAACCTCTAAAATATGTCGAAATACCACTTCCTCGCTTGTAAATACATTTATGTATCATTCCTCACCATGGAAATGTTGCACAAATTAAAAAGACTATAAATAGTAGTCGTTCCTAAACCAGGACTCAGTCCCACTTACAACATCGAAATTGATAGTTTCAAAAATATAATTCAGGTAATCAAGTTTGGGTTTCTTTAAACTTCTGGCATTTAAGTGGCATAATTGAAATCTAGGGTGAAAACCACTTCGTAATCTCAAGTCGTTTTTATAATTGAATATTTGGATCAAAAATCTGAATCATGATATCAAAATATTAGCCTCGCCCTTCAAATTGGCAGTAATCACATATATAAGAGTTAAAATAAATTTAGATGAATGAAAGATAGAGCAGATTGCATGGCACATGAAGTTCATAAGATAACAAACAGATTAAGTGTAAAGCGCTGATTTGCACACTTCACACAACTTTTGAAACGGTTGAAAACTTCACACAACATTTGAAAACTTAAGGTCGATTATGCTACACATAGTGCAAATTTTATCCGCAGTGCCAGTATATCAATAGAGTGATTTACAATATATGGGTTTGGCTGACCTAAACAGTCAATTAAGATCTGGACATTGTAGTAGGCTCATTTATCCTACTTATTCAGACTCGACCCCGGCATTGCAAATGAATGTCCGACATGTGAAGAATACCCGCACGTACCAACTACCTATTCAAATGGCCCAACAAACCCACTCATCTAACCCCTCTCCCTATGGTCCAAACCTATCGAAACAGCACGTTTCCTTGGCCTCCCCCTTGATGAGTTTGATTATAACGACCATGGGTAATCTGATCTAGCAGGATGTAACTTTCCCTACAACACCAACAACATTCACGATATAGTTGCACTTCGAAGCGCATGAACAGCTTTATATTAATTATGTTACAGATATGCTGATACACACAAGTCTCTCAATATTTTGGAGAAGTAATATAATGAAAGAACCATTAATTAGTTTTGAATAATTTATTTGATGGTGTTACCTGATTTGTTATACTAAATAAATTAGTGAAGAAATTTTTTAAAATAGTTAATCAAAATAACTTGCTCATGCACCAATAATAAATTGTAAAAATATCCAGGTGAAAAATGTATTTGTAATTATAAATAATAAATATCCAATAGATTAATTAAGACAGCTTAAATCGTAAGCTAATTTAGTTAAATTCGAAAAAAAAGCATTCAAGTCTCAAGCAATCCGTCTGATTTCGATTGCACAACAAGTTACGACCATATCATACTAGCAATATACATAGTAGCACGGCCGGAACTTTCGCTGTAGTGGCCACATGTTAGAACAAAATATGTAGACTCCATTTGTCAACAATTTTTTCAAAGATTAAAAATCACGAAAAATAATTTTTAATGAACGATTACTCATATAATTATTTATGATGTACAATTTAAAGAATAAAATTAATGCACTATTTTATAAACACCTATAAGTATGAAATACACTATTCATTAATTGTTGCTTATACAATAGAGATTAGTGCCTATAACTAGAGTACTTACTGGAAATTCTTTTTTCTTGATTCTTTTTTCAAATTTGTCAATCACTTTATTAAAAAGTTTTGCGTCCTCTCCGATTCTCAGTGAATAATAGTGACAAGTAATTTTTGCTCAATTTTAATTTTGGAAAAGTTCGCTCAGTTTTTGCCGTAGTGACGGGAATTGTGAGAAGCATAAGAATAGCCGTGCAAATATCTGCATAACTCTCCTTGGCATCTTTCATTGGGTTAATTTATTTCTGAAACGTAGACCTGATAGAAAGCAATTCAGAGGAAAATGAATGATACGTCATCCGAAAATTTGTTTGAGAACTCATCAGCTTTGGGCATGGGCTGGGAACTGTTGTTGTAACACTCGAAAGTCATCCAAAACATCTTTCATTCCAGCAAAGCTATTTTCAAGTTGCGAAGATATGGTATCAATCATCGGATATAAAATTGTCAGTCGAAAACGCTGTTCAGGATCATTAAATCTTTCATCTTGGGGCAGTTCATCGAAGTGACTCTTGACTTTACGTGATCCTTTTTCCACAAACTTTTTCGGTATTTTCCACAGATCGCATATGGTTGAAACATCGCGAAATAATGAATCAAACCCGGCCTAAGCTTCTTTATACCTGGCAAGGCATTTTGCAATTGATCATGTGCGAACAGTTTTGTTGGTTTTTAATATTTTCTCAAACATTTGAGAACATCGTAAAACCTCTGTTTCAAAGCATGAACCGCGTCGTATCTTCCAGCAAAGCGAGCTGGATTCAAGGTTTTGAGAGTATGTACGCCTGTCTCGTAAACGCTTTGTAGTTAATCCCAACGACTTCTACTGTACCGAAAAATCGTACACAGATTGAACAGTTTCGAAGAATTTTTCATTTCTCTATTGCACGCTACAGGGTTTTTCAAAATAAGGTCAAGTTATGACTTAATAATCTTTGATTCTCTGTTGTAAACCTGTAAAAGCGCCACTCATGACTGCTGCACCGTCGTATGCTTGACCTCGACATTTTTGAAAATCAAGACCCTTCTTCTGTATAAAATCATACAATTAAAAAAATTGGCCTTATTTGAATCCCCGATAGTTTCTTTCGAACCTCGAAAAGCGAGATTACACATTGTCAGCATCATTGTCACATCTAGGATCCGTTCGAGAAATGTGCGCCAAAAATTATGTTCTTCTGAGAAGCTATATCGACGGTTTTGTTTTTCCTAGACATTCCATAGCTTGCATTGTCGCGAAATAGGCTGCCTAAATCAAATGTTTGGTTTTTGGACTTCCCTGTGGAGGGTAAAGTATAGTTAAATTTGACGTATGTCTTGGTCCATGGTTGTGCAGGGATAAAATTTTATTAATTTCAGTTTACTCAATGATCGGTCACCCGAAGCCACGGACAATGCAAGAGTCAGAAGAATTTCCAAAGCCGTTACAAAAGTTTTGTACGTCTCTAACCCCAACAGTGAAATGTATAATAGTATTCCTTTTGGAGTGAGATCAAGAGTTTCTCCCTTTTTATTGGCTCTTTTCAGAAGAAAAATTACATCTTTGATATCATCAAACAATTCCCTCCCATTTAAAATATTGGAATACATTTCGGCTAATGATTCATATTTATCGTCAATTTCCAATAGTTTTCCCTGAAATATTTCTTTATCGTCATTGATTTGTTCTAAAGTTGTCGAAAAACTCGAAGTTCTCATTCAGCGCTCTCAAGCTAGCAAAGCGAGTAGATATTTCGATAACCTGATATTTGCTCGTTCCGAGCATGGCAATTTGAACATTTGAACTCTCGCAAATACATGTTGTTAGTCCTTCCACGACCCACACCCTAGATCCGCCACTGGATAGAGAAGAACCCTGAGGGATTCCATTATCTACTGGTAGTAGATGAGATATGTGCTTGCCTACTCTCGTTGCTATTTTCCATTTAGTCATCAAATTCTCCAGATTCCAAAATGCCAGTTGGTCTATTATTGTGTGTAATCCAATTTGCTTTGATAGGAAGTTGGGTGATGTTTGAGTTTGAGGTAAATGTAATGTTTTTGTTGTTTTGAAATTGTGAAGAAAATTTTCTGTCTGAATAAGTTTCCGACCAGACTTTACACAGTTTTCTTGCTATGTCGTTTTGGTTGTTTTGTGTTTCAGTTGGTTGGCATAAGACTTTAAACAGTGGATGCCATAAAAAACCTTGTATCCACAAAAGTATTTGATATTGTCCCAGGTTATATTAACAGGCGTGGAGGGATTAATGCTGGATGTGAAGTCACTTATTGATTTTATCCTTTCGATTTTGATTTCACGCTTGAGTAATGCATTGGTTCTTTCATAGTTAAGGAGGTTTTCTTGGGTGGCATTTCTCTTTAACGCGTTCCAATGCTTGTTTTTCTCTGTTTTAAGTTAATCTAATTTGACATTCCACCACGGGACAGTGCGGTGGGAAAGATGCGTTACGGTTTGTGGGATTAAGGAATGCTTGTTGGGAATGTTGTATTTATTATCCACGCACATTGAGTTTGGTTTCAGAGTGGTTTTATTTTTCTTTAACTTTGCTATCGGTCCGATAGTAATTGCGAGGCGGGAGTATGCGTTTTGTTATCTTCCTTGTGTGGGTGTTTCATCTTCTGTGAGTGATGAGACGTAGTAGATCGGTTCCCTTTCGCGGTTGCTCAGGAGTTTGTAGGTTGAGATATGGTTGAGGTTTGCGGCTGGTTGATTGTGTGGTGTGTTTAGAGGTTCGTAGGTTTTAGGTTCGTCATATTCCGAGTGATGTCTGAGTACGTCAGCCCATTACATTGGTTTCTTTCTCTGTAAGTAGTTATTGCTTTTTTCTGGTCTAATTTATCGAGAGTAATGATGGCTTGGATTTCCTGCTCTTTGATAAAAATGGGGAATTTCTGGTCAAAGCTGTTGTGGTCAAGCGGGTAAATTTGGGTATCTTTGCAATTAATATAGCATTTCGTATCGTTGGCAGTTATTGCAGCGTAGCGGTATGGTGTGATATTAACTTTCTCGTGTCCAATCAATATTTCAGGAGGAAGTGTGAGTGCGGCGAAGGTGATTGTTATTAAAACAGTTTCTGATAGTTCCACATTGGTTTTTGTTTTTCTGAGATTGTTTTAACTTCTCATGCGTTTTGGTGTTTTAGTTCGATTAGAATTTCGCTTTCGTCTATGCCTCTCAGGTCATTTGAGTAAATAACGCCTTTGATGTAATTTATAGTTAGGTGTTCGGTATTGTCAATTGTTGGTGAAGTGAACTAAGTTTTATTAATTTGTTTGTCTGCACTTAGTCCTTTTATTTTACTAGGATAGGACAATTTCTTAGTTGTTTGCATGTTTCGATTTGGCTGCCGGCAGTATAATCAATTACTTTTTTTATTAAGAGAGGAAATATGTTTGTGAGATTATTTTCGCTTTTTTTCTGGACATAACTAAGTATTTGGGTCTATTTGTACTTAGTTGCGCTTGGGGTTCACTACAATGGGCACTCACAACTTTTCCCAAATAAGGAAATAAATGCAAAATCGACTTTCGGGGTTTACAATTTAACTTTTAATGTTATGATAAGAATTCAGCGGGGGTGAACGCGTCCGCAATATTGAACATTCGCAAAATTGTGTATTAAATGTTCTGCGTAATTCATGTATTTGTTTGTGTATTTTACAATTTGTACGGTGTATGTGGTGAATTGTAGTATGCGGGCCCACTTGGGCAAGTAGGCAAATGAGTTGATGCGCGCATGAATTACTGAATAAATGCATGCTTATTGATGCATATTATTAATTTAGAATATTTGTGTCAATCGCCATCAGCGCAAATTGCTTGATTTTTCAGCGCGAGTGCGCAAATTATGATTAATAGATATGGATAGATATTATGGTAATATTACATACTTATGTATGTACTATGTAGATATTTTAATGATCTTAATTTTAATTCTTTATGTATGTATATGCACCCATCAACTAATCTTTATTTACTAATTTTCTAAGTCAAAAATAAGTTTAATAAAAACATGACAAAATTATATGCATACCTACATATTGTATGTATTTTAAAATTTAATAAAAGTCAGAGCGGCAGCTGTTTTTGTCTGCTAAATCATTTGCTTGTCATTTATTAAATAAAATATGTATGCAAATATGTATATACAATGTGCATGTGTATAAATTCAACCTTGGCCTACGCTAAATCTTAATCATATCACAGCGCAATCGCAACCGCAGCTGCACTTGTGCCTGCACTTGCGCCAAATATTCTGAAATATTTGAAACTAAGTACATACATACATATCTACATATTTACATATGTATGTACATACCTACAACAACAAAAAATTCATTCATAAACGCTCGCGTGTATTTCCGAAAACAAAAGATGTTCATTCATAAGCGCAAGCATTTCATCTCCCCGCGCACGCAAATGTTCCCCGCAACAATCCTTTTCCCGACGAACACAAAAATGCTAAAATCTTCAATTTTACAAACCATTGACGGTCATTGAAAAGATTCAACATCGCAATATTAGACAATAATCTAATTTGCCAACGTAGTCTGACAAATTGCTGGCATTCTAGAATATTCTGGAATATTCTGGAACATTCTAGAACATTCTAGAATATTCTAGAACTTTTGTCCAAATGCGCGCATCAACTCATTTGCCTACAAGTGCACGCGCTGATGGCGATTGACACAAAAATTGCCGCAAACTCGAAAGAATATTCTTTTGACGATTCCCCCTATCCCTTTCAACCCTTCTCTTATCCTCAACTGGTTTTTTTGTTTACTTATTTTTCTTCTATGGTTTTTGTTTTGATTTATTACTTATCTTCTTCCTTTTGAACACATGGAGCCGCTCGCCTCCGCAATAGCCTCTCTGCTCTAAATATAGCAAAATATGGTGAAAATGGTTTTTATTGGTGTGGTAGAATTGTTGAATTCTCCCGACGGCACGTAGAAATTTTGTTGATGAAAAAGCTGTTTTAACATTTGCGCCTTCTCATTACTTACAAGTTCTCTGCTTGCAAGTTCTCTGACAGCATCACATGTATATACATATTAGCTGTTAAGTTAACATATAAGTCGTTAGCTGTTAAGTTAACATATAAGTCGAAATGAATGAAGTGTTCACCAAAATGGCTATAACTCATTAACCAATCCACAAACAGAGACCGTTTATACATAAAAACCTTGGTATTGATGTCACCTTTCATATGAACTTAGCAGAAATCGGTTCAGGCATTCCAGAGAACATCAGTCACTAACACAATAGAACTTATTTTTATATATATAGATAGATTACGCTTTTTGTAAAAATTTTTCGGGGTTGACCGGGTAGTGTTCTTTTTTTTGCACATTTTTCTTAGTCTTTTGAAATATGTCCTTTCCATTTCACTTTTTGATCCGTACTAATTTACATATTAGGATCTTTGACTTAGTTTATTTTAATGTGTTGAGAGCAGTTTTCCTCACTGAGATCAAAAGTCAAGCGTCGGATGGTCGAATGAAAGAACTTAAAAATTTTATTAGCATAGACTTTTTATAAAATTTTTACTTATTTACTATTTACACTAATTCAATAAGGTTGTTTATTTACTTATTCCAAATTACATATGTATTTAATTCTACATCTAAAGGTAAGTTATGCTTACGTTGCAATTTTACGCAACCCAGTTTGAGCGACAGCGGGTTCACATTGCGTCGGCACGACTTCCGCTTAAAGTGAGTGCTGGCGAAATGTGAAATCGTTGTTGTTGTTGAATTTGCAGAAAACTGCAAATGTGTATGGATTTTATTTGGTTAACATATTAAATGCGCCTATATAATGCTGATTCACAGCGTTGTTGTTATTGCAGTTGCAAGAATTACTTATGTTCGGACTATGGTGGTAACTGGTATGTAGAGAAGTGCAAGAATTTGCAAAAAGTAAGAACCTAAATCAACTCCCAAATTTTAAGACAAAAGCCTGTTGTCGAACTCACAGAAAACGAAAGCATACATAATGTTGTGGCGTATTCTCAACCAACTGCACCACAGAACACAATTGGTTTATTAAATTTCAACCGCTACTTGATTAAGTTTTCCGTGAATATTTTTTTTGCCAAGACAAAGTTTTGATGCTATTTGTGGGTTTGCATCAATATATATAAGGGGGATTCTCTAAGTCTTGCAAAACCCTTGCATGGTGCACGGATTGCGCGGATTGCAAAGTTTTCCAATCCGTGCAATGGCACAAAAACAAAATATAAGCAAAAGTATTTCCTATTCGTGCAACCGTGAAACCCGTGTATATTCAAATATCACAATTCATTGCATGATAAATGCAACCTTGAGCCACCTGTTTGACATTAATTGTAATTTGATTTTAGCGGCAAACGGTAAGTTTTATCAATTGAATTAATATTATTTCATAATTATAGCTATATTTATTTATTTTAGACTAAAATGAACTGCGACGGTGTTCCACCAGCAAAGAAGAAGCGGCAGCAGCCAAATAAAAAGTGGACGGACGTGGAGGTGGAGTCAATACTTGATTTCCTCCAGCAGGGGCTAGCTTTGAAGTTTGTTTTATTTGTTTAAATGTGTAGGTGTTCCCGTTAAATTAATTTTATTTATTTAGGCTCCAACTGCCCAATTTTTCTATAAAAAATTTATAGAAAAATATAAAGTGTATGCGACTTCGGATCTGGTGCGGTGGAAAGTGCGTCACTTGAAGTCCCAGTTCGCAAAAGCAAACGACTGGCTTTCTTCAACGGGTGCAGGTGTGATGGAAGCAGACGGCGGAAGTATCGATGGTAAGAGGAATTATAAACTTATATATTGATAATAATAATATAACCTAATTAAATTATTTCAGCGAAAGTACTAAAGCTCTGCCCGCATTACAACCGGTTGCGGGAAATTTTTGGCAAACGGGCAGGTGCAACCATTGAGCCTGTGGTAATATGCACAGATTTGGTGCCGGATATTTCGCCTTGCTCTCCATCCCCTGCATCACAAGATGAAGTACTGCTGGAAATTGAAGTAAATCCCACAATTTCGGCAACGCTACCTCCCGAGGTACCTACTTCATCAAGTACTCCAAGAAGTATTCGGGTGGCACCGCAAAAGTCAGCCATCGGGCAGCTAACAATTTTGCAGCGGGAACGAATAGAGATTGAAGAAAGGAAAGTGAAGCTGGAGGAAAGAAAATTTGAATTCGAAATACTTAAGTATGAAAATGAGGAAAAGAGGAAAAGAGAAGAATTAGATTTAAAAAGATTAGAGTTGGAGATGAAGGAAAGAATAGCAAAGTATGAAATTGACAAAAAATATAAATAAAATAAAAATAATTAAAAATGTAAAGAAATAAATAAACATAAATAAATATAATCCTTTTTATGTAGTATGTACATATATTTAAAATATGATTTTATTATTTTATTTAGGAAAATTGTTTACATCGGTATGTATGTATATAAATATAATGTTTTTTTGTTTTTCAGCATTAGTCAAACATCAGGCCATACAATGCTAGGCGTTTTAACTCCGCCTCTCTTATTCTTTCATTATTTTCATGGTGGGTAATTTCATCTACTTCTTCTCCGTCATAAAGCAAATAGCTAACATATTCAAAATTTTCAGAGGTCGTTTGTAGTATGTTGTGCATTACACAACACACAAGAAACCACTTTGAACAAAAGTTATGGCTTGCGTTATTGTAAATAGAAGTCCGTAATTCTTTAAGGCTACCAAACCGTTCCTTGAGGAAGCCAAAACAATTTTCAATCCTCACACGGAATTTACTATGCCGTAAATTAAAAGCTTTACGTTGTTGGGAATTTATTCTAAATGGAGTAATGAGATTAGTTAGCAATGGATATGCAGAATCTCCTGCAAGCCATTCATCTCCAGAAAAAAAATTAGATTTTTGAGTAAATAGCGCACTGGTACGAAACATACGCGCATCATGAACGCTTCCATAGTGACCTACTACAACGTGGCGTATTCGCATTCGGTAGTCACATACGACTTACGCCTTTACTGAATATATACGACTTTTTGAAAAAAAATACTGAATGATTAAGTACAGGCGCTTCGGCTAGTTTTAATTCAGTGCCATCGATATAACCTATACAATGCGGTAGCTCGTGATATGTATTTCCAACTATCTCCTGTCTTTCAGGCGAATCAGGCCACGTTATATATTTGGATTGTAGTTCCAAAAAAGAACGAAATACTCTTTTGGTGATTTTGTAAATGGTTTCTCCATCACCAACTCCAAATATTGTAGCCACTTTTCGAATTGCCGCATTTTCACCGGATGAGCCCAGACGATATAAAACTTTGGCTAGCTGAAGATCAACCTGGTATTGTCTGATGGAATGCCAATTATTAAATTCTTTACTGTCACTGATACAAGACAATAACAATCCGAACTGGTTTCGGTTCACTCGCAGCATTTGTCGAAAACGACCTTCATCGAACTCTTGAAGAACAGTCGATCTCCATTCCAAAGATTTGGCGCGTTCTGGTAACTGCCGCGATAACAGCAAAGAGTCACCAGAAGATCTTCATTTAGTTCATCCATTATGGGCCAAAAGTTTGAATAATCTGAAAATTTAAAGTTTTTAATTGTTTGTTGTTTTCTGAATAACTATATTACCTTGAATAATGTTATCAGCAGCACTTTCGATCAAATAGTTAACAATTTTTTGATTTTCGCTAGTCCGTGGCATTTTTGCAAAATTTAATAGAATGTAAACAAATGCTTCTTCTTGCAGCTGAAAGTATTCACAATAGTCACATTTGCTTTTTGTACATTTCCTACAATTAAACAATAGGAGGCGTTCTCGTGGTATTGCATATTTGGGTATAGGAAATTTTTACTTCTTGCAATCTTGCTACCGTGCTACATATAGAGAATCCCCCTATAGTACCTACATATGTAGATCGCATATCATTTTGCATCTAAAATATTAGATCGGAAGCAAACTCATAAGTTAAAGTTGTAATAATATAAATAATTATGTTCAAAAGACTTTACTTCAATTAATTTTTTGGAATTTCGATACCGAGGTATGCATATTAATTTGTTGCCCTAATTTTATTTATATCAATAATCTTTTTTTAGCTCAAGGCCAGTTTTTGATCCAATATTTTCCAATTAAAAAAAATCTGCCGTGAACTCGAAAATTATTGATGAGATTTAGAATTACCAATAAATTTATTTATTTATTTATTTACTTATTTATTTATTTATTTATTATTTATTTATTGTTAATATTTTTGGCAAAACTCATAGTAATATCGTTTCATATTCGACATTGTTGAATTACATTTAATGTTAATGTTAATGTTATGCAATATTTTCCAATTTAAAAAAAATCTGCCGTGAACTCAAAAATTATTGATGAGATTTAGAATTATCTATAAATTTATTTATTTATTTATTTACTTACTTATTTATTTATTTATTATTTATTTATTGTTAATATTTTTGGCAAAACTCATAGTAATATCGTCTCATATTCGAGATTGTTGAATTACATTTAATATTAGAAATATGAAATCCTGTAACATGTCATTTAAGAAGTTCACGATTAAGTAATGATTTAGACGCATGAAAATTGTATGTGGTGTGGCAGTGCTGGTATGTATATATAAGCAAAGCTTTATTATGCATTTCACAACTTTTTTCCAAAAGAATTTTTTCAAACAAGTGTGGATATCACAAAAGCGAAGAGCTCCGCAATATTTAACAATTATTCTGGATTTTAACCGCAGTTAAACCTGAAAAAGTTTGAACTTACAGTTATATTATAATCTGGCAACTATAATTAACTACTACTATTCTAAACTAAGACTATAATAATTATAACAGCTACGTACACTGATAACAACATGTATAACAATTAAGTATTATAATCACGAATACTATTGTAACTATCGGTAAGAGGACGAAGATAATGGTTAGAAAAGTCAGTTCGGAAATAAAGATCAATCAATGAACGTCTAAAACGAACTCGAATTATAATTGGCGCAGTCGGACCAAAGTCGACCCGAAGACGTTCAGTTTTTCCATAAGAGTAATCAAAAATAGATGAGACAATCACTAAAATAAAAACAATTCAATATTAACGTGCAAAATAATTAATTTAATACGAGCAATACAGTGCAATAGAAAAAGAACATAAATGATTGCATTTAACTTCATTTAAAATTATACAAGTATGTAAAAGTGAAATCAAAAGCAAAAAGAATGAACATCTGTAACAATAAGTGAACAAAAACATTAGAAACCAGCGATTATAAATTAATTTTACGTGAGTAATAAATTGCAACAAGAGGCATAAATGCAGCAGCTTCATCAGCAATTACACCTAATTCTGTTTTTACATGGTAGATTGGTTCCAGAAAAAACCGTGTAAAAAAAGCATACGATCAAAAATAGGTGATTGGTTCCTAATGTCTAAAACCTATTAAAATAAGTGAAAAACACGGATTTTTTAAGAACAAGTATTCATGTTTATTTTATTAAATCACATATATAATGTTTATTTTCACAAGCATAGTTACTAAAGATAAAAAAGATATGCACTCTTATCTTAAAACTAATATAAATTAAATGTATGGCAAATTCAGGAACTAAAAATAATTATGTTAAACAGCTATGTTGTCAACGAAAATAATAGGTTATTCAATTTTAAAGGTAAAAAAATAAAAAAAAATAAGGGATAGTCATAAATACAGGAGCATAAATTTAATTGCTGTCATCATCAGTTATTCGCATTCGCTTGCTTCGAACGCGTATACAATCACTATCATCGCTGGAATAATTTTGAACTGGACTTTCTCTTGCTCGTTCAGCATCTACATTTTTAACAATGAACTCTGTTATGAGCCGTTGTTTGCCAATTCTTGCCACCTCTTTGTATAATTATTTGTAACGAGCCATACAAGAATTCAGCTTACGTTGGAATTGTGCAGCTCTTTCGACATTGGGATCGTTTATGAGGAAATGGTGCCCTAATTTATTTGCAAGTTGAAGTCCTTCTTGAATTAAATTTGCAGTTAATTTTACAGGTTCCTCACTATCACTGCTTTCTATAGAATCAGCATTCTGTGAGGCAAAATGTAATACAGGTAAACCTCCTACAACGCGGTGAATAGGTTCCTGAAAAACTCCGCGTTGTAGGAAATCGCGTTGTAGGAGACTCTAACTCCATACAAAAATCAGAGTTTGGTTCCAAAGTAAAAAAGTTTTCAATAAAATATTGGAATTTGTATAGTAAAAATATGTGCTTAATATAATTTTGTGTATTTATTTGTTGACTCAGAAGAACATAAATATTATGTAATTTAAAAACACTCCATTTATTTAAACAAAAACAAAACAAAATAAAATAAAATTTCCATTCTACGTAAAATATTCAAGTTGAAAGATTTAATAAATTAAAGCCAAACTAGAACGATAACTTTCTACTCCTCCTCATCACTTAGTACGATTTGTTTCGACCGTTTTGTTCGTGCATACTAGTTCAAAATCTGAGCTTGATCCACTATCAGATTCGGGCATCCTTTCGACGATTATTGCTTTGAAAAAATCGTGCATTGAAGTTTTTTTGCTCTTATTTCGCAAATCTTTATAAATTTCTTGATAGGGAGCTGAATTGTTTTGAAGATTTCGTTTAAATATTTCTGCTCTGTCACTTAAAGGATCCTTCTCCAAAATGTATTATTCCAACTGCTTTGCCATATCTAAAACTTTCTCGATATTTTTTAGTGAAAAGTTTTTATTTTCAACATTGGAAAGATCGTCAGAACTATCTCCAACTGATTCTTCATTTGTCATTGCCACTAAATCTGATTCGTTTATTTCGTCGTCCGCAATTAATTCTTGAATATCAGCCATTGTTATTTCATCAAATCCATCACCTTCTACTGCATCAAATCCATCACCTTCTACTGCTCACTATGTTCCTCTATTCATCTTCTCATCATTAGGATGACTTAAACCAGACGAATGAAATGGCGCATTATCTAAAAGTACTAGTAAAATTTTCAATGATAAGTTATTTTTTTTTAGATAATTTTCTACGTCAGGAACAAAGCAATGATAAAACCAATCACTAAATTGTTGGCTCTCCAATACACTGGAAGGCTGTTTTTGTTGCATTGTTTCATACATCTTGGGTTTAATGATCGGTTAATAAACATTGGCTTGGTCATAAAATCACCAGACGCATTACTGCACAGCAATAATGTTATTCGATCTATCGAAACTTTAAAGCCAGGAGCTCTTTTTCCGTTTTTCGAAATAAAAGTTCTTGAATGCATTTTTTTCCACCACAAGCCTGTCTCATCTGCGTTGAACACTTGTTTAGGTAAATAACCATTTTCTTTAATAATTTTTTCGAACTCTGCTGGATATTTTTCTGCTGCATCTGCGTCTGCGGATGCACTTTCTCCCTGTATTTTTAAATAGCGAAGTGCATGTCTTTTTTTTTGAATTTTCCAAACCATCCATTACTAGCTACGAATTGATGATTGCCTTCATCAATTGACGATTGTCTTGTTTCCTTTAAATAATTAAATATTTTTAGGGTTTTATGCTTAATTACATTCCCATCTAAGAGCATTCGTTTTTTTGTCATGTCTTCTATCCACACCATAAGCGATTGCTCCATTTTCTCCATTATCTGCGGTCTAGGACGATCAGTTACTTTCGCGACCACAGAGGATCCAGATGCTACCGAACTTCTAATTTTTTCTTCGTTTTGTTTGATAGTTCTTATTGTTGACTCATTTAAGTTAAAATGTCTGGCAATATCACTTATCCTCTCTTGATTTTGAAGTCGATCCAAAATTTGTATTTTTAATTCAATGGATAAAAATTTTCGTTTAATGTCGTTGTTTTTCATTCGGAAGTTTTGTGGCTAAATTAAAAAATTAATTTGCATTTAAATAAAGTTACATATGTACATATAAATAAGGTTTAAAAGAAACTTACTTAATTACCTTAAAATAATTTTATCAAAACTCTTTTACGAAAACAACACCAACTGTTTCACAAATTTTTTATAATTTAACTGGAATTAGACTAAATATTTTTTCGCAATTTTTTACACGCTTTAAATTGATGCTTTTATTTGCAATGCTGACAACAAACTACATAACAAAAAAATTATTACATCAAATGAAAGTAGCATAAAACGTTGTGTGATGTTAGAATCGTGGGGAAACCCCTTTTTTTAATTTTGTCGTTGACACATGTTCAAGTGTAGGGTGGCAATGCTATAAAAAAGATAGGTATCAAAGTGTGGACAAAATGCAAAGAATTTTATTTGGGGAAGAAAACCTTTTCTAAATTAAAATAGTAAATATTTGAAAAAATTTTCGTAAAAATCGCGTTGTAAGAGTAGCGTTGTAAGAAAATGTCCGCATTTTGTGAACCGTGTTGTAGCGAAACCGCGTTATAGGAAGCCGCGTTATAGGAGGTTTACCTGTATTTCGTCTTCGCTAAGAACTTTATCAATCATCAGTTCATCAATGTCATCGAATACCAAGTCATCAAAACCCTCCCCACCAACTGCGTGTGCCAAAGCGATTATATTGGGATATTCGTTTGTATTTGGATCCACAGGATTTTTACTTTTAACATATTCTGTCCAAATTGCTCTCCAACATCTCTTTAAGGTTGATGGTCGTAAATCTGATAATGCTAAAACAGCATGTGTAATGCAATCTAAAATAGAAAACTTTTTCCAGGCATCAATTACTGTAAGAGTTTTATCCTTATCCAAAGTATCCAAAATGTACTGGAATGTTCGTTTGATGTAGTAAGTTTTAAATGTTGCGATAATTCATTGGTCCAGTGGTTGGATTAGGGATGTGGTATTCGGTGGCAGGAACAAAACTTGTACATTTTCGTGTTCCAACTGAGGATACCCGGGTGCATTGTCTACCAGCCTTTTTCATTCATATATTTTCTAGTTTCTGGCACAAAATATTTAATGAACCATTCAATTAACCAGCAATGTATCAAAATCGACACCTTTCATTGCTCGAGGCTTAAGTGCACGATTGATAAGCAGGGGCTTTAACATCCGACCTCCAGAAGCGTTACTGCAAAATAAAAATGTGACTCGATCTTTTTTAACTTTAAAACCACCAGCACTTTTTTGCGATTTGGCCACATACATATGTTCTTCTCGGCATTTTTTCCAAAAAAGACCAGTTTCGTCGGCGTTAAAATCCCGATCTGGACTGTATGCACCATCGGCTATTATTTTTTTTAAGTTTAAGTGGAAATTCTTTGGCGGCTTTCTGATCTCCGGAAGCAATTTCGCCCTTGATTTTTAAGTTATGAAGCGCATGCCTTTGGATAAATCCCGTTAACCAACCTGTGCTTGCAGAAAATAAGTAGCTCTTCTCAGGAGTTGATTGTGTGGATGTATACGGTTGTTCGTCTTTTATCATTTTATAAAACCTTAATGCTTGCTGTTTGATATTGTTTCCGTCTACGGGAATTTGTTTTTGTGCATTGTCCTCAAGCCATATTATGAGTGCTTTTTCCATTTTTTCTTTAGTAGCATCTCTAGTGTATGATGAAGACTTAACAGATAGTTTCGTTCCAGAAATCACCAATTGCCTAATTGCAATTTGTTTTTTTTTTATAGTTCTTATTGTGGCTTCATTTGAACCGAACATTTTGCCAAGAAATGTTCAGCCTTCTCCATTTCGAAGGCGATCTAAAATTTCAATTTTGGTTTCCAAAGAAATTGCTTTAAGTTTAGTTTTGTATTTGACATTTTCTTTTAAGGATACATAAAATATTTAACAAAATTAAAAAAATATAAAAATGTGGCGCGACCTACACTAACTCATTATCAAATTTCACATTAAGCCTAATCGCTATTATACGGCAGCACCGTGCTATCGAATCAGCTGGTATATGCTTGTAAAGCAGCGCTGAATGCGAAGGTCAGCAAAAGGTAAACAAGAGTACATAAGCGCATAACAGGAGTTTTGCCTCGTAGAGTAACATATAAAAAGGCACGCTTATGAATCACGCGTTATTATTCTGATTGGCTGCAGCAGAACCGCTACAACTGGTGACCCCGACGTGATTTCTTCGATGCGTGAAAGAGCATCTGCGACAACGTTATCTTTGCCAGCTACGTGTTGAATGTCGGTCGAAAACTGACCGATAAAATCTAGGCGATGGAATTGCCATGGTGTCGCTCGGTCGGGGTCCTGGGCGAACGCATGAAGTAAGGGCTTATGATCTGTAAAGATCGTGACGTGTCTTGCCTCAAAAATGTAGCGAAATTTTCGTATAGCTGCATAGATAGCGTGGAGTTCGCGGTCGTAAGGGCAGTGCTTCCTCAGTGCTGGTTGAAGCTTCTGGCTAAAGAAAGCCAATGGCTCCCAGTTTTGTCCTCGCCGTTGCTGGAGGACGGCTCCGATGGCATGTTCGAAGGCATCAGTGAAGATGGCCCATGGAAGCGTTGTGTCTGGGTAAACCAGCAGCGTTGACTTTCGCAATTCTTCTTTGCAAGCAGCGAAAGCGGCTTCGCCCTCCGGCGTCCAAGCAACCAGATGAGAACCTTTGACTGAAACGCCTTGAGTGTATTCGTGCAGGGGGGCCTGAAACTTGGCGGCATTTTTAAGAAACTTTCTATAAAAATTAATCATACCAAGGAACTCACGCAGTTTTCGTATCGTTGTAGGGCGAGGGAAATTGACGATTGCGTCAACCTTCGCTGGAAGTGGCAAAATTCCAAGCGCCGATATGCGATGTCCAAGAAAGTCGACATTCTGCTCACCAAAACGGCACTTGGCGGTGTTTATTACGACACCGTCATTTTCGAGTCGTTCGAAAAGCGTGCGAAGGTGTCTACGATGCTCCTCAATGTCCTTGGAAGCGATTAGAATGTCATCTATATACGGGAACGCGAAGTCGTCTAGGCCTCGTGTCACCTCGTCGATAAACCGTTGGAATGTTTGTGCGGCATTCCGCAATCCGAACGTCATAAAACGGGAATTCGAAAAGGCCGAATGGTGTTATGATGGCCGTTTTGTTCACATCGTCGTTAGCCACTGGTATTTGGTTAAATGCGCGTACGAGATCGATTGTGGAAAATATTGATTTACGGTAAAGTCCTCCAAAACGCGAACAGGGTATCGATCAGGTATTGTTCGTGCATTTAGTTGTCGATAATCTCCACAAGGTCTCCACTCGCCCGACTTTTTGAGTACCAGGTGGAGCGGAGATGACCAGGGGCTCTTCGAACGTTGAGTGACACCCAGTTGCATCATTTTGTCGAATTCCGCCTTGGCGATTTTCAGTTTTTCGGGGGCGAGACGTCGTGCCTTACAGGATACGGGAGGTCCAGGGGTAGTGGCAATCTGGTGCAGCGTCGAATGTTTGGCCATCCGGCAGATTCCTTCGGGTTTCGTGAGATTAGGAAAGGCTGCAAGGAGTCTCGACCATGAAGATTCGAAAGGCATGACCTTTATTTCTGATACCATATTAGATAACGATACTTTACTAGCGGTCGTTAGTCCAGTTATTGAGTCGATGAGGCAGCCGTTCTTCAGATCTGGTAAAATACCGAAGTGCGCTAAAAAATCGGCGCCAATAATAGGTTTAGTTGTGTCCGCTATTACAAAGCGCCAGGTGAAATCTCGTCTGAGGCCAAGGTTGAGCGATATAGTAACGCAGCCATATGTATTGATTGTAGATCCATTTGCTGCTATAAGAGTGTAGTTGACTCGCTTCGGTGCCCCAGGAGCGAGAGACTTTGGAAATGTGCAGAGGTCAGCGCCAGTATCAGCCAGGTATTGAACTTTGGTAGCGCGATCAGTTACGAAGAGGCGGTTTGTTTCGAGTGAGGGGCCGTTAACCGCCGCTAACGGTCCGGTGAGGCGTTTCCCTGAAACGAGCAAGGCGGTCTGCAACGTTTGGCATGATTGGCAAATTTTTGATGATACCAGCACATATTGTTGCCGGTTGCTGGTGAGATTGTTCGAGAATGTGGGCGATGTCGTGAGCTGGGGCGGGAGCGCGCAACGCTCTGCCCCTTAAATGCCGAGACTAGCTCGCTGATTGAAGCTTCGAGACGAGAAAAACGTGCCTCGACTGCTGGTGTCGTTTCTTCCTGGATGGCATTGATGTGTGCTGCCGGCAATGCAATTTCGTGAATTTTATCAGCCAGGCCTGCCAGCTTATCAAGGGTCATGTCAGATTGCGACGCGAGGATGGATTGCGTCGTCATCGGTAGCCTGCTAAGCCATTTGGTGCGTAAGATGTTATCAGGAACGGTGTCATCGAGACTCCTGAGATGGCGAAGAAACTGCGATGGCTTCCTGTCGCCCAATGTTTCTCGATCGAGAAGCTGCTGAAGTCGTGCATCTCGGGAAAGCGTAAGGCGTTCAACGAGCGATTCCTTGAGGCGTGTGTAAGGAGTCACTCCCGGTACGTTTAGGAGGATATCCTCTATCTCAGCGGCGGCCTTGGCATCTAAATGCGACGAAGCGTAATGGTACTTCGTTATTTCGTCCATAATTCCCGACAAATGAAACTGCCCTTCAAGTTGGGCAAACCACAAAGCTGGGCGTTCAGCATTGAAAGGCAGACATCGAATAGAGACGCGTTGTAGTGGCATTGCGCTGTCAGGTGATCGTGTTACAACGTTATCCGGCATGGCAATATCACCAACTTAAACCAATAAAGCCAACAATGCGTCAAAATTTATTATTCGATGGAGTACGTGGATGTCTGATCACGTATATTGGCGTTGCGCAAAAACCAACTTACAAAAATGCACGCACAAAAAGAAGTGCACTCGAAAATTCGCACAATAGTCAACGCGATATAATGTAAACGCTTATGATCTGTAAAGATCGTGACGTGTCTTGCCTCAAAAATGTAGCGAAATTGTTCTCCTTGGAATTCGCGCCGCCTGGAAGGAAGATCTTGGCGCGACTCCTGCCGACCTTGTGTACGGGGAGCCGCTTCGCCTACCTGGAGAGTTCCTCGCTCCATCACCAGGACGCGGGTTACCACCATCAAATATCGCAGAACGGCTTAGAAACCACTTTGCTGAACTCGCTCCTCGCCCAATCGCTCGTCATGGCCAGAGAAAGACGATCATTTTTAAGGAATTAGCAAACAGCTCTCATGTTTTTGTTCGTCGCGACGCTCCGCATCACGCCTTCACTTCTCCATATGAGGGACCCCACCGAGTTCTATCAAGACACGAGAAACATTTTGTCGTAGAAATGAGGAGAGTCACAACACCACGCTTACTGCACCATCTTCATCTGAGTCGCCGCAACCTGGAACATCCAGACTTTCGACGTCGTATCGTCCATCCGACTCCGATTCTTGTTCACCTTCACCAACGGTGCAAAAACGCATCAGATTTCGCTGAGCTACATCAACTGTTCTCAGCAAACAATATTATTTCCGTTTTTTTTTTCGCAGAAGGGGAGTACTTGTGGCGCGACCCACACTAACTCATTATCAAATTTCACATTAAGCCTAATCGCTATTATACGGCAGCACCGTGCTATCGAATCATATATATGCTTGTAAAGCAGCGCTGTATGCGAAGGTCAGCAAAAGGTAAACAAGAGTACATAAGCGCATAACAGGAGTTTTGCCTCGTAGAGTACATAAAGCGCATAACAGGAGTTTTGCCTCGTAGAGTAACATATAAAAAGGCACGCTTATGAATCACGCGTTATTATTCTGATCGGCTGCAGCAGAACCGCTACAAAAAAACTGAATAAATCTAAAATATTTTTTGGCTTGCCTTTTTTTTGGAAAAACTAATTTGCCAATAAAAAATTTCTTTACCAAACACGTCTGATGGCATTGATAATTCACAAAATATTAACACATTTCAATTGCTCTGACCAGTAAATTTGTTTGTTTGCACAAAAAGGGAATTCCCCTAAATTTGTGCTATTTACATTTGCTTTGGCCAGTAAATTTGCTTGCACGCGCAGAAAGGGAATTCCCTTAAATTTGTGATACGAACATACTGAAATATTCAGAAGGCAGAGTGGATTTTACACGTCCGGCGTTCTCGCTATCAAAAATTGAATGACTTTTCTTTATTTTAAAAATACCGTTTTACTTTTACAACGAGTTGTCTTAATCGCTAGTTACAATCGAGTCTTATTCGCTAGGGTTACCAACTAGTATTACGAGCTAGAATTGCCAACTACTCTTATTTGCTAGAACTATGATATATTTACTTAAACTATTTCTTAAAACTAAAAACGTAACTACAAGCACACGTCTACTTAACCCTTACAACTCGGCCGTCCTGACACATAGCATCTCCTGATTCTACGACGTTAAAATGTACGTCGTGCCATAGTTGTATGTTATAAGCCTATAAACGACTTAGTTTTTCCTTTTCTTCATCACTTCTCTTATATTCGCACCACGGTTTCAAATTTGTAATCGACCAGGTGCCTTTGTAGGGTATTTGTGTTGGTTGAAATCCCTCTACATCTTCTACTACATAACGATCGTTTTTTAGAACTTCCGATACTCTATACGGTCCCTTGAATTTAGGTATAAGTTTGCTAGACGCTCCTACTTGTGAGCTAACATTGAGTACTACGACATAATCGCCTACATTAAACTTACGAGGTTCTCGCCGTTTAGCATCAGAATGTTCTTTATTGTAACTTTGCACTTTGCTTTGTGCTGCCTGCGCTTGCTCTCTAAGACTTTCTAATGCCACCGGGTTGGAACCTTGTATCGATTCTAAAACATTTTCTCTAAGGCTATCTATGACTTTTCCTTTTTGTCTTACTCCGAACAATAATACACTAGGTTGCTGTTTTGTTGCTTTGTGTACCGTATTGTTCATTGCATGTTCTACTGATTCTAATACTTTTTCCCATCCTATTTCTTTTTCAGAATCTACCATTTTTGCATTCATTGGGCCTAAGCTTTTAATAACGATTTCGGCCTGACCATTCGCTTGAGGAGAGCTTGTCGCTACTTTTATGTGCTGAACGTTGTTACACTCTAAAAATTCTTCAAACTCGTTTGATGTAAAGCATGTTCCTCGGTCTGACACTATAAACTTTGGTCTGCTATACGCCCTAAAGTACTCTTTTAATGCTACAATCGCTTCTTTTGATGCCGTCGTTTTTGCAGGGTATAGGCGTACAAACTTTGTGAATGCATCTACAATTACTAATACGTGTTTGTACTTTGTGGACTTGCTGTGAATCGGTCCGTAGTGGTCAATGTGTACCATTTCGAACGGTATATTTCCCTTCGGTATCATGTGTAGAAGTCCCTCTTTTTTGCCACTTTTATTTGAAAAGGCTATACACTTTAGGCAATTCTCGACATGGACGGCTGCTTTTGCTCTGATTCCCGGGAAACAGTAGCCTTTCCCTACAGTTTCCACAACTTTATCTACTCCTAGATGCCCCATTTCGTCATGGTATTTATATAACACATGCCTATCCATGGATTCTGATACGTAAAAAAATATGTCTTTGCCCTTTTTTTTATAAACTATGCCGTTTCTCATCTCATAGTGGGTGCTTTCTCTAAGTTCTAAATCTTTTTTTTATTTTTCCTATCTGCTCATCTCTACTTCGACATATAACCAAATTTTCTTCGAACGTATTTGCATGGACTACCAACACATTGTTTACTCTACTTAACGCGTCTACATGCTGCATTCTTTTGCCTGCTCTATGTTCGAGTTCGTAATCGTAGTTTTGTAGTTCCAACGCCCACCTTGCTATTCTTGGGTTCATATCTTTTTATTGAGAGTCAAGGTCAATGAATTGCAATCAGTAACGATTTTAAATTTTATGCCTTGTAGATATATTTTAAATCTTTTTAACGCATAAACTATCGCTAATGTTTCCAGTTCGAAGCTGTGGTATTTAGACTCGGCGTCTGTTGTGCGCTTTGAAAAATAAAATACTGGGTGTAGCCTCTCATCTTTTTTTCTTTGCAACAATATTGCTCCAAACCCACCCTAAGGCACTTGCACCGCAGTGTAACTCCGATGCATCGTTCGGGTCATAGATCGCTAACAACGGGGACATAACAAGTTTTTCTTTA
This sequence comes from Anomoia purmunda, assembly GCA_951828415.1. Classification (NCBI taxonomy): domain Eukaryota; kingdom Metazoa; phylum Arthropoda; class Insecta; order Diptera; family Tephritidae; genus Anomoia; species Anomoia purmunda. The sequence goes on along the minus strand of OX639998.1, from coordinate 68,990,681 downwards.
AGACTATTAAAAGATTCTGGCTCTGCTTCTCCGAACTGAATTTTTTTATCTTTTCTTGTAAGGTCATGGAGGGGCTTGGATATAGTTGAAAAATCTTTAATGAACCTTCGGAAATACGAGCAAAGGCCTAGGAAGCTTTGAACTTCTTGGACCTTAGTCGGCACTGAAAATTTGTCTATTGATCTAAGTCCCTTCTCATCAGCTTGAATACCTTCGCCAGTGATAACGTATCCTAGGTATGACACTCTTGATTGTAAAAATTCGCACTTGTCCAGACGAAGCTCTAAGTTATTTTGTACAACTCTCAAAAGTACCTTCCTCAGTATTTCTAAATGTTCTTTTACGCTTTGAGCCGCTATCATAATATCGTCGAGGTAAACTATAACTTCTCCACTTCGAATCATGTCCGCAAAAATTTTATTTATAAACTTCTGAAAAGTTGCTGGCGCATTCTTCAGCCCGAACGGCATCCTCAAAAATTCATACTGTCCCAAAGGTGTAGTGAAAGAAGTGTACTTAACTGAATCTTTGCTTACGAAAACGTGAAAAAATCCGTTTTTTAGGTCTAACGTTGTGAACACCTCTTTATTTGCTAACCTGTCCAGTAGATCGTCTATAAGTGGCATAGGATAACTGTCTTTGAGCGTAACCTTGTTTAACTTCCTATAATCGACACACATCCTGAGTTCACCCGTTTTCTTCTTGACTAACACTATTGGTGACACAAACTCTGGCTCACTTGGTCTTATGTATCCTTTTTCAAGGTATTCGTCGATTATCTTCTGTAGTTCTACCTTCTCACTGTACGACAATCTCCTCGGAGCTCAAGCGAATGGCCTATCATTTTCTAACACAAGTTGCATTTCTTTTCTTACGAGGGGTTCTTCAAACTTTGTTGAATACACTTTTCCAAACATATCTTGGAAAATCTTTCTATCATTGCAGCTTAACTGTTGACCTAATTTTAGCTCTAAATTCGTATCTTCACATGTATCTATTGCCATAATTTCCATTAAAAATTCATTAACGTTGCCCCTGTCGTTTGTCTTATTCTCACTTATATCTTTGACATTGTTCACCTGTACACCAGTGTCTTCGCATGTTGTATCTACCATATCATTTACCCCAACTTCGTACACTTTCTCAACTTTGCTCTCAACTTTGTTCTCACCATTGTCATTTTCCACTTGTTCTGTCCCATCTAAAAACTCGACATTTCCAATTTTTAATTTTGCGTCACTCGCCATAATAAAATCCCTACCTAGAATCACTGAATAGCCAATGCACCCACTAGGAACAGCTAGAAGTTCAACTGAAATGTCTTTATTCAAAACTTTTATCATACATTTAATTTTACCAAAAACTTTCAAAATTGATTTGTTCACCCCGTGCTACGTTTCTTTTACTTCTTCTAAATTCACACCTGCTGGCACCGAAATATTTTCTATCAAACTTACTGGACTTCCTGAATCGACTAAATATTCTATAAACATATCAGTATTAACGTGTGCTAATATATATAGTTTAAAATAACTTACAAAAGTATTATTCGGCTTCTTGTACTTCTTACAATACGTCGCGTAATGGCCTTGTTCACCGCAAGCGTAACAGGAACCAGCTTCCCGCCTTGGTTTTTTGCAATCTTTGGCGTAGTGACCTGTGTAGTTGCAGTTATAGCATCTCATCCTCTCGTCTGTTCTAGGCTTTGTATTTGGACGTTCAGGCAAGGTAATTGAACGAAATGCTCTAACCACGTAATTTGCGGACATAAAATTTTGAAGTCTGGCCTGGTTGCGAAGCTGCCTGTCAGGTATGCCCTCGATAAGATAGTCAGCAAGTTCTTCGTCGCCCAATTTGAGATCGCCAGCAAGTGTACATTTTTCGTTGAAGTAGTTGGCGAAACTCTCCTCAGGCACCCACATTCGCTTTTCGAACTTGCGACGGCGTTCTAACTTGCTTTCGCCTGATGCAAACACAGTCTTCATCTCGTGTAGCAGTTCATTTACATTTTCCGGGAACACAGACTTTGCGTTATACCAACAAAGAGCTGCGCCCTTCAGCTTTGCGTGTATTGCTACGCCTAACATCGCGTCGCTCACTTTGAACACGCTTTTGTAATGCACCAATTGGGTATGCCAAACGTTGAAGCCATCGCCGCCGTCGTATGTGGGTATAATGTCCTTTAACGTTTCGAAAGAAACTTCGTTGTTCACCTTTTCAACACTTGCTGCCGCTGTGCTATCTTTTTCCAATAGGGCCTTTTGCAATTTTAGAAGTTCGACTTCTTTGCGCAATAACTGGATTTTAAGTTGCTCCGCTTCGAAACTACCGTTGTTGCGGTCAGACATCGCACTGTTACTCGCTCCATCGTCGCTTCCGTTACGTCTGGGTAAACGGACGGCAAAAGTACCGTCGTATACACACGTTATATTGTTTTGCACGCGTGTCTCACCATCGTCGTCTACTGCTGTACTTTTCGCGCCTTCGTTACCGCCTGCACCATTGTCGTTGTTCTCACCATCGTTCATGCCATCGTCCTCACCATCGTTCACGCCATCGTCTTCACCATTGCTCTCGCCATTATTACCTGTACTTTTTCTTCGTCGTTGCTGTACGCTGATGTTGCCGCAATCTACGCTTCTTCCTTCTGCAGTTTTGTCGTTAACGCCCGGGCAAGATCCTCGAGCTTCTGCCGAAAGTTCACTTAACCTGGCGGCCGACGATGCTTTTGCGCCGCTTGCATTGACGCCCACGGCGGCGCACCAGGCCTTTAGCTGTAGTAGTGAATACTTTTCAACGTTGACAATTTCTTGCTCCATTTTGTATTTGTTTTAACGGCTTTATATTACGTTTTCAAAAATCGCGATTTTTAATTACTTGGTTCAAGGACCACTTCTGATGAAATATTCAGAAGGCAGAGTGGATTTTACACGTCCGGCGTTCTCGCTATCAAAAATTGAATGACTTTTCTTTATTTTAAAAATGCCGTTTTACTTTTACAACGAGTTATCTTAATCGCTAGTTACAATCTAGTCTTATTCGCTAGGGTTACCAACTAGTATTACGAGCTAGAATTGCCAACTACTCTTATTTGCTAGAACTATGAGATATTTACTTAAACTATTTCTTAAAACTAAAAACGTGACTACAAGCACACGTCTACTTAACCCTTACAATACTTCGCAAAAATTAAATTTGAAAAAAAAAAATTAAGCACAAAAAACTTCAAATCGCGCTAAATGGAATAAAATCGTGTAAAAAAATTAAGAATATTTTATTTTCAAACCGTGTTATATCAAAACCGTTTAAAAAGGACCGTGTAAAAACAGAATTAGGTGTACATAAGTATGTAAAAGCAACAACAAAGCAACATCAAATGCATAAAGGAACAACTAACTGTAAAAATAAGTGAATGAGAACATCTAGAATAATAAACTGTACACTAATTTTACATGATCAGTAAATTACAACAAATGCTTAAATACACCAGCTTCACCAAGAATCATATATGTGCAAACAACAAATATTTAGCACCCACAACGGCTTCACCAACAATTGATCTACACTCGATCATCGAGCAACAACAAGTTAACATAAAGAACAAGTCACTGTACTGTACTATCACAACATCATCAACAAAAGAGAAAGGATTGATGATAAAAAGCACAATGGAAAACGTTGACACTAACACTAGATTTAAGATTATTTCTTCTAACCTAAGCAGTATTGCACATTATGATGGGGACAGGAATGGTTCAATAAATTTTTTGGAACGCATTGATTCAATGGTTCCTATTCTTGAAACATTTAATGACATTTATAAGCAATTATTGGCAATGCCAGAAAAACGTTACTGCGTAATGGAAATTTGAATACATGGCCGGAAATAAAAAGAATTTTGATTGAAAATCATGGCGAAAGAGACTCGGTTGACGAACTTATCGATAAAATCAGATCATGTCGTTGTGACTCCTCAATAGAAAACTTTTACAACAAATTCAATAATTATTAGTGCCGGTAGAATAACGCCTTAAATTTTAGTGAGAATATTCACATTTTTGAGGCTAATAGCAATGCAAGGATTGCATTACACGCATTTAAACAGGGTTTACCCGAACCCGTTAAAAGTATTATTGTTACTCGTAATCCTACTACTTTAAGAGAGGCCTATGAAATAATTAAAACTAATGGTTATTTAAAATACAGTAACAATCAATCAAATTTTGTTAACAGTAAAATGCAATATTCAAACCAGAGTTACCAAACCTATGACAGGAATACACAACAACAACGACAATCAAATAACAACAACCAATTTGAGCGTAGAAACGAACAACAACAAATGCGCGATTGCAATACGCGTCAGCAAAATTATTCGGTGTAAACTAGACGAACACTTAACACTAATCAAGTAGGTAGGCCTAACAATACTTATTACAGAGCTGATAACATTTTAGGGAATAATTCAGTGCAGCGTAATTATAATAATAACCAACGTTATTATAGCAACGGAAGTAGTCACAACCATGTTTATAGCAACGATGACGTAGAACCAATGGAAATAAGTGCCAATCAAACTGGCCCAAATTTTCAGGAAGACGGCCTAAAAGACTACCGTATATAATCATAAATACCTCAATAAGAAAGCACAGATTCATTATAGATACAGGTGCTGAATTTAGCACTGTAAACCAAAATCTTTGTAATCCTAAATGGCTAGTAAGCAAAGCTAAATTTACATTAAAAAATTTAAATCGCAATATATCAACAAGCATAAAATTCAGAGTACCCTTATTCGATGAGTTTAAAAAACCAGACACGTACGTTGAATTTATTGAATTTTCATTTAACAAAGATTTCGATGGAATTATTGGTAATAATATTTTACTTAACCTTGACATAACACTTGATTATAAAAATAGAAAATTAATAACCGCAAATACATCATTGCCAATATTCTTCAATGGGGAAGAAGAATTTTCGGTCGAAAATTATTTAAAACATAACTCGGTAAAAATTTTCACATGCGAAGAAAATAACAAATCTTTGAATAAACTGTTGGCGGACCACTTAAATCATAAAAATGAACAAACTCTAAAAACAATCCTTAACGCTAAATTATCTTTCACAAACCTTATAAAACATAAAATTACTACACGTACTGATACACCTATATATAGCAAGCTTTACAGATACCCTGTTATACATCGCGCGGAAGTGGACAGACAAATAAAGGAAATGCTAGATCAAAAAATTATAGTTCCTAGTACTAGTCCATACAACTCACCATTGTGGGTTGTCCCAAAAAAAATTTATAGTAGCGGGAAGCCAAAATAGAGAATAGTCATTGACTACCGGAAATTAAATGAACAGACGGTGGACGATAAATTTCCCATCCCCAATATGGAAGATATTTTTGATAAGCTAGGCAAATGTTCATATTTCAGCACACTTGGTTTGGCAAAAGGCTTCCACCAAATCGAAGTCCATACTGACGATCAAGCCAAAACTGCGTTTTCTACTGCGGACGGACATTACGAATTTACTCGTATGCCATTTGGCTTGAAGACAGCCCCTGCAACATTTCAGAGGCTGATTATTTATTTATTTATTTATTTCAATATTTCTGAAGTCTATGAACAAAAATTCTTACAGACTACACATATTAGTAAATAATATTATTTATATATTCATGTCTATGGTACAGAACAATATCCTACATAATTATACATTTATTTCATTATTTAATTACAAAAATTACTAGTATTACATAAATAGGACTTAAGTCGATTACGTAAAATACATTTCGGCAAAGAGAGATCAAGGTCCATAAAACTTGAGATAATGTTGATTTCTTGCAAAGTTCTATTCAAAGGGGCATATTTGCTGTAAAGAGTTTTACTCATACCAATTTTAAACAGCTCAACATGGCGCAAGGTTCTGCTAGGAACATTAAAATATAATCTGCTAAGTAGCATAGGGCAATCCACGTTCCCGGAAATAACATCGAAAATGAAAGAGATTGACAAGAATATTCTTCGGTTATGCAACGACATTAAGTTAATTAGTTGGCACCGCGAAACATAAGAGGGGAGAGACCCTGAGAAGTTTAGTGAACTCAGGGCGTAGCGAACGAACGCCCGCTGAACTGATTCAAGCCTATTAATGTGAACCTGGTAATAAGGTCTCTAGATAAATGCCGCGTACTCTAATCTTGACCGAACAAATGCAGAGTACAAGATTTTACGAGTGTGGGGGTTAGTAAACGCAGAGCTATTGCGACGCACAAAAGCAAGCATCGAAAATGAATTAGCTACAACGTAATTAATATGCGTAACAAAGGTAAATTTCGAGTCGGAGAAAACTCCAAGGTCTTTAACTTCATTGAGAGTCTCCAGACGAGTATCGGAAATACGATACGATGTCAAAAGCGGTGTAATTTGTTTAGCAAAAGTAATATGGTAACATTTCTTAATGTTTAGAAACAGACAATTCTTATCACACCACAGAGACAATCTATCAAGATCGGCTTGAAGTAGAAGCGAGTCATTAATCGATCTTATAACGGAATAGATTTTTAAATCGTCAGCATACAAAAGATACCTAGCTGTAGTAAAACAGGACCCAATGTCATTTATGAACAATAAGAAGAACAATGGACCCAATATACTGCCTTGCGGAACACCAGACGTGAGCGGGAAGGATTTCGAAGAAACACCATCCAAGACTACAGAACTAGATCTGTGTGAAAGATAGGACATTATCCACTGAAGGAAAGTCGAATGGAACCTTAATAAGATTTTGTGCGAGACTCTATCAAAAGCCTTAGCAAAGTCTGTGTATATTGTATCCACTTGGTACCCGCTTTGGAAACCTTTAAGGCAATCATCTGTAAAAACCGCGAGATTAGTTACCGTAGATCTGCCTGTGATAAAACCATGTTGATTAGGACAAATTACATGCGTAAAATTATAAAAAAGCCTGTATTTGATAATACATTCAAAGAGTTTGGAAATCGTAGTTAACTTAGCAATAGGTCGGTAATTTCGAACATCGCTCTTATTTCCACTTTTAAATACCGGTGAGATAGACGTGAGCTTCCAAGCATCAAGGAAGATACCTGAAGAAAGAGATTTATTGAAAATAAGTTTCAAAGGTTCAACTAAAGAGACGCAATTCTTTATCAGAATAACAGAACTGCCATCAGCATCTGTTTGAGAAGAATATTTAAGATTTTTAATACCTACAATAATGTCTTCCTCTGTAAGAATCAAGGATCCTACATCATAGGAATAACATTCTACGCTTGAATTCTCCGGAGAAGGAGCATCACAATCCGGATCTAAAACCTCGTCATCCGAGACAAAGTTTGAAGCAAAGAAATCGGCGAAAAGATTAGCTGCATCCTTTAATGTGGCAGCAGTAGCATCATCATAAAAAACAGAAGTAGGAACGCTAGAGGTACGCTTCATGGACTTGATGTAACGCCAAAAACACTTGGGGTTACTTTTGATATTACTTTCAAAGTTAGCAATGTACCCTTTATAACATGCTTTATTGAGATTAATAAATTGATCTCGAAAATTAGAGTAAGAAACAAAGTGTCTGGCCTCATTAGTTTTTTTATACTTTTTAAGAAACTTGTTCCTCAGATTCTTAAGACGCTTCAACTCCCTTGTGTGCCAAGGCAGCTTATATGTATGATTGGTAAAAACCGTAAAATACTTATAACTTATATCATAGATAATATTCTTAAAAACATCAAAGCAAAAAGCAGCATCACCGGAACTAAATGCAGCACTCCAATCAATAGTGGAGAAAGCATGGTCCAGAAAATCAAAATCGCAAGCCCCATAATTAAAAGAAACCCCTTGAATTTCTCTAGAAACAGGAAAATATTCGAAAAGCTCAATCTCCAGTACTAAAGGGGAGTGATGCATATTCGGCGGTGAGATTGCGGTACAGGCCAAATTTAAATTAAATTTAATGTTATCGCTAACAAAAATTAGGTCTAAGATGCAGTTAAGTTCATTAAAGAATCGATTAATTTGAGCTAAATTAATATCTAAAAAATTATCAATTAAATACGATTCTAAGGTATTACTTACATTAGATGGAGTTAAATACAAGTTATTACAAATATACGACCATGAAATATTGCAAAGGTTGAAGTCCCCAAGAACGCATAGCTGGTGTTCACCAATTACCGATTGGAGGGCAATAATATTGTCAACATGCAACTTATAGATATGTTCACCACTAGCCGGTGGAATATAGGGCACACAGAGGTACAGCAATCCGGATTTACCATGCAAACACACACAAAGCTGATCAATCAAGGAGTCCGTGAACCTTAATGTAATTAACGACGCGTGGAGTTCACAGCGGGAAGCGATGAGAACACCTCCACCCCTACTGCAACCAGTTTTAGCAGCATCTCGATCCTTACGGAAAACATCGTAGTGGTTAAGATTGAAAAACTCGGCATCATAAAAATTCTCGTTAAGCCAAGTCTCTATAATTACAAATACGTCGTACTCTAAGTGCGAACTCAATAAGCGCACATCCTCAGACTTTGTTCGAATACCAGAGGTGTTATGAAAATATATCTTAATGGAATTACAGTCTTTAGAAATTGTCTCTGGACTATTTATGCGGTTCCGTATTTTGTACCTTTTGAAAAGAGAGAAAAGGCCGAACTTTAATTCCAGAAGGCCACACATCAGGACTCAATATCTTTTCATAAAACGCAGGCGAGACACCAAGTTTAAAATTTACACTGCGAATGTTGACAAGGGATTCCTCTTTTTTGACAAGTTTGTAGCAAGCAAGGTGTTTGCTATCAATGCCAGAATTTTTCGATACGTATGCGATTACACTCGCTGCAGTCACGGACGGCTTAAAAGACGAAACGTGTACCCATTTATTTCTAATGACGACATCCAATTCCACATTGTCATTACTACCAACAACGAGATTTCTACGATATTTACGATTGTGCACCTTCTTTTGACGCACAGTAGTCCAAGCATTCGAATCCACACCAACCACAGACGGCTGAGTAACAGCATTCGTAGCCGCATACGTGGAAGTCTGAGAAGACGTTGAAAAAGCACTCACACTAACACACAACAGAGCCGAGTTAGGCACAACAGCAGCCGGTTGGATCGCTGGAGTGAGGGTGCAGCCGAGACTGTGGGAGATAAGCCGTTATCACTTAGCACAGAAACACACTGAGCCCATGACAGCGGAGGGACAGGAACAGCGGCAGCAACGTCGAGAGCAATAGGCGGACGACCGTTACTGTTGTTATTGTTCGTAACAGAAGAAGCATTGGCAACAATAGCACTTTTAACAGCATTCACATCAGCAGCTAACACTTCAAAATTTCTTGCTTTGACTTGATCCAAATCAATTTTAGTCTGATTATTAGCGTTAATTTGATTTTTCAAATCATCAATTTGCTTTGATAAATCTTTATATTTTATATCAAATGAAGTCATTGCGGATTCAATACCAACTTTTTGAGACACAAGCACTGAATCAAAGGCTTTACATAGTTTTTCAAGCATGTTAACGCACTCATTGCACAAATAACAAAGATGCCGATTCGATTTAAGCAACTTCACATCATATTCAGATATAGTGCCCTCACAGCAAGCGCGATGAAAACGTTTTTTGCAAAGCCCATTACACGGGACCACAAAAATGTCATTCCTTGAAAAGGCCTTATCGCATTTGCCACAAAAATCGTCCATAATTGAAAAAACAACCAAAAATAGCAGAGCGAAATAAAAGCACGTCTGTATATCACCAGAGCAAAAAAATGATTAACACGGTTTTGAAAGATTTTATAAATAAAATTTGTGTTGTGTATTTAGACGACATATTAATTTTTTCAGCAAGTTTCCAAGAACTCATCTATTCGATACAAAAAATTGTCAACAAACTTCGCGAAAACAATTTAAAAATTCAAAAATAAAAAATAAAAATTCCTTCGAAAATTGAAGTCATTGAGTCTATGAAACCACCGACTAATGAAAAAGAAATAAGACAATTCCTGGGTATTACCGTATTTTATAGGCGATTCATACCAGACTACTCAAAAGTAGCATATCCCATAATTAAATTTTTAAAACACGATGTTGCACTTGACATTACGGACAGAGATTATTTAGACGCGTTTAATAAGCTAAAAAAATTAATAACAAAGGAACCGGTTTTGCAACCACCGGATTTCACACAAAAATTTATTTTAACTACTGACGCTTCACAATTTGCAATAGGCTCAGTTTTAAGCCAAAACAACCAACCACCCGATTTCTTATGCCGCGCGAACTTTATGCAATCACGAAATTCGGTATTCCACTATCGAAAAAGAATTACTTGCAGTTGTTTGGTCTGTAAAGCATTTTCGAACGTATCTGTATGGTAGAAAGTTTGTTATCCAAACGGATCATAAGCCACTCATTTGGCTGCATAATATTAAAGAACCGAATATGAAGCTTCAGAGGTGGAAAATTCAGCTTAACGAGTATGATTTTGAAATTACCTACATCAAAGGAAAAGACAATACGGTGGCAGATGCGTTAAGTAGATATTTACAAAGAGAACTAAATGCTGAAAATGTAGCTATATTTAACAATGAGAGCAGCAGTGAAAATGATTGCGAAGAACTAGATATTCGTTCTACAGACGCTACAATTCATAGCGCAATAGAAGATAATTTGAATTATATTTTTATTACAGGTAAAAGTGTAAATTCTTATAAAAATCAAATTTATTTAAAATATGGTGAGCACGAACATTTTATTACAAAGATAATAAATCGGAAGTGTCAAAATCATATAACTGCAACAAAAAATTCAAATTTAGAAGCGTTAATGGAAAGAATCTTAATAGACACAGCATTCATGTGTATTTTTTGCAATGATGATGAATTATTCTTGAAATTTCACGATATATACGCTGAGCGCTTTAAAAAAAATAATTTAACCCTATATAGATCTCATAAAAAACTGACTGATATTACTGATAAAAATCAAATGTTGACAATCATTAAAAATGAACACTTGAGGAATAACCACAGAGGTATTAAAGAAATTTTTTTTGAGTTAAAAGATACATTTTTTTTCCAAAGTTATTTCATTTGATCACTTTAATTATAAATAATTGCGAGATATGTAAAATTGCAAAACATGATAGACACCCCAGTAAAATTCCTTATCAGGTTAGTGAAAATGCAACACACTTTAACGATATTGTTCACATAGACATATGGTACCCCTGTAAGAACAATATGTACCTAACAACGATAGATATGTTTTCAAAATATGCGACCTTTCACAAATTAAACGACATACCATGGATTTCCATTTTACATGCATTGAAGCAGAGGATACAGTTCTTAGGAAAAATTAATAAAATTGTATTCGATAATGAGCGTTGCATTCTTCATAGTGCAGTGGAACTATTTCAAATATTTATAATTTACAATAACACGATTCACACAACAACGAAGACAAGGCCTATTGATTTTATAATAAAAAATTTTGATAAAAATTACATCCAAGAACTCAGTAAAGAATATGAACAAAATAAAATCGCTATAATTAATCAATTAAATAAAGACAGAAATAATAAATTTAGTCAATTAGAAAATGTTGTTAGTAATAGAGAGATACGTAAATGCAAGCCAAAATACATAGAACGAACAAGTTTCAACAAACTAGGTAATTATACAATGGACACATCTAATAAAAGAAATACTAGATACTACAAATCCCAAGTAAAACGACAATTCAATTTACAAACTATTTAAAATTATTAAATTTTAAATACGAACATTATAAAAAGTAAGAAAGAAAAATCTCGAGTCAATATTGTTCGAATTTATTAACAATTTCAATTAACTGTGTTATTAAATATTAAATTAAATTACAAGTTTGTACATTATTTGAAATCCTATACACACAAAAAAAAAAAAGTTGCCTTTTGAAGTTACAAATTTACAAATATTTATAGAGACATAAATATCTTAAGGGTGGAGAAGTTATATTACAATCTGGCAACTATAATTACCTTCTACTATTCTTAACTAAGACTATAATAATTATAACAGCTACGTACACTGATAACAACATGTATAACAATTAAGTATTATAATCACGAATACTATTGTAACTATCGGTAAGGGCCCATCTCCACAGGAAATAGTTGATGTCTGAAAATATATGTCAGAAAATATATTCTCAATGGAGACCACTTATTTCTCCATGTCAGCAATATATGTCAGAGTTTATTTCCTGACCCCACATCTCCACAGAAAATAGTTGATGTTCTACCATCTGTCATTTTGACAGAAAAATTTGAGAAATATATTGCCAATTTTTATACGTGGGCAGTTGATGTCATGAAATAAGCATTTGTTGATGGCGTCAAACAAGCAGGTTCGTTGCATTGAAGCGCTTAAAAATTTACCCAACCTACCAAGAATTGCAGAAGAAGTGCAGAAAAGAAAAAAACAGAAGTTTTGCATAAATCCATTTTTAATTCGGACTCCACGATTTGGAAATCAATAACATTTTGTTATTTTCAGATTAACATAAATATAAAATGGAGTGGCGGATGAACGAAGTAAATAAATTAATAAACACATTTAAGCAATTCGAGTGCCTTTGGAATTATCAAAGTTCCACATATAAGAGGGTAGACATGAAAAAAACGCATGGCTGCAAATTTCAAAGGAGTGCAACAAAAGTGTAAAAGAAATTTAAAAAAAAAAATGAAACATTTAGGAACGGCATACGACGCAGAGAAAAAAAAGGTGGAAAATTGCAAGAGATCCGGCTCATCTGCAGATGCGGTCTACGAGCCACATCTATTTTACTTCGCCGAAATGAGCTTCCTTGATTCGGTGATAGTATTGCGGACAACAACCAGCAATTTGGATAGTGTAAGCATTGTAAATAAAGGATATATTATTACTTTAGGAGGCAGTAGTTATGCAAACTAAAAAATTTATATTTTACTAATTTAACTATAGTATATTTCGTTGGCCAATCGTGTTATTTTGTTTCTATTATATATATTTTCTACAGACTAATATAGAAAGAGCTGAGGAAGCTGATGTCTTGAATTTAACGTTAGAGACGAAGCGATTAACGCAATTGTAGCGTCTGAAACTCGCCCTGAAGTTGATGATGTATATACATCGTTTTCAAAGGCCATAGCTGCGCAGTTGAAACAACTGCCTCTACGAGAAGCCACTGAGCTTATGTCGCAAGTCCATCTGTTGGTAACCGAGACAGTTCCTGGCCACATTTCCGCTTCCCAGCAATCGATGGAAACAGACGACATCGTGCAAACTGATTTAAACTCAGCAGGCATTAGTTTATAAGTCTTTAATTTATTTTAGGCAATAAGAAAAGGGGTGTACCACATAATCCCCAAAATCAAAATCCCCAAATCAAAAGCCCCTAAATCAAAATCCCCAAAATCAAAATCCCCAAAATCAGAATCCCCAAAATCAAAATCCCCAAAATCAAATCGCGGCGATTTTAAACCTAATTTCAATGTATTTCACACAGAAAAAGGGAATTCCATACTCAACATTATATCTAAAGTTGAAGTTCACGAGATATTTTATGTTTAATGGTTTCACGAATATTTAATAGGTAAATTAAAGAAAATGCAATACATGTTATATCAATCAGTTTAACATATTTGTACAACATAAATAAATACAAACTTCACAATTTTTCGAATAGCTTATATACATTAACATAAACATATATTTATATACATACATATGTAGACCAATCTTTAGTGATGTAAATAAACAAAAAAGCAATAAATTCAAAACATTTACATAAATAAACCATGTACGGAAATTCTAATTACATAATGAAATACTGTGTGCTATCGATTTTAAATAAATAAGTTTATCTAAATCTAAACGACGTTTAACAACTTTTTTAATTTTCTTTACACGCTCGACATTCTTTTTGTTTTTTCGCACACCGATCCCTGAGTGTATTTTTTCTATGGTTGATTTAACTTCAATCATTTCTTTTTTTAAATGTTTTATGATTTCATATACACCACATTTTTTTCTCCCTACAATTACTTTAAGCCTACGGTGCCAAGCTTCGATTGAATTTTGAGTGCGTGGAAAATTATCCTTAAAAGAATCCGAAACGCACCAAAAATTTGGATTATATATCATAGCACCCGCCTTCATATTTTCACTAATGTACTGGTTTTTAAACCAAGCACACAATTTTTTAAAATCTCTGTCTGTCGAGCTACTCTTCAGTTCACTGAAATAATCTGACACACATTCTGGGGGAACAAATGATAAACTTTTCAGCATACGAACAGCTATGCTGAAACTTTCATCATTGCCATATTTTTGCGAAAGCCTTTCTTTCTGAACTCGTCTCCAAATGATCTGGCCAAAGTGAAACAGACACCCTTTATATCGGGCATCAGGAAAATACTCTTTTGCCGCAGACGAGACGGTTCGCTCAAAATCAGTAATAATTCTTTGCGGATTAAGATTAATATTCTGTGCTAAAGCCAAATTAAATAGTTGATGAAAAAATTCAGTGTACGCCTGCTTGGATTTTTTGCTCATCAGGCAAAAAACTAGAGGCACAAATTTACCATCAATTAGCCCTTGTATGGTGAACAGTTGGCGAAAAACTTTCGGTACAACAAAAAACGTCCCATCCATCACCCAGCAGCGTGACCTCTCCAATTCCTTTAGGGAACTCGTTGTGCCCATAATAATGTTCTTTTCACCATCGAAATCCCAATCACTCAACACAAATAATTCTCCCTCCAGGTATTTCAAATGCTCCGGTATATTAATTTCCTGTACATTTCCTGGTTCGTTGGTATATGTACCCTTTCGAAGTCGGCTTATTTTCATTTTTTGGGCTCGTTTCGATGGTAAGTACACCCGGCGGTCTGGTTGGCAATCTACAACTGCTTCCCTAATAATTTGGGAAGGCGCCAGTGAAGATGATGTACTCAAATCCTTTACTTTGTTGTTCGCCTGTGCCACAGATACTTGATGGGCCTTTGGATCATGATTATGGGCAGTAGGAGCGCGTTGTATTACATGATCGCCACTATTTTCTTTTGTCACAACAACACTTTTACACATTAGGGACTTTCTTTGCGCACACGACCAGCGGAACTCTTTCTTCTTTTAATTTTTGGAATGAAAATGGTAATCAAAACCATCCAAAAATATTTTATTACTTCCTTTGTTTGACACAGTAACGACGACTTCCATTTTCTTTAAATTTAAATATTATTTAACACGATATTTAATCAAAAATATAACTATACAATTTTAATCTCAATCAATTACACGTAATGTGATAAATAATATGAAAAAATGCATATGGTAAAATAATTGTAGAAAAGGTAACGGTACTATTTGTATTTTAAGTCATACATATGTATGTACATATATTGATTAATGGATGACAATGTTATATTATGCTCTGATTTTCTATATTCTTTTGTTTTCTACTCGCTAACAATGCTGCTGAAAACCAAAGTTTTCTTGTCCCTTGCATATATTGTTAATTTTGCCAACCTTTGTTACATGCAGCAATAGCTCAGTGGTTAGAGTCTGCAGCTGTCATGCAAGGGTTTTGGGTTCAAATCCGGGTCTGGGCCGCTTTTTTAAATACTCTTTTTTTTTAGCTTTTTAGTCGCTAAATTGATGAAATAATTATTTTTTTCCTCTAAATCCGTCATGCGTTCTCGTCTATATCTATATATTGTCATATATGGGTACATATATATGTATGTAACTACGAATTAAAACTCAACTAAAGTGCGGTTTTACAATTTTTTATATGATCTGTAATAATATTTTATTAAAAAAAAAATGGGGATTTTGTGTTTGGGGATTTTGTGACACTGCCTCAAAAAAAAGGTGGGGATTTCGTGTTAGGGGATTTTAATTTTGGGGATTTTGATTTTGGGGATTATGTGTTTGGGGATTTTTTTTCAGCTGGGGATTTTGTGGCACTCTCTAAGAAAAGATGTGATACTGAATTTTTTTTATTTTTCTATTGAATATTTTTTTATTTTTTAAATGTAGTCGATATTTTTGTGCAATGAATGCAGTTGTTTAATTAAGTTTAATGAACGAAATGAATCACCACTTGCTATATAGCGCAGTGTTACAGCAAGCTGAACTCTTGGTGTAATAGCACACTTCACTCTTCTTAATTCGTGAATTCACCTATGGAAATACGTATATTACATTACATGTGCCTATAAAAGTTACACTTTATTATAATATATAATTACCAGTGACAGAATCTCATTAAAATGGTCAATTGACATCCTACAGAAATTGTTAAAATCCTGCCCATCGCTCCATAAAATATCTTTTAAAAGATTTGCCTCCAAATCGTGGAGTCCCCTTCGAATTAAAAATAGATTTATCCAAAACTTCGGTTTTTTTCTTTTCTGCACTTATTCTGCAATTCTTTGTAGGTTGTGTAAATTTTTAAGCGCTTCAATGCAACGAACCTGCTTGTTTGACGCCATCTTACAAATGCTTATTTCATGACATCAACTGCCCACGTATAAAAATTGGCAATATATTTCTCAAATTTTTCCGTCAAAATGAGAGATGAACATCAACTATTTTCTGTGGAGATGTGGGGTAAGAGGACGAAGATAATGGTTAGAAAAGTTAGTTCGGAAATAAAGATCAATCAATGAACATCTAAAACGAACTCGAATTATAATTATATACTGAACTATAGCCAGGGGTTACGATTTTGTAAAAAAAAACCACTGAAAATTTGAATTTTGCTGTGTTTCTTCTTTGCTAAACACACAATTTTTATCTTTCGTCTTCATTTCGATACTTTGTATTTAAACATTATCTTCGCCTTTAAATTTTACTTCTTTCGTTACTTTCGTATGCATTACATTTTCATTTATTTCAATATCTCGCCCTAACTCGAATTTACAAACCTTTAAAAAGTCTCGTCCTAACACAGCTTCATACTTTGTAGTGCAATCAAGATTAAATGCAAAATATTCACTTTTTATTTTCACATAACATAAAAACTTTCCATAAGTTACAGTACGCATTTAAACCAGAATAGCAAGAGTTAAACTTTAATAAATGTTGTAGCATAAGTATTTCATTTTATGGCGTAAGGACTTAATGTCAATTGTTTAAGTGTAAAGTATTGTCATGCAACCCTGTAGTTGTAAGCTATTAACTTACGTTCCAAACATATGTGAAGTTATGATCCACAAAAGCTTTTGTATTTTTGGACGATGAGCAAAAGCTCTGCGCTTGCCACTATAAAAGGACGAACTCTCTAGTGATCGTCTTTCATTTGCGAATAGACGTCCACTCGAGAGGTTTTAAGATACTTCTGTATTAAACAATCCACGCTCAACTACTTTTTTTATAATAAAATTGCGTTCTTGCAAATAACGCTTTTATAATTGGCGCCCAACATCGTGGCAAACCTCTCGAGTGATTCTTATACATTTCGCCGAAGCGAAAGAATAGCAAATTTAAAATGGCTCAATTCACTACCGAGCAGTTCGAGCGACTTATGCGAGCAGTCGGCAATGCTAATACCCGATCGGGTTCGTTCAGCAATTGCACTGCGCGCTATAGTGGTGAACGCGACTCCACAAAAGTTGAGGAGTTCATTGCTGCTGTGTCGACATTTAAAGCCGTGGAAAAAATATCAGACGCCGACACAATAACAGGCATGCCAATGATTTTAGAAGGTGATGCCGCAGAATGGTGGCGAGGTGTACAAGAAAAGGCTAAAGCCTTTGGCGATGTTGTACGAATGCTACGTGAAGCTTTTTCCCCACCGAAACCGTCATGGCGTATATATGTTGATATTTTTGACACGAAGCAACAAAAAAATGAACCAACGGACACTTTTGTTCGGAAAAAGCGTGCACTTTTTTCCCAACTAACTAATGTGCCAGCCGAAGCTGACCAAATAGACATTTTGTTTGGGATGTTTCATTTGCAAATTAGGGACAGGGTGAGTCGTAAGCGAATTAACACGGTCGATGATTTATTGAGCGAAGCTCGCGAAGCTGAGTTGACCCTGCGAGAACACAAAGCGCCAACTGTGAACAATGACATAGCTGTTGCTAGCATATGTGGTCCAGTACGTTGCGGTTTTTGTCGCAAAAAAGGGCATTCTGCTGATTTTTGTTTTAAGAAGAAAAATGAAGAAGCAAAACAAGTACAAACACAAGCAATTGCAAACGCAATGGTGTCGAAGCCTACGTTTGCATGTTACGGTTGCAATGCACCAGGCGTTACGCGCGCAAACTGTCCGAAATGTTCGAATAAACCAACCACGAGTCGTAGCGCAATCAGTTTTAATTCATTAACTATGCCAATGCAATGGGAAGACAAATCCCAATCGTTAACGTTCAGCTGTTTGGTATGCCTGGACAAGTTTATTTTGATTCCGGAGCGCGAACCAGTGTAGCTAGTGCGAATTTGAAACGCATTATGGACTTCAAAGGCTGTGTGTATCAAAATGTTGAATGCGAAATTACTCTTGCTGATGGTAGCATGTCCCTCCAAATATGCCTTTCCACTATATGCGACATAGTAATAGGTGGGCAATGCTTAAAAATTCGGTTCATGATATTGCCACATGCAACTGGCAATCGAACATTGATTGGCGCAGATTTCTTGGAGCAAGCAGAAATTGTAATGAATATGGGTCAAAGATATTGGTACTTTGAAGGAAACCCAACAGAGCATTTTGACTTCGTAGAACCATTGCCTTTAGAATTAAATGTGGTGGAGAGAGTAAAAGTATGTGGAGCTTTACCCAAACGCAAACCCGTAAAAGAGGCTTTCAAATCGAATGACAAACCAAAAGTGTATTTATCCGAATTTGAATATTACGGTCCTGATCTGCCAAATGATTACTCACCACATGGGATTCACGGTATTTTTAAAGATGCTATCCCTTCAAACATGATTACGCCCGAACGACCAGATTTCCCTAGCTTATTTAGCGGTGTTGTATATAATGAAACTGCTTCTGACTGTATCGATTTATTTTCAATAGACTTTCGATTCGTCAAGGATAGTGATGGCTCAAGATTGGAAGTTGCCGAAAAGATTCAGCTCGACAAGATTCTCCAATCGCATGCAAACGTTTTTAGTGCGTCGCGTGAGCCCACGCCATATGCACAACATTTTATTGATACTGGCGAACATGAGCCCATAGCAACACCAGCGTATCGATTGTCGTTTTCAAAACTAAAGGAACTGAAAACCGAAATTTATAAAATGCTCGAAAATGAAGTTATTGAAGAATGTGAGTCAGCATGGTCGTCACCAGTTGTTATGGTGCCTAAGAAGGACGGAAGTACTCGTGTCTGTGTAGACTACCGCAAAATAAATTCGATCACGAAACCAGACCGATACCCATTGCCTCGGATGGATGATCTGTTGCACGCTGCAAAGAGCACAAATTTTATGACCACTCTAGATTTACAAAGCGGGTATTTTCAAGTTGCGGTTGCAGAAAAAGACCAAGACAAAACGTGTCCTATTACGCCTTTTGGAACATTTCGGTTTAGAAGGATGCCGTTTGGTCTTCGCAACGCACCTGCAACATTTTAGCGATTAATGGATCGGTTCAAGACAGCATTGCCAAAGGTGCACATTTTAGCATATCTTGACGATATCATTGTGTGTTCAGCCTCATTTACGGAGCATCTCAACGATTTGAACGATGTGTTAACCAAACTACAAAAGTTCAAGCTACGCGCTAATTCTGCCAAATGTCGCTTTTGCTGTGCCAGTGTTAAGTACTTAGGTCACATTATAACAACCGAAGGCATTCAAGTTGATCCAGAAAAGACTCTGGTGATCACGCACCGAAGAGATCCACGTAACGCTAATGAATTGGTATCATTCATACAAACATGCTCGTGGTACCGACGCTTCATTGACCGGTTTGCCGAAATTGTTAAGCCACTTACCGACTTAATGAAGAAAAACGTTGAATGGCAGTGGGGTGATCCACAAATCGAAGCATTTAACAAACTGAAAAAGTTACTTGTTTGCCCTCCAATCTTAAAGCAGTACCGTTCATTATTAAAGCAGATGCAAGTGCTTATGCCTTAGGAGCCGTTCTTATCCAGGGGGAGAAGGAACATGAGCATCCCATCGAGTACGCCAGTAGACTGTTGACATCAGCAGAGAAAAATTATTCGACTACCGAACGCGAAGCACTCGCTATTGTGTGGGGATGTGCCAAATTCAGAGGTTACATCGAAGGAGCCGAAATATTATTAATGTCCGATCACCAACCGCTAAAATGGCTATTAACATTAAAATCACCGTCAGGCCGCCTTGCAAGGTCGGCATTGCAAATACAGCAATATAACCTGAAGATAGATTATACTCCAGGGAGAACGAATGCAGTTGCTGATATGCTATCACGACCGCCCTGAAATGACAAAGATATCTCGATAAACTGCATATGTGCCTTCCAAGCCGATTTTCCGCGTGAAAAGGCGAATGAGTTACGAGAAGAGCAATTCAAAGATAGCTATTTGAAAAATATTATAAACTCATTAGAAGCCGCCGACGAAAATGCCACCTTATGGTTTAACCGTGGCTACATTCTTAACAACGGCGTGTTATATTGTTATGCAAATGATGAAACAGATGATGCACAACTCGTAATACCTAACCACGAGCGAATGAGCATTCTGAAAACGTACCACGACGACAGCACTGCTGGTCATTACGGAACGGAAAGAACCACAGCCCGTATTCTAGGCCGCTACTTTTGGCCGGGAATGCGTGCCGAAATCGCAAAATATGTGAGAAATTGCATTGAATGCCAGCGATATAAAGCAAGTAACATGAAACCGATGGGGTTGCTTCAAACAACGAGTAGCAAGCAGCGATTCGAAGTGGTTGCAGTAGATTTATTCGGACCTTTGCCAAAAACCGAGGAAGGTTGTCAATGGATCCTGATTGCAGAAGACGTTGCCAGTCGATGGGTTGAGTAATTTCCCATGAGAGAAGCAACTGCCGAAAACTGCGCTAAACTATTGGCTGATGAGATTTTCCTACGATATGGTGTTCCCAGACGTCTTAAATCAGACAATGGAGTGCAATTCGTGTCAGCCGTCATGCAACAAATTGTTTACTGCATGGGCATACATCAAATTCTTACACCTGTTTACCACCCCGAGAGCAACCCAGTCGAACGGAAGAACAGAGACCTTAAGGCTCAGTTGGCAATTATCGTTCAAAATCAACATAACATGTGGAATATTGGCTTACCGTCAATACGATTTGCAATGAACTCAGCGAAATGTCAATCCACCAGCTATACAGCAGCTTATCTTACTTTTGGAAGAGAGTTGCGCACCTTTGATGACGTAGAGCACGATATACGAGCAGTAGTCGAAAATGAGAATTTTATACCACAAATCACACCGTATCTGAAGAGCATAGCAGAAAATTTCAAGAACGCTCGAGAGGTAGAACAGAAGATGCAAGACCGTAACAAAAAGTATGCTGATGATCGCAGGCGACCTCAAGTTGAAATCGAAGTAGGAGACGAAGTCCTAGTTACTACTCACGTACTGAGCCAGGCGACGAAGGTTATCACGTCCAAATTCGTACCGAAACGCGATGGTCCTTATATTGTCATACGTAAAATCGGTACATCTACATACGAAGTTGCATCGATAGCCGATCCAGCAATACCACTTGGAGCATACCATGCATCTGCCTTAACGAAGTACAGAGGTACCAACGCCAGCGAAGACCCAGTTCCAGTACAACCCATACGTAAGAGAGGAAGACCAAGGAAATGCCTATAAATGTGTGATGACCGATTCGTATACTCCACGTTCATCAAGGGGGAGACTGTAGCATAAGCATTTCATTTTATGGCGTAAGGACTTAATGTCAATTGTTTAAGTGTAAAATATTGTCACGCAACCCTGTAGTTGTAAGCTATTAACTTACGTTCCAAACATATGTGAAGTTATGATCCACAAAAGCTTTTGTATTTTTGGACGATGAGCAAAAGCTCTGCGCTTGCCACTATAAAAGGACGAACTCTCTAGTGATAGTCTTTCATTTGCGAATAGACGTCCACTCGAGAGGTAAGCTTTAAAATATACATTATCCCTTTTCCCCAATATATTTGATATTAGATGAACAGCGACAAGCTGGTCTTTAATAATGATATATTCCTGCTAAGTAGTTGAACAGTGCCAAACTGGTCGCTATTTTAGCTAACACAACCTATTGCTAATCAACATTTGCTATAAATTATTCAATTTGTTTAGGTTTTAAAATACTTCTGTATTAAACAATCCACGCCCAACTACTTTTTTATAATAAAATTGCGTTCTTGCAAATAACGCTTTTATAATGTGTTACAATACATCCAGTCTGACTTTAATGCATGACTGCCTTATGAAGCTGATTGGACTTCCCATGTCAATTCAGCATTCTAAAGAAAAATAAACATCGACATCATTTTTCATAATAAAATTAAATAATCTTACATATTCGTTGACCATATTAATATTTTTTCCCCCATGCATGCTGCCACTCGATGGTCTTTACTGCCACACGCATAGCAAGCACCGATCTCGCGCCTTGGATTACGACAGTCTGCTGCAATGTGTCCTCGGCTACTACAATTGTGGCACCTAACATCGCGCAGTAGTCCGTAGTCGTCTTTCGTCCCGCTTCGATTTTAGTGAAGGGTTTCACTAGTTGCTCTTTTGATGTGTAGCATTGTAAGCAAGCTCGCGTGCGCAATCGGTCATCCGTTATGCCTTCAACTACGTATTCTACTAATTCTTCTTCATTAAACTGTACCTGATTTGCGAGAATTTCTTTGTCATTCAAATATTGTGAAAAATTTTCACCGGCCTTCCATTGCCGAGCTTCAAATCGTCGCCGCACCAACATTCGGCTTTCTTTTGAGCCGAATACGTTTTCCATTTGATAAATCAAAGAGTTCACTTCTTCCCTTGCAAAGTCTGGCTTACTGTGTAACCAATGCTGCGATTTGGCTTTCAACTTGTTTAACATCAATACGCGCAACTAATTTTCTTTAATATCGTAACTTCTGCCAACACTTCTAAGTTGTGTCACCCAAACGCCAACGTTGGTGCCGTCGTTAACTCGGGAATCATATTTTGTATCATATCCAGTGATATTGTTCGCCGGGTTACTCCCGTTTCTCGCTATTTCATCACCTCTCAATTGCCTCTGAAGCATTGCGTTCTCTCTTTCCAACATTTCTTTTTCACGCTTTAGCAGGTTTTCCTCACGTACCAACAATTCAAATTCTATAGCTCTGATGCTTGCGCGTGCATTTGTGTGTGCCGTTTGTTCTGTCGCGTTGCTAGTGGTCTGCTTGTTTCTCTGCTCACTTCGCTGTACCGTGCTGTAATCGACTTGAATACTTGGATATTCAGCTTCGGCTGCGCTGCCGCCGGCCAGCTGTGGTTTCTGCTTAGTGACGCCGTCGTTTATCTCCTCAGCACTTTTTGCAATGTCGCTGTTGACCTGCTCGTCTTCGTCATTTATCATGAACATATTTCGTTCTCCGCCGTGTTCGATGGGGCACTCACCCAATTCAATCGCTGGCACTTCGCTCAGGCGAAGTATCAGCATACTTTTTGTTCCACTGGCAGGAAGCTCAAGGTGCCGCAGCCATGTACGCAGCTGTGTAACTGTATAATAACCGAAATTTTCAGTCTCCATCACTTACATATATTCGTTTTCAACGCTTCTTTTTACACACTCATTTTTATTTAATTTACTTTTTACTACTAACTCTTTTGTCTCTTCGAAATGTTCACAAGCGTTAACGATTAAAAATACTATTAAAAAAAAGGCCAAATGGGATCAAGCCCTCCCGCTCAATACAAATAAAACGTCTATATTTTGAAATATATTAAGCTTAGGAGCAGCTTTTAAAACTTAGTTTTATTTCAGCTTTTACAAACTTTCAATTTTTACGTTACAGTCAAATATTTAGAGAATAAAAAAAATACTGATGACAGCTGCCATCTACAACAGTGCTGCCCTTTGTTGTGCAGGTTTCCTCCTTTGAGACGGTGTTGCCACATCCTGCCCCCGGTATGACGACCCGTGGGAGACAATACTCTCTTCTAGGCAACAGTGTCGTCACCACTTCGTCTTATGTCTAGCACTGCTATCTTCGCAGCTGGGCGGTGGCACTCGCCGGTCGATGTGCGAATAGTCGCGTTTCTGACCTGCCCGTCTTTGGCAGCATGTGCGCTGGTTACTACACCCTTTGGCCAGGTGTATCTGGAAAGATTAGGGTCAATGATGATCACCACGTCACCCTTTTCGATTGGTTTCATGTGGTCGAACCACTTTGTTCTTCTGGTTAACGGTGGTAACACTTCGGCCACCCATCGTTTCCAAAACATGTTAGCTAGGAACTGCGAGTGACGCCAGCAACTCTTCACGTATTCATCTGTTGGGCAAAATTTTCCCGGTGGTTTGCTACCGGAGGAGCTGCCCAGCAAGAAATGATTGGGCGTTAAAGCTTCGTGGTCGGCTGCACTTCTACAAGCAGGTTGTAAAGTTTTTCATCTGTTAGCTTGGTATCGGGTGTAACAATGCCGTATATTACGTTTTTTACTGAGCGTATCTTTCGTTCCCATGCGCCGCCCATGTGAGGGCTCGCTGGCGGGATAAAATTCCATTTGCATTCTGCGCTTCTTATCTGCGCTTGTAGAGTATCAAAGTCCGAAAACTTTGTGTAAGCTTCACGAAGCTCCTTCTCAGCTGCAACCAGGTTGGTGCCGTTATTGCTGAATATCTCAATGGGTTGATCTCTTCTGGAGATAAAAGTTCGTATCGCCATTACGCAGGAGTTCATGCTGAGTGAGTGTGCGTAAATATCACACCGTATCTTTTTTCCGTGCGCCTTCGAATGGACCAGGAACGGGCCGAAGAAGTCGATGCCCACCTGAGAAAATGGTCTTGAATAGGGCTCTACACGTCCTTCAGGCAGTGGACCCATTTCAAGCGGATGTGGCTTTGCGTCGCGTAGCTTGCAAAGTATACAGTTTGAGCGTGTAGAGCGTAGAGCTCGGCGTAGGCTAGGGATGGAGAATCGTTGAACTATCTCGTTGATAAACGTGTCATGGTGTACGTGCCGGTACTTGCGGTGATACCAATCAATTATAAGCTGCGTGATTTTGTGAGCTTTCGGCATAATTATTGGGTTTTTTGCTGCCTCTTCTATGGGTGCGTTTTCCAAGCAGCCGCGCATACGAACAATTTCATTAGCGTCTATAAAGGGTGACAGCTTTCTAAGCGGGCTACATTTCGGCAATACACATCGTGAGTTGTGTTGTAGACTGTCAATCTCGGCGTGGTAGGCATCGGTTTGGGCAAGACGGTAGAGGAAATATCGGCTCCAGAGAAGCTCGTAGGTGGTTAGATTTGCTGATTTGGCAGACGGACTGACTTGTATACGTTTTTTCTGCAGCTTTCAATGAAGCGCTTCACGTAGGCTACGCATCTCTCCAGACGCTCCCATTTGGAAAATCGGCCAACATCAATGATCGGTCTTACCTCTGTCTGAATTGCACACTGCAAAATCAAGTTGTGTTCTTGTTCGACAGGATAAATCTCATGCGTAAATCTCAACTCGTACTTTGGCCATTTTTCTTGCAGCGGGCGCAAGAATTCAGGACCGGCAAACCAAGAACTCGTTGGAGCGAACTCGTTGGTATTTTTCCACTTCGTTGCTGCATCAGCTACGTTTTGTTTAGAGGTTACGAAATGCCATTTTGCTATGTCACTGTTTTCTTGTATTTCTGCTACCCTGAACATTACAAATTGTTTGTATTTACGTGGATCGGAACGCAGCCATGTTAGTACTGTTTTCGGGTCAGTGTAAAACTGTGTATCATGAATTTCCAAGTCATGACCTCTGACAATCGCACCAGCTAGTCGTGATCCTAAAACCGCTGCTGTCAATTCCATTCGTGGTATTGATATTGGACGCAAAGGCGCAACCTTAGTCTTCGAACCGATAAGAGCGATATGAGTTCTATGCTCGTTCACTACCCTAAAGTAGGCCACCGCGGCGCTTGCAGATTCACTTGCGTCGACGAAAACATATAGTTCGACTCTGCATTCCTCTTTTCTAAAGTTGCCAAAGTAACATCTTGGAACTTTCACCTCGCAATCATGCTTAAATATTGAAAGCCATTGCCTCCATGGAATTGCAAACTCTTCAGGAATTGTGTCATTCCAGTTGATGTCACTTCGCCATATGTCTTGCAGTAATATCCTTATGCGAATCGTATAAAATGGCAGAAAACCTTGTGGATCATATATTGACATCAGCAGCCGGAAAAGTTCTCTCTTATTTGGTAGTCTTTCGGCACATAAAATTTCCTTGCTGGCTTTGGTAAACTTCGTGTTGAACGTAAACATGTCGTTGCTAGTTTGCCACCACAATCCTTTTCTGGCTCAACCGCTTGGTCGATTGTTTTTCCCGCTTTACAGAAATCGTTCATAGGGTTTGTCTCCCCGAGAGCATGAACAACTTGTGCGCAGTTTGAAACCCAACCTCTAATGTGAAAGTATCCACGCCTATGCACCTCTTTTACGTCCTTGGCCAGCTAAATGGCTTCCTGTGGACTGTCAGCGCCGTCCAATAAATCATCCACGTAATTCCTTTCGATGATCGACTTGGCAGCCCTCGGAAATTCGTCAAAAAATTATTTAGCGTTCTTATCTCTTACATATTGGGCGATAGCTGGCAAGCAGCTGGCTCCGAATGACATCACTCGCAGGACATAGATATTTGGCACTCGAGTGTCATTAAAATCGCGCCAAAGGAACCTTTGCGAGTGGTGATCTTCGTTATCCACACTGACCCTGTGAAACATTTCATGAATATCGGCACAGATGCCAATCATGCCAATTCGAAAGTTGTATAAGACATTCGTAAGCGGTCGCAATAAATCTGGACCCTTCTCTAGACATCCGTTAAGAGAGAATCCTTTGTATACCGCAGCAGCGTCCCACACCAATCTTGTCTTGTTGGGCTTGTTGGGGTTTTTAACGGAAAATATCGGTAAGTACCACTTGCGCTTGTAGTTCATATCGACTTCGCTCTCACCGAGCTTTCTGATGTATTGCTTTTCTTCCATACTGTGTATGTGCGCGTTCACCTTCTCTTTCAAGCCCGGATCCTTGTGGAGCTTCTTCTCAAAGCACTCAAGTCTACGCTTTGCCAACTCGTAACTGTCTGGCAATGATATATCATCCATACGCCAAAGAAGTTTCGTTGTGAAGTAGCCGCCAGTGCGCTTCACGTAATTCGCAAGTTCATTTTTATCACCATCATCTATTAAATCACGGGATGGCGCTTTTAATTCTGTACTCTCGAGCTTTATGTTTTCAGTTAGGAGCTTTTGGAGCGCTATGTCATCGTGGCATTCGCATATGTGTAACTGCAAGTCCTCACGTGGATTTAACTTGTTCTGCTTTAAAACACCGTAAATTGTCCAGCCTAGACGAGTTTTCGTTGCAGCTGGCTCGTCAACCCTTCCTTCTCTGAACTTCATAGGCATTGCTACGTGTTTGTTATTTAAGCCAATTATCATTTGAGGTACCACTCCTTCGCATGAATGCACCGGCAAACCCCTAAGGTGTTTATATTTCTGATCCAGTTCTGCCATTATCAGAGATTGTGGAGGCAAATCAAGCTTGTTCACCGTGCGGACATCAAACAAATTGTACATTTTGTTTTTTCCATGTGCTGACACTTGCAGGTTGACAAGTGCGGAATTTTCATCTACACGAATGGAGCCATCGGTCCAACGCAAACGAAGCTCGGACCTTTCACCTTCAAGTTTCAACTTCTTCAGTATATCGTGCTGGATGATTGTAGGGCCTGACCCATCATCAAGAAGTGCGTATATATCTGCAGTAGCATGTTGAGTGTGGATTGTAATGGGCAAAATTCTGTATGGAACGTTTGAAGATTTTTGTACATGCACCATCACAATGTTTTCTCGAGAGTTATCGCTTTCTGCCTCCGGTTTGTGCAACAATATATGATGCTTTGCTGTACAGTTGTTTTTTCCGCATTTTAACAGACTGTATATAATATGCCCAGGTCTGTCAAATATCAATCGTAGTGTTGAAATAACATCAGGTACTAATACTGGAATCAAAAGTTGATTTCTCACGTAGTCGAGGGCTTTGCCCTTTAACGCATGCTGCAGTCGAAGTAGATTTTCATCGTCAGTATAGCCACAAAGACGCGTTGAATTTTCATAGCTGCTGATAAACATCGGCCACTCCTCCGGTTTGCCACTAAAGTATGGCAACTCCTTTGACAAGGCCTTTCTTGCCTGAATTTGTGCAGTTGTTAAGTTGAAATTCGGTTACCGTTCACCTGCCCCACACCCGTTGCCGAAGAAGCCGTCCCGAAAAATGACAGAACCACCCCCGTCATACTCTTGCCTGTAAAGGTCATTATTTAAATTATAATTTGCATGTGTATTACATGCGTTTGATTGGCCCTGCCCGAAAGTCATGTACTCATTCAGTGGCCTTGCCTACCCCTGTTCGTATATGCATACTGCGCACCTGGTTCCCGTTGCACATGAAAGGGTACTGCGCCCGCATTATGCTCCAATGGATTACCTCGCAACGAAATGTTCTTCACGCCCGTAGTCAGCACATGCGTGCTCGTGTTTGGCGGAAAGAAATTGCTTTGTGCGCTAACGCCCGTGTATTGCGCGTTCGTGCTACCCTGTGTGCCTGTATTTAGCGCATTGAATGTATCATCCACGCTCGTAGTCGGCACCGTGGTAACCTCAATTGCTTTTACATTCGGAGTGTTTTGGCGGCTCTGCCAAAAGTAATTTTCCTTGTGTAAGTGGAGTACTTGATTTTGCAACTCTTTTATGCTTTGCAAAACAGATAACATACATTTTTCAATTGAGCCACTGCACTTTTCTGCATTTTCTGTGGCGTGTGGAATCGCGTAAGCAGCAGTTCCTGCACCAGCAGCTTCACCCTCGTTTTGACTATTGACCACGGTTTTGTTTGTGTCACAATAATTGCACACCCAGTCGATGACTTCGACACCAGCAAAAACATTAGCGTAGACAAAATGGAACCAGCTATCACAGCCGTCGCATTGAACCATATCACCCTCCTCGGGCTTCTTGCAGATAGCGCAATCGACCATAGCGTCAGAAGACACGTTCATATTGATCAATCCAGCAGTCTTTTTTCCTGTAAAAGCTCCAAGCCGCCGTAAAGATTTGCGGCAGGTAAGTTTTTTAAAGAAATGTTTAAAATAACCAGTTTTAAGAGCAGCCCCGCCCAATACAAATAAAACGTCTATATTTTGAAATATATTAAGCTTCGGAACAGCTTTAAAAAACTTAGTTTTCAATTTTTACGTTATAGTTTAGAGAATAAAAAAAATTCAGATGACAGCTGCCATCTACAACAGTGCTGCCCTTTGTTGTGCAGGTTTCTTCTTTTGAGACGGTGTTGCCACAAATACTCCCGCGTTCGCTCAATGTTAGCACAAAACTGAACTTTATTTCATCATCCTCTTTTAGTTGTTACAAACGAGTGAACATTTGAATGCAATAAATGACGAGTAGCAATAGTAATAAACACACGATGCAGTGAAAACAAGGTAACGACAAAAGCACTTCCGTTACTTCGTACTTGCTTCGTTTGACAGAATGACGTAGCAAGATGTTCTGAGTGTTTGTTTAGGAATACAGACTGAGAAGCACAGTTTGTGCTGGGCGTTTTTTATGATAAACGCTAATTTTGAAATATTTGTGTAAAATTATCTTAAAAATAAAGAAAATAAAGTGCCGCGTTTTGAATTGTGCAAGCAATAGCTAAAACAAAGATAGAAAGTGCAGTTTTTTCAAATTTCCTGCTGATGATACTGTGGCTGTGTGTGTGCGTGCGTGCAATTCTTTGTAATTGCTTTATTATTGTCAAATTATCACCCTCCTCTTTTCATTATTCTTAGCAGAGGATTTATGTGACGTGTACGCTGCCGGCGTTGTCGCAATCTTGTCTTCTATAATTCTTGTAATAAACATTTAGGAAATGAATACATATAAGAATGAATAGACAAGGATAAATGCCAATTACGAATATTGAATAGAGAAACACAACTTAACCCTTTGTTGGACTAACACTTAAATATTACGTTAACCCCTCATAACACTTAACTGCTACATAAGGTAATATGCAGTACATATATACATAAATAAGTAATAATACTTATAAATTAAATGACAGGTTTGTTTTAACAAAGAAATTAGTTACAAACGTATGAATTAATAAGAACTATATTGGAAGATGGTATATCTATTAAGGGCTAAGTACTGAAGTAATTATAGATAGCTTGTCTAAAGTTGCTTTTGTGTATCTGCTTTCTAATATTGGCAGGGATAGAGTTCCAAATGCGGATAGCGTTAACGAAGAACAGCCTTGCTGAGACCAGTGAGGTGAACTGAGGGACTATAAGGTCCATTATGCGGTCAGATTTGCTAAAACACAACTTATCATAGAGGTAGTTAGTAGATTTCCAAGTGATACGCTTATATAAAAATATACAATTGTTGGCCTTGTGATACTCCGAGGTCTCACAGCCTAAAAGTCAGTGCTTCTATGGAGAAATATGTTCAAACCTTGATAAGCCATAAACATAGCGCGTCACATTATTTAACAATGTCGTAATCTTACGCGCAGAGCTACTATCCAGCTTACTATATATATAATTAGCTGTAAAGCAAGACGACGTCTTGTTTGAAAGGGGGTATAAAATCCAGAATGCCGCAGACTCTTCAGTGTGACATATCAATTGCTTACTATTTTGTGGACATGATCAGTACAAGTGAGATTAGAGCTTATAACAAAACCTAAATTAGTTATTTTGCGAACTATCTTTATTGGCTCATTGTCAATGCAGAGCGGAGGTAAGAGTTTGAAGCCTTTGTTTTTTTTGGTTATACAAGGTTTTTCAATAGGGACGCTACAAAAACAGACCGATAGTGACAGCAAACGACGCCATATTTATTCCCGCTCTTTTGACATTTCTCTTCAGTAAGGTTTGCCATTTCATCATGGAAAGATATAGGATCCAACAACGAGTCGAAATTATCAAAATTTACTTCCGAAATTCGGCCTCAATTCGGTCAATGGCCTCAACTTTAAGAGCGCTACGTTCAATTTATGGTCGTCGTCATTTCTGGCTGAATGGCTTCGTCATTAAGCAAAATATGCGTTATGGTACAGGCAGCAGTCCACACGTACTCTATGAGTCAACATTGCATCCCGAAAAAATTACGGCTTGGTGCGGTTTATGGGCCGGCGGCGTCATTGGGCCGTACTTCTTCCGTGATGATCAAGACCGGCACGTTACTGTGAATGGGAATCGCTACCGCTCAATGATAACCGAATATTTTTGGCCCGAATTGGATGATATGGACTTGAACAATATGAGGTTTCAACAGGACGGCGCCACAAGCCACACAGCGAATGTCGCAATCGATTTATTGAAAACCAAATTTGGTGAACGTGTTATCTCACGAAATGGCCCAGTCAGTTGGCCGCCTCGGCCGTGCGATTTGACGCCGTTAGACTATTTCCTGTGGGGCTATATCAAGTCTATGGTCTATGCCAACAAGCCAGCGACGATTGATGAACTTCGTACGTATATCGAACGTGAAATTGCAGCAGTATCGGCCGATTTATGCTTGAAAACCGTCGAAAATTGGGTTCAGCGTCTGGACTTCTGCAAGGGTGACCGTGGTGCCCATGCAAAAGAAATCGAGTTCCATACATGATGTCATCGAATGTACTTTTACAGGAATAAAGAATTTGATTCATATCCCAAACCGTTTTTGTTTTATTTAAAAAAGCTTTTGT
Organism: Anomoia purmunda; assembly: GCA_951828415.1. NCBI lineage: Eukaryota > Metazoa > Arthropoda > Insecta > Diptera > Tephritidae > Anomoia > Anomoia purmunda. The sequence continues at coordinate 68,958,652 of OX639998.1, read as the reverse complement.
GCATTCCTATTGCAAGACCCGATATATTGGTAACACACAAGATTTAGTACAATTTAAATAAAGACCATTATCACTAGCCCATCTGGAGTTTGTGGATTGCGCCAAATTAACATTAGCACAAAGACGGTCGGCTTTACTAACAGGTCCAAATAAGTAAAACTGGATGTCATCTGCATAAGCATGTAGATTTGCAGGCAAACGTGGAAAACATCATTTAAAAATAAACTGAAAAGCAACAGGCCAAGAATAGAACCTTGGGGTACACCAGCTGTCACCGCTTTCAGTTTTGAAACGTCAGCACCAAGCGCACTGTGCCCAAATCCAAAATAGTTTTCCAGCTTGCTACATAAAAGTGCATGACTAACAGAATCGAAGGCCTTAGAGAAATCTAGTAGACAGAGTAATGTTAAGTGGTTTTTATCAAAGGGCATTCCAATGTCATCTAATATTTTTACAATGGCAGTGGTGCAACTATGATTTTTCCTGAATCCGTATTGCACAGGGGAAAGAAGATTTTTATTATGGACATGCGAGAGATCTGCTCCACCATTAGCGTCTCGAAAATTTTGGAGAGAGCCGACAAAATACTGATCAGAGCTCTTTTTGGCAACAGGCAGTAAGTACTGTAGGAGCTTTCCACATGTGCGGAAAGGAAGACGTAGTTGCACCATCATTTATGGTTTGGGTAAGAGTTCCACGGATATGCGGCAAGAAAACTTTTATAAACTTTATTGGGAGTCCATTTTCGCCTTCAGCGTTTGAACTTATCCTAAGAACACATTTTCCCACATCATATTCTGTCACTGTGGAAAACTCAAACAGTATGCCGCTAAAACATAAATCACTACACAGAACAAATGAAGGTAGATCTGCACTTGACGTACAACTTTGAAGGAAAGCATCATTAACTAAGTTCGGAGGTAAGGTACAACGCACGTACTCCTTCCTTCGTACCTTTAGATTGAAAATATTGCGCCAAAAAGCTTTAACTGAAAGATTTGTATTTAATTTTACACCGAAGTAAGCCTGTTTTTCATATTTGATAATACGTTTTGCTTTATTTCCAGCAGTCTTGAAAGCATCCCCGTTTTCCAAGGCAGGCTTTTTCTTCCATCTAGAGTGTAGTCTATTCCGATCCTTAATAGCTACTTGGACCCTTTTATTGTACCACGGACAAGAAGAACATCTTTCCGGAACAACACGGACAGCCACATATTTGTCAAAAGCAGATTTCAAAATACCAACAAGAAAATCAAGTTCGTCATCAATAGCCAGCAAGCACTCCAGTCAATACTGCTTTAGACAGAGAAAAGCTCACTTGCATTAAGATATCGGTAGTCTCTGTAATTAGGTCAAGGTGCGATACGAAGGATATTTGGTCAAACTTTAGAACACTGGTGAAGTCAGAAACAATAAAATAGTCAAGTAAACTATGGTTGCATGTTATGGCGTACCTTGTTGGAACAATACTGTTTACTAATCTAAGTCCGCTGGTAGCAACACAATCAAGAAAAATATCACAATCACGTACAATAATATTGATATTAAAATCCTCACACACATCAATATTACTATAATCAACAATATAATCAGATTAGACATCAAAAAACGAGTTTAGGCATACAGATTTATGAGGATTGTATACACAGGAGACAACAAGGGCTTTAAAATGCTTACCAGACACCTCAACTATTATAAATTCTCTGTTGTTACCACCTGATTTAGATAGGAGTCTCTTATGAAGATTGCATCTACAATAAGTAGCAACTCCACCACCTCTCTTGCCGATCCTATCATTTCACATTATATTATAGTTATATATACCAGCAAAGGTATCACTTAAACTAAAATCAAACCATGTCTCAGATATACAAACAATATCAATTAACAAACACTCAAACACATTTCTAACATAGTCAAGCCTGTCAGCATTTAAGCTACGTGCATTGTCCTTCTGTTGGCTACATAAATCATTAATCTTGACGAGGCTGTTATCAGTAACGCTAGAAGCCTTGCATTGCGTATTCATGTGGATAATAAACAAAAGCAACTTTAAGTTTAACAGAAACGGTGAGGAGAATAACGGTGTAGAACAGAACAGAACCTTAATTACATACTTAAGAGTATAATGAAAATAACAACTGAAAATAGAATAACACATATAAAGTGAGTACAGCGAAATCAGAGGAGATTTTAATAGTAGGCGTACTCTTTTCGCAACGTACATATACAGCGCCTTTGAGCGTAAACACCGCCTCCACCTTTTCCGCATGTCTTATCTTGATTGCCTCCTGCAACAATTTTCTGTTCTCAACAGAGAGACTCCCAAAAATGCTAAACCTCCCCTAAATTCCCAACGCATTAAGAGGAATTCCAGATTTAATTCTCTTACGACATTCCGTGAATGCTCGAAGAGTAAGGTTGCGGTCCAAGGGAGAATAGAATTTTATAATTATAGCGCTATTTGGATTCACCGTTGACTTTTTGGGGCGGAATATATCCTTTATCTGCGGCACTATGTAGTCAATAGAAAGACAAATTTGATTGAAGGTGCTGTTGAGGTTTTCACCTTTCATATACAGCACACTAAATGCATTAGCATCAGAAGCGTGATCAGAAGTTTCCTTCTGCGACAGCACACTTTCAAAAGACGTCCGTAGAAATTTTATTTCACCTTCTTGCTTTACCATCTCAGCCTCCAATTTCGCAATCCGCTCCGCTGACTCGTCCGCTTTTCTTGTCAGTGCAGAGATTTCACTTTCTAACTTTTTAGAAAGCTTCTCTTCTATCTGCGAAATTTTGGGAGAGAGACCTTCAAAGAGAGAATGCAGCTGATCCGCATTAGAAGCAATAGAAAATAAATTCAGCGAGCGAATAAAAGAAATGCAAAAAGTACAGAAAAAATGTGAGGTAAACATAACTGAAGTCCAAAAAATGAAAGATGTAGCAGAGACATTTAAGAGAGATTGTGAAAAGCTATGCAGTGAAATAAAAAACAACAGTGATGAATATAAAAAAGCACAAAATGAAATAAAAAATCTAGTAAGTAAACCAAAATCGAGTAATAGCCAAAAGTCATTTGCTGAAGTTCTAAAAAAGGATACAAATAAGAATAAACTGCAATCTTTCTTATGTACCTCTAATAATAAAAACTAAATCAAAGCAGAGTAGTGACCAAACAAGAAATGATCTTAATAGAAAATTGAATTGAGAATAAATGATATACAAACAAAATCTAATGGGATTATAATAATAAAAAGTGAAAATGATAATGAAAAAATAAAATCAAAAGTGTCATAGAGGACCGAATTGATGAAAATTATGAAGTAAAAACTCCTGACGCTAGTTACCTGAAACTTGTGCTAGTTAGAATGAAATTTAAACATACGAACGAAAGTATAATTGAATTGTTAAAAAACAAAATTAAATGTATTGAGGAAGCAAATATAAAAGTTATTAAACAATATGAAACAAAAAGACAAAATGCAATATATTACAACGATGTCATTGAAGAGGACCCGTATCATTCCCAAAAGTCATTGGTGCAGAAAGACTGAATATCGGTGGGAAAAGTGTGCGAAGTGCAAAGTGTTTGATGGTATTTATGTCGAACAGTACCTTAAATGCAGAGGATTGAACCATAAAGCTGCCGAATGTAAAAATTAAGAAACATGTTTGAAATGCTTAAAAAAACATTGATCAAAGGAGTGTAATTGTGAAGTGGTTAACAAATGTATAAACTGTGTACGTGGAAATGAAATCAAAGTGAGTAATAATATTTTACTCGAACATACATGGACTAATAAATAACAAAGCTGAATTTGAAACCCTTGTAGAAGGATATCAACACGATATTATAATTTTGTCAGAAACACATGTAACTGAAGACTCTTCGAGGTCTGTGAAACGTAGTGAAATAAAAATAAACAACTTTAAGGAGTTTAACTGTGTATCAAACTGACGAAGAACTGGCGGGGTACTAATTTATACGCGTAAGGAAATCAAGTAAAATATACTATTTTACAAGTGACTCAAAAACTTCGATGATAACTATAAAATGTATGCTAGATAGAAATGAATTATACATCATGGGCATATATACATAGGTCGCCGGAAACGAATAAATATAATATAATAGGTGGTAATTTCAATATTGATTGGTCGAAAACCAGTTCTTATTTCCACTATACCAAAGCCGACTTTAACAAGATACTGGATAAAAACTTAAAGTTTGTTGAATCACATACAGTAAACCAAAATACGCGTCTACTAGAAAAATGCATTGAAGACTAAGTTTTGAATAATACAAAAACAAAAATAATGCATATCAGTTCGGATCACAACAAATGGTTTAACTCAAAGTTGAATAGTTTAAAAATACAAAAAGTCAAAGCATACCAGATAGCACGAATTGTGAGTGGCATCAACTCTTGGGAAAATCATAAAAATGTATTTAAAACCTGCAAAAAGGAGACAAACAAAGCAGAAAACAAATACTTTAAGCTACGTTTATGACCGAGCGGATTCGCATCGCGCAATGCGATGAAAATCGCTCTATCGCTACCAGCGGTTTCGCTGGTTCCGTTCGAAGTTTCTTTTACTTTTCATTAAAAACGACATGTGTGCACACGTTCGTAAAATTTTGCTTACAGAAAGTAGTCTTTTAGTGCGTCAGCAGATTTTAAGATTTTGTAAACAGAAAAGATTCCAAGTGCATCCAATTTCCAAAGAACGCAAACGCCATGGAGAGTTCCATCATTTACACACACGCCTTCTACAATATCCGGAGAAATGTATGGAGTATTACCGAATGAGAATTGACACGTTTAATTACATATATCTTGAATAATATATCCAAACATATAGAAAAAAATACTAGAAATCAGAAAACACCAATTGATGTTGCAGAAAGGCTCGCACTGACCATAAGGTAAGTATTATACAATGTTATGTATCCATTCCATACATTTTTATTCAATTTCAATATTTATACTTGTTCACTTACATATGTATGTATGTATTTATTATAATATTACACACATTAATATTAAGTAGCTTGATTAAAATTTTGCGCATTTGGAAAAATGAAGCTGTTTGAATCCTGCGTTTCAATATTTGGGTTGCTACTCACATAACTAATAAAAGAAACTGGCGTAGCCGATTCCTGATTAGCCCTGCCGTACATAACGTCGTACAGAACCTTCTGCATTTTTATGCGAAATTTTAGTTTTTTTTCTTCACCCATATTTTTCATGTACTTTTTGAAACTCATAAGAAAATGGTAATCATCATCCTCCTCAGCGTTGCTTTTTTCTAGAAGCTTAAGCTTCTTTTCCTCCAACTCCGAAAAACGCTGAGCTTTCTGTAAGTTTTTTCTTTAATTTTTTAGGTGTAGGCTGCATCAATTTTATGGATTCAGGAGTTTCCGATTTATCTTCATCACCAAGTTCCACCAATTCATCACAACTTGTTTCATTGATCAAGTTACCTGACATGGAGCGCGGTTCCATAATATCTTGTAAAAAACACATATCCTTAAAATGTGTCCATTTTGAATGCGGCATTGCAGCGCTGCCTGAAGCCACTACAGTTTCCTTACGAAGTTCTCTACGATAGGTGTCTTTCAAGTTTTTCCATTTTTTTGCACCAGAGCCAGCTGAAACACATGTAAAGAGAAGAATTTCGTTTAAATTTATTTTCAGGTTTTTAGCAACAGGAAATTCATTCCGTTTGTTCAAAAAATGTTATATTTTCTTAAGTATAGGCTGTTTATTAGATAAAAATAAAATAATACTATTACTTACCTTCCAAACCGCATTCTGTTTCTACTTCTTCCCAAGCTTTTCTGATTTTGGTTCTATTATGATAATCTGGATGACGCAGATTCCACAAACATTCTTTATTTCGCACTTTTTCAATAAATTTTGATCGCTGATTTTCGTCGCTAGCAGTCGCTCCATTTTCGCTGAAATCGCTTTTCGCTGAATTGCTGCACGATAAACACCTCCGTATGAATTTATGTATTTGATCGCTAGTAGCGATTTTCAACCCATCGCGCGACGCGAATCCGCTCGGTCATAAACGTAGCCTTATTATACTGAAAATCAATAGCGCGGAAGACCAAAAAGGGATGTGGAGAATATTAAAAAAGTTAACACTTGGCGAAGATAAAAATGATAGAATCAATGATTAATAAAATTAAGAAATAAAAGATAAAAATGATATACCAAAGAAACTTAATAAATATGTTATAGCATCCAAATTTTAAATCGATCAATTGAAAAAGTAAGATACATAAATAATGTCGAATATCGGCCAGAATCATTTCAGTTCCAAGAAATAACAATGTGTGAGCTAAAGTTAATAAGTAAGCAAATGAAAAACAAGAAGGATAATGACAAAGTGAACCCAAAAATGATAATTGAAAACTTGAATGTGTTTGATCCACTCTTAACAAAACTTGTGAACCAATTATTGACTCAAGGAGTATTTCCTGATTCGTGGAAGAATTCAATATTAACCCCAGTAGAAAAAAATAGCAAGGACAAGAAAATGTGAAGAGCTTCGGCCAATAAACACCCTTAAAACATTTGAAAAATTTTTAGAAAGTGTCGTGAAAAAGCAACTACAAAAGGTTCTAGAAACGAGTATGATTTGTCTATAAATCAATGGGGGTTTTGTAAAAATCACTCATGTGAAGGTACAGTAAATTATATCGTTAACGAATGGAAGAGATGCACACGAAAGACAAAAAAAATGGCTTTATTCCTCGACTTAAACATAGCATTTGAAACAATACACAGAGAAGTACTTATTAAAAATCTGGATATGTTCGGAATAAGGGGTAAAGAGCAACAATGGTTTAAACAATATCTCTCAAATCGCAGACAACAAACTAAAGTAAAATATGCGAAATCTAATTATGAAGTGGTGAATACGGGAGTGCCACAAGGATCGATCTTGGGCGCAATCCTGTTTATAATATATATAAATGACGTTGAGAAAGTAATAATAAACTCAAAACTTGCAATGTATGCTGGTGATACTTTAATCCACACAATGGCGGAATCAGTGGAAGAATGTAAACAAAAATAGGATGTGATATGAAGCAAATAACTATGTGGTTGAAAATGAATAGGTTGAAACTAAACGAACGAAAAAAATGATGTTAATAAATTCAAACAGCGTAATAAATTTAGTAATAAATCAAACAACCGTCGACCAAGTAAAATCTGTTAATTATTTAGGAGTAATTATAGACAGCCAGCTTAAATTTAATGAACAAGTCGATTATTTATGTAAAAAATGTGGTAAAAAAGTTAATTTCTTTAAAAGAATACGCAATTAAAAAACTTACATCAATAAAAATCTGCAATACAATAATAAATCCACATTTTGAATACTGTTCAACAATATTGCTTACATGTTGTAGTCAAGCGCAAATAGGAAGAATGGAGAAACTGCAAAATAAATGTATTAGGTGTATAATCAAATACAGCTTACACCAGTAAGCTTAATGCTACAAACATTGAAATGGATAAGCATTGGCCATATTTAAAATCAAACATTCCAGATCCGACATATCTAACTAACTTACTACATCCAATATGTTGAAAATACGCATAAATATCCAGTGAGGAATGCAAACGTCTTTAGACTTGAGTTACAAAAAACTACATCAGCGCAGAATACATTGATGCATAAGGCCTAAGTCATTTAAACTCACTCCCAAACGATGTGGGAAAGGAAAATAATATAAAACATTTCAATGAAATGGGCATAGATTTTGTGATACACTAGTTTATATATAATGAAATTTACAATATATAAGTACATACAAGGATTTTTTAAATTGTCAAGCATGTAAACATTTTAATAAAATTCAAATCCATTCATTCAATCAAATCACAATTGTATATATTTTTGCCACATGTTTTTAATTTTTGTTTTTAATTTAATTATTCATTCACTATCACTGTTCCACTTTAAGCTTTAAATACACAATAAATACATGTAAATGTTTTGCCAACCTGCATAAGTTTTGCAAAGCTTTTTTCATGTAATGAGGTATATGTGTATATTCTCATTTATAATAATTAACTAACTAAAAAATACTAAATTAATAAATACACTAAACTCTATATTTCTTTCTGAACATCAACAAAATCTTACTTTCTTGAGTTTTGCTATTTATTCGTATCTTCATTCGCTTGCACATTTGTTAACATCAAGTTTTATATATTTCCCTTGTTATCATTAAATTCAACATTTTTGGTGACTTATTTAACAGAAACGTATGGCGGCAGCTGATATTAAATGTCAGAAATAGCCTTTATTAACTGTCAGGCATAGAAATTCGCTCAGGGATTGACATACAAATGGTGAGGGTTGCTACATCAAATGATCTCAGCTGTGACAAATTTTGATGTCAGCCCTGTTAACGACCATCGCGGAATAGTTTCCACTGTGGATTTGCAGCTTCGCATACTGCTAAGTTCTCTGGTATTACAGAGAATTCCTTGAACTTATTTTTGATACCCGATGAACATATAAAACTAACCGGCAAACTAAGCACTAGTTTGAGTTAATTTTGGTGGTTAAACCCGATTGTAAGCAAAATTTGGCAAATCTTTATTTTTAAAGCTCGCAATTACTATTATTAGATAGCACTGTATGGTTAAATTTTTTTATTTTATGAAAAAGTTTATTTAATTAATTAATCGGACTCTGGTAGACGAACACAAGCGGGACAAGTGGAAAGGGCACCTGAAGTCCTGGAACTTCGCGGCGGGTGTGGGTAAGCTTTGGACCACCGTGAGGTCCTTGTCCAACCCGGCGAAGCCTGATGATCGAAGGAGATTTCATTCGGTGACCGCGCCCCTCGTCGGACCTGAAGAGATGCGCGAGCTACTTTAGCTGACAGTTTATGCTGCATCCTTCGGTGGATAGGACTAAAGGTCTCCAGAAGGCTACGCAAACTTGCTTACACCTTTGGCGAGGTTGCAGAAGCCATGGGGAAGACGAAATCTTCCAAGGCCAGTGGTCCTGATGGACTAAGCAGACCTTGCTCGTTTCTGCAGTCGTCAATAAGTACAGAGCCGCAAGAAAGTCCTGAAGTCACTAGCCGGCAGCACTTGGGGCAAAGACAAAGGAACGTTGTTGGCAATGTACAAGGCGATTGGCCGGGCGGTTTTAAACTATGCCGCTCCAATTTGGTCGCCTGGGACAAGCAGGATCCAGTGGATGAGACTACAGGCTACCCAGAACGCAGCACTCTGGATGGCAACGGGATGCCTTCTTAGGTCATCTGTCGAACACCTCCACCATGAGGCTTCAACGCTCTCAGTTAGGGAGCACAACTTTATGCTCACCAAGCAGTTCCTCATTGGCTGCCACCGTAGTGGCCACCCAAACGGGTACTTGCTTGATGAGCATCCGCCTTGATATGTCCGACGAGATCAAGTCGGTCACCATCAACAGACTGGACCCTGCTGCCCACCGGGTAGTCATTAACAACATTCACTGAGAGACAATCACCACATTCATCAACTCTCGTCCTGTGAATGCCGTCCTAGGGGTTAAACCACCACCCATAGCAGAGCAGAGGAGAGAGGCCTTGTGAATCTCGCGTCACTCTGGCTCAACTACGTTCTGGATATTCCTACCTGTCCAGAATCAACCCAGACATTCTTAATGGGTGTCCGCACATGCCCTTTAAAACCGACTCATCAAACCGCCCTTTCCCTTTTGTCCGACCCTGTCGAAACTGCGCGCTTCTTGGGCCTCCCCCTAGATAAGTTTGGTGATAATGACCATGGTTGAACCGATCGTGCAGGGTCTGAGTAACCGTTACAACAACAAAAACCGTGACATTAACCATAACCTTTCACATCCCGTTTGAGTTGTTTGCTTTTTGAACAAAGTTACAAATGTAACGCAAAGCCAAAGTTTTTATTTCCAGTCATCGCTATTTTTGTTCACTGGGCATAACTTTCTCATCAAGACTTATAAAATACAAGATTGCGCCTACTGCACTGAGAGCACTGGTAGAACAAAGAAAAAGTTATCAAAAATTGAAGAATTTTGTTTGCTGTTGTTTGTGTTAAATTAAAGAATGGGTCTTATCAAATCGTCAAAGGGAGGACTCGATTTCCGCGGAATGCGTAATCTAGTATTCTATCATTCTCGTTCTTTCATTAGCAGAATGCCGTCAAGTATGAAGCTTCGTACCTGCTTTATGATCTTGATTGTGCTCTGGGCCGGCGGCCGGAGGTCAAAAGCCGCAGGTTTCGGGTGCTGCACCCACTCGGTCTGTATGCAATATCCAAAAACCTTTGTACAAATAACTAAACATTCCGCAAACTAACACATGGAAAATTATTAAGTGAAGTATTAACAAAAAGTGCAACATTGAAAAACTACGATCAGAACCGCTTTGTGGAAAATCACATTTACCCCTACTTGGTGTAAAAAATGCCCTTAAAATTATGGTAAACTAGATTTTATCTGGGATGCTGGAATGGGGGTACAATAGAGCTCAAGTCGTTATGCTCAATCCCCATCAATAATAATAATAATGTTGGACCAGCTTGCTGGTCATTGGAAGCGCATTGTTTGTGGCAGCTGGCGCACCAAGCTATTTTTTGTAGTACACTAACACATGCGATTTGGAAGCCAAAACGCCGCGACATTTGCGACAACGATAGACAAAAGCATTCGAATTCTCCTGTCTGGCGGTCGGATCCAGTTTGATCAGGCTATTGAAGGCTTGTGGAAATTTTTTAGCCGCCAAAATAGTTTATGGTGAAAGCAGCCGTTGCAGTCAAAATTTTTAATTACAGATCAAAAAGAAACAATTAATTACATACCTTTAGACTATGTTCAGGTTTATTGTCAATTAAGAGCATTTCAGTAATTTAAGCCTTGATTGTAACGAAATTTACCATACAATTTATTTATTGCCAATTGTGATACTATTTAATTGACCATAAATTTGTGTCAGATGAGCTATACAACCCTTTAAAGTCTGTTTAATGAGATATGTTCACTGAGCAAACGAAATGCCATGAAAATTAAATGTCAAAAAAAGGACCCAAATGACATTCAAATCTGAAAATATAGCGCCGCACAATGGCGGACAAATTAATGGTGAGTAAATTTACAAAAAAATAATTTTAAATTATAAATTTCTTTTAAAATGTTTTTTTAATTACAGAACCAACACCAAAACGCAAGTGGGGAGTGAGGGCAGCGAAGCCGCGGTTCTGGAACTGTGGGAAGAGCGAGTGGAGGAGCTCCGTGGTATGCGGAAGAAAACGCACATCTACGCGGAGAAAGCGCTTGACTTATCCCAGCTCGGATATACCCATACTTCCAGAGATGTACAACTGAAATTAAAAAATTTTACACAACGCTACAGGTATCTATGTACATACATACGTATATTCAAGCTTAAACGCAACATCTAGGAAAGAAAAGGCAGCGGGGGTATGGGTGGCTCACCTTCTACATGAGTGCACTACGAAAGAGTGCATCAAATAATCGGAGGATTCAAAGGCAATTTACAAACATATGTATATAATGAATTGACGCTTAAAAGGATTGATGGTACGTATGATTTTGTTTAAATACAATTACTTCCATATATAGTGCATACATATGAATACATATGTATGTGTACATATGTACATACTCACCGCTATGTAAATCATGCAGTATTAGTTCTTGTAATATTGACAATATTTTTCGTGCTAAATTTTTTGAATAAGTTAATTCAATATCATAAAGCATTTCGTGCATGCGCTGTATTGATGAAAATGTGCAATACCGTCTGTAAGAAAAACTATCCAAAAGCTAATGAAAATTTTTAGGAACTTGAAACTGGACTTTATTATACTAAAATTTAATGGGCAGCAAAACTGCGTAGGTACTGGAAAAGTTTCTAAAAATTCTAAGAGGAAAATTGCTTATTTTAATATAACTATTTTCAAGTTTGTCAAATCATCGTAAAATTTTTACGAATAATATAGTGTAGTTTTAAAAAAATTTATAATTTTGCTAGAAAAATTGTATCATAATTATAAAAAATAATACTGCACTATTTAGCTGCGAGCCTCAAGTACGGTATTGTGCATATTAGAAGCTACAAAACTGAATATAATACAGTTGGTAAGCTATGTTTATTAATTTAAATTTAAAAACTTATTTAAAAGTATACATAGTTGATTTTATACCATAAACCACATAAATAAAAGTTCCAAACATCTTAGTAAATCTAGAAAAGTTCGACAAATTTATAAACTTTTTAATCCGGATAGGAAATTGTATAATCTTTAATTTACTAAAAAATGCCTAAGCGGGTAACAAGACTTACATATTTATTAGATATTTACATTTTAGTAGAACTAAGAAATGGATTTTTGAAACAAAATCGAAAACTATTATACATAACAAAAGCAAAGAAATGTAGAATGAAAACAAAAGGACTTCAATATGAAGAATGAAGTTTAGTATAAGAAATAGATTTTTTAAACGAAAAGTAATAAAAGAAATGGATTTCTCACTTACCAAAATAAGAACTCTGCAAACACAACATTATACGAAGGATTTTCCCGATTTCTGTAAAATTCTTAAACATTTTCCAACCATATTTGATATCATCATTTTCTTCGCATAGCAAGCTCGTATAATGATCGGCGCGTTCCCGATTCGGTTATCCAATCCTATTCCAATGCGACGAAAACGGACTTTTAAATGACCGAATGCGTTCTCTAACACTCTGCAGCATTTCGATAGTTTATAGTTGCTAGGCAGGCATTTGTATGCCACCTATGTTTTTCTTATACATACTAGGTCGCCAATACTTCGTTCTCAGTTAACATCCTCTTAAGCAGGGATAAGATATATATTTGAGAGTCGTTGCAACGTCCTGAAGCACTAATATTTATGTATAAAAATCTATCTCTAAATCTATCTATCTATCTATACTAATATATAAAATTGCTTACATGGGAACTGTTTGTAACGGTTTGGCCCTCAAAATACTGAACCGATTTTAATAAGTATGTGTGTATATTCATACATACAATTAAAGAAATGAAAGGTAAAGGGTAAAGTATTATGTATTATTTTGGAAAAATAGGCAAAATATTAATGTGTCGGTGTTATACTAAACTTTTTAGAAATGTCAAAGCCAAAGAAATCACCATTGCGTAGGTCTTCTGGAAACAGACCCATAATCAGGCGAATAATCAACGAAACAGCGGATGAGCGTGGTACGGCAATTACAAGCCCGACAACCTGCGATTGGGCCCATCTCGGCATTTAACTACCGCCCAACTATTCATTAAATTGAACACTCGCTTTTTCTGATTGGTTGAATCCACGTGGTATCATATTATGATCACGCGATCAAACTCTACAGCGGATATCAGTAGTGCGATTCACTAACTTTAAACGGTGCGACAATTGTTATTTTTGACGGCAATATTTGCCGTTTGCACTAACGATTGTGCGATTCACTAACTTTTTCTTAACGACACTTAACAGCTGTTTCGTTGTATTTATTCAAAGTGATAAAGACTGGCAAACTAAATGTCAAAATATGCGAAAAGCACAAAGAGGAATAGAGAAAAAACAAACGAATGCCTGCTGCCAAATATAAATTTGACCGTTTTTATTATATTTCATTAAAGTGAAATAGATATTAGTTTGTTTCAAACTACAAACACATAGAATTCTTTATATTGTATATTGCAATGTTCCATTGTAGCAGAATTCCGGACTCTCCTCTGAGTGTTTATCGATTGGTTGTGCTCCAGCGTATTTAGGATTTGCATACATACATATATTTATTTTTTTTAAATTATAATCATTTATCTATATATTAAAACTAAACTATATTTCGGTTTTTATACATGGATCCTTGTAAAAGTTTGCTTTTACCATTAGTATATTAATTAAATGGTAGATGTGGTGGTTGGCATAAGTCTCCTCATGATACCTTGGTGGCAAAATTGATATATGCGTGGAATCGACGGCTTCAATAGAGCCTCCCACAAAGGGAGACGACGCCGAAGAAAACATTTCTTTAGCAGATTGGCGTTCCACTTGGGTCATAGGAAACCTCACTTTCTGGTAAAACAACGAATCATTGATTGCATCCGTTACCCGATGAATGCCGGCTTACGGATATTCCCCTTTGCCCGCCTACGGGTCATTGATAGCATTGATATCAGTTGCGAAGAATCTCAAAGCCGCTAGAACCTGCCAATATAAAAATTAACTTTAAAATTGCCTACAGGGTTAAAGATTACACGAGCTACCTGTTTCTCAGTCGATTTTTCTGTTATTCTGGGGCCTCTTGTTTGGTTGTCAAGCTGAGAAATTGGGTATTCAGCCAAGTTTGGAGTTAACCGATACAGCTTCTGAAATTCTGTTGAAAGGGGTTATCCACATCCCGGAGTAAATCATATGCCAAATATTCAAACGACATTATTTAATGCTCCTTTTTTAATTACAAGAAAACAAATTACCAAATTTGAAATTTATCTTTTATTTAAGTTGAAATCACTAATTTCACTTTTCTGGATTGAGTTAACAACACCAAATTTGTTGTCGTTTAGTTTTCGCTCATCGACTAGCTAACATCAACAGCTGATTCGTCGAATGCGAAAATCGTAAAAAAAATGGTTGCTGAATAGCAGGGTCGTTAAAATTTTGGTTAAGTTGAGTTAACCAATCCAATATCTTTAAAATAAGTTAGTGAATCGCACTACAGGGCTTCACCACTCTTGCGATCCTTTGCAATACCCTCTCCTATTTTTAAATGGTAAGAATGGCTACAACATTAACATACCACAAAAGGGACAGTTAAATAATATACTGCAAGCAATTTTTTGCGTATAAAATTATGGTGGCAACAGCTTTAACGCGTTTCATAGGTATGGGAACCTTTTTAACCAGTATTGTATAGACATGACCGCTTAAATGATAACAGTAAGGTTGAATTTCATTCGGACACATCAAACGACGTTGCGGGCAGAGAGTTATATCCACCTTTGTTTTTTATCCTGTTTTCGAATTTAATTCTATACAAGGCCCGTTTCTTTGTAACCGAGTTGCAAAAGAACACTAGGTAGGATAACGAATTGTATTTAAAGCAACAATACTAAATCGAAAAAATATGATAGTTTAGCCGTGTCGTTTAAAAGACATACGACCTGGGGAGTGAAAAAACTGCGCTTTCGTGAATGAGCCCGAAGAAAATACAAGGAAAATTTAGTTTAGGACCTAATTCGTTTCTATTTGCATAGTATTTTAAAGTACATTACTACGTGAACATAAAATTTGTTTGCACAACTACGTTCTTAATTCTAATGTTTCATGACAAATGAAAATGCTTTTGTAACTCAAGGAAATTTTATCCGAGCTGAAGCGTTTTTTTGAAAGTTGGTAACAATAACACTTTTTGTATTGTGGAAGAACCAAACAGTTGTATTTCAATAGAATAAAGATACGGGAGTAACGCCGCGGGTAAGTGCTAGTATATAATATTTTGCTATTAAACAGAGATAAAAAATAACACAAAAAATATATTTTTAAACTTTATTCCACAAGAGCAAGAAGTACAATAGAATACAATCTCTTGTAATTGAAGTAGTTTGATGCATCAGTTGCATTTGGTCTTACTTCGATGGGGCATCCATCTAAAAATATTTCTAGGATTTTGTAAATTAATATCCACATTAAATTGGAAAATCTTCCATACGCCTACCGATTGCTCCTGGACATTGTAGAAAATGAAGGCGAAGAAAACCATCCACATATTCAGCGACAATTTCTTTATATGTTGTGTAGACAATTGCCGCCATACTTCCTCGCAGATTTCCATTAATTTGTACACACAGTTGATTGGCCGAAACCAAACAGTTCAGAAATTACTCTGTACTCTCCTGCGGATCTAAGGGCAAACAAAGCAATTGGTACACGTACAATGAAATTGCCGTCCGCCATTCCGGGAAGCCACAGAAAGCGGCAAAATTGGAAGGTACCGAAAAATGGGTCTTGAAGAGTGGTCGTCATTGTAATTGCAATTGACTTCCCAAACAAAAGATTGCCGATTCTATAATAAAGGTAGAGGTTTTAATTGTAACAAAACATTTTTCAATTTCTATTATATTTTTAGCCTTATACGAGTATGTTAGAAACGACTGTAATTGATTGAGCTCAAGGTCAGGTTTTTATTAGGGAATAATAAGAGAAAACAACGATTTTTCAAAGTGGTAGAACTGATTGCTTCTATTTTGGAGATCACCCCATCTCCTCATCAGACTTCTTTCTTTCTAGACTTTACCAGGTTTTGAACCATGGTACACGGAGTTGCTAGGCGAGCACGCAACCACTCAGCGACGCTAACCGTGTGAAAATCGTTTGCTGTCTCATTATCCCTATCTCAACCATATCGCTATTAAGTCTTAAGGTCTTGAAGAGTGGTCGTCATTGTAATTGCAATTGACCTCCCAAACAAAAGATTGCCGATTCTATAATAAAGTTAGAGGTATTAATTGTAACAAAACATTTTTCAATTTCTATTATATTTTTGGCCTTATACGAGTATGTTAGAAACGACTGTAATTGATTGAGCTCAAGGCCAGGTTTTTATTAGGGAATAATAAGAGAAAACAACGATTTTTCAAAGTGGTAGAACTGATAGCTTCTATTTTGGAGATCACCCCATCTCCTCATCAGACTTCATTCTTTCTAGACTTTACCAGGTTTTGAACCATGGTACACGGAGTTGCTAGGCGAGCACGCAACCACTCAGCGACGCTAACCGTGTGAAAATCGTTTGCTTTCTCATTATCCCTATCTCAACCATATCGCTATTAAGTGTGACGTCGCCCCTATGTGCTTAACAGCGTGGTCGGTATTGTTGTTTCACAAATCTATAAGATATGTTCTAGTAACAGTTTGCTTTTAGGCGTGCTCGTCCTTATTGCAAACTCTCTGACATAATTTAAAGCTTAATTACCTCAGCTAAATGATCTGTTTGAGCTTTGTAATACGTATAAAAAAAATTGTCGAACGTACTTTGTATGGAATAAAATGCGTGGCCCTGACAGCAAAAAAATTGTAAAAAATAAATGAGCTAATTGAAACTTGCCCTTTATAATATTAAAATTGATTAATTTTATAAAAATTTTAATTAAAGTTTAAAAATTTGAGTTTTTCAATTTTTCTATAAAGTTTGAAATGGGGATTTATACGGTACTGATTACATATAAATATAATGAGCTATCTGAACATCTTATAAAATAAAGTCCCGAAATATGAATTGTACATATGTACATATGTATGTACCCTAATAACGTGGCACAGAATTCTCCGATTTTCAAGGGACTTTTTGGATTTTAAAACTTGCCTATCCGGGAAGAACCTTTTACACATAATTTGAAGAAGCCTATAAAAGGGGCGTGGCAATCTTCTAAAGGTTGGTAAAAAATCATCTAATTGTTTTTAAATCCGCTATAAATTAAAAACGAAGCAACCGATTTAATATTTCTTCCTTGTAGCTAAACGTTGGAATGTTTGTTTTCGTTTTGCATCAAAACACTTATTTCTAATGTATCCGAAATTACTTAAACAAAAGTTGCGCTTTCTCAACAAAATGCTGTTTGTATGTTTGTTCGCTGTGCACCAAATCTTCACAGCAGCGTTAAGCGGAACTAAGCAGACAAGGTAAAGATGCAAAATAATATTTTATTATTGATGCTCACTATTCTTTCACATTGACTGCTGTTGCTATTACTGCCGCTGCCACTACGTTTCACCACATCAAGGAGAAGTAAGGTTGAATTAGATAAAATTGGTGAAACAAACAATTAAAGAGGAACGAACCGAAACTTGATGTCTATTATTTTTGGATGTATTTTCTTTCCTTACTCTATTAATTTTGGCTTTACAAGCTTGTGCGTGTTGACGTGTTAATGGTACATAAAACATAAATTTTTATATTTTTCACTAATAAAGCTTTCAATAAAAAGTACTATACTATTTATGTATGCACATACATATGTACAATCAAAAAAATTTACGGGGTTCTTACAATATTTTAAACGATTCTTCATGAAATTTTAAGGGTGTTGAGAAGCTAGTACTTTTATAAAAAATAATCAATATTAAACAAAAACACGGAAAATAGTCAAAACTTGTAAAATTGTCGTGCCCCGATTTTATTGTCCGGCACTGTATAACAAAATTGTGTTCATTCATTTAATAAATATATTATAATCCTACTTTTATTGTATACATATGTGAAGGTTTGTATGTTTGTGGGTGAGTGTGTGAGTGAGTATGTAATTACCATGCAGGCTCGGTGTACTGAATGCAGAAGGTGACGCCTTCAAAGGTACCGCTACTTTTGTTTTGCCGAGTTTGACAATTCTCAACTTCAACTAGACAAATTAGGAAAAAATAGCCACTTTTTTTTTAGAATTCTGCAGGTTTATTTGTTAAATCTCTGCCTATAAACCCATATTTTTACACTTCATTAGGCAAAAAATATGCGGTAAAATTGTGCGCAAACATTGAAATGACATTTTCTTGTCAGAATTTATGTAAAAATTATTTTAGAATCAAATGCACCCTGTGATAAAATACGATAATACAATAAACGTATCTCATAATTCCAATATTATCGTACATACGATCAGTCACGTAAATAATTGTTATCCGATTGCAGTTTCGTTCCCTGAATGCTCAATTCGACCCCTGCTCCAAATTTCTCAAACGCTTACATCCGTTACTTCGTACTTGCCTCGTTCTTGCCTGGCTCTAAAAAAGTTGATTTTTCAGAGTTTTGAGTGATTTTAAAAAAAAGTTACACACAGAATAATAAATGTGAAGTGCCGAGCTTTGTATTTTAGCAGTTGCAGTGCAAATAAAACGCCCAAATGCAGTTATCACCTTCCTTTTCGTCTCGTTATTCCAGTAGCAGCAAACGCTGTGGATTCGCCGTAGATGGTAATGTCAAAAACTGACATTTCTATTGGTAAATTACGTGAGTTTGCAATACAAGGAAATGTAGAAAAAATGTTTACAATAGCATTTTTAGGAAAGAAAAAATACTTAATTGTGTTCAAAATACCAAAGTATAGTGACAAAAGAGTGATTGGCGGAAAAGCATTTTGCAAATTTTGCACTTCGTGAACGCGTACTCAATAAGGAAATCATTGTCAGTTACAAATTCATAACAACTGGAGTCAACCGTTGGTTCCGCTTTGGAATACTTTGCTGGTGCGATCGGTATATCGATGCCTTACTTTCTCAACCTCGTATCTTAAATAAGGTAACTTTTCAGGAAATAAAAAAAACGAATTGACTTCAAGTAATTTATTGGAGAAAAATCGAGGAAAAACTTGTGATTTAAGTAATTAACGCGATAAGGTTGTGACAATCTGGATTGGTTTATAACCGTATTAAATCAGCTGGCACATAGAGTTCTCTTCCTTTCTTCTTCCGTTCTATGGAGGTATGTACAGAATCGCACTCCATTTGAGTGTGGCCAACTTCCAGATATTTTTGTTGAATTTCTGCATGGTGAGTTAAAGTATACTGTTGCAAGGCATTCGAAAGTGTCACGTTTCGATTTTGGGGTGCTGTGCCACTGTAAATTATTATCGGTTTTTATTTGTCTTCCAATTTCTCTAAAAAGTCCAACAAACAAGAAGTAAACACATTAGAGTCCATGCCACCTTCGGCTTCATGCCAGATTTAGCAATTAACATTTTTGTCAAATTCGTTATAAATCGTGAATTGGTGCACACACAGTTTTGTTTTGAAGTAGTTTGCTCCAGTTGAAAGTAGAGGAATTGTTTGCACTGCTTGCAAATCTACCGTGAACGTTTTGATATCACCTTTACAACAAAGTTCCTTGCCTTCGGATTTCTCTTTCCTAGCACGCTCCTTATTTTTTATATGAATCTGATATTCAAATTCTGGCACGCACATTTTAATTTTTGTGCGCAAAACAGATATCACATTGGTCTTTCTTGGTCCTGTATATACTAATATTGGCTTTGTGTACAGCGTCTAAAAAGCATTTGTTCTTTGCCTTTTCAGCCTCATTAATGTTGCTATCTTTCAAATATTTTTCAAAATCTTTCTACACTTCTGCCCAAGTTTTGTACTGAACCTCTACATATTCTCTACTTGTACTTTGTCGGCAATAGTGTGAAGGCATTTTAGGCAAGTTCTGTAGAAAACAGTTCACATGATTTACTTTGGCAATGTTTCTTTTGCTTTTTCGATTTACTGTTCACTTTTCTTTACCAAGCCAATGTCGCTTGTGTGTAGATTGGCAGTAATCCATTTGGACACGCTCCACTCACCAAGAGACAGCGTGCCTAAAACATTTTTTTGCAAACAAACTTGACCTCTCCTGAAATTTTGAAAGTTTAGACTAATGTGTTTACTCGCCGAGAAATAGTACCAGTTGTTCTTGAAGTGACCGGCCTTTGGGACACCATAGCAACGACAAACGCATTTTTTCTTCCCATGACAGTAACCAAAATGTTTTAAAAATATTCTTCCTATCTTCTTCTGTAATTTCGTTGCACTGCTTACCAAATTTTTTGGCACACATTTCCGAACGGCACCGAGCTTTCAAAGTTCTTTCTTTTCTTATTTCTATTATTTCAGTTTCTTTTTTGCTTCTCTTAATCGATGCATACTCCCGACCACACATTCGCTTTAGTTTTTGACGGTTTCTAGTCCAGTTTTGCTTATCTCCCTGGCCTTTCCGTGCTCTTTTTACTGCGATGACTCCAGAGGATTCATTCAACAATGCTGAAGAAGATTCATTCTTAGATAGATCTGAATCAGTGCTGGGATGATACTCGCTTTCACTTGCGGAAAAGTCGGATTAAGATAAGAGTTTGACGCAGTTATGAAAAAAGCATTGATTGAGATACCAAGATATGTATTCCTATTTTTTTTACGATAGACACAATCTATTGAGATAGGAATTTGTTGCAGTTATAGAACAGAAAAATAGAAATCGTTTGATATGAAAATCTCAAAATCGCATTTTTTAAGATACGAGGTTGAAAGTAAGGCATCGATATGTATGTAAATACATATGTTTATGAATGTATATGCGTAGACATAATATCAGTAAAAATCATGATATTACGAATCAAATGTGGTGTCCCAGTGGTGTTGGCGATTGGACAATACAGTTTTTTCGTTGCAACCAAAATAATAGCGACGTTTTAGAGGCATATCGTGGTAAACGCAAACAAACTCAAATTCAATCAACAAATTTGGATAAAGTATTACCTCTATATAGGAAACTAGGAATTCTCAGCTATATTAAACTTTTGTATATGACTTCCTGATCAGCCTCACTGAACTATAGCAAAACGAATCTTTATATTTTTTGATATCAATATTGAATGCACACATTTTCGAAAAGCTATTAAATGATAAATTTGGTTCTTTTCGTCCTTGAATGCGCAAATAAAATTGTTATTTTTTTAAAAAAAAATTTTTAAATATTACATGTTTACAAAAGTTATCTAAGGGGACTTACTGTCTTGAAGTACTGCACAAACGAAGCAAACCATGTATATTAACCCTAACTAGATGCTCTCCGTGAATTTTTGAAAATAAATCAACAAATTCTTCTACATTTTTTCAGCAGTATTTGATTCGGACATAAAAGATGTTTCACACGACAATAATCTAATTCCAAAATGCAATGAAAGATAGTTATAGTAAAAACCGTCAGCTGTGCAATATTTTAAAACAAATATCCCTGAGTATAATAAAAACTGTCTAAATAAGTCGATTTCCAATTTTTAATATTATCTAAATTTCGACAAACGCGTCCAAATTCAGATGGAACAAAATTCGAAAGAAAAACTTTGTATTCATTACAATAACATTTTCTTTTTAATTAGCAAATAAAGTATTTTTTTGGTTACACCTGAGTCAACAAGATGATTAGGATCTAGAGAAAATTGTGATACCATTCCGATTTTACGATTTTCTAACATATTTCTTTGTTGTCTCAATAAAAAACTATGGTGAAGAAATATCAGATCGTGGCACATGTGCCTGTTGGGAAAAACACATTCGTTTTTGTAAATGTTTTCCTAATTGTGTACATTTAGAACAACTATTTTTCCCATTATGTGAGTTAACACTGGTAATAAAGGCACGAGCTGGTGAATCACAAATAATCAAACGAACATCAAATTGCTTATTATGGTTACTATTGCCAACTTTTAATCCCCTTCTCTTGAGTGTATTTTGCATAGTTTTTTAGTTCTGGAGAAACAGGGAATCACAAAAGGGCTTTCCTACAATTGAAGCTAACATTGGCCAAAAAACTTAATTATAACTTTTAGATAACTTAAGCCCATCAATTCCTACATCGACTTGGACTTCAGAAGTGTTTTCAAAAAACTCAAATGGTTTCGTTAAAAAACGCATCTGAATTCCAAAATATAAAAATTCTCCATTTGGATCACTCTGTTACAGTATGTTAATCATGTGGATCACTCTGTTAACTTAAACATGAAAACTGCAATTTGAACGGTATGAACCACTTCTCCATTTAATTAGTTAAATGGTGGCAATTTGAACGTGCTATAAGCTTTTGGTTTCGAAAAAAAAACTGTTTTACCTTAACTATCACCCACTGCATATAAAATAAATACACAAACGCTCATTCTTAAATAAATACTCGTGTTTTTTGTCACAGACTCTTTCGTATATTGAAATCAATTTGGTTCCTAAAATGAGGAGGTGGTAAGGAATTTTCTGAAGTTTTCAAAGCCTGTAATGGAAAATACAAATGGTTTTTTATTCATGAATAACACCAAGTGTAGACTGTCCTTGCGGATCAGTGACTGACACTCCTTTGTTCTATCTACGTATCTAGGGATATATGGATCACAAGTGAAACCCCAACTAATGTGGCTTAGGTAGTTGTTTCTTAAAAACATTTTATTTGGCTCAGAGGATAACTCTGATTATGAAGTGTACTCGTAATATTATTAAAAAAAATTGCCGCTTAGGTAATAGTTTGATGTTTGGTCAAACTTCTTCTACCATTTGTGCGGTGTGCTGCTTAATGTTGTAACACAAATTGAAAGACATACAGTTTTACGCCGGCTCCGAATGGCAAATGACAAAGTTGTTTTCATGGCAGAAATATACTCGGAGGTTTGCCATTACCTATCAGAGTCTACCGTTATTAGAAAAAACTTCTATTTCCACCAGCCAGGATTCGAACCCGGGACACACCGAACTGTACACGACTACGGCGGCCGCCATGATGTAATCATGGTATCGGCGAAAAATTATTGCCATTATTTGTTGTATTTTGTATTAAGCGACAAATTGGATATGCATTTATATAAACCTAGATGCTAGATGAACTCTGAATAAAATTAAATTTTTTGTTTCAACCAATTTTTTAGATTTCAACTGAATTTCTAAGTTTGTTTGAACCCCAGTACTTTCCTACTCTATAGAATCTACAGCATTTAGCCTAGTAAATTCTCAGATAGTTCAACCTGCAGTGCCATGTAAGAATTCCCGTAATAATTCTTATGTTATTGGTTGATAAGCCCATGCAATCTCTAAAGCATTTTAGTTTGTAGGAACCTAAAAGCGCTTTAGAGTGCTCCAGACCTGGTAGATTTTCCCAGTATAGTTCCCTGCGGGCTTCATATTCTTGTTTGCCTAAAGTGGATATTGCCCTCTTTTCTATACCGAAGAAGGGCTAGGGGATTATAAAGGGAGTTGATACTCCCATTTTGCTGGTTTGTCCAAAATTTCGTTTCCTTTAATACCAATATGACCCGGAACCCAGAGAACCCATACATGATAGTTCAGACCAATTGTGCTCAGCTTAAGGCATTCCATCACCAGTTTAGAAGTTACCTGGCGAGATTTGAGGGCCTTAATAGCTGTTTGTTGGTCATTACGGTAATATTCTGGTTCCGAAAGTTGCGGGTGGTATTGAAGTACCCACATCTTTCTATAACATACAATTTTGTCTGAAAGATAGGCATTCGCTTTCCCATGATTTCCGATTATCTTAAATCCGGACCGTATACTCCCTCCCCGGTACCTTCTTTAGTTCATAAACCGTCCGTGTAGCAGGTTATCATACATCGGATTATTTTATATGTCTCCGATATACCTACCCAATCCTTTTTGTTACTGAGATCTGTCTTGAATCTTTTTGTAAAGCTAAACTATGGTTGCCTTGTATCTCTTGGTACTACAGTTTCAGGGTGTTGTTTCGAAAGAATCTCAATCATCCCGCGATTTCTAAACGGTCCTATTCTGTTGTTGGTACTAGTCATCCTCCAGATAACCCTCTTCGCTTGTGTTTGGATGTGAATGTGAAGAGGTGTTAGCTCCAGCAGAACCTCCATAGCTATCGTCGGACAAGTTTTTATAAGCCCTGTTATGCAGACGCAGGCCAGTTTGTGTAGGTTACTGAGCGCTTTAATGTTTAGTGGTTCTATTAACTCAAATGGTGGCACAGTGCCCGTAAGATAGCTGTATAGATCTATCCTGCCATGAATATTAAGAAGCTTAAGAACTTAACATCTTTTTGGTATGCAACGATAGCACCATTGTGTGCTCTGGTCATATTTAAGTCTACTGGAATTTTTAATTTTATATATGCTTATTTCTCATCGGCATAACCCTGACATATGTATATTGCTGTGAATTTAAACTTTAGATTTTTTTTGAATGTGGACAATGAAAGAATCGACCAGTTCACAAGTATTTTTAAAGCGCCACGCGAATAAACGTATCGTTAATAAAGTTTATGAAAGTTCGCTAAAAAAGTTTTGTGTTATTAATTTATTAAAATCCCCTCGGCTGGTTTTCGTACCCCCAAATTATTACGTGTGAAAATTTATCTAGTATAATAATAACAGTCATTTTCGCTCTCTAGGTATATACTTATACATATACATATGTCTTATAGATCAAACCGTGTATCATTTTTGAAAAATGGGCGGTGTCACAATAAAAAGCCAAATTCCTTGTAACTCCACAACTATTTGATAAAGATGTACAATATTATGTATATAGATGCTATTTATGCGGCAATATATTATTTGTTGGGGAAAAAGGCGCTCTCATGCGACGTTTATTGATTTAAATAAAAAAGGGGAATTAGTATGAATGTAATTATTTCTCTCCCCAATTAAATTCTTTATACCAAATTTTAAAGAATTCGCGACATGATTTAGTGAAATATTGAATATTTTCACTTGTTGCGAATTACCGTTATATGAAAGGTGAGCGTGGTTTGACTATAAATGCAAAGTGTACCTACGTAATGTGGTAGAATTTGACAAAGAAGCTTCGGAGATATACCAATTTGATCTAAGGCGGGCGATACCATGGCCATTCATTGTCTATAAAAACTGAGCAAATTACCTTGTATAGTTAATAAATATCGGATTTATTTAATTTTGGTTTTTTTGAAATTTTGCTTATTGACTTCAAATGTAATGAGTGCTCCAAAATTGGTGGAGTTTTGTGGAATACTTTGTGAGATATACCTCGTTGTTCCTATTTGTATTCCCTGTATTTGCTTGCGGAACCTCATTCTACATATTAAATTTAAGCAAATTCTCTTTAATAGTTACTTAAATATCGCGTTTTTTTTAATTTTTGAAAATTACCGTTATATGAGAGGTAGGGGAGTTTGGGTAGGTTGTAGTTTTGGTCCGATTAGTACGATTTTCGGAATTTTGCTTACCTACATCAAATGTAATGTGTATACCTAATTTGGTAGATTTTAGTAGCATGGCTTCGAAGATATACTTATTTGCTCTAAAGTGCGCGGTGCCACGCCCATTTCCAAATTTTTTTAATTTGGTATATTTGTTAGTGCACCCCCATCCTTCATATTAAATTTGAGCGTATTACCATTAACGCTGACTCACATATCGCGTTTCTGTGATTTTTGAAATTTACCGTTATATGAGAGGTAGGCGTGGTTTTTGTCAGATTTCAAAAATTTTTGGAATTGTAGTTGTGAAATGGAATCGAAATGTGATGTGTCTACCAAATTCGGTAGAGTTTGGGTGCATGGTTTCGGAGATATGTGTACTTATTTGCTCTAAGGTGGGGGTGCCACGTCCATTTGAAAATTTTTTCATTCGCTGTAGTTGTTAGTGTAGCACCATCCTTCACATTACATTTAAGCGGATTGCCCGTAGTGCTGACTTAAATATCGCGATTTTTCAGTTGTCGGTAAATTACTGTTATATGAAAGGTGGGCTTGATTTTTGTCCGATTTTAAAACTTTTTGAAACGTTCCGTACTGCTTTGGAATGCAATACGTGTAGAAAATTTGGTCAAGTAGTTTCGGAGATGTAATGCATTGTCGCCTCCTCGTGGTGCATCCTGGGTAGCGCTAAATGATCGCGCGGCCTCGACGGCCTGACCTGAACGGTAACAACCCTTGCTTTGTCCATGGACTTTTCTTTTACTTACTATTCTTGATTCTGTTCTTTTTGGGCTGGCGGCTGTGGTATTCTACCACCTCAGTATGCTGGGGTGAAATTCAGCAGAAATGGCTGGTAAGCTAATGGCCTCGCCGTCTCCGTTCCGTTAAAATCTGGCAAGTCTCAAGGTACGTTCCAATTCGTCGCCATTTATTCGTGGTGTAGGTGCGAAACCGCCTTCCTCCGCTGGCTCTGTACGGCCGTTGTAGCCAAAGCAAAAAGCGGGTAGGAGTGTCGAAGCCGACACCTAAGGTCGTGGTCAAACCGGGGGTACTGCTACTGGCACCCGCGTTGTTGGGGGGAGAAGGGGGGGGGGGGGGAGAGTTGAAACCGACCTCCGTAACCTCTAGTACAGTTGGGGGCGAAATTCCGGTTGGGCGCATAGGAGGGTGGCAGGTGAAATCACCCGCGGCTTCAGGAGGGGGGGCCTGGATGAGATTGGCAGCACCAGTAAGGGGCTATCCCGTAGTCTACTGGGACAGTCGACCCAAAATTCGCCCTCCGACAGAGCTAAACGGCGGGTGGGCACTGGTCGGAGAGCCCACTCTGATCATCGCATGGCCTCCAAGATCTTGGAGCGCTATGGTGCCCAGGCGGGGTCTCAGATCTCTGAGAAACACGCTAGGTCGCTTGAGTGGGCCACGGGGGTGCTGAGGGAAAGCGCGAGTGCGCCTCCGAAAAGCTCAGCCTCAAAGAGACAGCGGTCTCAGGAGGAACAGACCTCTTCAGTAAAACGGCCCAGGACTGGGGCCGCGCCCAAAACAAAGTCGCTAAGCAGGCGGGCTCCATCATCCTGGGTATTGTGGACCGCAGTAAGGAAGACGCTGCCATCTCTAGGATGGATTGGAAGCGTGTGGCAGCAGCAATCTCTGCCGTTTTCATGAAGGTGATCAGGGATAATCCTGGTTCACCTCCTCGTTGCGAGAGAGCGGGCTGGCAAACTGGCCTCTTTAAGAGGATTTCGTGCGCTGACGAGCGGTCGGCCATGCTCTATAAAGCGGCGGTTTCCTTCGTGGGGGAGGTCTGGAAGGATGATAGGCTCGAGGCCGTGGATAAGAAGGACTTACCTTTGCATCCGTGGGCTCGCGCCTGGCTCCCTGCGGAGCCTTCCGCACCAGGGGAAATCGAGGATATCCTCCTCTACTGCAACCCAAACCTTCCCACGCACAACTGGAAGGTCGTTCGGTTTTAGGGGTCCGGGAAACCATATCGACAAGCGCTAATTTTGCTTAACGCAGAACCCCTCGACCCTCTCGCTGAGCAGCAGGGGGTCATTTCCTATGGCCGGAGGCAATGACGCTCTCCGTCCTGTTGGATTGGAGGAGGTGACGGAGGTTTGCGGACCTAAGGCGGCGGAAGCGGTGGAACTCACTGAAGCCTCCATGAGCATGGAGGTTGACTCTGTCAGATCGGACGCTGAAAGCACTGGGGGCGTCTCTTCGGTTGCTGGGTCCAGCTTAAATAGGCTGTTCGGTGGGGCGGAGGAGGAGAGGCTTCTTGCCTCGGGTATCGAGGATGCTGCCGTGGGTGGGCTGGAGGGGACCACTGAGGATGATCATCCTGCAGATCAATCTCCAGCACTCTAAGGCGGTGTCCGCAAACCTAATGCTCCACCTTGAGTAAGGTGGGGCAGATGTAGTCCTAATCCAGGATCCGTAGCTGAGCAGTAACGGTGTTTCTGGCATCGGGACGAAGAAGTGTCCAGCAAGGCAAGTGAACCTGCTGAGAAATGCTCTGGCGGAAGCGAGGCGCAAGTAGGCCGGTGTCGTTTTTGGTTGCGATGCCAATTCGAGGCATTCCTGTTGGGGTAGCTCGGACGTTAATGCAAAAGGTGAGTTTCTCTTTGATTTTATTCTTAGCGAAAACTTGTCTGTTTGTAATAGGGGGACTGACCCTATGTTTGTAACTTCGGTCAGGGAAGAGCTCCTGGACCTTACCCTGGTTTCATCTGAATTGTTATTCCATATCTCGAACTGGAGGGTTCTCAATGATCACTCCTTCTCTGATCATTGGTATATTCGATTCTCCCTGGGCGAAGCTCGTCCTCTTACCCTTCCCTATAAAAATCTGAGAAACACAGATTGGGATTTATACCCTTTCTTCCGGAGGAACCTCATGGGTGGAGAAATTCACCGCAGCCTGTAATAAAGCGATCGAGCTCTCGTGTCTGTTGAGCAGGACTTCAGGCAAATCTAAGCCACACTGGTGGACGTTTGAAGTTTCGGAGCTTAGGGTTTCGAGTAGACGGCTTTTTAACCAAGCGAGGAAGAGTAAAAAACCCTCGGGTTGGAAACTTGATAGAATCGGGTTGGGTATATATAAATCCGAAATAAGGAAAGCGAAGCAAGATTCGTGGAGAAGCTGCTGCGAGAACGTTGAAGGTTGCCACGAGTTCTCTACGCTTAGGCGGGTGCTTGCGAGGGCTCTCGTGGCCTTGGGTTGCCTTAGGGACGACTTGGGAAATTGGGCGCTCAAACTTCTCCTCGATTCCCATTTTCCCAGCAACCCGGAGCCGTGTGAGACCACAGGCGTAGAACCTGGTGCCATCTTTGTTCCTCCTTGTGATCTTTTGGAAGAGCGTCGTCTGCTCTGGGCGATACGCTCTTTCAAGGCGTTCAAGTCGCCGGGACCTGATGGCATTTTCCCGCTCAGCTGCAAAAGTCTTATGCGAGCTGTATAAGTTGGAGCCATATCCCCAGACTTTGGAGGAACGTGAGGGGTACGTTTGTTCCCAAGCCGAGCAAGAGATCTCATGTATCCCCAAAGGACTTTAGGTCTATCAGCCTCTCTTCTTTTCTGTTGAAGACCCTAGAGAGATATTCATATAAGGAATGGAATTCCTCGTGGGCGGTTGTCGCATGCTCAGCATGCTTACTCGAAGGGAAGGTCTGCGGAAGCAACCTGTGACAGAACTGTCGTGGCAGAGTAGGGCAATGCCTCCATACAACGTAGGGTGAGTAGAGGTAATCCTCAAGGAGGGGTTCTCTCACCACTCCTTTGTGTCGTTGTTATCAATGGCGTTCTGAAGGAGCGGGAAAAGGAAGGCTGCACGGTTATTGCATATGCCGACGATGTGGCTCTTATTGTCAGGGGTAAGTTCTTGAGCACCCTTTTTGACATCATGCAGGGTTACCTAAGCTTCATCGTAAAATGGTCTACAGGCTGTGGCCTCGCGACCAATCCTATCGAGACGGAGTTCGTCTTATTTACCAGATGGTATAAAGTACCGGTTGCCCATCCCCCTTCAATAGGTGGCATCCCGCTTGAGTTTTCTGACCGGGTCAAGTATCTAGGTCTGATTTTGGACAGGAAGCTTTCCTGGGGGCCAAATATTGAGGAAAGGATGAAAAAGGCTTCGGTTGCGGTGTACTGTTGCCGGGGTGCTATTGGAAAGAGATGTGGCCTTTATCCCAAGGTAAACTACTGGCTTTATGAAACTATAATAAGGCCTATAATGTTTTATGGAGTGGTTGTCTAGTGGAACTCACTGGATAAGGTATCGAAAGCTAAAGCGAACTATGCTCCTTGACATCAGCGGGGCGCTTAGGACCACGCCCACCCTCGCGCTCAATGTTATGCTTAACGTGTTACCTGTGGATATCGCAAGCAAGGTTGCAGCAGCCCGTGCTGCTGACCGGTTAAGATGCAATGGATACAGTTTCAACTTGGCCATTGGGCATTCAAGCATTTTTACCAGCTTCGACTTTGTTCCTCCGGAAACGGATTTCTGTCTGCCAGCTCCGGCCCAAGGTTGCTGTGACGGTGAAATTTTTCATGGATGGCTCGAAGCTGGACGGTAAGGTTGAGATGGGGTGTCTTCTGCGAGGAGCTCTCCCTCAGCCGAAAATTTAGGCTTCCGATCTACTGCACTGTGTTCCAGGCAGAGGTGGCCGCAATCAAGGAAGCACCCGATTGGCTACGCACCAATGCAATGTCCACTAGACGTAATCGTAAAAACACCTGATGGACTGGTCAGTGTTTTGACCTAACACCTGCCTGCATATGATGTTTACAAGATATTGAAAACAAATAAAAAACTGATGTTAACTACCTATTCCTGTATTTTTGTAATCGCGGAAAGTTCCCCCCACCATGAAATGGCTCAGCATTCTGTTTTTTGTGTCGTTTTTGTACATTAGATATTTGATTGTGGTGAGGTAGGTCAGCAATCTGGCATCCAGCAATCGTCGGGACCAGAAAGCATGCTTGGATGGAACCACCAGGCAAAAATACGTGTTTGGAACACGTCATTTGGAGGTTGGGGTACATTCATTGCAATGGTGGACGCATGCATGTGTACGGCGGCGATGATCAGGTAAGTGGTATTTATATATTTATAATAATAATAATAAAATGATTTTTTGTACATAAATTTTGGAGTTTTTACGTACATAAGTAGGTGCATGTGTATGTATGTATATCGATATATGTACATCTACATGCACATGGTGGTGTGTTGCATTCGATTGCGAGGGCACAGTCGGAGGGAGGAGGGGTATGCCATGCGAAGATGGCGGATGGCCGGAAGCAAAAAAAGGAGGTTGTAAAGTATAAATGTGGATCGATTTTTTTTTGTTTTTATACCTTTCATGAGAATGAAATGGTATATTAAGTTTGGTCCGATGTTTGTAAGTGCCAGAAGGAGAAGAGATAGACCTATCAAAAAGTATACCTAAATGATCAGGACGATGAGCTGAGTCGATTTAGCCATGTCCGTCTGTCTGTCCGTCTGTCCGTCTGTCCGTCTGTCCGTCTGTTTGAACGCAAACTAGTCCCTCAATTTTAGAGCTATTTTGATGAAATTTGGTGAGCAGGTGTCGTTGTACAAATGATTAAACATTTGTCGGAATCGGCCAGATCGGGTGACTATAACATATAATACAACCGATTATTCAGATATTGAATTTTGCGCCATAACTCCTCCATTTAAGCAGCTAAAGGCTTGAAATTTTGCAGAAATATCAGCCATTATTAGCTACGTATCAGTATTGAAAATCATGAAGATCGGAGAAATATAACATATAGCTCCCATACAACCGATTGTTCAGATATTGCATTTTGCACCATAACTCCTCCATTTAAACAGCTAAAGGCTTGAAATTTTGCAGAAATATCAGCCATTATTAGCTACGTATCAGTATTGAAAATCATGAAGATCGGAGAAATATAACATATAGCTCCCATACAACCGATTGTTCAGATATTGTATTTTGCACCATAACTCCTCCATTTAAACAGCTAAAGGCTTGAAATTTTGCAGAAATATCAGCCATTATTAGCTACGTATCAGTATTGAAAATCATGAAGATCGGAGAAATATAACATATAGCTCCCATACAACCGATTGTTCAGATATTGCATTTTGCACCATAACTCCTCCATTTAAACAGCTAAAGGCTTGAAATTTTGCAGAAATATCAGCCATTATTAGCTACGTATCAGTATTGAAAATCATGAAGATCGGAGAAATATAACATATAGCTCCCATACAACCGATTGTTCAGATATTGCATTTTGCACCATAACTCCTCCATTTAAACAGCTAAAGGCTTGAAATTTTGCAGAAACATCAGCCATTATTAGCTACGTATCAGTATTGAAAATCATGAAGATCGGAGAAATATAACATATAGCTCCCATACAACCGATTGTTCAGATATTGCATTTTGCACCATAACTCCTCCATTTAAACAGCTAAAGGCTTGAAATTTTGCAGAAATATCAGCCATTATTAGCTACGTATCAGTATTGAAAATTATGAAGATCGGAGAAATATAACGTATAGCTCCCATACAACCGATTGTTCAGATATTGCATTTTGCACCATAACTCCTCCATTTAAACAGCTAAAGGCTTGAAATTTTGCACAAACATCAACCATTATTAGCTATATATTAGTATTCATCAAGATCGGAGTTCACAGTGTAAATCGGCAAGATAAATTCAGGACAAATATTTATTGGGAAAAGTAATAAGCTCAGCGCAATATCACATGAATCATAGCGTTAAACGTTTGGGAACTATTTACGGATCTGATAACTGTTTTCAAAGACCGACATATGTAGGTCTTACATATTAATACTTAATTATTTGTATTTTTTAAATGTTGAATATCAAGCGTCGATACGATATTAAAAATATTCAAAAACCATTCCCTTCTTAAAACATAGTTCTTTTTAATTACATAAGGAAAAGCATTAAATAATTTATAACAATGCCTTTACTAGAATTATTTTTATTGATTTGAAGGAAATTTTCGCTTTTAACTATAGGTAATACGAAATTGTAATACAATAACACGTTTTTTACTATTCTTCCATTCATGAAAGGTATGAAGCCTTCGGCATAGCCGAAGACAGCGCTGTTTTTACTTGTTTTTTTTTGTGTTTAATCAATTTTGTACACTGAAACTAATTTGTTTTCTTTCCCAACAGGTGAACAAATTGAATGATTTCCACGATGTGAGGAGCGGGACACCAGTGGAGCTGTTCATAACCAAGTAATTGTTTTGTTCTTATACATATGTATATATATTTAAAATTTGTATGTGTATAGGGTAAACATTAGTACTTAGATGTTTCCAAAAAAATTTTTTTTTTCTTTTTTTTTTTTTAACGGATAAATTGGAAAGATCTAAGTACTAGCAATAATTTGCAAGTTAGATAAAAAGCTGATTGGAATTATTGAGTTGATTAAAAGTAGAATACAGATTAAAATTTGAAAAATGATAAAACATTTAAATATACAAAATGTTAAAATATATCGAAATATTTAAAGTATATAAAAAAAAACTTGCAACTTCTTATTGGTTTTACGCTCTCTTAGTTTCTTGCATGTTTCTTTCACTGAAAGCAAATTTTCTTTACGCTCTGAAATTTAGTTAGTGGATATGGTTTTTAGGGTTTAGGGTTTTCACAACTAATGTTAGGGTGGAACCGGGCGGATTTTTGACAATCGGTCATAAATTCCGGAAAATTAACTCGAGCTAGTGGTTAGTTGTCGGTTAATTTTGAAATAGTTTCGGATATCCAAATGACCACTTTTCCAAATTAACTGAAACTATTGGTTAGTTTGTCGGTTAGTTTTGAAATAGCTTCGGGTATTAAATGACCACTTTTCAAAATTAACTCAAACTATTGGTTAGTTTGTCAGCTAGTTTTGTACGGGTATCGGGTACCAAATAACCACTACTTGATGTATGTAAGAAACATGATTTCGCAGATTTCTTTATTTCTGTACGCCATCGTCGTAGGTAATACATCGGAACATTTTCAAGTTAAGTACTTATATTGCTAGGAAAAATGGCAGAGCAGATTTCTTCATTTTCTGGTACTACACGTACTATTTATGATTTTTTTTTTTTAAGTACTGATCCTTGGGTAGGGGAAGTAGCGGTATTTTCGATGGAGGGCAGCAGATCTCGACGACGCGTACCCGGTTATCCGAGCCTGGGTGTAGGTTGATGACTCTTCCCAGTCTCCACATATTAGGCGGTAGATTATCTTCTTTTATAACCACAAGATCTCCTGTTTTGATGTTAGTTTGTGGATGTTTCCACTTTGTGCGTTTCTGCATTTCCACCAGATATTCAGCCTTCCATCTTTTACAAAATGTTTAATGTAGGGCTTTAAGTTTCTGCCATCGGTTTACGATCGAGGCAGGGCTTTCGTTGACTTCTAGTTCAGGTGGAGCTAATAGGTGTCCACCTACTAGGAAGTGACCGAGGGTAAGAGGCTCCAAGTCGGAAGGTTCATTCGAAGAGGGGCTTAACGGACGGGAGTTAAGGCATGACCCGATTCTGCATAAAAGAGTTGTGAACTCTTCGAATGTATAACTGAAGCCGGAAGCAATCTTTTCAAAATGGGTTTTAAAACTTTTTACCCCTGCTTCCCACAATCCGCCCATATGAGGCGCTGCAGTGGGTAAGAAATGCCATGTGATTATCTGGTGGCTATATTTAATCATTGTATTATTTCGCGCTTCGGTTATAAAGGCTTTAAATTCTGATCGTAGAGATCGCGAAGCTCCGACAAAGTTGGTGCCATTGTCGGAGTAAACATTTTTTGGGCATTCTCTCCTGGCTATGAACCTAGCAAAAGATGCCAAAAAAGATGCAGTGCTAAGGTCATTGGTGGCTTCCAAGTGTATAGCCTTAGTGGCGAAACACACAAACAGGCAGACGTAACCCTTTGAGATGCGACAACCTCTGCCGCGGAAGTTTTTGATATCGAAAGGTCCTGCGAAATCTACACCCGTGTTTGTAAATGCACGCGAATAGGAGGAGCGTTCCTGAAGGAGCACTCCCATAACGTGCGTTTGGGTTTGTTTTCGGTGGATTGTGCAGACCTTACAATTATGGATGACAGACTTTACCATATTTTTGACTCGGGGAATCCAGTATTGCGTTCGAATGAGACGCAGCATTAATTGATTCTCGCCATGCAGGGAGATTTTATGGATAAATTGGACAACAAGACGGGCCAATCGGCACTTATAAGGAAGGATTATTGGGTGACGCTCGTTGTACGCTAAATCTAGCGATGCGCCAAGACGACCTCCAGTCCTCATAATCCCATTTTTATCTAAGAAAGGGTTAAGGGGTAGCACTTTTTCTATCGATGGGTTTCTTTGACTTTAGGTTCGAATATTCATCACAGTAGTATTGCTTCTGGTAAAGGATTACTAAGCGTTGTGTCGTTGCCTTAATTTCATCGGATGAAATTAAACAAGACTCTGCTCGAAAGGAAGCTTTTTTGTTCGGATGAGTGCTTTGGTAGAATCTTATGATATATGATAAGACTCTCAAAGCTCTCGGTAAATCTGAAAATCTATCGAGAATGTCATCAAAATTTTGTATTGTTATGGTTGCACATAAATGCGCCCTTTTTTCTTCGATGTTGGTGTTATAGCTTGTCTCTTGTCTTGGCCAATTTTCCTTGTCTTCTTGCAACCAAGAAGGGCCATGCCACCACAGAGTGTTATCGACTAATTCGTAGGCGAGAACTCCTCTGCTTGCCATATCCACATGAAGCCATTCCGTATTTCCGACTTTGTCGACAATTTTGGTTATACGATGTGCTACGAACGTTGACCACGAACATGGAGGTTTACGTATCCATGCAAGCACAATTGTGGAATCTGTCCACAAGTGTACTTGTACCTGTCCTAGTGGTAGGTTGCCAAGTACCGACTTAATGCTTTCGGCGAGCAATACCGCGCCGCAGAGTTCTAATCGGGGCAGGGAAATAGTTTTAACTGGAGCAACTTTTGTTTTTGCTACCAGCAGATTCACTAGAACTTCACTATCCTGCTTAACCCGTAAGTATACCGTAGCTGCATACGCTTTTTCTGAAGCATCGCAGAAGCCATGTACTTCGACGTCATGGGCGGGAGAAAAATTTACCCAACGCGGTATCTTAATCCTCTCTATCTCGCGGTAGTGTTTGGTGAAATTTTGCCATTTTTCTAAAGTAGTTGAAGACACAGGTTCATCCCACTCTGTGCCTTCCTAGCGGATCGAACAGCTTGGCGATGGAAGACAATATCGACCTTTTAGTGATTGTGTCACTATGCTCCATTGGTCTTGTTAGGAAGTAAAAATAATCCGAATGGGCGTTCCACCTTATTCCAAGAGCCTTAACTGTGCTGGTGTCTTCAAATTCCAAAAAATCTTCGCTTAGTAGATCCTTTTTTGGAATGTCTGCTATTACATCCTCGCAGTTGGCCGTCCATTTTCGCAAGGGAAAACCTGCTGACCGCAGTACCGTAGAAATTTCGTCCCTTGCCTTTATGGTAGATTCGATGCTGTGCCCTCCTGCAAGTACGTCATCTACGTACATGCATTTTCGCAGAATATTAGCTGCTATTGGATGCAAGCTTTCTACGTCATCGGCCAACTGCAGCAGTGTTCTTATCGCCAGGTAAGGAGCACAGTTTATTCCAAACGTAACCGTCTTTAATTCATATAGGCTCGTTGATTCGTTCGGGTTTGCCCGAAAGACGATGCGCTGATATTTCGACTGGTTATCGTTTATCCGGATTTGTCTGTACATTTTCTCAATGTTACTGTTGAAAACATATCTGTATAATCTCCAGCGTAGAATCAGTATCGGAAGATCTGATTGCAGTACTGGACTTGGTAGGAGGACGTCATTGAAAACCACGCGAACTTTAGTTGAGGTACTCTCTGCCTTTGTAACGGCGTGATGAGGCAGGAAGTAATTTTCACATGAGTCCGCTGAAATGTTACAATTTATTCTCGTCATGTGTCCTAGTGTGTCATACTCTGCTAACACCCTATTATACCCTTTTTGTAGGACGGGATCCTTGGCTATCCGTGTCTCATTCCGGAAGAATTGAGAGCAGGCGTTTTTAAGAGAAGGGCCTAGTTGTATGGTTACTGGAAATTCCTGTCGGAATGGTAACGAGACTATGTATTTTCCCTCATTAGTTCTGATAGTGGTCTTTTTATAAAGCTCTTCGCAATATTTATCATCTTCATTGAGGCTTTTGGTTTTGGGTAAATCTTCTAACTCCCAGAATGCCGTAAGTTGCTTATCCAGCGCAACTTCGCTGAAGCACGCAACTATATGTATTTCTGTGTGTATTTGTAGTATCTGTACTACCGGTTATAATCCAACCGAATACGGTTTCTTGGGCTAGATGTGTCCTCAAGACGTTTTTCTTTATCCCACTTAATATGATTTGTGGATAAATGTCTACACCAAGAATGAGGTCTATTTGTTCATTTACAAAAAACCTTTTATCCGCTAATACCAGGTCCGGAAATTCTTGCCTCGTCGTCGCGCTTATATTTGTTGTCGGCAGATTTCCGGTTAGTTGTGGTAAAACCAGGACAGTTGCAGTCAAGCTAAACAACGGGTCGACGGGGGTCCGCAATTGTATGCTACATGCTTCTTTCACCTGGGCATTTACCGAGTTTGTGATGCCCGAATCTTGGGCATGCATCTTTTTTGCAGATAGATTAATTCTGCGTTTGAGCCTCTCTGTTATAAAGGAACACTCAGAACCAGAATCAGTCAGTGCTCGTGCAGCAAAATCTGTGCCATTGAGACGTATATTTACGCGAGCTGTTCCTAATAGCACACCTGTACTTGTATTCGCAAAGCAGGACTTAAAATTTCTGTTTGCATTTTCAGTTGCTTTATCGGTATCCCGTTGTGCTTGCGCCTGCCTCGATGTCGATGGAGAATCATCGGCAGGCCTCGAAGACGTCCAACGCGTCATTGCCTTTGGCTGAATTGCATTTAGATGCAGGAGCGTGTGATGTCGCGAGTGACACGTATTGCAATTGTAAGCACTTGTGCATCTTGACACAGTATGTCCGGAACTAAGGCAATTCAGGCAA
This sequence comes from Anomoia purmunda, assembly GCA_951828415.1. Lineage (NCBI taxonomy): Eukaryota > Metazoa > Arthropoda > Insecta > Diptera > Tephritidae > Anomoia > Anomoia purmunda. The sequence continues at coordinate 68,920,729 of OX639998.1, read as the reverse complement.
CAATTATTTTCCTTTAAAAAGTTCAATCTATTTGTAGGTGTTAGCTGTAGGAATCGGGAACAGCTGCGCAATTTGTGCTCGTTTGTATGGCACATTTTACAAGTGAAAGTGGTCACGCTTACTTGGAAGGTGCCAACTCTTTTTGTTGGGGTTTCGAAAGGATGACGTGTGGTTTGTGGCGGCTTTGGCACTCTCACAGCTCAACCATCCTTCAACCCTGACAATGTCTCAAGGGTCTGACAACGATTGGACAGGAACTTGTCCATATCTTCCCATTTGGGTATGTCGTTTTTATGGTCTATGGTTTGTTCCCATAGAGCCAGTGTACTGTCAGGCAGCTTCGTCGAGCAGAGATAAACGACAATTGCGTCCCAGTTCGAGATGTCAATTTGATTACTCTTCAGGGCTGATAAGCAATTGTTTATCTCCCGCTGCAAACTTTTTATTGAGCTACCACACTCAAACTCTATTGCCTTTAAGTTAAACAATAGTTTTAGTTGCGTGTTAACTAAAATACGCTTGTTTTCATAGCGGTCACACAAGTTTTTCCACGCTGTAGTAAAGCCTTCATTCGTAAGTGGGCACTTTCTTACGATTTCTTTGGCCTCCCCTTGTGTCTTATGGTTGAGATGAAAAAGTTTCTCAACCGGGGTGAGGCGCTTATTGAGGATGTATATGGCCGTGAGCATATCACGGAATGTTGGCCATGAAAGGTAGTCGCCCTTGAACACGTCTGTATCGCACGGTGGAAGGTGGATATTGTGTTCGCGGACGGACTGCTCCGCTACATCCTTTTGTACGTTAGATAATGATTCTGCTTGAGTACCCATAGCAGACATGCATTTTACATATGTCGAAAACATTCTCTATATTTCTTTTTGATCGCCCTGATATCTTCCTTACTTAAACCTTCTGAGTTCGTTAGCGCATCGTACGCTACTTTCGTTTTCACCCATAACACTTTTAATTCGTCTTGCTTTATAGCAAGACCGTGCTTATTTAGTTCGGAGGCAGGAGTGCTGTTGAAGTCAGCATCGAACTCTGCGGCAGATTCTGCCAAACGGATGTATGAATCCATAGTGAAGCTAAGAAGGATTTACTGAAGTATACCTAACTCTGATATTGTTAAAAAAGTTCCGCAAAATGACAATTACCAGTAAATTTTTATATGTCTGTTTCTTTATTAACCGATTTTTCTTTAATTTCAGTCAAGTGGTTATTTTTTAAAATGTGATGAAAAAAAACACTTGCCACCCAAATTTGTCGACGTATATATAATTGTGTTTTAACAACTAAAGTGGTTACTTAATTATGTACCAGTGATATTGTTGATTTACTTGTTGGTTATATATACAAAATTACAACAAAGGCTCAAAAGTGATTATGTGAAAACGCAATAGTGTGCAATAGAAATAATGTTTCTTGAATCAGTGAACTAGTGACTTGCAAATTAACAATTATGCTATGCCAATGAGCAGTATTCAACAAAAGAAAGGTATGCCGATTTACTTTAAAGTAAATAAAAGTGAAAATCCAAAATAAAACTTTAAATTAAAATTCGATGGATTGAACTGTTGCAATACAGTACCACTGTTCGCTGTTGTGCGTGTGTGTGTACGACCGTTAGTTTTTGTTGTTGTCACTCGCGGACAAACGGAATTAGCACAGTTTTAATTTTTCTTGAAGTGTAACACTATTTCGTTTTCACAAAAAAAATTACTTGCCTTGTAAGGCGATGTTTCACAAAAAATTGATTAACGTGTTATAAAATGCAATTGGAACATATAACACGTCTCAGTGACTTGTGGTGATGGCAGTTGATTTTGTTTCCTGTTGGTATATGTATGCAGCTGGTATATGTGTGCAGCTTGTGTATATGTGCAATTGCCTTGTTTGGGTGGTTGATTGTGCTGCTTTGTTTGAAATTTCGCAATTTTTCTGCGGCTTTGAATTTCTTCTCCGGCTTTGCTGCTTTTTAAGATTATTTAGTGGACTGTATTTGAATCTCGGCGTTGATCCATGTACAAATGTCCAGACGCACGGTTGGAAATTTGAAAAGAAAATTAAAAGATTTTGTTTAGTTTTAATTTGTAATGGAAATTTATTCAACTGTATATATGTAGATATACACGAATGTTGCTTTACCTGTGGTGTGAATCGGTAGTTGACCTGTGTCGCTCTTGAAATCCTGAGATCGAGTGAAAGTTATGAAAAAATGTACGGTTGCCGTCAACCCCAATTTTATTGGAAGGAAGTGAATGGAAAAGTGAACAAAAGGAATTATCCGGCGGGAAATGCGGAATAATTCGCAGTTGAACATGTATGCGTATGTGTATGGGCGCGCGCATTAGGGCGGTTAGAAAATATTTACGATGCGGCGTAAACACACGCTTATTCTTTTCCCGACCCCAATCCTATGTACCAAGCTTGAGCAAAGTATATACAACAGTTACTGAAATATCGCGGTCTTTTGATTTTCACAAAACACCGTTATGTGGGCGTTGTTATTGTTCGATTTTGACACTGATGGGTCAAATTATGGCGGCCATTTTTGGTACAGCTATCGAGATCCTGCACCACGTACTTTAGGCCTGAAAAATTAGTTCATTGACATATTAATTGCAACAATAATGGGCTCCATCTTTAGCATAGTCATCGATTCCATCGATGGATGATATGAAAATGATGGAGGGTTGACAACGGAAATGCTTTCTGCTGCTACTGTAGCTATTGTGGGCTGAAATATTGGATCGCTGGCGGGTGTGGCATTATAGACCTAATTTTTGCCACCCGCTATCAATGCTGTAAGTTTACGTAAAGTAATTACTTACTCACCTACTTAATTGGCGCTATAACCGCTTAAGCGATTTTGGCCGAACTTCTACAATTTGTGGTGTGCGTCTTGATGTTGTAATACAAATTGAGGGATCTACCGTTTTACGCCGACTTCGAACGGAATCACTTGGAAATCTGCTAATTACCTATATGATAAGCTGGATTTTACCAAATGTGCCCGCATTACGGACCTAATTGTCCCTCAGTTTACCCCATTGGTCTCAGAATTTCTGTTCTTCGTCACCGCTATCAGCATTTGGTACTCTATCCCTGCCAATATTAGAAAGAAAATAAACAGACCCAACTTCAGATAAACTACCTATGACTACTTCATTACTTAGCCTTTAAATAGTTATACCATCCTTCATTATAATCATAATTTAATTGTATTTTTGTAACTAAATCTTTGTTTTAATATTTTATTGAGTCGTGTATATTATCGTGAACTTCTGCGGAAAACTTCATCTTTACATGGATCGTCTGCCATGTTTTACCCTTGTTTGCGTCCTTTTTACTTTTTTCCCTTACGGTGTCGAGAATGATGCCGATGGCTGCTCAAACAAAGAACACACAACCTGACGGTCCCCGACCGGGAACGCTTTGTTTACTTTGAATGCAATTTATATGAAAAAAAATAAAACTGTGAAAAGTGCGTCTTGTTTATTGAAGTAATCGCGAATTCTTCCACAAGCAGTGGATGAATCTTCCTCGCCCGGAATAATCGCGAAAAACACGTCCCCGGTGCAGCAGATTTTTCCTTTCTGCACGTGTATGTTAGGATTAACAGTTGTGTAGGGAAATTCAATTATATGCTTCGCTCATTTTATTTGCGAAATGTGTTGCAAGCTGAGAAGCGATTGATGATTAGTGATACGCATATATAAACCTATGTGTAATACTGTGTTTAACAATAGTCCTTTTTGGACCTCAAAGAGTAAAGTATTCTATGTTACTTTAATTAGCAGCTCAAAAATTGTAATGTCTCTAGGAAACTCCAAACTATATGAATAGTTTAAAGCTTCAGATACAAAAATGGATATCGATGCGGTTATTTGAAAGAATTAAGGCGGACACCTGGGGGAAATAATTAATTTAATTTATATGAAAATATAAAGCAAATAGCAAGCCGCCAAACGTTGAACGTTTAAGTTTGCAAAAACACGTGAATATTTGACGAAGAAAACTCTAGCAAGTCAACCCATCGAACTAGAGGGGACGAACAAAACCCATAGACGTGTGCTTGATGTTCACAAGGAAAAGAAAGCTGCTTTCAGAAGCATTATCATTGAAATACAAAAAAGATGGAGGCAAGATTAAATCTCCTATCACAGAAGTAGTTTCGTTGGCAAGTCCAGTACGACTCATGAGGATTAAAAATAGCATTACCGCACCACTAAATGCATTGCATTCGCTAAATAATATAATGCAATGTGTTTATCGAGTGTGTAGAGATTGGTAAAGCAGTTCCTAAGATAAAACTTTATCATAATTGGGCAGTGCTACGCCCCTTTTCCAAAGTTATGAACTTGTTTTATCGTATGCCTAAATTCAATTTTATTGACCAACTTCAAGTAGTTTTTTAGTAATTCTTTTAATGAATTATAATGATAATTTGATAATAATTGATAATTTTAACCAACCCTGTTATTTAGGCACCCTGTATTTGTATTTATTCTAAGCTTAGGTATTTGTTTTTTAAGCTTGCTGAAACGGTTAATGAGATACAACCTTTTATCATAGGTGGACTGTGTTTCCAGTAACTTTTCTTCAGCATTTATTAAAAAAATGTTGGTTTTTGCATATTTCAAAAATATCTCAACTTTGGCGAGAAATTTTTAAACACTCCTGTTATTGTGGAACCCTACATTTATATTTTTTTAAAGCCTAGTTATTTTACTTAAAGATGAAATTTAAATTTTTCAAACATCTTCATTGGCTCAAATTGTGATTTTTGCAATGAAAAAAGTCAAAGGCGCCATACTGCGACGGGTTATTGCCTTTGGCTGTAGGTTGTGACAATGTTTTGACTACATGTTAAATATAAGCTTATTCCTGCAGTGTAAAATTTTAGGTAATAACATCAATATATGGTTTTGTGTTCTAGGTGTGATATCTGGTTGTCCTGCTTCCATTAGAACAGCCTTTATTGGGTACTTCTTCCAACCGACGTGTGATATGATGCTTGTCGTATCGTTAGATGACTTTTGGCGCAATGACCGTATATGGGCAGACCGAGATCGATGTTTGACAATACTGTTTATTAAAGTTAAAGTATGTACTAATTAATGCCAGATAAGGAAAGGGAAAATACATTTATGTTTTCTGCTGCGGAATTTTGAAGACCGATTAAAAATGCGACTTGAGAAGAATATTACTGATTCCGGTGAACTCTGTGGTGTCCCATTAAATATGGGTGCAATTTTTGAATTGCTGTGGTCGTCACTAACAAAGAATTTGCGGTTTACTAAAAATACCTTAAACGTAATAAACGTCAAAGAGCGTTTTAAATACCGCTGGACAATGTGAGGACCCATCGTATAGAAGGCCTTTTCGAAGCCTAAGTTGAGAACAGAAATGTGTTTTCGAGACGACTGTGCGGTAGAAGCGAAGTGTTCAAATTATAAGAGAGGAGAAAGTACACCAAACCCCTTTGAAACACTAACTGATTTCTTGATATAAAGCCTTATTGATAAGAGTACCACATTAGCCGTTTGACAATTATTCTTTCTAAGACTTTAGACATGCAGGATGTAAGGATATACATAGGTATAAGGTTGGGGATTGTGGAATTGGGTTTGTTGGGCTTAGGCATTATAAAACTTTCCGGGTATATTTTTAAGATTAAATGGCAGATTTCTGAGTAGGAAATATGGAATTTTGTCCGCTTCAGTTTTCCCAGTCATTGAGCATGCTATATATGTAGTTGAACTCTTCAACGTGATAGGTGTGTGAGGAAAGAGTACAAAATCGCTCCAAATGGTTGCAAATTAATCAGCGGCTAGCTACAGGAGTGATTTTTTTCGTAGGATTTCTATTGCTTTCCTTTTTGCAGATTGTAGCTTTCGCCGAAATATCTCGTGCATTTTGTTAAAATATAGAAGGTTGTCTAATGTTCTACCTTGCTTCCAGCTAGTCCATATGGATTGTTTGCTGTTTCTTAGAGATGGAAGTAGAGTACACCAGCGAGGCGCCTTAATAGGGATTGTGGGATTGCAATGTGAGAGGAGGATCTGATTATAGTAAGGTTGATTGCTTGCTACACAATTTTATGTTTCGTGTTGTTTTGCTGTTGAATATTTAAGGCTGGTGAAGAAGAAGGAGTATTATTGTTAATCATATTAATAATCTGAAATTTGTTGCACCTTGCAAGATTTTATTAGTTTTCTTTACTAATTCTGCCATAATAAATAATGAATTAATAAATAAAATAAGTAGATAAGTAAATAAGTATTGTTGCATATGTGTACATAGCAGTTATTTCCATATCAATAAGTTTTTAGAAGTAAAATTAAGAAACATCTGGAAATAAATTGCATTAATTTAATCCATGCATTTTTTATGTATTTTCTCATATTTAAGAGAAATGCCAGAGCAAATCGAAGTCTCTTGTTATATGACAATAGTAAGAGCTTACTATCCAAATCCGATTAGATGCAAGAGCTGTAAACTACACACAGCTAAACGATGCAATAATACACCTGTATCCTAAATGAGAGAAGCAATTAGATTACAAAAAATGTAAATTTCGCATCTACTCATCGAGTCTCTCACTGTTTTTCCACAGTAACTTAATACGCTCCAATCGCCCAACTACAAAATAATACATCTTCTTCTTCACCAGCCTTAAATATTCAACAGCAAAACAACACGAAACATAAGATTGTGTAGCAAGCAATCAGATCCTCCTCTCACATTGCAATCACACAATCCCTATTAAGGCGCCTCGCTGGTGACATAAACATATCGTAAAATAAGATAATAAGTAGTACATAAATTAAATGGCAGGTTTGTAGTAGTCACCTTTGCAATATCAATATTATAACAAAGAATTAGTAACAAAAATAAAAATAAATTAGGACTATAATGAAAGATAGTATAACTATTTAAAGGCTAAGTACTGAAATAATCATAGGTAGTTTACCTAAAGTTGGTTTTGTTTATTTGCTTTCTAATATTGGCAGGAATAGAGTACCAAATACTGATAGCGGTGACGAAGAACAGCCTTGCTGAGACCAATGGGGTAAACTGAAGGACAATTAGGACCGTAATGTGGGCAAATTTGGTAAAATACAGCTTATCACATATGTATGTATGTATGTAGGTAATTAGGAGATTTTTATGTCTGTTAGAATATTCCTGCGTTAATATTCTTTCTTAACATGCTTATACATACGTGTAGGCGGAATATGAAAGCAAAACACAAAAGAACCTTCATATGTACATACACGTACATATGTCGTGAGTTACGATTTATAGTGCGCACAGTCACCGACGCAAACGTACGTTACGTGTCAGCTGACACGATCAAACTTATGAGAGCGCCATGTAAATGCAAACTCATCAACGTGTACGTGTGATGGGTACGCGCGACGTGTACGTGTGTAATCTGAGAAATTTAGATTTTTGCCGTGAAGCCGTGTCAGCTCAGTGCTCTCTCACCGCACAGTGTTGCCAAGCAGAACTTTTTAAAATCATTAACAAATTAACCTTATACAAATTTAAATTTTTATTAAATTAATTTAAAATCGATGTTTAATAATGTTAATTATAGATAAATGAACTATTTGCATTTGTTGGTTTTTGGCTTTGGTTTATTATACAATGAAAAATTGTGATTGACAACGCGGATGTGTGTAAAAGTATGTATGCAAACAAAGGAATGGCAACATTGTGTTGATGCATACAAACACAGTTTTATGTACGCAAAGTTTGTTTACAAAACATACGCACGGGCACAAGTTTTGCTCAATTTTGTGTATCTCCCGACAAACAGACACGCCAAACGTACTCGTCGGTGACTGTGCGCACTATTACGAAACAGTCCAGAGTTTGTTTTTACTAAAGTACGAGAAGAGACGCTCGCTGCGGAGGTGAGTTCTGAATACTGAAGGTATTTAAGTGTGAGAGTGGGTTCTGTTGGCTGGAGAGTGCGGCAGAGAGACGCCTAGCGGACTGAAATTAAGATCAGCTAGAGAGCGTCTAATGCACTGGGATTGGTTTGCTACTTAAATAACAGTGGCTCTCTTAGCTAATATGCGAATAGCTGCAGCCAATCATTAAGTTAATTGTTGCTGCCCACCTATGCCATCAGTTCAAAATGCTAATGTGCCTATGCCTGACAAAAGCCCCATGCGGAAAAATGTTTCAAAGAATAGGGGTTGCAAACTAAAATAACCCTTAGTTATTGGATCAATCGATAATAATGAATTAGGCGTTGTTTCTAAAATGAGATGGCCGCATCTGTCACCTTTTCCGGCCTCAGTCACTGCTGATAATCTCAAATATTATATCGTTAAACGCACTGGTATTGAGAAAAACTTCATCCTGTGCTATAGTTTAATCAAGAATGGAGCCCAACCAAATACTCTGAGAAGGATTAATTTCAAGAATACTAATAGGTCTAAAGCCTTTTGGAGAGTTAACGGAGTTGTTTTTAGGTGTAGGAATAATGTTCGCAACTTTCCATTGATTAGGAAAGGTAGAAGAGGTTAGGGCGTAAATGAAATTAGTTTTAAAAACGTATACTAACTCCATCCACGCCAATAGCATTTGATTTAATTGTCAAAACGCATTTTGCGACATCATCTTCTGTAGCTACACCGAATGAGAATTCGCAGGTCGGCTTATACTTTAAACTTTGATTATTAGGAAATGGATGTTTATATAATCCAAAAGCGCTCTTTCCCTTGGAGACCAATCTGCTAATACCCTTACTGATGCTGCTATCTCTTTACAGAGTTTTCAAAATTAAATTTCACATCTGAGTCCAATGGTTATGAAAATGTTTCTTTTGACATGCAATCATCTCTTGATTTCGGCAAGTTGGTATTGTCTGCTGAAGATATCTTTAGTGGCATTTTTCGACTGAAACCCTCGCCACACACTCATGATGGGCATTTTGTTCTTGCAGTGTGACCCTCTAGTATATCCAGTGATGTTAATTTTAAATAAATCTCTATCTTTGGGTACTTTTATTGATGCCTGGAAGTTGGCTTTCATCACAACAATTTTCAAATGTGGTAGAAATAATTATACATATTAGCAATTATAGGCCTATTTCAAAGCTACCGTAACGGCAAAACTTTTTGAAGGCGTTATTCAAGAACAGTTAATATTTGCTGTTAAGAATGTTGTATGCCCGCAGCAGCATAGTTTCTTTCCGGGCCGCTCAACAGTGTCTAATCTAGCAGCCCTCTCAGACAGACTTAAAATATAAATTACTATTGCTATTCTTATATCGATAAATTCGAATTCTTCTATAATATTTATGTAAGGTATTTCTTCATTTCCAATAATTTCTTTCATTTGTACATATCTCTGGGTTTGACAGTATAAATGAATTAACAATGTTTGACGTAATACATAAGCCGTAATACATATTTATGAGTTCTTCTTTAATAAACTGCAATTTGTATTTAATCTTAAGTCCTAACTCTTATTTTACGGTTTCATTTTGGATTAAATGTTTAAGAATCTCGTTAGTTTTATTAGTTGCTTCATTGATTTCACTTAATTTTCTTGTTGTCTATCATTATTTTCTAAGTTTCCAATATTTGTATTTGTTTATATATATTAAGCAATCTTATTATTTAGATTACTGCCTATGCTGTACCGTGTAGACCTACCTTAAGCTTCACGTATTGTACAATTGCCAACCTTTGCTGCGCGAGTATCGATTAGAGTATCGACTATTTTTGACATTCCTATTGGTTTCTTTTGTTTTCCATTGTTTCCTATTGTCGTGTTTTGTGTGCATACGGGATCTTCCCGTGCATACTTTATGTATAAAAGGGCAACCGGCAATTTATTTAATGGAACGTGTTTTGCTATAATTTAATAAACGTGCAAGTCGCACAATATATCGTTCAACCCAGGAGTATATTCGTTTTTCATATTTAACATTTTGGTGCCTCCTGTGAGGACAAACAAACAAACAAGTTTGCTACAAAGCGTCATGGCAGAGCTGAATTGGCGTTCATCTGCGGTGAAATCGATAAAGCGCATTTTTACGCGTGCTTCTGAAGGCGCTATCGAGTCCCGTGATGTGTTCCAGCTAGAGCAAGAATTAAAGTCGCTGGAGTCGCATTTTCAGCGATTCGTTGAGAACCACAACCACCTTGTTGGAGTAGCTGCAGACGAGGTGATTGGTTCACATGATGCGTTGTGGGAAAACGTTGAGGAGCAGTATGGCGAAGCATGCAGCAGACTTAACCGACTTATTGCTACATCAAGAGGGAATTTGGCTGCGCTTAACTGCCCCACTACGCAGTTAGATGGTTTTTCATTGGATTTGAAGTTAGATCCATTGGCGATTCCTACATTTGATGGTGACATGTGCAAATGGTTAGCGTTCAAAGATGCCTTCGAAACGCTTGTGCATGAAGCTTCTTTCCCGGAAGCGTTTAAGTTGGGTAAACTCCGGCAAGCAGTAAGTGCGAGCACAGTACCATTAATTGGAGGAGTATATTCAGGCGGCTACGCGGAGGTTTGGAAGGCACTGAAGGACCGATGCGACAACAAGAGACAGCTTGCTGAAATACACTTGTTGCGGTTTCTTAACCTCAAAGTAGCTACCGAAGAATCAGCGAAGGCTTTATTTGACATTGTCGACACGGTGCAAGAGTCGCTGAAGGCATTGCGTGTGATGGAAATCCCTGTCCATCGATGGGATGCGTTAGCGGTGCCCATTATGGTATCGAAGCTACCATCGAGAACGAAACGGGATTGGTGCATGAAATTCACTTCCCATGACATCCCATTTTAGACGATTTGCTGAAGTTTCTTGAGAGGCGAGCTCATAGCATAAGTTCAGAGCCATCGCCTGGCCAATCATCTCGACAGCAGCGACATTTGAAAGCACACGTGGCAGCCGCAGAGTCAGCAGAGTGCGCGCATTGCAGTGGAATTCACCATATTACCAGATATCCGGCACTCACGGTCATGGGAATGGAACAACGCTTTGAAGCAGTCAAAAACTTAAAGCTTTGCTTCAAGTGTCTGCGTGCTGGTCATTCTTCGAGGCAGTGCCCATCAGGCGGTTGCAGGAGCTGTGGCCGTAAGCATAACACAATATTATGTCGTGACAAACCAGCCACTGCCACCTAACGACTCCTGCATGACAAGCAGTACCTCGGAGAGCCTGCGTTGCCCAGTCCCAAGCCAAGATCCAGGATCGCAGGTGAGTTTTATAACGGATCGCTTGGCTAACTCTTTGCAGTTATTCCGCAGAAAATGTAATGTGAAGGTGGAAGGTGTTGGAAGTTCCATCAACATCCAAGCCAATGGCAGCGCAACGCTCACTTTGAAGTCAACAGCATCAGAATTCTCTATGCAAATTGAAGCACTGGTTCTTCCGTCCATCACGTCCCAGACTCCTGCGGTGAAGGTAGACGTAAGCCAGTGGTCACATCTGAAACAACTGGATTTGGCGGATATTTGGTTTGGAACGCCTGGAACTATCGACGTTCTCGTGGGCACGGACGTTTGGGGGCAAGTCATATTGCGTGAAGTCATCGGTGGAAGACTAGACGAGCCCTTTGCCCAGCGTACCCGCTTTGGTTGGGTGGTATTCGGACCAGCGACAGTAAGTTCCACATCGAATGTATCATCGCTTGCTCTCAGCGCCTTGCTAAGTGAGGATGAAGTGCGTCTGGAAGAACTGGTCCACAATTTCTGGAAGATGGAGGAGGTCTCAAGTGCAGACGAATCACATGATGACGAGTGTGGTCGGATATTTGAGACTACACATGGCCGTACTCCTGATGGTCGCTATGTCGTGAACCTACCCTTGCGTCCCAACGCACCAGAGCTTGGTGACTCGTACTCATTTGCTATGAGGCAATTCAATCGCCTTAAACGCCGCCTGATTGCTGACCCTACCCTGAGGGCGAACTATCTGGAATTCATGCGTGAGTATGTTGCACTTGGTCATATGGAGATAGTGGAACCACTATATGAGCATACCGGCTGCTACTATATCCCACATCATGCGGTCACCGCGAAGTTCCGAGTAGTGTTCAACGCTGCGACGCCGACTAGTACGGGAGTATCCCTCAACGATATCCAGCTAGCGGGCCCAATGCTTCAGGACTCGCTCATTAACATACTTTTTCGATTTCGGCGTTATCGAGTGACGATAACTGGTAACATTGAGAAGATGTTCCGGCAGGTTCTGGTGGCACCCGAGCATCGAGACCTTCAGAGAATCATATGGCGAGAGTCTCCTTCAGATGACTTTGGTGTGTATCGTTTGAAGACCATCACCTACGGCATGGCGTGTCGCCCATACAACGCAGTTCGTGCATTACAACAATGCGCATATGACAACTTTACAACCGTTCCTGATGATACACAAGCAGCTGCTGCCCGAGAAGCAATTCTAACCTCATTCTATGTTGATGATTTTCTGACAAGCTGTGATGACAGCACCGAAGCAGTTCAGCTAGCCAAGAATGTGGATACCATACTATCTGCTGGGTGGCTTAAGTTATGAAAGTGGAACTCCAACGATAGTAAAGTATTGTGTCGTTTGTCTAGTAACCCGTCTCTTTCCAGTTACACATTCAACTCGTCAGTGGCTTCGGTATTGGGCTTGAGATGGGACGCGGTATCTGATGAGCTTTTCTTCCATATCGACGCGTACCAGTCTCATCAGGATCCTACGAAGCGGCGAGTGCTCAGCGAGGTGGCTAGGCTATTCGATCCAGCCGGCTTGTTATCACCAGTGGTCATAACGAGAAAGGTGTTCATTCAGAGGATGTAGTCCGCAGGATTGTCATGAGACTCTCCGCTACCTGATGATCTACGTGACGAATGGTTCAAGTACCGCTCTACGCTAGAAGCCCTCAGCCAAATCCGCATTACACGGTGGTTGGGGATGACCCAACACGCTCAGACAACGTTGCATGGTTTCTGTGATGACAGTGCGCATGCATATGCAGTCGTGATCTACATCAAAGCTAACGATGTAAATGACGGGTGATTCTCAATTCTTACGGCAAGAACCAAGGTGGCGCCACTGAAGGGTGCTACTATACCGCGCCTCGAACTGTCGGCAGCGTTATTGTTGGCCGAGACTCTACATCATGTGCGGGAAGCTTTGTATTTGGTAGAAGCTCCTTACTTCCTATGGTCGAACTCGGCCATCGTATTGTGCTGGCTGAAAAAGCGTCCGTCAATGTTGAAACCATTCATATTGAACCGGGTACGCTGGATCCAAGAGCTGACCTCCCCGGACTAATGGCATTACGTTAGTTCAGCACAGAATCCTGCTGATTGTGCCAGTATAGGCATAACACCGAAGGAGCTATCGGGTCACCCGCTTCGGGGGCACGGTCCTAGTTTGGTAGACGCTCCTTCCCTAAGCCAGAAAAAAACCTCAGCAGGGACGAGTCAGAAGCGCTCCGCACCGAGGCGCGCATATTCTCGAGTCTGACCAGTATACTTCCTGACCAGCCGCTGGAAACTCGACGTCCAGATGGGCAAGTCATACAACTTGTAGAACGCTTCAACTCCATTCAGCGATTGCTGGGTACAGTGGCCATCACATTGCGCTAGTTACAAAGACGTCAACACTTTCGCCAATCAGTCGTAAGCGCTCAAGAGAGGGACGACGCATTGGATGCCCTCATCCTTCTCGATCAAGCGAGACACTTCATGATCGAGATTAAACAATTGAAGACCGGTTCAGGTTTGCCATCCTCTTCTCGACTAATTTCTTTAAATCCGTTCCTAGATGAGAACCAGATCCTGCGTGTCCGAGGGCGGATTTGCCAAGGCAGAATTGGGTCATGATCAGCGATTCCCGATCATTCTGCCAAAGTCTACCCCGTTCGTGGAACTGTTAATACGACGAGCACATGAGACAACGACCCACGGTGGAACCCAGCTGATGCTGCATACCCTTCGACGCCGTTTTTGGATCATGAATGCGAGGCAAGCCGTCAAGACTTTTATACACAACTGCGTCGTGTGTCGTCGTCATCGTGGACAGATCTTCACGCAACAAATGGCCTCGTTACCCGGGCAGCGAATCAGGCCTGCCCGACCGTTTGTGTCGTCTGGATTGGATTACTGTGGTTCGTTTTCTCTGCGGATCGGCACCAAGCACTCTCGCACTCTCGTGAAGACATATTTAGCCATCTTTGTACGCACGGTCACCAAGGCCGTTCACATCGAAGTAGTAGACGACCTATCCGCACAGGCCTTCATGAACGCATTCACCCGCTTCGTCAGTCGGCGGGGTCCTTGCCGCGACCTATAAAGCGATAACGCCACATTCGTTGGTCCTAACCGGCTGATCCAAGAAGACTTCGTCGCGTGGCATAGCGAAACCAATCAGCGATCGTTAGCAAGCATGGAGACCAATTGGCATTTCATCACTCCGGGTGCTCCCCACCAAGGTGGCCTCTGGGAGGCAGCTGTTAAGAGTGCCAAACATCATTTACTCCGCTGTGTTGGTTCGCAAACGATGTGGTATGGCCAACTGCAGACTCTAGCTGCACGCATCGAGGCCTGCCTGAACTCCCGTCCAATCACCCCACTGTACGATGATCCGCACGAGAAGCTCGCATGAACGCCGGGTGACTTCCTGATAGGAGCTCCGCTTCTGGCTGTGCCTAAGCCCGACATTCGGAATATTCCAACTAACCATTTGAAACAATGGCAGTGGGCACGACGAGTCCACCAAGAATTCTGGCAGCAGTGGAGTGAGGAATACTTCACCACCCTTCAGAGACGTCATAAATGGCAGAGACGCACACCCGACATCAAGATCAACAACATTGTACTGGTAAAAACGAGAATTCGCCCCCTACTCAGTGGCGCGTGGGCCGCGTAATGGCTGTACATCCTGGTAACGACGGAGTCATCCGCAACGTCACTTTAAGGACGTCCAGTGGATATCTCGACCGAGCTGTCTAGAAACTGTTTTGCCTGTTAGAGCAGGAGGATTTCGAGTCAACCGACTCGACCGGGCAGAATGTTTAGATATATTAAGCAATCTTATTATTTAGATTACTGCCTATGCTGTACCGTGTAGACCTACCTTAAGCTTCATGTATTGTACAATTGCCAACCTTTGTTGCGCGAGTATCGATTCGAGTATCGGCTATTTTTGACATTCCTATTGGTTTCTTTTGTTTTCTATTGTTTCCTATTGCCGTGTTTTGTGTGCATACGGGATCTTCCCGTGCATACTTTATGTATAAAAGGGCAACCGGCAATTTATTTAACGGAACGTTTTTTGCTATATTTTAATAAACGTGCAAGTCGCACAATATATCGTTCAACCCAGGAGTATATTCGTTTTTCATCTTTAACAGTATTAATTACTTCTAAGTTTGGGCTACCAGCAATCCATTTCCATTCTGCACAAATAAAATATAATGAAGGTTTGCTTTTGATCCTAGGAGTTAATATTGATAGAAGTGTGCGAACTTGGATTAGTTTAAGGGTGAGGAAATTGGGTAAAGGGTGGTTGCTTGGGATATTCTGCACGATTGTATTTATAAGTTCTTTCGTCAATTAGTCACACTGTGTCATGTCTATAATGTGGATCATTTTAAATGTTCCCTCCTGTATTCTCGCAGCCCCGTCTGTCAAAGTTATCAGTTGTACATACATACATTGAAATAGTCTTTTGAATGTAATTCTCATTGTTAACAGAAAAAATCTCTTTTTTCATATCAAACTCCCTCAAATGAATTTGATGGCAGCCGCTTCTTAGATCGAGAACGGAGAATAATTAGGTACTACATAGTTGCGAAATTATTTCGATGGTTTCAGGTATTGGGTATTTTTCAGTAATTGTTACCGCGTTAAGTTTTTGGTAGTTTGTATTTTTTCTATCCTGAGGCTTCTAGTTTTGTTTGCACTACCCAAATTGGTGAGTTATATGCCGATGTTGATGGTCTAATTATTCCGTCTGTTAGTAATGTTTCATTTTCTTGAGTTACGAAGTCTCTCATAGCCAAAGGATAGGGATACTATTTGGAATAAGTAGGACTGTCGGATGAGGTTTTAGTTTCTCCAATGACGGTGGTTGTATAAGTGAGCTTTGCGTTTGGCTCCGAAAATAATTTGGGATATTTTCCTGTCAAATAATGTATGCTCTGTTTCTGTTGCAATGTAATATGTTCAGTCCCATTGCTAATTTCTTAAACGTCGGCTGAGGATTTCTGTTTGATTTTAATGACTGTGTTCTTGCCAATTTTGAGTGTGTTATCGTGGATATTTATAACGGCGGGCAAACCTCTAAGACTGCCGTTTCCCAGGATGCCATGACAGAGATTTAAAGTTGGAAGAAGGAAGAATTTTGAATTTGTATCATTGTTTCCAAAGAGATTTCCTAAAGTGTGGTGTGTGATCTCTACTTTTCTGGCTATAGAGTTTGCGAAAAAGGGTTGGTCTTCAAGAAGTGGTTTTGAAACCAGATGTGGTTGATTGCTAGTACCAGTATCTAAGAGTATTTTGAGAATTTCCCCGTTCTTCACCCTGCACTCTAGGTATGGCAACGAAGAACATGCCATTCTAAAAAATTTATGTCTGTAAAGTCGAAAAGAGTTTGTTCGCACTCCTGCGATATCTGTGGATTGTTTTCGTAATTTAGTGCAATCTCATATTCAGCCGTTGTAGGTGTCCGTTCATAGTCACTTTCTTGTTGGCGTCCTCCCTGTTGTTCTAGCTCGCTTTGAATATGAAAATTCCCTTGAGACTTCGATGTTCGATGGTATTTTTTCTGCTGGTTTACAGGGGGTTGGTCTCTTCATGTAATGAACGGCCCATCAACACGTCCTTGGGCTCTGGTTTCGGTAATGGCCTAGAGGCTACTAGCCGAAAAGGTGTATAATTGGCCTGAAACTGGGGGAAATAGTTGAAAAATGTACGGTAGGATTGAATATGTTGTTGTGTATTCTGGCCAAATTGAGCAGGTTACGGTCTTTGTTGGAACGGTGGCATACTCCTGGGAGGTAACGGTGGAGGAATTGGTCGTGCGTATTATGGTGGGGGTATATTGTAGTGTGTTCGCGTATTTAAGGACATATTCCTTTGCCCATTAAATTTTACAGGGACTGGTATAGCATGTCTATTTGATCTGTTGTGAGGGGATAAATTTATAAAAGCATCCCTATATATTTCCCTGTACCTATTTGTGAGGACTCTAATAGCTTCTGGACTTTCTCCTATACAGGATATTTTGTTCAGTATGAGAGATAGGTGAGAATAGATCTGCTGATAGTATTCACGAATTGGTAAGCGTTCCTGAACCAGGCTACACAGCTGGTATGTGAGAGTTTTTAAGTATGTATGTATGTCTTATCGGCGTAGTGCCATGTTAGACAAAAGCGTATCGCCGTCCAATTTAAAGGAATACTTTAGTTTTTTTATTACTTACTGCCATGAGTATACCGAAGTATTTTGGGGTTTCCTGGAGTTGTCTATAAGAGTATTTCAACACAAAGGAGCTAAACCCAATAGGATTCCTTGAAAACTCCCTTATAGTATTATATTCCTAGCTATTATGGGACTCGGTCTGAGTCTGTGCTTCCTGGAGCGACTAATGGCACGTCCCTCAAACTAAGAAATTCATGGTTTAGGTTAACAATATAGTTTACTAGTGCCTGGCCTTCACTTTGAAAAATATTTTTGACTAACCTACGGATTGCACCTTCTAATCCTGTCAATGCGGTGCTACTGTCGCTGGTCATGGTGCCAGTAGAAAGGATAGAGGGTCTGAGGTCTGAAGGTATGATATCGTTCGGCATTTTTAAATACGGTAATGAATATTAATCACTAATAAAATACTATTATTTTTCTTAACACAAAATGCTAATTTCGCTTTCGTCAAAATTATATTGCTGTTTTTAAGTTTTCGCTTTTAATTTTTTATGGTGTTTCTTTCTTTCGTGTTTATTTATTACAATAAAAAATATAAAACGAAAACTTAAAGCCGAAAAATATGTTTGAAGAAATTAAAGGTAGAAGATTGACAAATTGAGGTACGTAAAATTCACCAAAGGGCAGCAAAATGGTTTCATTTGACATAAAGCACTTATATCCGTCCATACTTCTACTAGAGACAGTAGGCATGGTGCACAAAATACTACTGGAAAATACAATAAATAAAGATATGGCTGTACAGACCAAAAATACTCTAAAGACAACGCTACGCCAAAACTACTTTGAATTTAATAAGAACTTATACAGACAAGCGAACGGGGGAACCCAACTTCGGCCATCCTCATGGAGGTATTCATGCAAACCTTAGGAAGGCATTATATTGAGGAACTAAAAACGAAATTAGGTGTGATATTATATGCGAGATATGTCGATCTCTTTATCTACGTAGTAACTAACAATAACGAAGAATAAATTCTAGATTACCTCAACAAACAACATAGAAACATAAAATTTACGACGGAAAGAGAAATCGAGGGACGAATAAACTATGTGGAGCTGACAATCACGATAATTTATAATATAGCTGAAAACAATGGATACAAAAAGCCTCTGGTGGTTAAATTAGAAGGAATCATTGAACATTAAAAAGAAGCAGCAAAGAGAAAGACAGTATATAAAACAGTAAATAACTTATGGCAAATCCTACAGACCAGCACGAATACAGAGGACCCACTAAACAGGCAAGGCGTATACAAACTGACTTACGAATGCCAATACAGCTACATAGAACAGAACATACCTAAAAGGTTTCGCGAACACAAACGGAAAGATACAGAAACTCACTGCAATACCTGCGTCAAATTTTGTAAACCATATGTGCAAAAATAAATACTCACCAGCAACCATTAAGAAAACAGCTAAAATTCTCCATGTGTAACAGAAAGGGCGCCGCTTGAACGCACTTGAGAATATGGAAATACGCAAACATAAAATATTTGGCGGAAGAATTATAAACGAACAAACAAAAACTCAGACGTCATATTTGAACCCTTAAAATAGTTTACAAAACACACAAAAACTAAGAACTTGAGTAAATCAACGGTTATCAGCATACAGAACCAACACCAAATATCTCGCATGACCAAAATTACCGACTTCTACCTGCCTAACCACACCACAGACTTACTTACATACTTAATTGGGGCTATAACCTCTTAACAGATTTTAGTCGAGCTCAAAAAATTGAGCCAGTTACTCCTTATTTTTGCTAACTGGAAATACCAAGTAACGTCAAGTCCTTTTCCACTTGGTCTTTCCAACGCAGAGGAAGTAGTCCTCTTCCTCCACTACCACCAGCTAGTACAGCGTTGAATACATTCAGGGCTGGAGCATTTTCGTCCATTCGCACGACATGTCCCAGCCAACGTAGCCCCTGTATTTAAATTCGCTATACTATGTCTATGTCGCGGTAAAGCTCATCGTTCAATCGTCTGCGGTATTTGCCGTCGCCTAGACGTAGAGATCCATCAATCTTTCGTAGAATCTTTCTCTCGAACTCTCTAAGGGCTGTCTCATCCGATGATGACAGTGCCAATTCCTCAGCGTCATACAATAGCACGGGAATGATGAGAGACTTATAGAGTATGGTTTTGGTCAGACAAACAAAGCCTTGGGAGCCAAGACGCGAGTGCGCTGACTGTTTATTTGATGACAGAAGGTACGTATGTAGTTTTGCCCTCGTTCACTTCCAGACCCCTACGTTCCGCTTCTTTATCCAATTTGGAAAAGGCAGAAGTAACGGCGCGGTTGCTGAACGATTAACCCTGCAGCTCGAATTATCTTTTCTAACATAAGAGCTGGTGGTGTTGCTCAACCTAATTTTACATAGCCATATTAGTTTTGTTGGGATACCAAATGCGGACAATACGGCAAATAGGAAGCTTCTTCTCATGCTATCGAAAGCGGATTTGAACTCGACAAAAAGATGGTGCGTGTCTATCTTCTTTCTCGAGTCTATTCCAAGATTTGGCGTATCGTGAATATTTGGTCGATGTTAAATGTGCCAGGTCTAAAGCCACAGCGATAAGGTCCAAAAAGATAGCTCACGGTGGGCTTCAGTCGTTCACAGAGTACGCTCCACGGAATTTTATATGCTATGCTGAGAAGACTGATTCCACGATAGTTGGCGCATATTGCAGGCTCGCCTTTTTTGTGGATTGGGCACAGCACACTTAAATTCAAATCAACAGGCATGCCATATTTTGCAAATGAGCTGGTGCATGTTCTTTATCAGCCCCTCGCCGCCCCAATTGAATAGCTCTGCTGGCAGTCCATCAGCATCAGCCTTATTGTTTTTTGGCCGCGCTATTGCCGTTCGAGTTTCGTCCAGGTCGGGTAACGGTACTTCGACTCCGTCTTCATTGATTGGAGGCTCGGGTTCATAATCTTCAATGTTTTCAGCGCCACTTACAGGAAATTGGCCCGATCTTAAAACCTTCTGTAATCTGCCGTGCGTTTTCTCTATCAGCTAGCATCTAAACTCCCGATATCTCTCCCACACATGATCAATTTTATTTCGAGTTTTTCCATTAGGAGATAGCCATGTAGTTTGAAGTATATTTTATGCTTGAACCTGGTACTACATACTACCATGTTTAGGGCCCCGGCGAAGTCGATCAGCCTCAGTCCGTTAACGGATGTTGCGTCGTATAGGCTGGATTTGATCCCTTCACTCCCCACTTTGGCATTAAAATCGCCTATCACGAGATTTATATTGTGACGCTCCTAGAAGTGATCTTTGGTCACTTCATCCTTCTCTTCCGTAGGGGCGTGGACGCAAATCAGCGAGATATTGAATAATCTCGTTTTGGTGCGGATCGTGGCGATACGTCCACAGGAATAAACGACAGTACTTGGCTACGAAGTCTCTTTCCTACCGAAAATTCAACACCGAACTTGCACTCCTTTACGTGGCAGCTGTAGTAGAGGTCGCAAGGTCCGACTCTCTTCATTCCTTGCCCCATCCATCGTCAGCGGTGATGTCAGCCTTTGCTTTTAAGAGGACATCCACCAGCCGAGCAGAGGCACCTTCCCAATTAAGGGTCCGGACATTCCGGATTTTTTGTCTATGAAGAAATTTTTCTTCAGCTAGCTTCAACTTTTTCTTCTCGATTTTATTATTTTTTTTCATCGTTTTAAAAATTTTCTTTAAATTTAAATTAATATTGCTTAAAACTTGGGTGGAGTTTCTTTGGTATTCAATTTGATTGTTAACCTGCGTTTCCAATAGACTCTGCTTCTTGCGCGGAGTAGGCAACTCATTAATTGCTGGCACTTCCTCATTTTCTTCATCGTTGCTATCCATAGCATCATTTGCATTGCTATTTGTTCCATCGACAGCAACTCACTCACTTGCTGTTCTAGCTGGGTAAGCGTGGAATAAGAAGATGGACCGCCGCCTGTACCCGAAATATTTATCCTGTTCCTGCGCATTTTTGCCTTCAAATGAAGTTTGTAGTCAGCCCAAACCTAAATAATGTAATTAAAGTTTTGAAAATAATGTGCGCATAGATATTTCGTTAAAATTACTTTTTTCCAACCAACCATGTCGCGCATCGGTGGTCCAGCTGCATTTAGCTGGCAAGTTAACCTCTTCCATAGATTTATGGATGCAGTTTTAGCGTTGGACGTCTTTAGTAACCCCTTGGCCAATTCCGGGTGAGTTACCATGAAATCTACAAGGATTTCAAATTGTCGTTTCTGCGTTTGCTTCGCTCTCACACTATCCCTGTATATTTTTTATTGAATATGTAAATGTATTATACGAAAATAATGCAATACATGTATATAATTTCCATTTTAAACTTACATTTTTAAGCGTTGCGATTACTCCTTTGCTGTAGCACGAAAATTGCGAATAAAATAGACTGTTGACATTCGCTTTCGAAATACACAGTGCTGCCAATGCGAAAGGGCAAAATAATTGCGAAAGGCCTCAATGTGAATGCGAATGTCAGATTACAAGGTGCCGGTTATGCGAATTCGAACATTTTTACATTCCCATCGCATTACAGAGTAGCCCCCCTGGTGTACTTCTCTCATAAAAAAAATTCTTCCAAAAATCATTTCGTCGCTGAACGTGCAATACAGTATATATGATGGAGGCCACATTTTATGGGAGGAAGGAAAACACGATTTTTAACAAAACTGTTGGATATTTGTTTAATTGAATTTAATTTATTTATGTTTGACTCACAAATATATAAACAGTAATTCACCAAAAAGCCGCACAAGCTGCATAAACAAAGTTTTTTAAAATATGCGCGCTATTGCAGTATTTGTTTTTACTCATTTGTGTTTTATACGAGGTATTGACTAACAATGATATCCAAGTGATTTTTTCAGTAATTAACCCTTATGTCAACAGCAGAACTTTTTTACGCACGTCAACAGCAACACACCTGGGTATGTACATACGTTTTGTATGGCAAATGGCATGCCGTTATAACCCGGCAGGTACACATTCAACTAATCGCTTGCGATTCAGATTTTTTTCACTAATGTACTCACACATTTAGTGTACCAACAGCTCAAATGTGTGAGTGTATTAGTGAAAAAACGTGAAACGCAAGCGATTAGTTGAATATGTACCCTGTGCCTGGTAAAGAGACAAAAGAAATTCGCAGAAACTTCATTCTTTGTAGTTTCGTCAGCAAATTTAGTTTACATTTGCGATTCGAAGTGAAAGGACGTTTCGGTTTATTTTGTGGAAATAAAAAAATAAAATAAAAGTGAAATGGCAGATGGTGAATGGCTTACTCCACGACAACTAAGCGCACTTTCGTACGAAGAACAGCAAGCATATATTCGTCAAACGCTTGAAGAGAGCCAAGAAGAAATAAGTGACCACGATTCAATAGTTGGTGACGAGGCTTTAGATGAATGTGTAGGTGATATTGGTGGTGATGACTCAGACTTTGAAGAGCCCACGTTACCAGAATATGACCCAGAGGACGACAGTGATTCTGATGAAGAACTTGAAGATGCACCAATTGAAACTGGGGAATATTTTACTACCAGAGATGGTAATGTTTGGTCTTCGATACAACCACAACCTGTAAGATTCCGTACGCACAACATTCTAAGAAGTGCACAATCTGGACCAGTACGGGCAACGCAGGGTTTGGCTATTTCAGAAACGTTCAAATTGATAATGTCAGATGAAATATGCGACATAATTATTCGTGAATCAAATCGAAAGGCAAGGCAATTCTTTAATGATGACAATGCAAAACATCCAACAAGAGAACCGAGATCATGGATTCCCATAACAGAAAGTGAATTTGATGCATATTTGGGCGAACTTTTGCTAAGTGGCGTTACACATTCTGGTTACGTGCATACGAAAGATTTGTGGAATACTAAATCACATCCATTATATCGTGCTGCAATGAGTGTACGACGATTTTGGGAAATTAGCCGCTTCATTCGTTTTGATAATGGAAACACACGCCAGCAACGCAAACAAACTGACAAAGCAGCAGCAATATCGGACGTTTTTTTGATGCTAAACAGCTGTCTTCGTAGATATTACGTGGCAGGAGCCAACGTCACCGTAGATTAACAATCGTATGCTTATCGTGGTGGAACTGGCTTCACGCAATACATACCATCAAAACCTGCCAAATATGGGATAAAAGTGTGGTGGGTGTGCGACTCCATTTCGTCCTATCCATTGCAGGTACTATCAATATTGTTGAAAGTATAAATAACTAAATTGAATTTAATTTTTCAATGCAGGGACAAATCTATACAGGAATGGCACCGTCTGGTGAACGTGAAAGAAACGTTGGTGAAAGAATGGTCAAAGATTTATGTATCAACCTTTTTGGTGGAAGTGGAAGAAATATTGTATGTGACAACTTTTTCACTAGCTACAACTTGGCAAAATCTTTGATGATAGACAATAATTTATCTATATTGGGTACTTGCAACAAAAGGCGTACACTCGTGCCAGCAGCATTTGCCAACCCCAAACGACGTGAGGCTGAATCATCAATGTTTGGGTTCTATAATCACGTTACGATGTGCTCGTACGTGCTCAAGAAAAACAAGGCAGTACGGCCGGTCCTAAGAAGAAGCCATTGCTTATATTGGACTACAACAAAACCAAAGGTGGAGTTGATAACATGGACATGGGCTTATCCAAATATAGTACCAAACGGCGCACAAATAGATGGCCTTTGGCTTTCTTTTATAATATTGTGTACGTTGCTGCGTTTGCTGCATACATAATATACGTTGACAACAACACTCACCTGAAGTCATATACATGCCGCCGTAGGATGTTTCTCCATAAGCTAAGTGACCAACGACGTCCTACTCGTAAAGCATGTACATTATGCAACAAACCAGTGTGCGCAGAGCATTCCAAAGACTTGCCGCAATGCGATAGATGTAATTGAATTTCAACAATTTTAAATTTTTTCGTAGGTTTTTTAATATTTTTTTCATAAGTATTTTATAATTTATAATAATTTTTACACCATAAGTATTTTTTTCACTCAAAATAAACTATACTTTTCAATTATATTATCGTATTTGCATGCGTTTTACTATACATATATGGCATACCCAGGTATGTATGCTGTTGACGTAAGGGTGCAACTTTGTAAATGGGCTTTATCTACCAAACGGCTGATCCAATCCTAACCAAAATTGGGACTATTGCGTAAAACATCACGAAATTTCAAGTCGATCCGATTATCCAGTTCAGAGCCACAGCGTTTTGAAAACTCAAAACATACCCAGGTATGTTGCCGTTGACATAAGGGTTAAAGAAAAGTATGCATTATACTACTACTACATTATACTAAAGGGTGGTTAAATTTTAAGGCCCGATATTGATTTTGAATAAAACACAAATTATTTTGAAAATTATTGTAATTTCTTTTTATTATGATAATATGGTGTGGTTCAATTATGTATGGAACAAAATATCGGCGAAATGTCCGCCGCGACCTCGGCGGCACACCTCCATCCGATGGTCCAAATTTTCGATGACGCTGAGGCATAATTAAGGTTCTATGCCGTTAATGTGCCGAATTATCTCATCCTTTAGCTCTTGAATTGTTGCTGGCTTATCGACGTACACTTTTTCTTTCAAATAACCCCAAAGAAAGTAGTCCAACGGTGTCAAATCACATGATCTTGGTGGCCAATTGACATCGCCACCACGTGAGATAACACGGCCATTGAATTTGTCGCGCAAAAGAGCCATTGTTTCGTTGGCTGTGTGGCAAGTGGCACCACCCTGTTTGAACCACATATCGTCCACATCCATATGTTCCAATTCGGGCCATAAAAAGTTCGTTATCATCTCACGATAGCGAACACCATTCACAGTAACTGCCTGACCGGCCTCATTTTGGAAAAAATACGACCCGATGATGCCGCCAGCCCATACACCGCGCCAAACAGTCACTCTTTGTGGGTGCATTGGTTTTTCGACAATCACTCTTGGATTATCATTCGCCCAAATGCGGCAATTCTGCTTATTAACGAGTCCACTGAGGTGAAAATGTGCCTCATCACTGAAGATGATTTTCTTCGAAATTTGAACGCCCATTTTCATAATAAGCCTGAATAACTTTAACACGTTGCTCGATTGGGTATCTTTCCATGTTCAAATTGAGTTAGTCTGAAATTGATAAATGTCCAATGAAATGCAGAAAAAAACTTGACGTTTAGGTGTGGTTCACATTCAATTTTTTTTTTAATTTAAATTGTTACACATTTCTCTAGCAATAATTTGGCTTTAACAGATTGAAAAAAAATCAATTAGTCGACGAGTTATAGCCAAAAAACCATATAAACAATATGCTGAAAATCGGCATTTGACTGCAAAGTTCGAAGGTCGATTAAAAAAAATCGAACTAACATAAACAAACGCCGCGATACGGGTCTTCAAATTTAGCCTCTATTTTCATCCCTCACTCTCAGAATCGACCTAACTTTTGCTAACCTGAATTTGTTCCACAGTGTAATGAATGAAGAATTAAATTAAAAACAAAAAAATAAAATAGAAAAGGTTCCGCAAAAATATTTTCAATTGTGATTTGAACTTGGAAAAAAGTTGTGAAATGCATAATAAAGCTTCGCTTACACCAAATCGTAAATGTAATTCAACATTCTCGAATATGAAACCAAGGCAGTTCTTTTAGATACATTCGAATCGTAATGCTTTTTGATTGTTTTAAAAAACATGGATAGGGGGAACAAATTTTTTCTGGCGGATTTTTCACCTACCGAATACGACCGAATATGTGTATTAAAATTTCAAATTTCCCACTGAGAACAAATAAAGAAAAGTTTTTGCATTCAACTAACAACAATATTTTTGATTTCGAACAAACAAATAGGGACCAGTTTTACAATAATAAAAAACTCCTTTTTAAATAAAAGCCATTTGTAAGTAACGTTAATAGGCTATATTTACAATAATATGTAATCATAAAATTTCAAAAATTCGAAGATGCATAACAAGCAACCAAGAAATCCAACAAGAAAA
The DNA here is from genome assembly GCA_951828415.1 of Anomoia purmunda. Taxonomy (NCBI): domain Eukaryota; kingdom Metazoa; phylum Arthropoda; class Insecta; order Diptera; family Tephritidae; genus Anomoia; species Anomoia purmunda. The sequence continues at coordinate 68,894,205 of OX639998.1, read as the reverse complement.
AAATTTTGATTTTGTGACTTTAGGGTACGTTATGATATTTTGTGAATAACATAGTAGATATGTGCACACATGCATACTAGATAATACATATAAGCACATACGTCCTATATAAATATATACGTTTTTTATAAAATCAACTTTGTAATATTTGCTGGTATTTTAGGGGTCGCGTTAGACACCGAAATATCGTTGGGTTTGCTTGACGAGCGGAGGGCGAAATTCATATGAAAGCAGAAATAGGTAGAGTACTGCCCAAAGCAATATCGAGCGCGCAACTCCGACAACTATTTCTAACAGTTCTTGAACTAAGACTTTTGTTTACTGTAGCCCAAAGCAGTATCGTGCGCACACATCTGTATACTTGGCGAGCTCAAGCCCAATTGAACGCTCAGGATCAGTATCGCGACTTTGAAAGGCTACAAAGCACCGGGAGTTGCTGTAAGGAGTTCTGTGAGCTGAATACGGAGTTGCATAAAAGTACATATTATCATAACACCACAGGATTGAATTGGAAATTTTAGTTAATCTATTATAAAGTGTGATCGGAAATGATGTAATACAATGTAATTGAAATCTTAAGATTATGTGATTGCTTCAGTCCCCCCCTACGATATCGAAATCGCTCCGATAAAGCAGTCTATCTTTTAATCTTCCTCGACGCCGAATGACATTGACTGGAACCTCAGGTACATCGTTTACGCTTTGGCGGTTGGCGGTCATCTTCGAGCGCAATAACATATGAAATTGCACATTTTTGTTCAATGATTACGTATGTAGAGCCCATCTCGCTTAGTAGCGAATTTTGATGTTACCCCTTTTGCTGTATTACTCAAGACATGGGTGGTGACAAGAACTTTTGCTCCCACATCAAAACTGCTGTGTTCATGTCGTTTAGAATTTGTAGTTTCTTTGTATTGTCTTGTTGCTTTTCTTCACATTCTTTAGCTTCTGCGAAGGTATCAGCGGTGGTTTTCAGATAGCAAGTGATCTCGTGGATGAAGTTTTCGGACTGGATCACTGCCTTAAGTCGTGTTGAACATCGTCGATGGTTCTCAACTCTCGCCCAAATGTAAGAATGGCGATGTGTCTCCCGTACTTTGGCAACGGGTAGAGTTCATGGCGAAACAAATAGCTGCAAATTTTTCTGCTCAAATGTGATGTTGTCTGCCGACTAAAATTGACAATTGCACTTTTAAGTCGTGATTCTTTCTCTCGACAGGATTAGCTTGTGGGTGATACACAGGAGTAAAATCTTGACGGCTTCGTCAAACACACACCGTTGTCACTGATGATTTTCCTGGACACGTCATAACGATGCAGCACTTCATCAATTCAGGTCTTTGCACAATTCTCGGCTGTCGCTTCAACCAAGGTGAAAAGTTCTACCCAACGGCTGGCGATACCTCCCACGATAAATATCCACTGGTACCCATTTTTCGTCGGTTGGTAAAGGTCCGAATAGATCGCTTGCAATTATTTAAAATCGCTGCTTACTGCTTACGGTTTTATATAAAGCCATTGGTTTTAAATTTGTTGACGTATTGTAATTGCTTCAACTTTGGCTTGATCCACCGTAATGCCATTGGGCGTCAAGACGTGGCCTAGATATTTAACCTCGTTACATGCAAATCGGCATTTCTCCTTGTTAATCTTGAGACCAAAATGACGCAGACGATCAAAAATTGAAATGTCGCTGGAGTGTTTTGCAGGCCGAATGGCATACACGTGAACTTGTACATCCCAAATGGAGTAACGAAAGCGGGTTTGCCTTGGTATTCCCTTCCCACACCTATCTGCCAGTAATCAGATTATAAGTCGAACGTAGACATACATTTTGTTGTTTTTGCTTCGTGTAGTAAGTCTTCGATGGGCGGAAGAGGGTATCGGTCTGATTTAGTTTAGTTTTCTTGGACACCATGACTATTGGAGGCGCCCATGGGGAATCGAATTCAACAATTACCCCACTTTCCAACGTTTTCTGAATTTTACATTTTAAATAATTTTTACACGCTGGTGAAAGACAGTATAGCGGTAATACAATAGGAGATTCATTTCCAGTGTCAATTGTGGGCATGGCATATGGCGTTACTGAGGACTGCTCAGTGAATAAATCTGCATTCTTTAACGACAACGGGTATATTTTGCTCTTTTCACAATCTGTTAGTTCGATGGCGTCAAATTCTTGCAGAATTGCAAGCTCTATGGAATGGATATCCAGACAGCAGATTTCATTAGTACTTGTCGTCTGTACTTGGCGCTATGCTCATTCGATACCCCTTTTCCCCAAATTCAATAAATTTTTATTTCTTGTTCATGTCCTCCTTACAAACACCAGAAATTTTGCAAGCGTTAATATATTCGCCCACAATATCCATTTGCAAGGGCAGAGTGATCATCACTACACTTACTAAAATCGAACTTAACTTTCGGTTCATCTTCGAAAACTTTGCGCCATGTTCAGCACCATACCTGTTTGTTCCATAAAATCCGCGCCAATGAGCGTGAGAGTAGTAGGTAGGGAAATCAAGCGAATTTTGCTTAAGCGATTTCTAATTGGAACGTCGCAAATGGTACACAGCACGTTTTGCGTGGTGGTACTTCCATCCGCTAAGGTGACATCGGCTTTGATGTCTTGAAACGCACACCCTTTTTGAGTCGAAATATTTTTCGAGTTTGCGCTGGCAATGCTTGTCTTTGCTCCAGTGTCAAAGACAGTATCTTCTTTCAAACCGAACATATAAATACGAACGTCCACTACATTTGGTGCAATTGGAACGGTACACGCCAGGTGCGCCACAGCCGTAACATGCAAAAGCGGGAGTACGCTTAGCGCTTGCGTTTTGTGATACAGCTTCGGCTGCGCTCGATGTGCCTGCTTGCGGTTGTTGTTGTGGTTTGCTTCTGTTGTTGTGTTTTTTTTTTCGTTTCTGACAAACGTCGACGGTATGCCCTCGAATTCGGTTCGATTACGGCAAAAAGAGCACTGTTTTGTCTCCTCTGTATACGACTGCTCAACCGCATGTACCAGAAAACATCAAACAATGAGAAGGTGCAAACGACTCAGGTCGAACATTTTTATTTATTTTCATACAGAGTTGAAAGGTTTTGGAAGAGGAACGCTAATTAACATTTTCTGGCAATATCAAAATGCATATTAGAAAAGCGGAAAAATACACAAATTAAATGTTTTCTTGTTGATAGGTATTTTCCGAATTAAATAAATTTAAAAAAGTAAATATTTTATTGAAAATTTAGTTTTTATTTATAATGTAATATAAACGAATTATATAATACATCTTTGTATTAAAATTCATGTCAAAATTTTCGTTTTCTAGTAACTGATGAGGTGAAAAAATTCAATATTAATTTTAATTAATATAATTTTTTTAAATCATTTTTTTTTAATATTAAATAATAACAAACATAATAGTTTAATAAAATAATTTAATGCAATTTCTTTATATTGCAAATATTAAATTGGAAGCAAACTCATAGTAATATTTATTATATTATAAAAAAAAACGTTTTAAACAATTTTTTTAATTAAACGAAAATAAAAATTTTATTAATGCATGTTTGTAAGTAAAATAATGAATATGCTTGGAAATTTTAATACTTCACATTTTTTACATTTTTTAAAATATTCATGATGGCTTGATAAAAATACCATATTATGCGTATTTTTCGTAAAAGTTCAACAAATAATTTTAATTTAAGCCGAATTTTGAAAAATTAAATTTGAAAAATTTAAAAAAGTTTTAGTTTGTAAAGAAAATTATCATATACACTTGCAACTTTATCAATATTTTGAGTTTCAGTATTTTTAATTTTGAAAAATATTCATTCAATCATATGCAATTTAATTTCAATTATTAGTTGATATATTTTTTATTTGTAACTTTAATGAAGTTTATATAAAATTTTAGAAATAACTATTTGTTTTAAATACTTTTCCTGACAATTTTTTTGGAAACAAGACACATTTGTAACAATATTACCATAAATATCAGCGACTTATCAACATTTCGACAACAATTTGAACAGAGGAAAATGTTAATTCACATTTTTCATGCCTATTAAGTCGCTGGCGAAACCAAAATTTAGCAGCTCTGGATTTCTTACCCGAACCCGTTCAGATTTCATTTGGATCGAACCAAAATTTACACCTTCTTATTGTTGAAAGTTCTCTGCATGTACGCTACGTGTAGCTTCCTGCACAAACATCTCCGCTTCGCGGCAACGCGAAAATAATTCGTCAAAGGTTGAGAGCATTTCACGACAAACTCGTTCTCGAATTTTAACGGACTGCAGACCGTAAGTCATGCTAACTTGTACTGTCTCTTTTGTCTTTAAGTTGAGAAAACAGTAACCTCTTCTCGCATACAAAACTATCGGTAGGCCCTTAGCATGTTGTTTGCATTCAAAAATTTACATGCAAATTTTCCAGTCAGGAATTGGTGTTGAGAACGTTATGGGGATGTAATCAATTGCATTGACAAATGTTGTTACGCTTTCTTTTACCCCAATCCACCACGTTGCAGCACGTCGAAAAGTAGTGGCATTCCGCGCAGTGTGTCTGCGTCGGAAACTCGTTTTATATCTTTGTAGACTGTGTGAGATGCAACGAACTCCTCTTCAGCTTCTGAAGTTCCCAGCCCACGGAAACGCGCAGTGCACCCAGTAAATGAGCCTCCTTTTCTGTCGCCGGATATCGCTGTCAAAATTTGGTTAAATTGTTCTTGTGAAAACGTTGCCTTTTTTCGGCTGTGTAGTGGTTCGCAGCCACTAAGTTGGGCGCTAATGAAATACTTGTTGGTATTTTAGGTGTCGCGTTAGGCTCCGAAATATCGTTGGGTTTGCTCGTAATTCATATGAACGCTGAAATATGTAGGTGTACAACAAAAGGAAACGCAGTAACTGGTATAAATATTACTTTATTGGTTATTTTAGTCACTTTTCTAGCAGACTGTGGCCCAAAGCAGTATAGTGCGCCCACATCTGTATACTTGGCGAGCTTAAGCCCAATTGAGTGCTCAGGATCAGCATCGCGACTTTTAAAGGCTACAATGCAGCGGGGGGTGCTGTAGGGGTTGTTTGAGCTGAATACAGAGTTGCTTAAAACTACGTATTATTATAACACCACAGGGTTGAATTTTAAATCGTAGGTAATCTATCGTGAGGTGTAATCGAAAATGATGTAATACAATGAAATTGAAATCTTAAGATTATGTGATTGCTTCAACTTTACTATTGCTAGACTGATTCGAAAAACTTGTTTTTGTCGATTGGCATTTAGATACAATATTTGAAACTCCTGATGTCTTTTTTTATTTTCCTTCGAATGTTTGTTACCTTCTCATAAAGTTTTCCGGTGGGATGTTTGCCATTTCAACAGTTATAGTAATAGCGCTGATTAACAGTAATACAAATTGCATGTATGTATGCAACATGGCTATTTAAATGCATACTTACTTTATCTTCATTGGGAAATAAAATTATTATTTGTTCGGGGAAATTGATTTTATCCTTCATCTTTATAGGTAATGAGCGAGCATAAGAAGTGGTCAGCAATGGTATTTACTAAAGAGGCTTTGACCTCTTTCAGTGGCGTTAAGTATTGACTCTAAATTCTTGGCATGTCTCTCATGGAATCTTGAGACTCTTGATTGCAATTTATCCACTCTTGCATGTTCCTATTGACGAAATGGTGTTTTCATTGCTATATTTAAAGTATTATGCACATCTTATCATTGAAATGGAAAAGATTTACTCAATGCGCAGTCCTTTCCTTAAACTTCACTCTCGTTCCGAGCATTGAGACAGAGAAAAGTTCATTTATGTCCCTATCCTTGATGAAATACAGGCTCTCTACTTCCATTCCGCAATCTTTTAATAACATAAATACGCGTATTGTTCATCGCAATTTCCCCAAGCACTTACCGAGTATTTTTGATAAACTTCTTCATTAAAGTCCATCTTTTCCTGTAGTGGAGTCTCAACTTTATTATCTGCGCGGTTGTTGAGGCCGATGATATCGATGTCATCAGCATACGCCAGAAGTTGCACGCTCTTATAAAAACGGTTACAACGGTTCAACTCTGCAGCCCAAATTATATTTTCTAACATAAGGTTAAAGAAGTCGCACGAAAGAGAGTCACTTTGTCTGAAACCTCGTTTGGTTTCAAACGGCTCGGAGAGGTCCTTCCCGATTCTGACGGAGCTGGTGGTGTTGCTCAACGTGATTTTACATAGCCGTATTAGTTTTTTTGGGATACCAAATTCAGATATTGCGGCAAATAGGCAGCTTCTTTTGTGCTATCGAAAGCGGATTTGAAGTCGACAAAAAGATGGTATGTGTCTATTCTTCTTTCTCGGGTCTTTTTCAAGATGGTAGATTTGCCAGGTCTAAAGCCACACTGATAAGGTCCAATCAGATCGTTCACAGTGGGCTTCAGTCGTTCACACAGTACGTTCGACGAAATTTTATATGCTATACTAAGGAGACTGGTCCAGCGTTATTTGGCGGATATTGCCGGATCGCCTTTTTTGTGGATTGGGCAGAGTAAACTTAAATTCCAATCAGCAGGGATGCGTTTGTCCAACCATATTTTGCAAATGAGCTGGTGCATGCGCTTTACCAGCCCCTCGCCACCGCACTTGAATAGCTCTTCTGGCAGTCCATCAGCACCAGTGGTCTCATTATTTTTTAGCCGCGCAATTGCCGTTCGAGTTTCGTCCCGGTCGGGTGACAGTACTTCGACTCCGTCTTCATTGAGTTGGGGTTCGGATTTAAAATCTTTCTTGTTTTCCGCGCCACTTTCATTAAGCAGCGTGAAGAAGTGCTCCCATCACAGTTTAAGTGTACTCTGGATATCGGTTATCAGGTCGCCGTTTTTATTCTTACAGGAAATTACCCCGGGCTTGAAACCTTCTGTAAGCCGCTGTACCTTCTAATAAAATTTTCGGGCGTTTTTCCTATCTGCTCGCATTTCAAGCTCCTCGCACTCGCGCATTTCGGCCTCTCTCTTTTTTTCTGAAAATGCGCCACGCTTCCTTCTTCAACTTACGATATCTCTCCTGCACGGTTTGCATTGCGCCCAATCGCACCGTGGCCCTATAAGTAGCATCTTTCTTTTCCATGGCGGCGCGGCATTCTTCGTCGTACCAGTCGTTTTTTCGGGCTGGCTGAAAACCAATAACCTCTTCAGCGGCGGTACGTAATTAGCAAGAAATATGGTCCCATTGCGCGCAGATTCCCGCTTGTCGAACATTGCTCTCAGATAACTGGAGTGCAAGTCGAGTGGCGAAACGGTCGGTTATCTCACCTTGGCATTCAAATCGCCTAGCACGAGTTTTGTATTTTGGCGGGCGCACCGTTCGTACGCGCGCTCAAGGCATAGAAGTTATCTTTGGTCACATCGTCCTTCTCTTCCGTAGGGGCGTGGGCGCAAATCAGCGAGATGTTAAATAATCGCGCTTTGATGCGAATAGTGGAGAGACGTTCGTCCATCGGGGTGAACGATAGTACTTGGCGACGAAGTCTCTCTCCCACCGCAAATCCAACAGCGAACTTGCACTCCTTTACATAGCAGCTGTAGTAGACGTCGCACGGTTAGACTCTCTTCATTCCTTGCCCCGTCCATCGCATCTCTTGGATGGCGGTGATGTCAGCCGTTGCCTTTAGGAGGGCATCCACCAGCTGAGCAGAGGCACCTTCCCAATTAAGGGTTCGGACATTCCAGGTGCATGCCTTTAAATCATAGTCCTTTAAACGTTTGCCGTGGTCGTTATTAGAATAGGGGGGTCTCATCCGAGGCTTTTTGCTAAAATTTTTCATTGGAAGGTGTTTTTACGTGGCGGGTTCCAAGCCTAGCGCACAACCAGATTCTGGGGTAAAAAGTATTCACGGGAAATTTAATCAAGTAGCGATTGAGATTTAAGGAACCAATTGTGTTGTGTGCTGTAGTTGGTTGAGAATACTTCGCAATATTATGTATGCAATCGTTTTGCGCTTGTTCGAAACCTGGCCACGCGTTTTCTTTAAATTGGGAGTTGATTTAGATTTTTACGTTTTTGCGAAACTTCTATACACACTATGTGCATATTCATGTAATTTCATATATACACAGATATTTGTATAGATATCTACATAAGTGAATTTGTATGTATCTACAATCATAAATTACTAAAATGTCATACATATGTACATACATCCATGTGCATACATATGTATATATATCTGCCCGTATGCATAAATGCAATACATACATAAATACATATATGTGCATGTGCATGTGCATAAATTCAACATTGACCTTGAATAAAACAGAAAACGTGTTGTCCAAAAGTCTTAATTAAATCACCGCGCAATTGCAACCGCAGCTGCAACTGTGCTGGCGCCGAATATTCTAAAACATAAGACACTACAATCAACAACAAAAACTGCATTCATTAACACACACGCGTATTTCTGAAAGCAAATGCAAATTCATATTGTTTCGCGACGGACGCAAAATTTCTAAAATCTCAACATCGCAGTATCAGACAATACAGCACTTTGGCAATGTAGTCTTGCAAATTGCTGACATTTTTGCAGAAGATTTCAGAATTTTTACGCAAATGCTCACACGTGGAGATTAACATAATTAGCCGTTTAAGCAGGAGCATTCCAATATTTTCCGTGGCATTGATGTTTAAGTTGCGGCCTGCAATTTGGCATACTACCGACCAGAGTCTGATTAATTTTTAATTTATTAATTAATTGATATAAATATTGAAATGCAAATCTGTAATTTGCATTAATATGAATGCATTAATAAATAATTCATGTGCACATTAATTCATTTACGTACATTTGCACGCGCAATTGGCGGATCGACACAAAAATTTCCAAAAAAAAACACAAAGGATATTCGTTTGGTTAGCGTCCCTTTTCCCTTTCCTCCCTTCTCTTATCCGAATTGTTGCAAAACTCCTCTTCCGTCTCTTCTTTCCCCGCTGACAATCAAAAAACAGATTTTTTGGCGGGTTACTACCTTTTCTCCTTTCTCTCATTTTTAGTTGGATTCGTAAATTGCTCTTCTTCCTTTCGCACACATTGTTATGATTTGCATAGTTAGCCGTTTAAGCAGACTCCGCAAAATGAGTGCTGTGGCTTACCGCGTATAGTCGCCGGCCAATTATCATATTGCTCGTTTTAGCTTTTGCCCCATAGTCGTCTAATTTTTATGCATTTTTTATACCTTTCATGAGAATGAAATGGTATATTAAGTTTGGTCCGATGTTTGTAAGTGCCAGAAGGAGAAGAGATAGACCCATCAAAAAGTATACCTAAATGATCAGGACGATGAGCTGAGTCGATTTAGCCATGTCCGTCTGTCTGTCCGTCTGTCCGTCTGTTTGAACGCAAACTAGTCCCTCAATTTTAGAGCTATTTTGATGAAATTTGGTGAGCAGGTGTCGTTGTACAAATGATTAAACATTTGTCGGAATCGGCCAGATCGGGTGACTATAACATATAATACAACCGATTATTCAGATATTGAATTTTGCGCCATAACTCCTCCATTTAAGCAGCTAAAGGCTTGAAATTTTGCAGAAATATCAGCCATTATTAGCTACGTATCAGTATTGAAAATCATGAAGATCGGAGAAATATAACATATAGCTCCCATACAACCGATTGTTCAGATATTGCATTTTGCACCATAACTCCTCCATTTAAACAGCTAAAGGCTTGAAATTTTGCAGAAATATCAGCCATTATTAGCTACGTATCAGTATTGAAAATCATGAAGATCGGAGAAATATAACATATAGCTCCCATACAACCGATTGTTCAGATATTGTATTTTGCACCATAACTCCTCCATTTAAACAGCTAAAGGCTTGAAATTTTGCAGAAATATCAGCCATTATTAGCTACGTATCAGTATTGAAAATCATGAAGATCGGAGAAATATAACATATAGCTCCCATACAACCGATTGTTCAGATATTGCATTTTGCACCATAACTCCTCCATTTAAACAGCTAAAGGCTTGAAATTTTGCAGAAATATCAGCCATTATTAGCTACGTATCAGTATTGAAAATCATGAAGATCGGAGAAATATAACATATAGCTCCCATACAACCGATTGTTCAGATATTGCATTTTGCACCATAACTCCTCCATTTAAACAGCTAAAGGCTTGAAATTTTGCAGAAACATCAGCCATTATTAGCTACGTATCAGTATTGAAAATCATGAAGATCGGAGAAATATAACATATAGCTCCCATACAACCGATTGTTCAGATATTGCATTTTGCACCATAACTCCTCCATTTAAACAGCTAAAGGCTTGAAATTTTGCAGAAATATCAGCCATTATTAGCTACGTATCAGTATTGAAAATTATGAAGATCGGAGAAATATAACGTATAGCTCCCATACAACCGATTGTTCAGATATTGCATTTTGCACCATAACTCCTCCATTTAAACAGCTAAAGGCTTGAAATTTTGCACAAACATCAACCATTATTAGCTATATATTAGTATTCATCAAGATCGGAGTTCACAGTGTAAATCGGCAAGATAAATTCAGGACAAATATTTATTGGGAAAAGTAATAAGCTCAGCGCAATATCACATGAATCATAGCGTTAAACGTTTGGGAACTATTTACGGATCTGATAACTGTTTTCAAAGACCGACATATGTAGGTCTTACATATTAATACTTAATTATTTGTATTTTTTAAATGTTGAATATCAAGCGTCGATACGATATTAAAAATATTCAAAAACCATTCCCTTCTTAAAACATAGTTCTTTTTAATTACATAAGGAAAAGCATTAAATAATTTATAACAATGCCTTTACTAGAATTATTTTTATTGATTTGAAGGAAATTTTCGCTTTTAACTATAGGTAATACGAAATTGTAATACAATAACACGTTTTTTACTATTCTTCCATTCATGAAAGGTATGAAGCCTTCGGCATAGCCGAAGACAGCGCTGTTTTTACTTGTTTTTATCTCAATACGGTATAAAATAGTAACAATCATTAATGTTTTGGAAATCTTTTTTTTTTATTCACATTCCTATTTTGATTTCATTTCGTTGCAAATGAATATACAAAATGACGGAAAAGTTTACATTTTTTAAATAATTTAAGATGTGCAATATAAGGAAAATGCATTAAATTATTTTATTAAACTACTAGCAGTCCGCCCCGGCCTCGCACGGGTATTAAACAAACATACTTACATACTTTCTCGTTTTTGCATGGGGGGGTCATTAAAAAAGAGTATAATGAAGAAAATTCAAATATGAAGATAGATTTTTTTTTTATTATTATTATTTTTTTTGTATTTTTTTTGTACATATTATTATTATTATTATTTTTTAATCTTATTTTTAATTTTTGAAAAAAGACGTTTACTACATTCTTTAATTTCTCTGCTCCTGAAAATCAATTTATTGAGTCAGAGCTTCCCTGTAAACGATATTTGATGTCAATTTATTTTGTGGCAGCATATATTAGCTAGTTGACCAGCTGCTGGGCCGGTGATAATGGTTGGTACAATTAAATTGTCCTACAATTCCTTAATAATCAGCCTCGTCCCGTTGCACATGCTTGGAGGGCTTAAATTCCTCAAAAGCATAATTAGAATTCCAATTTTTAAAGTCAATTCCACCACATGAATTGACCAGCCCAGCAGCCCAGAAGGGCTTAATGAATTTAAAAACTTCTGGGGATAATAGACTGTGTCTTCGATATTAGTCACGGTGTCTATCGATTTGTATTTTTTTATTTGTCCGGCAACTTTTTGAATAATTAGATTGTTTATTTCGTTGACACTATCATTCCTGGGTGACACTATTGCCCTAGAACTCAACCAATGAAAGTCCTTTTCGTGCAAATTCTCGATGTCAGGGTATACTGCATCTACTAAAATGTCTAAACTATGGACTATTTTGCCTAGAGACTCATCCAGAAGGATGTTACAATTACTGCTTAAATTTGGAGTGGGAAAAATTTCTTCCCCAAGTTTAAGCAGTTGCTGTGGAAAATCACTATCGGTGATTCCATGAAGATGAGCTCTCATATTCGTCCGTAATTTTATATTTTCAATCGAAGTCCATAAGGGCGACGATTTTAAGCATGCTTTGATGATATCTGCTCGCGTACCTCTGTTAATGACAGGAAGAGTCTGTCGGAAATCTCCAGCAAATACAAAAGTAATTCCGCCCATGAGAGCAGAGGAGTTTCTAAGATCTTTTAAGGTTCTGCCCACGGCCTCTATATGTGCCCTATGGCTCATGGTACATTCATCCCACATAATTAATGAGGCGTCTTGCAATAGTTTACCAAGAGGCCCATTTTTGCGGATAGAACATATTGATTGTTGCTCAAGATTTACGGATAGCGGAAGTTTAAAAGTTGAATGAGCAGTTTTTCCATCCTTTAGAAGAGTTGCAGCAATTCCTGACGAAGCAACTGCTATCGCTATTTTCCCTGATTGTCTTATTTTAGCAAGTAATAAATTTGCAAGAAACGTCTTGCCAGTACCACCTGGCGCATCCAAAAAAAAATTTTGGTTTTGTTATTATTCACGATATCAACTATAATTTCCAAAGCATATCTTTGATCTGGGACTAATTTTGGAAAATTTTCATTAACAAAAGCGGTCAAATTATTTGTATTATAGTGATTTGTCCTTGTGTTTGTAGCTCTGTTTTCTGTACGAACTGAAGAAGGTAGTCCAAAATCGCTTAGGTTTTTATCATTTAGTTGCAATAATTTATTTTCTATTTGTATCAAACCTTCGTTATAAATGTCCTCACTATATGGTAAGGAGAAATCTTGATTTTGCTGTTGGAATCTATGTATAATATCTTGAGATAAATCGTCTTTGAAATTTTCCCATAATTTCAATGGTTCCGACGACTGACAAAATAAAAGTATGACGACAAACAACTCTCTAAATTGCACTGGACACTGCGAAATTGATGCTTCTTTTAGAGTATTTTCCCAATGATCATCGTTTTCTAGTAAACCTCTGTCACGGCAAGCTGCTTGATAGGTCTCTTTGAGAACTCCGTCAACGGTTTTTAAGTAGTCGAATGAGGTTGGACCACGTACGTGATGTAGTAACATCCTCAGGTAAAAACACTCTGATTGTGAAGGATGTACACCGTAGACTCTACCTAAAGCGGCATCTTTTTTATGCCTGGATGGCCAAGTATGTCCTCACCACGCCTCCTTCTTGTAAATTTATTATTAGACCATGTGTAGTATTGGGGGACTTCGTGGTATAGAAGTGTCTTTGCAAATTCATCTTCATTACAAAGCTCAAAGAAAGCCAGCAAAGTGGTTTTGCGCGGGTTTTGGGCCACTTGTTCAGCCGTTTCTGCGGTGAAATACACCCTTTGGCCGTTTTCTAAGTGGACAGCTAACTGCAGGACTGTAGGATGCCGCTCCTGGATCGGAAATTCCAATATTCGCCAGACAGCTTCTGATGTACTTATGTACCGGCCATTCACGTAGTTTTCCACTTCATCATTTTGGTTTCTAACGCAAAAAGTAGCCTGGTCAGATCCTTTATTAATATATTTACAAATATATTTAATAATAATAATAATAAGCCCAACGGTTTACCCTCTTTCCCGCCCAACCGACACGAGGGGCACAGTCCGCAAGACGTACGGATCTTTTTTTTTTTTTTTTTTTTTTTTGATGGGGTGAACTGAGGGGCAGGTCTCCACATTTTTGTGAGCGTTAAACGTCCTACACAATAGTGGAGAATAAGGAACAATCCATCTATTATCTATATTGAACCTACTCCCTCTAATATTTAGTGTAGCGATCTGTCCTCCATTTTCTGCGTCACCTTGACGATAAACTGGATATCCGTTCTCTCCGGTTTCGGTATCATTGAATATACCGTTTTTCATACATGGTGCTGTTAAGTTATGCTCTCCGCATGGTCCGTGCACCATATTTTTAGTTACGATATCAAACAACATCGGATCGTTTTGTTGGTTGGGCAGTTCCGCAACTATGACACTATCAATTTCGTCTCGCTGGATTTTTCTTTCTAGCCAAAACAGCAAATGACAGTGTGGTAAACCTCGTTTCTGCTACTCCGCACTTGCCATATAACATTTCACTTTGCCGAATATTTCGTCTTTCGTGAATAATTTTAAGAATTTCTAAATTTCTAAGTGAAATACTCTTGAAATTATGTCATGACGATTGAAAGGCCGCTGACCAGATAATAGTTCCACTTTAATTTCAGGCCACTCGGGGTTACACGTAAAAGTGACAAATAAGTCTGGTCTCCCATAATTTCGGACATAAGTCATCGCATCTTGGGTTTTTTCATGCAGATAATGCGGAGAACCTGTGAATGAAGATGGCAAGATTACGCGTTGACCGATATTTGATGGGTCTACATTTGCATCTTGATTAAAAGCGTCTCTCAGATGAATGTATTGGTCAGCCCTTAGTCTTTGTTGATTACGGCATATGTAATTCAATCTTCCTGATATCATTTTTGCCATCATATCGACAATATATTGACTAAATAAATCTCTGTAATAATGTAATGGATTAAAACAATTAGCTCTAACCATCAACCTATGTAAATGCATAAAATTGCATGCACGTCACAGTTTTGTTACGCGCTGTACCTTGCTGAGGAATGGTCAAATAATAACTGTCTTCTCCCATTACGAACATTAAGGGATACTGTAGAGGATCATACGATCGGTGTAACTCAGAGACCCTTCTAAGTTGGCCGTCTCTTCTATGTAGCACTATATCTCTTGGGCCTTTTTCTCGTTAACCAAGAGGACGGCTATCTGAAGAGTTACGTTCTAAGTTTTGTTTAAAACATCTTATGCATATATTGTTGCTATTCAGTGCGGTCTGTAATTCGTTAATTAAATCAATTTTTAGCATTGGAGCTATGTTTAACCGTAACGATAGCTGGTCTGCGTCTGAAATGGAATAGATTTGCAAGAATTGTGGACTTTGGCCTGATGATGGTAGAAGGCTACCTATTAGATGATACACTTGTCCCTCTATTTTAAAAGTAGGCATAAAATTATCTTCTCTTATTTCTTTCGCGCCAAATGACGTCATTTGAAAAAGGCTATTATACTTACGTATGTTGCTCCAGTATTTGGTTGTGCGCTGGGCTTGGGACCCGCCACGTAAAAAACTATACCCAATGAAAAATTTCAATGTGCCTCGGATGAGATCTCCCTTTTTTGATGACGACCACAAGCAATGTTTTAAGGACTACGATTTAAGGGCATGCACCTGGAATGTCCGAACCCTTAATGGGGAAGGTGCCGCTGTCCGGCTGGCTGATGGCCTCGTAAGAGTAAGGGCTGACATCACCGCCATCCAAGAAATGAAATGGACGGGGCAAGGCAAGAAAACCGTTGGACCTTGCGACATCTACTACAGCTGCCATGTAAAGGAGCGCAAGTTCGGTGTTGGATTTGTGGTGGGAGAGAGGCTTCGTCGCCAAGTACTGTCGTTCACTCCAGTGGACGAGCGTCTCGCCACGATTCGCATCAAAGCGAGATTCTTCAACATCTCGCTGATTTGTGCCCACGCACCGACAGAAGAGAAGGACGATGTGATCAAGGATCACTTCTACGAGCGCTTAGAACGCACTTACGAGCGCTGCCCCCGTCACGATATCAAAATCGTGCTTGGTGACTTCAATGCCAGGGTGGGAAAGGAAGGGATCTTTGGTCACACTGTCGGAAAATTCAGTATCCACGACGAAACCTCCGCCAACGGACTGAGACTGATCGACTTTGCCGGGGCCCGAAACATGGTGGTCTGTAGCACCAGGTTTCAGCATAAAAAAATACACTTGGCTACGTGGCTGTCTCCAGATCGAAAAACGCGAAACCAAATCGATCATATTGCGATAGACGGAAGGCATGCTTCCAGTATATTAGACGTACGTACACTCCGAGGACCGAACATCGACTCGGATCATTATCTTGTCGCAGCCAAGATGCGCATACGCCTCTGTGCATCAAAAAACGTGCGTGTAAATACACAGCGAAAGCTTGACGTCGGAAAGCTGCAATCGCAACAGGCAGCTGCAAACTTCACCACTCGACTCTCACACCTGCTCACTGAGAGCACTTCTCAAGAAACCGGAATTTGCGAGCACTGGGAGCACATTTCTCGATCACTGCGTACCGCCGCTGAAGAAGTCGTTGGCTTTCAGCGAACCCGAAAAAATGATGCTGCCTACAGGGCCACGCTGCGATCGGGGGCAACGCGAGCTGTATGGGAACGCTACCGGGAGTTGAGAAAGGAAGAGAGACGTATCGTCCGTGGAAAGAAGAGAGAGGCCGAAATACGTGAGTGTGAAGAGCTTGAGATGCTAGCCGACATGAAAAGCGCCCGAAAATTTTACCAAAAGGTGCGGCGACTTACGGAAGGTTTTAAGACCGGGGCGAATTCCTGTAAGAACAAGAACGGCGATCTGGTGACTGATGTCCAAAGCGCACTTAGATTGTGGAGGGAACACTTCTCCACTCTGCTAAATGGTGACAGCGAAAGCGTCGCCGGAGAAGATGAAGATCCCGAACCCCAAATCGTTGATGACGGCATTAACATCCCGTCACCCGACCTCGATGAAGTTCGAATAGCAATTATGCGGCTACGGAACAACAAAGCCGCTGGAGCTGATGGGTTACCAGCTGAGCTATTCAAGCATGGTGGCGAGGAGCTGGTAAGGTGCATGCACCAGCTTATTTGCAGAATATGGTCGGACGAATGCATGCCCGCCGATTGGAATTTAAGTGTACTCTGCCCAATCCACAAGAAGGGTGATCCTGCAATATGCGCCAACTACCGCGGGATCAGCCTTCTTAACATTTCGTATAAGGTTCTATCGAGTGTATTGTGTGAAAGACTAAAGCCAACCGTCAACGAACTGATTGGACCTTATCAGTGTGGCTTTAGACCTGGTAAATCTACCATCGGCCAGATATTCACGATACGCCAAATATTGGAAAAGACCCGTGAGAAGAGGATCGACACACACCATATATTTGTCGACTTTAAATCAGCTTTCGACAGCACGAGAAGAAGTTGCCTATATGCCGCGATGTCTGACTTTGGTATCCCTGCAAAACTAATACGGCTATGTAAAATGACACTGAGCAACACCACCAGCTCAGTCAGAGTTGGGAAGGACCTCTCCGAGCCGTTTGATACCAAACGAGGTTTCAGACAGGGTGACTCCCTATCGTGTGACTTCTTTAACATTATGCTAGAAAAGATAATTCGAGCTGCAGGTACCATCTTTTATAAGAGTGTGCAACTGCTGGCGTATGCCGATGACATCGATATCATTGACCTCAACAACCCCGCCGTTAGTTCTGCCTTTTCCAAGCTGGACAAGGAAGCGAAGCGAATGGGTCTGGAGGTGAACGAGGACAAAACGAAGTACCTCCTGTCATCAAATAAACAGTCAGCGCATTCGCGCCTTGGCTCCCGCATCACTGTTGACAGTTACAATTTTGACAAAGTAGAGGACTTTGTTTATCTTGGAACCAGCATCAACACCAACAATAATGTCAGCCTTGAAATCCAACGAAGAATCTCTCTTGCCAACAAGTGCTACTTTGGGCGGAGTAGACAAATGAACAGTAAGGCCCTCTCTCGACGAAACCACGCTCTATAAGTCCCTCATCATGCCCGTGCTAATGTATGGCGCAGAAGCATGGACCCTATCAACATCGGATGAGATGGCGCTTGGAGTGTTCGAGAGAAAGATTCTCCGAAAGATTTTTGGTCCTTTACGTCTTTGCGATGGCGAATACCGCAGACGATGGAACGATGAGTTGTATGAGCTGTACCGCGACATAGACATAGTTCAGCGAATTAAGATTCAGCGGCTACGCTGGCTAGGTCATGTGGTACGTATGGAAGAAAATGCTCCAGCCCTGAAAGTATTCGACGCGGTACCCGCTGGTGGTAGCAGAGGAAGAGGAAGGCCTCCTCTACGTTGGAAAGACCAGGTGGAGAAGGACTTGACTACACTTGGGATATCTAACTGGCACCAAGCAGCAAAGCAGAGGAGCGGCTGGCGTGCAATATTGAAATCGGCCAAAATCGCCTAGGCGGTTATAGCGCCAATTAAGAAGAAGAAGAAGATGTTGTTTAAAAAATGTACAGATTGTGTATGATTATTTGTCAATAGATTTTTGATTAGCTGTGGCGGCTCCTGCATATTGGGGAGATTGACTTTTCCAGAAGCACAGCACATACCATTCGGCTCATCGGCCCATTTTTTGGCAGAACACTTAGAGCAGATCTTATTCATGGCTCCAATTTGGACGGAAGACTGCTGAGCATAATCAATCTGTGGATCGTATTTGAAAGCCGATCTGTTACTATGAGCTAAAACTTGATTACGACCTCTAGTCCTTGATGTCCGTTGTCTTTCTTTCTGATCATGAAGGCGTTGGGAACGCTCAGAGCTCGACTCCCTAGTGCGAGCTTGTATATTTGTAACATTTTGCTCTTCAAGCCGCTGCACACGCTCCGTACTCGACTTTCGAGCGCGTACTTGGGTGGTTCTGAAATTTTGTTCAGCAAGCAGCTGCGATCGTTCGATAATCGATTCTCGCGCATTTGCTTGTGAGGTTCCTAAATTTTTTTGAGCAAGCCTCTGCGAACGCTCGATACTCGACTCGCAAGATGATTTTCAGTTTCTGATGAAGGTTCTCCATCACGGCGTCTTTTTGATACCCTCGCCTGGGAACTATTTCTAATAAGTTGAGATCTAGATCTTTTGGGCATTATAAAATGGAAAAAAATTAAACTGCCTTTGTGCCACCTTCGTACTAAATTATTAGCTTAATTAATAGCTATAAAAAAGTAACTGAAAAATTATAAGAACTACTCGAGTCGCTACGCTGTTTGGATAGTTAAAAGTTACAATATATTATTGACTGAAAAAAATGGATTTAGTTCTGAAAAGAACTGTTGTTTAGTTCTGAAAATAACTGATGTTTAGTTCTGAAAAGAACTTTGTTTACATTGAAAAAAAAATAACTTTTTTTTTGGGTTGAATTACCTTATACGAATTATACGAATTTTTTAAAGCATATACTGACAATATATTGTAGCAAAATTTATTGAATTCGGCACACGACTGCTGCATAGGGAACCAACCGCGCGACTGAGCATTTTATTCTTGCCATTGACTCCCCTCCCGTACCCCTGTGATCAAAATTGGGTAGAGAGAAGTGTACAAAAGCAACTGCGCAGTATCTCTCGCTTTGTTCGTTGTTGTACAAAAGCAACTAAGCATTACCTCTCGCTTTGTTCTTTGTTGTTGATTTGCGCTTATGGGCATTATATTGTCAAGTGAAAAAATTATAACGGTTATTAAGAAGTGAGAACAGTTGCTAAGAATAAACCTATGTATGTATATACATATTATTATATCAAGTGATTATTACAAATTATAAATCAACTACGATACAGTACAGCCACCTAAGTATGTTATTCTCAGAGAGCCAGAAATTTCTATATACCCAAAAATAACAATAAATCCTGAAACATTGTTTAGCATGTAAAAAATATTTAGGTAGCAAGAAATTTTCCTTAATTCCTAACTAATTTATTCAAAAAAAGATTATTTGATTATACAAAATCATGGAATATAAGATAGAGTTTGTAGATTGTGTTGATTTGAGATAAATATGTATATCAATATTTCAATATTTTGTATTCAAACATTGTACATATTGCTAATGAAATGCAAATAATAATATCTCTTAAGTGATTTTTTTTTTTTTTGTTTAAACTAGACTCTACGAAGTCGTAATAAATAAAAAACAAATGTATGTTATTTAAGGTATTTAAAAGTTCCATATGTTAGTTAGGATTTATTTACTGGAATCTCAATATGCAATGTATTTTCGGCCATTTTTATAAATATTATTTATAAATATTATTGGAGCAGCAACGCAAGCCGGTTACGCTAGTTATATTATATTATCGAAAATGGCTTATTTAATATTATCTTATAAAGAAATTTCTGAAACGCTTATTGATTGCGAGAAAGATATTGATGTTCTTGTTGGTGTTATTTCGACAAATAACGCTAATATATCTACGGAAAACATTGAAAAATTAAAAAAAACTTTGGTTAACATATTTTTACCGAAATTTAAATTGAAATGGAAAAAAGCTAATCGCCATATGCAAAGGTTTCTAAACAAAAATGCAGATTGGCTGTCAAATATTTATACTGTTATCTGAGGAAGCACAGGAAGCCAGAAATAAAGATTATAGAAATTATAGACTCCATCATTCGAGAAAATGTTCAAGGTCGTCCACCAATGAAGTCGTTATGCATCATTTGCTGGTAACATCAGATCCATTTATTAACAAATTCAGAAAAAAATTAAAATTTAAGAAATTAGAATATCATGATGAAGTAAAGGACATGTTGATGGAATATGATTAAAAATCAAATTATTGATATTTTCTCTATTATTTGAAATTGTGGTTGAGAACGACGCTTATAACTTCAAAGTTGTATGGGAGGTGGACGTGTTCGTTGGCAGATCACCTTAATACTTATTACGGGGTATGCTATTGTTGAAACAAACAATCTCACAAAATTTTGTTGCTCTAGCGTGAAAATCTTCGAAAATAAAGCACTTTTTAAGTTTCAGTTGTATGGGAGGTGGGCGTGTCCGTGGGCGGATTTTCCAAAAAATTTTGTCAATATTTTATTTTTACCTAAAATGCATCTGTGCAAAATTTCAAAGCTCTACGATACCTCCATCTATTTATTGCCGCACCTCTGAACAAAATTTACCACTGTGCGACGTGAGCGGAGACCATGCGACATTTTTCAAATAACTTACATTTTTAAACAGGTGATATCTTTCGAATGGAATGTCTCCAAATTGAATAATTCAAAAAGTTATGTAATGGCATTGAAGCCATTTATTTTGATAAGGATTAATTCCAAAGTAGAAATAAAAGAGCTTTTATAGCGGTGGCATTTATATATATCTTTTAAAATGAGAAAACACTTATTGTGACATAACTACAATAGTTAGACATATGCTGTCGCGATATTATTTGTAGATAATTATATGTTCTGCAAAGACGTGGTACATAATTTTGTTCTATAATCAATAGTTTTCGCAGCGCACGCGATGTAAGAAAGTTTTTTGGTAATTTTTTTACACCTTAGGTTACATTATTGGAGTTTTACTGTAGATCCCTATAGCCTATGTTCACTGGAGATAGTGTAGCTTCCCAACAGTGAAAGAATTTTTCAAATCGGTCAAGTAGTTTCGGAGCCTCTTCAATGCAAACAAACAAAAAAACAATCAAACCTTTCCTCTATATAATATTAGTATAGAAAACAAAACTCAAACAACTGCTTTTTTTAGGCAGCAAGCCGTGTGTTTATTTTGAAAGGAAACTTAGAATTGACAATGAAATTTAAGCTAAGAAGTCACGTTGCACTTACAGGTGCATTGAAGTCGTTGTTGTTGTTGAAGTATCAGCACTGACGTTCCCATGCAGCGGCGACGCTGTGTCAGCAATTGTTCCGGATGCGCGTGTGGTGTCGTTCACCCGTGGGATAGCGACCACTGTCCGAGTCGCATGCTTGCGTGAGCTTTTAGGTGTTATTTATTTGTGGGAAGCTATGTATGTATGTTGCATTAACTCCTCCCTCTTTAAAGCATGCAGCGTCCTCGTTGGATGTCGTTGAAATATTGTCAAGTGTAGGGATTGAACCTTTCGTTGGTGTAAGATTATTATTGACCTGAATACGAAATTTTGATTCTTGATTGAGGAGAATCTCCTTTGCTGTCATTGCAATGAGTGCAAAAAGTGATAGTATCACTACTGTGGATCCCGTTAATAGGCTGATCTTGTATTTAGTGTTGATAGCATTGATTTGTTGGATATTTCCTTCGTTAAGCTCCTTCAAATATTGCAGAGAAAGAACTTCTTCGAGTTGTGCTGTAACGTCTGCCAATTTAATGATTGCTGGTAGAGGTCTTGCAAAAAGTTGGTTTCTATTTGTATAATTTTTGTGTTCAATCGTTAAACTTGTGTTGTCGTATTTTATCAGAAAAGTTCCCTGTAGACTGATAACTTTGTTGTCTATCTTTAGAGATCCATTATAGCCGTTAATAAGCAATAAACCGGGTGTTACTTCTTCTATTGTTGGTATATGGTGGCTATTGATTAAAGTGCAGTTGTATGCGTAGCCCTTTAGCAGATTTGGTATGCAGCTTATATTCGTGACTTCTTTTAAATTATCTTGCTTACATATTATTAAATCGTTAACATTATTACAACTACTTTTGAGACCAAATATGTCTTTATTACAAATAATTAAATTTTCGTATTCGAGTTTAATTACCTTATTTCCTAGATATACAGGTTTTGTTATTATTGATTTAGAAAGTTCTTCATTTGTTAAAGGAAATTTTACAATATAAATGATAGATGATAAGTTTGATACAATTTTAACATTGCTAAATTCAATAGCTTCGGTTATATTTAAGTAAGACGTATTTTGGTTTTCTAATGTTTCTTTGACTACAACTATTTCTTCATTTGATAACATAAACGAATTTACAATTCCGGCTTTCGCCCATTGGATAGAATAATCTATATTTGTCAACTCTTCTTTAATAACTTTCAATTTTATTTCAATACCATTTTCTAATTCTAATTTAACAACATCATTTGATTTAATTTCACTTAATATTACATTTGAAATATATGTTAAATTACTTATTCTTTCTAGTATAGACATATTAATTATTACTTGTTGATTGTTATTAATTAGGAGACTATTTATTTTATTGTTTATAATTTTTAAATCTTCATGGTCTGGGGATCCAGCCAACCAATGAAATGGAGTGTATTATTTTTTATGAAACTTTTGTGTACGGTTCGGCCTGATTTTGTTACAACTATGTTGCCTTTGTCCTCCTGAACTATTTCTTTTTTATAACGGGGTGTTAACTTATTGCCTAGTCTCTTATTTATTTGTACGTAAATAACGTCTTCGTTGTTGTATGTCTTAAAATAAGTTATATTTTTGTTGTGCAGTTCTAGGTCTTTTTCTTGTTTGTTTTTGAGATTTTTGATGTTTTCTTGTCTGTCTATTTCGAAAAGATTAGGTCCGATTGTACTTCCAAAAAATACTTCTTGCGTTTTGTGGTGGAATGAATGGAATAATTATATTTATATAAAGATCTGTTAAGAAGATCTTCAAAGTCGGTATGAATTTTCTCTGCTTTAGTACATCTCAGTACTTCGGAAAGTGTTGAATGGAATCGCTCTGTCTGTCCGTTTATTGAACTTTTATACGGTGGAGCTTACCATATTTGTTTTCTAACATGAAGGTTATAGAGGCTGAGCTTAGGGATTTTTCATTATCTATTACAATTTTTTCGGGGATTTCAAATATTGTCATGAGGTCTATCAATGGAGTTTTTATATCCTCGGATGATCTAGAAGGTACGATTTTTGCTTGCGCGTATTTTGAGAACTTATCTATTGCTGTGAGCACTATTTTATTATTAGTATAGTAAAGGTCTATATGGACGATTTGGCCTGGATAATTGGGGATCGGAGTGGCTTTTAGAATGGGTTTTACCGGGTGTCTTTCGTACTTGTTTTCTAAGCAAATTTTACATTGCTTTGTAATTTTTTTTTATTTTGGCGTTCATCTGCGGGAAATAACACCTTTCTAAAAGTTGTGCTTTATTTTCTGTCGGATTACGATGAGCTCTGTTATGTTCGTTGATTATTTCCGTTTCTTGGTCAGACTCGTGTAAAATATCTTTTATGAACTTCCGGGTATAACGTACTCTGTATCTGCTGAAGTGATTTTGGTATATTGTTTGTATTTTCCCTGATGCTATCTTCAGTTATTAGGCAATTAGTTACAGAGAGATTGAGATATTTTCTTAAAAGCGAGGTAAGACTCGTTTCCGTAATATCTCTTTCAACTATGGTATGTCTATGATAGGTGGCGAAACTTATTTGGAATTGGTACGATGAAGGCTGGCCCGTGGAAATGAAAATTTGATTTTTAAATGCATTAATGGGTGCGTCAGTGAATGGTATTAATGTTTGAGCCGAACTTTCGTCACTATGTTGAGTTGGTGTCATAGAATTTATTTACTGCGGTGGTCTAGAAAGTGCGTCTACTACCACATTTGTGCTACCAGGTTTGTATTTGATTTCGTAGTTATATTCTTCTAATATTGCTTTCCATATTTTGAGCTTACTGTTAGTGTTTTTGTTACTGAGTGGATTTGTTAAGGGTTGGTGGTCCGTGAAGATTTTTATAGCTCTAGAGCCATAGAGATAGTTTTTCAATGTTTTTAAAGTCCATATGATTGCTAACAGTTCCTTTTCGTTTGTTGCGTAGTTTTCTTCCGTTGCTGTCAATGTCCTGGCAATGAATGTAATTGGTTTGCTGTCTTGTTCAAGAACCGCGCCTATTGCGTGATTTGAAGCGTCCGTGGTTAAGTGAAATTTTTTGTCGAAGTCAGGATATTGTAACATAACGTCAGTTGAAACCAGAGAATTTTTTAATTTGTCAAATGCAGCTATTGCGTCCTGATTAAAAGTTATCCTAATCTCAGATGAAAGGTTTTTGGACATGCGTCCCTCCTCCCCTCTTAAAAGTATTGTCAGGGGTTTTGCAATTTCCGCATAGTCTTTGATAAAACGTCGGTAATAGCCGGAAAGTCCTAGGAAGGATCGAAGCTCTTACACGGTCTGTGGAGGTGGAAAGTCTAAAATTGATTTTACTTTATTTGGATTTGTTTTAATTCCGCTTTGAGAAACGACAAATCCTAAAAACTCAACTTCTGTCTATAAGAATTTGCATTTGTCAACCTGGATTTTCATGTTAGCTTTTTGTAGTGTTTGGAAAATGGTTTCAACATTTTTTAGATGGGAGTCTTCGTCTTTGCCAAAAATGATTATGTCGTCTATGTAAACAAAGCATATTTTGCCGATATATTCTCTGAGAATATCGTCTAATCCTCTTTTAAAGATTGCGGGTGCGTTTTTTAAGCCAAAGGGGAGTCTGGTAAATTCATATTTACCATTGTTGACTGAGAAAGCTGTATTTCCAATATCCGATTCAATTAATGGAATCTGAATAAAGCCACTTTTAAGGTCAAGAACTGTAAAGAATTTATTTCGTCCAAGTTGAGAAAGTACCTCATTTGTATCTGGGATGGGATATCGATCGGCTACCGTAATTGCATTTAGTTTACAATAGTCAATTACCATTCTGTATTTTTTTGTGCCAGATGCATCAACTTTTTTTGGTACTATCCAGATTGGAGAGTTGTAGGGGGATCGAGAAGGCCTTATTATTCCATCCTCGAGTAAGTTTGTTAATTGTTTTTCGACGTCGTCCTTAAGGGACAAGGGGTAAGGGTAATATCTGGAATATACCGAATCTTGAGTGGCCGTCTTAATTTCGGCTCTTACAATGGTAGTGTACGTTAATTTTTCGTCTGGGTCGGAAAAAAGTTGTTGGTATATATATTACATAAATTGCGAAGTTTTTCTGCCTGTCTGAGTGTGAGATGCTCTGTTCTTATTTCGATATTGTTCACTGATTTTGCCGATTGCTGTCGCGGGATGACGACTTTTATGTTATTTTTTAATAGCATATAAGTTTTTGAAGTGAAAATTATTGCTTTTAGCTGTTTAAGACTGTCATTACTTAGAATTCCATGAAAGGATTTAAGAGTAGGTAGAATAAAAATTTTTAGCTTTTCGTCGTTGAGTCCAAAAAGATTAAGGAAAATGTGATGCGTGATTTCGATGTTTCCTCCTACTGAGCTGGCATAGAAATTTTCGCTGTTTGAAATAGGGGTTTTGGCAAGTTGGGGTTGAATATAGTTCTTATTAGAACCTGTTTCTATTAAAAACTTTAGGGTTTTTCCATTATCATCTCTGCATTGAAAGTAGGGTAACGTTGAATTCGTTAACCTAAAAAATGAATGTCAGAGAATTCGCTAGAATCTTCTGCTGGGGTATTGTTGTAGGAAGTGTATTGATTATAGTAACCTTCCCATGATTGTCCATCTTGCTCTTCGTTCTGTTGTACTGAGACATTACTAGTGTTGTCAACGGATTCTATATGGTTAATTCAGTGCTGTTTATATGGCTGATGTACTTGATTTGAAGTTATATTGGGTCGTTTTTCGGCCAAGCCGTTATTGTTCGGTCTATTCATGTAATTAACTTGTTTTGTCCTTTGTGACTCATCTATTTCCATTGGGACTGGCGGTTTGGGTTGAGTGGGTCTTGGTGGTAGGTTTTGGTGTTGATTAGGTCTAGGTGGTGGGTTTTGATGAAAGGTTTTTGGACATGCGTCCCTCCTCCCTGTTAAAGGTATTGTCAGGGGTTTTGCAATTTCCGCATAGTCTTTGATAAAACGTCGGTAATAGCCGGAAAGTCCTAGGAAGGATCGAAGCTCTTACACGGTCTGTGGAGGTGGAAAGTCTAAAATTGATTTTACTTTATTTGGATTTGTTTTAATTCCGTTTTGAGAAACGACAAATCCTAAAAACTCAACTTCTGTCTATAAGAATTTGCATTTGTCAACCTGGATTTTCATGTTAGCTTTTTGTAGTGTTTGGAAAATGGTTTCAACATTTTTTAGATGGGAGTCTTCGTCTTTGCCAAAAATGATTATGTCGTCTATGTAAACAAAGCATATTTTGCCGATATATTCTCTGAGAATATAGTCTAATCCTCTTTTAAAGATTGCGGGTGCGTTTTTTAAGCCAAAGGGGAGTCTGGTAAATTCATATTTACCATTGTTGACTGAGAAAGCTGTATTTCCAATATCCGATTCAATTAATGGAATCTGTATAAAGCCACTTTTAAGGTCAAGTACTGTAAAGAATTTATTTCGTCCAAGTTGAGAAAGTACCTCATTTGTATCTGGGATGGGATATCGATCGGCTACCGTAATTGCATTTAGTTTACAATAGTCAATTACCATTCTGTATTTTTTTGTGCCAGATGCATCAACTTTTTTTGGTACTATCCAGATTGGAGAGTTGTAGGGGGATCGAGAAGGCCTTATTATTCCATCCTCGAGTAAGTTTGTTAATTGTTTTTCGACTTCGTCCTTAAGGGACAAGGGGTAAGGGTAATATCTGGAATATACCGAATCTTGAGTGGCCGTCTTAATTTCGGCTCTTACAATGGTAGTGTACGTTAATTTTTCGTCTGGGTCGGAAAAAAGTTGTGGGTATATATATTACATAAATTACGAAGTTTTTCTGCCTGTCTGAGTGTGAGATGCTCTGTTCTTATTTCGATATTGTTCACTGATTTTGCCGATTGCTGTCGCGGGATGACGACTTTTATGTTATTTTTTAATAGCATATAAGTTTTTGAAGTGAAAATTATTGCTTTTAGCTGTTTAAGACTGTCATTACCTAGAATTCCATGAAAGGATTTAAGAGTAGGTAGAATAAAAATTTTTAGCTTTTCGTCGTTGAGTCCAAAAAGATTAAGGAAAATGTGATGCGTGATTTCGATGTTTCCTCCTACTGAGCTGGCATAGAAATTTTCGCTGTTTGAAATAGGGGTTTTGGCAAGTTGGGGTTGAATATTTTGTATTTATTTATTTGTATTTATTTATTTAAGTCTATGAACAATAAATTCTTACAGACTACTAACAAACTTACATGAGATTATTTATTTATTTAATCTAGAAATATTAACATTTATTTATTTATTTATTTATATATGTAAAGTCTTTGAATTAACAAATTCTTACAGACTATAATTAAACTAATTTGGAATAGTACAAAAATTACTAAGAAAAAAATGACTTGAGGTGGTTTATTAAGATAGCATAGGGCCACGAAAAATCAGCACCCGAAGAACTAAAAAACAAATTTAACTCAGCACATGCCCTAGAAATAGGAGCATTCCTACCATAATTAGTTTTCGAGAAACCAATTATGAAGGGTTCAAACTGTCGAAGGCTTCTACAAGGAACATTAAACCGAATTTCACTAAGAAGGAACGGGCAATCAATCGTCCCAGTGATGATCCCAATAACAAATGAACATGATAAAATGGATCTTCTGCTTTCAAGTGTCTTTAGGTCAATCAACAAACAACGAGATCGGTAGGATGGCAAGGGTTCTGAAAAGTTCAAGGATCGGAGCGCAAATCGTAGAAAAGCTTTCTGAACTCTCTCAAGCCGATTAGAGACACCGATTTGGTATGGCTTCCAAATGATAGTGGCGTACTCTAACCTCGATCTGACAAAAGCACAATATAACGTTTTGAGAGTATAAGGGTTAGTAAATGCAGAACAATTTCGGCGTACGAATGCTAGCATCGAGTATGACCGCGTTATGACATGGTTGACATGGCTAGTGAAATTTAACTTGGAGTCAAAAATAACTCCTAAGTCTTTAATTTCCTCCACAGATTTCAAAGAAGAGCCAGCAATACTATACGAAGTAGGCAACGCAGTCGGCGATTTAGCAAAAGTTACGTGGAAGCATTTATTTATATTTAGCGACAAACGGTTTAAATTGCACCAATTTTGAACATTATCTAGGTCGGATTGCCATCTATCAGAATCACGGGTGTCGTTAACAACTGCGAATATTTTAAGGTCGTCAGCATACATTAAATATTCAGCAAAAGAAAAGCATGAACCAATATCATTAATAAAAAGAATGAAAAAGAGAGGCCCTAGAATGCTCCCCTGCGGAACACCAGAGGACGCAATAAATGAACGGGATGTGGCATTATCAACAGAAACCACGCAGCGTCTATTGGATAAATATGACTTGATCCACGACAAAAACGTGGAGTGAAATCCCATTGACGCAAGCTTCGACAATAGTATTCGGTGGGAAACTTTGTCAAATGCCTTAGAGAAATCGGTGTAAATTGTATCGACTTGAGACCCCTTTTTGAAGGCAGAAATGCAATATTCACTGAAAATGGAAAGATTTGTGACCGTGGAGCGGCACGCCACGAAACCGTGCTGACTGGTGGAAATTAGGCTTTTAACCGCAAAATATAACTTTTCATTCACAATTATCTCAAAAAGTTTTGAGACGCACGAGAGCTTCGAAATCGGCCGATAATTACGGACATCGCTTTTGTTTCCACTCTTAAAAATAGGGGAAACGGATGCCAACTTCCAGTCATTCACAAAGACACCAGACGACAATGATTTGTTAAAGATAATTGAAAGAGGTTCTGGAAGGCACAAACAACTTTTTGGAAAGATTGAAGAAAGGCTATCCGAGTCAGTTTTAGATGTTGGCTTAAGCTTTCTAATGCCATTGATGACGTCAGTAACAGATAAACTCAAAGATCCAAAATTTAGCGAGGAATCACTTTTATCAGGTAGACGAGAATCAAAGTCACAGTCGGGCTCAAAATTAGAGCAAAAAAAATCAGCGAATAAATTTGCAGATTCTACGGCGGAATTTGCACATATACCATCGAAGAATACATTATTTGGGACAGTCGAACAAGACTTTTTAGATTTGATGAATTGCCAGAAGGCCTTCGAGTCTGAGATAATATTGTTTTCAAAATTCAAAATATAATTTCTGTACAAGAACTTACTCAAGCAATTAAATTCCTTTAAATAGCACTGAAATTTAGAATAATACACTGGATCACTAGTTTTTTTTATATAATTTGCCAAATTTGTTCTTCAAATTCTTCAGATGCTTTACCCGTTTGGTATGCCAAGGTATCTTATACAGTTTCTTATTACAAATAGGAATGTGCTTCAAACATAACGCGAATACCTTAGTTTTAAAGAAATGAAAACAAGAAATAACATCATTGCCATGGAAGGCATCACACCAATCAATACTCAACAAAATGTCGTTAAAAGTAGAGAAATCACATACATTGTAGTTAAATCTGATGTTAGGCTCATCAGAAACCTCGGAAAATTCGTAAAACTCAAACTCGAGAGTAAGAGGAATATGATGTTTATCAGTAGGAGAGATGGGTGTGCCACATTCCGACAAAGTGTAGTGAACATTATTGGAAATAAATACTAAATCTAAGATTCTATTAAGGCTATTATAAAATCCATTAATTTGAAGCAAATCAATGCTTAAAAAACTATCAATGACGTGAATCTCGGCTGAAGAATTAACGTTAGAGGCCATGAATGCAGCCGAGTTCCTAAGTGGGAACCAACTCAAATGAGATAAGTTGAAATCACCGAGGACACAAAGATGACTGTCACCAGCAATATTTGATGCTAATGACACAACATTGTCAGCGTGTGCAAAAAATAAAACATCAGCACTTTTCGGCGGAATATACGAGGCACACACATAAATGGTCTCAGACGTTCCATAAACGCGTACGCAAAGCTGATCAAGGAGTGCGTCAGAGTTGGAAAGTATTACCAATGACGCACGAAATTTTCTTCGAACAGCAATGAGAACACCACCTCCTCTGGAACATCCAGTTTTAACATGGTCGCGATCCTTACGAAAAACATCATACAGATTGGGATCAAAAATCTCACTATCGGAAAAGTTTTCATTCAGCCAAGATTCTACAAATACAAAAATATCATATTCTAAGAAAGAACTTTTCATATACACAGTCGAACACTTTGTCCGAAGGCCTGCCATATTCTGAAAGTAAATTTTTAAACATTTATTACTAGCAATGGATTCAGTTACGGCAATTACGGAACTTGCAGTGTTACAGCGCCTTTTTGAAAAAAACTGAAAGGACGTATTACTACATTCGTAGGCCAAATATCTGCATTTAGCAGCTTATCATAATAGCACTCAGATACTCCTAATTTAAAACTAATCGTTTTTAGAACTTTTATATCAGCATCCTTTTTTATGAGCATACGGCATACAAGAGATTTTTCATCAATTTCCGCATACTTAGCAACATATTTCGAAATATCGGCTTCTGCCACGGTGTTCGAAAATGAAGATACATGCAGCCATTTCATTTTAGAAACCACACTAAGTTCATTGCTGTGGTTGGAACCAAAAACTAAAGGTTGTCTAAGCATCTTACGGTTGCCTTTGGCAACAAATTTCTCAGCAGGCACTTTCAGTTGATCGCCATTAGTTGTTAAAGCATGAGAAGTCGATTTCGCAGTCCTCTGATAAGCAGCAGACGTCGGTCTCAGAGCAGGCGTAGTAGCAGCGGCAGTAGCACTTGTGGTCGACTTCGCAGCAGAGACAAGCAAGTTAGATGTCGATCGCAGAGCTGATGTAGTAGCAGCAGCAGTAGCACTTGGCGTGGGCTCCTCACTAATAGCCCTGCCACTTAGAGTACGTTGCGTGCATTCCGACGAAACATTCGACTGACAGCTGTGTAAATTATGTGTATCTGTATGCAGATCGCCACATTCGCAACGCATGCAATACCGCAACGTACGACAGTCGCTCTACTCTCTACTTTTGGCGCATTCAAATCCGTCGCTAAAGACAGCTGATTGTTTTATTTTGTTTGTGGCAACATTGTCTTTGGTGGCGACAACGCGTCAGTGGTAAACATATTTAAAAGGAATAAACAAAATAATAAATATCAAAATTAACAAAATACGATTACTTTGTACAGAAAGAAAAATTTCCCGCCAATACAAAACAGCTGATTTGTTTGCTTGCGAAAACGTTTCATTGTGGCTTGCCTTTACGCTGCGTACGCCCTGTCAGTCGCATGCTTCGCCGGAATGCACGCAACGTACTCTAAGTGGCAGGGCTATAACAGCATTAGTGACAACAGCGCTATACGTACCAGCAGAGAGTAACGCAGCGCTAGCAGGAACATAAGAGTGCAAATCAGACACAAGAGAGGGAGCAGACGAATTTGAGGGCGAAGAGGGCAGCAGTGGTTGATTAGCAGCACCAATTGTGTCATTGCTTTTGCTGGCACGAACTTTGTTGAGATTTTCGGAACCAACAAAGCCGTGTAGTTTTCTTACTTCTGCAGTAAGCGAAGAAATAGCGGCATCTTTAAAATCAAGTTTTGAGCGTAGAGAAGTAATTTCTGCATGAAGAGTATTAGACTTTTGGACCAGCTGTTTGTTGTCTGCAGTCAACGAATTTAGTATTGAGAGCACACGCACATTATCAGCTCTTAATGCAGATAACTCTTTAGCAATAGTAAGAAGGGTTATATGTTGATTCTTGATATGCTCATTTGACACATTTTCACTAGCATTTTTAGGTGCACTAGCACTTTTAGCAGCAACTATCTCCACCGAAGCAGAGGGTGGGGGAGGCGTACGAATAGAGCCACGACGCTCAACCATACATACTTTGCAAAAGAAAGCCTGATTCGAATTTTGCAAAAAGTCGAGATCTGCCTGTAGCATACCAACACAAGCCAAGTGAAAGAAATCTTTGCACTTGGCGCACTGAACTTTTACTTGTGCGCGATCAACTTTCTGACCACAAGCGCAAGGCATGATGAATATGCAGTTTATTTGCTTATTTTGAAATAAAATTATTAGAACAAATTAGAGTCACTGTCTCAGGTTTTCCAACCATAATATAATTATTAAAATGAATTAAAGTACAAGCCCCCGGAATGCGATTATTGTTACGAAAATTCAGAGCGATTAGAAAACACGTCCCCACAGTTCGAAGTACTTCTTGGTTCTTATTAGAACCTGTTTCTATGAAAAACTTTAGGGTTTTTCCATTATCATCTCTGCATTGAAAGTAGGGTAACGTTGAATTCGTTAACCTAAGAAATGAATGTCAGAGAATTCGCTAGAATCTTCTGCTGGGGTATTGTTGTAGGAAGTGTATTGATTATAGTAATCTTCCCATGATTGTCCATCTTGCTCTTCGTTCTGTTGTACTGAGACATTACTAGTGTTGTCAACGGATTCTATATGGTTAATTCAGTGCTGTTTATATGGCTGATGTACTTGATTTGAAGTTATATTGGGTCGTTTTTCGGCCAAGCCGTTATTGTTCGGTCTATTCATGTAATTAACTTGTTTTGTCCTTTGTGACTCATCTATTTCCATTGGGACTGGCGGTTTGGGTTGAGTGGGTCTTGGTGGTAGGTTTTGGTGTTGATTAGGTCTAGGTGGTGGGTTTTGATGAAAGGTTTTTGGACATGCGTCCCTCCTCCCCTCTTAAAAGTATTGTCAGGGGTTTTGCAATTTCCGCATAGTCTTTGATAAAACGTCGGTAATAGCCGGAAAGTCCTAGGAAGGATCGAAGCTCTTACACGGTCTGTGGAGGTGGAAAGTCTAAAATTGATTTTACTTTATTTGGATTTGTTTTAATTCCGTTTTGAGAAACGACAAATCCTAAAAACTCAACTTCTGTCTATAAGAATTTGCATTTGTCAACCTGGATTTTCATGTTAGATTTTTGTAGTGTTTGGAAAATGGTTTCAATATTTTTTAGATGGGAGTCTTCGTCTTTGCCAAAAATGATTATGTCGTCTATGTAAACAAAGCATATTTTGCCGATATATTCTCTGAGAATATCGTCTAATC
Source organism: Anomoia purmunda (assembly GCA_951828415.1). Taxonomy (NCBI): domain Eukaryota; kingdom Metazoa; phylum Arthropoda; class Insecta; order Diptera; family Tephritidae; genus Anomoia; species Anomoia purmunda. Next base: position 68,860,619 of record OX639998.1, on the reverse strand, counting down.
CTCTTTTAAAGATTGCGGGTGCGTTTTTTAAGCCAAAGGGGAGTCTGGTAAATTCATATTTACCATTGTTGACTGAGAAAGCTGTATTTCCAATATCCGATTCAATTAATGGAATCTGAATAAAGCCACTTTTAAGGTCAAGAACTGTAAAGAATTTATTTCGTCCAAGTTGAGAAAGTACCTCATTTGTATCTGGGATGGGATATCGATCGGCTACCGTAATTGCATTTAGTTTACAATAGTCAATTACCATTCTGAATTTTTTTGTGCCAGATGCATCAACTTTTTTTGGTACTATCCAGATTGGAGAGTTGTAGGGGGATCGAGAAGGCCTTATTATTCCATCCTCGAGTAAGTTTGTTAATTGTTTTTCGACTTCGTCCTTAAGGGACAAGGGGTAAGGGTAATATCTGGAATATACCGAATCTTGAGTGGCCGTCTTAATTTCGGCTCTTACAATGGTAGTGTACGTTAATTTTTCGTCTGGGTCGGAAAAAAGTTGTGGGTATATACTATATTACATAAATTACGAAGTTTTTCTGCCTGTCTGAGTGTGAGATGCTCTGTTCTTATTTCGATATTGTTCACTGATTTTGCCGATTGCTGTCGCGGGATGACGACTTTTATGTTATTTTTTAATAGCATATAAGTTTTTGAAGTGAAAATTATTGCTTTTAGCTGTTTAAGACTGTCATTACCTAGAATTCCATGAAAGGATTTAAGAGTAGGTAGAATAAAAATTTTTAGCTTTTCGTCGTTGAGTCCAAAAAGATTAAGGAAAATGTGATGCGTGATTTCGATGTTTCCTCCTACTGAGCTGGCATAGAAATTTTCGCTGTTTGAAATAGGGGTTTTGGCAAGTTGGGGTTGAATATAGTTCTTATTAGAACCTGTTTCTATTAAAAACTTTAGGGTTTTTCCATTATCATCTCTGCATTGAAAGTAGGGTAACGTTGAATTCGTTAACCTAAAAAATGAATGTCAGAGAATTCGCTAGAATCTTCTGCTGGGGTATTGTTGTAGGAAGTGTATTGATTATAGTAACCTTCCCATGATTGTCCATCTTGCTCTTCGTTCTGTTGTACTGAGACATTACTAGTGTTGTCAACGGATTCTATATGGTTAATTCAGTGCTGTTTATATGGCTGATGTACTTGATTTGAAGTTATATTGGGTCGTTTTTCGGCCAAGCCGTTATTGTTCGGTCTATTCATGTAATTAACTTGTTTTGTCCTTTGTGACTCATCTATTTCCATTGGGACTGGCGGTTTGGGTTGAGTGGGTCTTGGTGGTAGGTTTTGGTGTTTATTAGGTCTAGGTGGTGGGTTTTGATGAAAGGTTTTTGGACAAGCGTCCCTCCTCCCCTCTTAAAAGTATTGTCAGGGGTTTTGCAATTTCCGCATAGTCTTTGATAAAACGTCGGTAATAGCCGGAAAGTCCTAGGAAGGATCGAAGCTCTTACACGGTCTGTGGAGGTGGAAAGTCTAAAATTGATTTTACTTTATTTGGATTTGTTTTAATTCCGTTTTGAGAAACGACAAATCCTAAAAACCCAACTTCTGTCTATAAGAATTTGCATTTGTCAACCTGGATTTTCATGTTAGCTTTTTGTAGTGTTTGGAAAATGGTTTCAACATTTTTTAGATGGGAGTCTTCGTCTTTGCCAAAAATGATTATGTCGTCTATGTAAACAAAGCATATTTTGCCGATATATTCTCTGAGAATATCGTCTAATCCTCTTTTAAAGATTGCGGGTGCGTTTTTTAAGCCAAAGGGGAGTCTGGTAAATTCATATTTACCATTGTTGACTGAGAAAGCTGTATTTCCAATATCCGATTCAATTAATGGAATCTGAATAAAGCCACTTTTAAGGTCAAGAACTGTAAAGAATTTATTTCGTCCAAGTTGAGAAAGTACCTCATTTGTATCTGGGATGGGATATCGATCGGCTACCGTAATTGCATTTAGTTTACAATAGTCAATTACCATTCTGTATTTTTTTGTGCCAGATGCATCAACTTTTTTTGGTACTATCCAGATTGGAGAGTTGTAGGGGGATCGAGAAGGCCTTATTATTCCATCCTCGAGTAAGTTTGTTAATTGTTTTTCGACTTCGTCCTTAAGGGACAAGGGGTAAGGGTAATATCTGGAATATACCGAATCTTGAGTGGCCGTCTTAATTTCGGCTCTTACAATGGTAGTGTGCGTTAATTTTTCGTCTGGGTCGGAAAAAAGTTGTTGGTATATATATTACATAAATTGCGAAGTTTTTCTGCCTGTCTGAGTGTGAGATGCTCTGTTCTTATTTCGATATTGTTCACTGATTTTGCCGATTGCTGTCGCGGGATGACGACTTTTATGTTATTTTTTAATAGCATATAAGTTTTTGAAGTGAAAATTATTGCTTTTAGCTGTTTAAGACTGTCATTACCTAGAATTCCATGAAAGGATTTAAGAGTAGGTAGAATAAAAATTTTTAGCTTTTCGTCATTGAGTCCAAAAAGATTAAGGAAAATGTGATGCGTGATTTCGATGTTTCCTCCTACTGAGCTGGCATAGAAATTTTCGCTGTTTGAAATAGGGGTTTTGGCAAGTTGGGGTTGAATATAGTTCTTATTAGAACCTGTTTCTATTAAAAACTTTAGGGTTTTTCCATTATCATCTCTGCATTGAAAGTAGGGTAACGTTGAATTCGTTAACCTAAAAAATGAATGTCAGAGAATTCGCTAGAATCTTCTGCTGGGGTATTGTTGTAGGAAGTGTATTGATTATAGTAATCTTCCCATGATTGTCCATCTTGCTCTTCGTTCTGTTGTACTGAGACATTACTAGTGTTGTCAACGGATTCTATATGGTTAATTCAGTGCTGTTTATATGGCTGATGTACTTGATTTGAAGTTATATTGGGTCGTTTTTCGGCCAAGCCGTTATTGTTCGGTCTATTCATGTAATTAACTTGTTTTGTCCTTTGTGACTCATCTATTTCCATTGGGACTGGCGGTTTGGGTTGAGTGGGTCTTGGTGGTAGGTTTTGGTGTTGATTAGGTCTAGGTGGTGGGTTTTGGTACTGATTTGGCCTAACTGGTGGATTTTGGTACTGATTGGGCCTTGGTGGTTGATTTTTCGGGTAGGTTAGGTATTGTTGGTATTGAGGATACTGTGAATATTGGGGCTGTATGGTTCTATATGCTGTTTGTGGTATGCGAGGCGTCGGTTGTTGTATGTGGGCAAGGCTTGAGTAAAAGGTTTGCGTTAAATGATGTTGCTTCCTTGGTAGAAGTTGCGGTGGGTTTGGTATCCGGAATGTGGGTTGGTTGCCGAAGGCGTGTTGAGTTCTGAAGTTTTGGTTCTCCAACTTCATACACAACTGGAGTGCCTAGGGTAGATCGGTTGGCTCTTTGATTCCAAGTAATTTTGGAAGTTCTCCATTCAATCCTCTGACGAATGTGTCCAACGCTTTATCGCGGTAGGTTTTCGTCAGTATGTTTATGGATTCTGGTCCTATTTCGAGGCAAGCAATTTTGTTTAAAATTAAGGAAAGATGTGAGAACACATCCTGGTAAAATTCGTTTACAGTTTTATTGCCTTGATATAGCGGTGACATTTGGTATTCCAAGGAGCTGATGTCGCGTTTATCAGCGTAGTGCGTGTTGAGACATTTCAAAATTGCGGTCCAGTTTATAGGGGTGTTGTCGGATTCTAAAGCGACATTGTAGGATTAAAAGTTTAATTACCATCATAATAGGTTTACTGTAACAATTTGTTACTACGTTGTGTGATGTCCTAGTGGATTAAAATTTTCACTCGATATTTGTTTTTTTTTTTGCTTTTACACTAATATAAGTTACTTCTATATTTTCTGGGTAATTGGTAAAATGCACTTAATTTTAAACTAAAAATATTCACTTCTTATCCTTTTTGGATTTTAACTAATTTAACACTAAACTTTTCTTGATTTTATTGGGCGTTCTTAATTTTATTTTCTTACATTAAAGTCCAACGGCGCATTGGATTTGTCCTTTTTGCTGCTTGCTACTTTGGGTCCAATGTTGCGCACTCTTCGTTGGGTGCGGACTTCCTTCTACAGAAGTTATTCCTTTGGATCCTGCTGGTCGTTCCTGCTTTTGGTTGAGCCGCTTTTATCACACACCGAGGCACTTCTTGAGGGCCTTTACTCGAACACTATTACGCGCGACTACCACGTTGGGCGCCAGTTATTTCATTTATTCATTAAAAAGTAAACTCGAACAACTGCTTTTTTAGGCAGCAAGCCGTGTGTTTATTTTGAAAGCAAACTTAGAATTGACAATGAAATATTTCTTACACCTAATTTAAGCTAAGAAGTCACGTTGCACTTACAGGTGCATTGAAGTCGTTGTTGTTGTTGAAGTAGCAGCACTGTCGTTCCCTTGCAGCGGCGACGCTTTGTCAGCTATTGTTCCAGATGCGCGTGTGGTGTTGCTCACTCGTGGAATAGCGACCACTGTCCGAGTCGCATGCTTGCGTGAGCTTTTAGGTGCTATTTATTTGTGGGAAGCTATGTAAGCCAATTTCGGCGTATGTTGCATTAACTTACATAAGTATATCAACATATGTACATACATACATATGCACATACGCATATATGTATGCTAGTGCAAGAATTTGAAAAAAGGTAAAACTCTAAATCAACCCCCAAATTTTAAGCCAATAGCGCGTGGCTCAGTTCCGAACTCGCGCAAAACGAATGCATAAAGAACATTGCAGCGCCTCTTGAAGCAACTGCATCACAGAATACAATTAGTTTCTTTGATCTAAATCGCTTCTAGATTCAATTTCTCGTGAATATTTTTTGCCAAGACAAATTTTTGATACAAATGAACAAATTTGTATTACATGTAAATCGCATATTATTTCGCTTCAACAGAAAAAGGAAATCAACATAGGAAACCAAATGAAATATTTAATTGGAAGCCAACTCATAGTAATATTTATTATATTATAAAAAATCATTTTAAATAATAAATGTGCTTGGATATTTTAATATTTCACATTTTTTTAAATATTCATGACGACATGATAAGAATACCATATTAAGCTTTTTCGTTAAAAATTCAACAAATAATTTTAGTTTAAGCCAATTTTTTTAAATAATTTCTCCTGAAAATTTTTTGAAACATGTAAAAAAGTGTTAATTATTTATTAATTTCATAGTTTGTAAAAAAAATATCCATTTACACTTGCAACATTATCAATATTTTTAATTTCAGTTTTTTTATAATTTTGGAAAATGGTCATAATGATTTGCAAGTAAAAATAATACATATTTTGCATACATTCATATGGAATTTAATTTTAGTTATTTGTTTATATATTTTTTAAATTTGTAACTTTAATGAAATTTATGGAAAATTTTATAAGTAACTATTTTTTAAAATAATTTTTCCTGACAAGTTTTTTTGGAAACAAGATTTCAAATGTACTTATTAATAAACACATTTGTAGCAACATTCTTATAAACATCTGAAACTTATCAACATTTCAGCAACAATTTAAACAGAGGAAAATGTTAATTCACTTTTTCAACCTTGTTAAGTCGCTGGCGAAACCAAAATTTAGCAGCTCTGGATTCTTTACCCGAAACCGTTCAGATTTCATTTGCTTCGAACCAAAATTTGCACCTTCTCATTGTTTGATGTTCTCCGGAACATATATCTTAAAAACCATGCCACCAAACTCCATTCCATTGCATTCAAAAACCACGGCAAAAAAACTCCGACATTGAACTATACAAGGCAATTTACTCCAATTTGATAGACAAGATTATAATCATTTGGGAACATATATTTTGTTAATAGCCATGGTATCGCTCACCATAGAGCAAATTGGTATGTCTCGGAAACTTCTATTGTCAGAAATCACAGTTTCGAAAATTATATAAATCAGACTAAAGCCACCCTCACCTCTCATGTAACGGTAATTTACTGCAAAACAAAATATTCAATATCTTACTAAATCATGTCGGGAATTCTTTTCAATTTCAAATAAACAATTTAATAGGGGAGAGAAATAATTGAATTCAAAATTTTGTTATACTACTAGCAAACCCGGCTTGCTTTGATGCGCCAATAAGAACATATTTTTTTTTAGATGATGAACATTGCTTTTGTGTTTAAAATATACTTGCCCCTAAGGAAATATGTATACGATATTCGATGTACATATATCTTGTGAATAGCAATTTCTTCTTAAATGGGGGCATGAGTCCGCCTTTTTCTCCAACAAATATTGTAATATATATATTTGGTATATAAATATTGCACATCTTCATCAAATAGTTCTGGAGTTACAAGGAATTTGGCTTTTTATTGTATAGGGAATAGAACCGACTATTTTTCCAAACGATACACAGTTTGATGTATAAGACATATGCACGTATGTGCTTATATACATACATATTTATATCCAAATATCATTCATCTACACCGAATAGTTTCGAATATAAGACGAATTTAAATTTTCTCTTCCAAGGAGCGTGGCACTGCCCACTTTTGCAAATTTATATATACATACCTTACGTTCGTCCCGGGGATCACTTGAACCTACAGTGCAAATTACATATGTTTATATCGCTTCAGTAATTTGGACGCCTATAAAGGACTCAAATTCATTTTTATATATAAGATTAACTTTGAAATAATAACATGCACCGGGTATTTAAAGTTCGATTGAATCCGAACTTAGACTCTTCTATACTTTTCACACCCGAGCGCAGTAGCGCCCAGGGTTTTATAACCTTATTCACTTAAAGGTTTTTTGTAACAGCATAAAGCAAGCCAGATAGATACATATACTTATAGACATAAGCCGCCTTTTTTTTTTTTTTGAGTAAGAAACCTTTTGAAAACTTTATAAGCCGCGATATTCTTAGAAATGACAATCGTAATCAAAAAGTCACAATTGTTGTGGGTTTTAATCCGTGCCTAAGGTCTATTGAGAATAGAATGGAAAAGTTTCTTAAGGAAAGCAGTTTTAGATCGCTGTTATGTCTAGAATGTTCTAGTGCATTTGCAGGGACGCAAATTGACTGGGCTTTTTCAAATTTGAATGGTAATATGGTTAACGCAATTACTTACGAACCGGTTCACAGTTACCATGATAGTATTTGCATTTCTGTCTTTGACAAAATTCCCCTATTTTGGTTTTAGGAATATCATCAATAAATTTTATACGTACTTTCGAATTATAATATATACATAAGTGCTTATATTTTACAAGTATAGGATGGAAATTGTTTAATATTATAAAGAATAAATATGTACAATTAGAAAAATATTTTAAATATAATATTTATTAGTACATAAATAGTGTGCCTACCATGTTATTATTACGAGTTCTTTCTTCTTTTTTTTATTGATGTTGTAAAATTTTTATAAAGAAGATGTCCAAAAAAGTAATGATAGTTTATATTATTTTTTTCTATTGAATTAAACAAGGAATTCATAAAAGTTAGACGTGGCACAAAAAGTGGGTCTAGAACTATGGGGCAAAAATGTATGCGAAAGGAAGAAGTGTATTTTGCGATTCAAACTAAAAATATGAAAGACAGAAGAAAAAGGATTAAACCGCGAAAAAACATTGTTCTGTGATTGTCAGCGGGACAAGTTGAGACGGAAGAGGAGTTATGCAAGAGGTGTGGAGGAGAAAAGTGTGGAAAGGGAAAGCGGACACTAACAAAACGAATATCCTTTTGTTTTTCGGCAATATTGTGTCGATCTGCCAATTTCGCATGGACGTGTGGGCAAATGAATTGATGTGCACATGAATTATTTAATAAAAGCGTGCATATTGAAGCAAATTACTAATTTAGATTTTTATATTTATATCGGTATATATATTTATTTATATCCAATTGAATTTAAACAAAAAGTCATAAAAATGCCGCAAAAGATGGGACTTCGAACTCTTGACGATAATACGCCAAATTTCAGGCTGCAACTTGATAAATAAAGCCGCAGGAGGTATTGAAATGCTATTGCTTAAATGAATAATTATGTAAATCTCTACGTGTGAACATTTGCGCAAAACCACGTTGCCAAAGTGCTGTATTGCCTGATATTGCGATGTTGAGCCTTTTCAATGAGGGTCGATGATTTGTATAATTGAAGATTTTACCATTTTTGTGTTCGTCGCGAAAAATATGCAATTTTTTGTTGTTGTATGTAGTGTCTTATGTTTTACAACAGTGTGTTCCAAAATGTATTTTGCCTATACCTGGGGTATAGGCTAGCTGCTGCGACGTCAAAACCAGAGAGCTGCTTTGAGTGTGCTCGAGCCTGTTTGATCACCCTCGCTAAAAATTTTGTGTAAGCAAAAATATAAGAAATGGCAAAGCGTAAGTGCTGTATACACATAAACAATAGATAATATTGAAAGGATTTTTTACCATATGTGCACTGCACTGCCGATCACACTACGCAAAGCCATACCAGCAAATTATGTGCACACTCGAGTTGAAACTCGAACACTCAACTATATAGATCTGCAAAGCACCCGAACCCATTCAAATATGTATGAAAATCACTCGAGTGTTGTGACCAACATGTTCGCCTTGAGCTCAGTCGCTAACGAAAAATACTTCTGCTCGTTTAAAGAGATTGATGCAAAACGGATTTTGTTAGATACTTGAGTATATACGAAAATTATGTATCCGTTGCAGCTCTCTGGTCAAAACACGTATACTCTTCTGTTAGCTTGAGAAAAAACGAAAGCAACACGAAACTGCTCGTATATCTATAAATAGCTTGACAAGTTCTCTATTGTGGCGAAGCTAATCATTTTTGTTGCGTTTCAGAGTTCTGTAAGGCAACACGTATGCGCAAGATTAACTTTATGCACTGCCAGAAAACTCTTGTGAAACTTGTAAAAATGTTTAACATTGAATGGAGAAGAAGGCAAAACATTTTGTAGAATTATTGCGACTATTCCACTTTCAAAACAAACTATTGCCCGTAGAACTCAAGATATTAACTCTTATATTCAAAGTTTTACGCAAAAACGGTTATCTCATTGCAAATTTTTTTCTTTGTGTTTGGATGAAAGCACGGATAGTAACAATTTGTGTCAACTGGTAACGTGTGTTAGAACCATAAATGAAAATTTTGAAATTTTCGAAGAAATCGTTTAAATTTTATCATTGCACGGTAATGTCAAAGGCGAAACTTTGCACGAAGCCGTAAATGAACATGTTTTTCTATAGTTGATAGGAATGAATTGAGTTCAATTTGTACGGATGGGGCCAAAGTCATGGTTGGCAAAAAGAATGGGTTTGTTGGTTATTTACTTAAAAAGAATATACAAATTCCCACCTTTCATTGTATAATACACCAACAAACCCTTTTTTCGAAGGAACTGAATATGGTAGATGCTATGGACATAGCCATCAAAAAAAATAAAAGGAGGTCACAATGCCCTCAGCCACCGAAAATTCAACCAATTTTTAAACGAATTGCACGCCGAGCATTTAGATCTACTTCTATATACCGAAGTTCGTTGGCTAAGCCTAGGCAAAAGTCTAAAAAGACTATTTGACTTGAGAAAAGAAATTGTTTTGTTTTTGGAGCAAGATTCTTCTTCCACTTCACAAACACTTATCACCTCTTTGAAAAGTCCAGATTTTTTATTGGACTTAGCTTTTTGGTACGACTTCACAGAACTTTTAAATAAATTAAACCTCTCGCTCCAAGGAAAAAATAAAAACATATTCGGTTTGTTAACTTCAATAGACCAATTTGGATACAAACTCCAAATTTTAATAGACCAGATTAAGAAAAATGATTCAAGAAATATGCCATGTACAGCAGCTATTATTCGGGAATTTTCCAATCAAAACAAATTAGAAACATATGCAGATATAGTCGACCGCGTTTTAACAAGTTATGAAAATAGATTCAGTGATTTTAATATCATTCGAAATGTAATAGAGCTTTACAATAGCCCGTTATATTGCACCCTCCATAACCAAGACCCTGAGATTCAAGAAGAATTACTTAAGATGCGGAGTGATTTATCATTGCCTATTGAATCAGGAATTAATCTATGGAAGAAAATAGATGAAAAAATATATTTTAATATAAAAACACAAATTTTAAAATCATATTCCATGTTTGGATCCACAAGTTTCATTTTCAACACTTAAATTGGTCCAAAATAAGTATAGGAACAATCTTTCGGATCAACATATAGGTGTGAAGTTTCATTTTCAACACTTAAATTGGTCCAAAATAAGTATAGGAACAATCTTTCCGATCAACATATAGCTGACCTAATTCGAATTAAGGAGTATAATTCTGAGATTAATGTGAACAAAGTAATGGAAAACTCACTGATCAACATTTGCACAAATTGCACTTAAATCATTTTCATCAATATTATGAGAATACAATTGCTCAGTATTTATTCAGTGTACTTTTCCGCCAACACAGTTTTCAGAAATGCTTTATGGGCCGTTTACATAGAACTTTCCTCGCTTTGCTTGACAGTTCGAAATTTGACAACAAAGCGTGAGGCGTAGAAGGTCAGCTACATAGACCGCTTTGACAGTTTCTGCGTTAGTAGTTTGTTATGAGTTGCGATTTGTGTTTGTTCAGAGTGTTTTGTTTAAAGATAGAATAAAAAAATGAATTTTACTGATATGATGGAAGTAGTAGTAGTCATGCTACTAATGTTTGAAATTCGCGAGTGTCTGAGGCAAATGAAATCGAAGCGTCGTATATGGGTTAGGAAACTTTATCAAGACCGCGATGAAAAAGGTCTTTTTGCAGCATCTTTCGACGAAATGTATGCAAACGATCCAGAGGAATTTAAGAAAACGGTCAGGGTGAACAAGGATGTGTTCGATTTGCTATTTGGACTTGTTCAGGAAGGATTGACCAAAGATTCGAACAGACCACCGATAGCAGCAAAATGCAGATTGTTTCTCACGCTTGCGTAAGTAATGTAGCAAAAAGCAGATGTTGCAATAATGATTTAAAACTTATATATGCTTTTCCATGCAGGTATTTGGCACATGGAGGTAGTCAGCACATGCTCTCAGCCGCTTTCAAAATGGGCCGCTCAACCGTCAATAAAATTGTGAAAGAGACTTGTGAAGTTTTGTGGAGTCAATTAGGCTGCATATATTTGTCAGTTCCGCATAGACATGAGTGGAAACGGATTGCCAACGACTTCTACACAATTTGGAATTTCCCCAACTGTGTTGGCGCCATCGACTGGAAGCATGTAACAATTAAATACCCACCTAACTCTGGGTCTCTTTTTTATAACTATAAGGGTACCTACTCCATCATCCTTTTGGCGAGTTGTGATGCGAATTATACTTTTACAAGCGTAGACATCGGAGCGTATGGTTCACAGAGTGATGGTGGGGTTTTGTGGAATTCAGGCTTCGGGCAAAAGTTGTTTAATGGAGAACTAGATCTGCCAGAAGATGATTTTTTACCCGGCTCTAACGTAAAGTTCCCCTATTTCATGGTTGGCGATGCAGCATTTCCTTTAAAGACCATATCCAGGTTTGTATATACATAAGTCATCTACATATGTCAGTATAAGTCATAGATTAACTTCTTTTTTCGTTCAGAAACGCTTCTGTCAACAGATCGGGAAACTTTTAACAAACGTTTGTCTCGTGCACGGCGAGTAATTGAAAACGCCTTTGGAATATTGACAGCTCGTTGGAGAATTTTGCTGTCTCCTCTTCATATGCTTCCGTCATCTGCAGAAAGTATCGTTAAAGCCACAGTTTTACTACACAATTTTGTGAAAATGCACGATAACAGCTACTGTCCCCCGGACTATGTTGACCATTACCAGGGAGATACAGTTGTCAACGGCCTATGGCGACAAGAAGTTGCGACACCCCTGCGAAGGCATGGCAGAATGATGGCTAATAATGCAACAAGGAGTGCATTTGCAATGAGAGACCAACTCAAGGAATATATTTGTTCTAACCCTCGTTGACTGTGCAAGTATGTCTATGACGAATGGCGCTTTTTCATTTCGAATATCTTTATTTACCGAATATTTTTATTTACTTACTTTTATTGTAAAAATCGCAATATCTTAATAAATACAAAATATTTCATGATTATATATTCAATTCATTTGGTTGTTAATAATTTATTTAATACTTTAGTCTCAATTTTTATGTAAATAATTTACATATAAGTTACATAGTAAAATATCACATTTCATATGTATTGCATAAACAGGTACGATTATACTTAAAATTATTGCTTTTATCACAACTGCATGTCTAAAACTATCAGTATTCAAAGATTAAAATTTCAATCGACAAAAAAAATTAATTCAAAATAACTTAAAACTAATTCCAAAAGTAAAACTTCAATATCCAATACAATTAAATTCAAAATAACTTAAGACTAATATAAAATTCAAAATCTAAATTAAAATATATACTCAAAGACACTTCGTTGGTAAAAAAAAATCAAAATGCTAAAATACTTAAAAATTAACCTGTATGTACAAAGTTCAGTATGTCTATCTTCATTTGGTCCTGCCGCTCCTGTGTGTGTTTCTGCAGGTACCGGTCAAGCACCACAAAGAACTCAGCATTGGGGCTGGGTTGATGGCCTTGAACTTTGTTGTCGACGAACTTTTCAACAGCGCCACACAAACGTTTGAACCGCTCATCGACCTCAGACTCCATTCGTCTACGCTTGCCTCCGGGCGTAGTTATTGTTGAAGCTGTTGAAGCGCATTTGCTCGTGCTTGGCGACTCCAAGGCTTCCACTGGAGAGCTACCGCAGCTTGCCTCTTCCTCCTGAAGACTCCATTGCAAATTGGAAACCGTTCTGCAAATAAAAAAAAAATTACAAATGTGTATATGTACATATATATCTCTTTAATAACATATAAATCTTACCTTCGAGGAGCTACGTGGGTTTTAAGGAACATCAAAGGCTCCAAATAACACCACACGCGTTCAAAATCATCCGCAGCAGCTCCAGATTTTTGCTTCTGCCCCGCTATTTCTCTCACAAATCTGTCCCGCAGTGACTTCCATCGTTGTTGGCAATGTTCCACTATTATTAAAAAACACTCATTACTTTTATGTATGTACGCAAATGAAAATAAAAACCTTACCAGGCACCCCAACAGCTTTTGAAACATCTTGCCATGCCTTCTCCTTCACGAATTTGTTCCGGAATAATGTAGCGCTTTTGTCGAAAAGGCAACTGTGGCACTTAACTGCTTCAATTAATCGTTCCTCCATATTAATCTTCTGTGTAAAATATAGAATACATATAATATGCAATAATAATAGAAATAATAATTCATACTTACGTTTTCTTGTCTTTCCAACTCAAATGTTCACGCAATAATGATAAAATACTCTGCATTTTCCAAACAGTATGTATACGCACGCCAAAATAAAAATATTATGGAAATGATAACAGCTGATTTCCAAAGCGTACAAAAGTTGAGAGTTGCCCATCATTTTGCTTCGCTTTGCTTTGCTTTACTTTTCTCGCCTTGTATTGCAGGACTCATATAACATCATGTATTGAACTTATCTGTCAAAGCGAAACTCTGAAGCAAAGCAAAGCAAAAGTCCTATGTGAACGGGCCTTTACACACACAAGTGAAAGCTACCAGAGAACTTAGAAGTATGAGAAGCTGCAAATTTGTGGACTGTAAAAAATGTTGTCTGAAACGTTTCCAAACTGGGTTTCCCCACAGCTATTTAACATTTCCACATAACATTCTAACAGAGAGGTCAGTAAGAAAATGTCGTGCACATATATTTATTATGTTAAGATGTGACAATTAACAGCGTGCCTACCAATATTATTATTATAATTTTGCTTTTTTTAACTGATGTTGTAAAAATTTTGAAATTTCAATTCGGAAATTTTTTCCTTACTTAGGTTTAGAGTTTTTATAGTATCATATTCATTTGAACCTAAATAGAAACAGATCAGAACTTTTGTGAAGTGATGCAACTGTTTTCAGGGATCGGAGTAGCTACAAAAAATGCAGGGATATTTAATATTTTATTTTATATCCTATTGAATAAATAAAATATGTATGTAATATGCTTGCATTTCGCTTTTCAAACTATTCCAAAAAATTCGACACGTGAAAACTCTTTCACGATTTTGTATATTCATTTGTAATGAAATAAAATCAGAGCAAAAATTTAAATGAAAAAAGATTTCCATAAAATGAAGGATAAGTTGTATGATATTTCATTTTCTATTGAATTAAAAAAAATATAAAAATTGACATGGCACGAAAAAAAAGCTAGGATTCGAACTATGGGGCAACAATTCAAACGTGCAATATGATAATGTGGCAGGCGACTATACGCGCTAAGCCACAGCAGACATTTTATTGAGTTCGCTTATACGGCTATTTATGCAAATCATAGCAATGTGTACGCAAAGAAAAAGAAAAATTTACGAATCCAACTAAAAATGAAACAAAGAAGAAAAGTAACCCGACAAAAAAACTGTTTCTTGCCTGCCAGCGGGGCAAGTAGAGACGGAAGAGGAGTTATGCAACAATTGTGGGTAAGAGAAGGGTTGAAAGGGAAAGGGAACGGTAAGCAAAAGAATATTCTTTTCTGTTTTTCGGCAATTTTTGTGTCGATTCGCCAATTGCGCGTGCACGTGTACGCAAATGAATTGATGCACATTTGGGCAGAAGTTCTAGAATGTTCTAGAATATTCTCGAATGCCAGCAATTTGTCGACTACGTTGGCAAATTGCATTATTGTCTGATATTGCGGTGTTGAAATTTTCAATGACCGTCGATGGTTTGTAAAATTGAAGATTTTAGCATTTTTGTGTTCGTCGCGAAAAAGATCGTTGAGGGGAACGTTTGCGTGCGCGGGGATGAATGAATTTTTTGTTGTTGTATGTAGTTTCAGATATTTTAGAATATTTGGCGCCGGCGCAGGCACAAATGCAGCTGCGGTTGTGATTGCGCTGTGATTTGATTTTGATTTAGCGTAGGTCAAGGTTGAATTTTTTCACATGCGCTTGCATAAGTACATAGATATGTACATATGTGTGTATGTATGTACATGGATGCATATGAATTTATGTATTTAGATATGTATATGTACATATGTACATACATAGATATGAATACAAGTTACCTCATGACTAGTTTAAACACTTAAAAAAAACAAATTTTTGTTTTCGGCTTGTGCCGGTCTTCGCTTCTTTATTAACAGAAATCAACTAACTTACAATTAAATTCTTACACCTATTTATTGTAAGAAGTCACGTTGCTACTGCAGGTGATTCCGCTTGTTGTTGTTGCTGAAGATAGCCACTGTCGTCGTTCCCATGAACGGTAATGCGCCATCAGCATTTGAACGGATGCGCGTGTGGTGTCGTTGCCCGTGGGATACCGGCTACTGTCCCGCTCGCATGCTTACTCAGCATTGCACTTATTATTATGTTGGTTTACATATTTACAAGTGAGAAATTATGTAGACCGATTTCAGAGAATTTGGTGTTAACTCCTCCCCCTTTAAAACATGCAGCGTCCTCGTTGGATGGCATATCCTTTGAGAGAGTTGATATTTTTGGAATTTCTGATGACGGGGGTTTATCCTCTAAACTGCTTGTAATGACCTGAATATTGATTTTAGCTTTTCTATTGGAAATTATCTTTTTAGTTATCTTGGTTATTAGGATAACTATTGATACTAGTATAAGTGTAGAGCCTATGGAAAGACTTATCTCGTATTTTGTGCTTAAAGCATTGATTTCTTGGACGTTTGCTACATTAAGCTCTTTCAAATATTGTAAGGAAAGAACTTCTTCAAGGTCTGTTGTAGCGTTTGACGATTTGATGATCGCTGGTAAGGGCTTCGCAAAAAGCTGATTTTTGTTGGAAAAATGTCTGTCTTCAATTGACAAGCTTGAATTGTCGCATTTAATTAAAAATGTGCCGTTCAGAGTTATTTCTTTGTTGTCTATTTCTAATGGTCCGTTGAAACTGTTGATGAATAATAGGCCGGGCGTAATTTCTTCTATTGTAGGTATGTGGTGGCTGTTGATCATTGTACAATTGGATGCATATCCCTTCAGTAAGTTTGGTATGCATTCGGTTAACGTGGCTTCTTTTATACTACTTTGCTTACATAAAATTAAGTTATTCATATTCTTACAACTATCTTTTATTCCAAATATTTTTTCGTTACAAATTATTAAGTTTTCATATTCAAGTTTTATTGCTCTATTACCTTGTTTTACAGGTTTTACTATTATTGACTTACATACTTCTTTGTTTGTTAAGGGAAATCTTACAATGTAAATAATGGAAGATAGATTTGATGCAATTTTTACATCACTAAATTCAATTGCTTCGATTAAGTTTAAATAAGGCATATTTTGCTCTTCAACATTTTCTTTTATAAAATTTAATCCTTCGTTCGATAATATAAATGAGTTTACAATTCCGGCTTTTGCCCATTGTATTGAGTAATCAATATTTGTTAATTCTTCTTTAATAAATTTTAATTTTCTTTCAATATTTTTTTCAATTTCCAATTTAAGAGCATCGCTCGATTTTAATTCGCTTAAGATTACGTTAGACATATGCGTTACTTTATTTATTCTTTCTAATATAGATTTATTTATAATTACTTGTTGATTATTATTATTTATTACGTTATTTATTTTATCACCTAATATTCTGAAATCTTCATGGTATGGGGATCCAGCAAGCCATTTCCAGGCTGTGCCGAGGGAATCTATTGCTCTTTTGATCTTCCTGGGCTTCAACTGGGATAATATGGATCGGGTTAACTTCTCTTCCTGGGAAAGGAATGGGTAACTTCGGCTTTTCTTAGTTATGTCATGTTCAGTTGTAGCGTGTATGTTGTCGAGTAGAGAATCGTACTGGTCAAGGTCAATAGAGTGTATTAGTCGAAATGTTCCGGTCTGAACCTTTGTGGTTCCTACTTCTATTGTCACTATGGGGCTATTTGTGTAATCCAAAATTTGGGTTTCTGCATTGCAGAAGGCAATTAAGATTCTGAAAATGAGAGTGAATTTATTTTTTAATGTGGCTTTTGTGTACGGTGCGGCCTGATTGTGTTAAAACTGTGTTGCCTTTGTCTTCCTTTACCATCTCCTTTTTATATCGTGGTGTTAGTTTATTTCCTAATCTATTGTTTATTTTTACGTAAATAATGTCATTATTGTTGTATGTCTTTACTTCGGTTCTATTCTTATTGTGAAGTTCTAAATCCTTTTCCTGTTTATTTTTCAGATTTCTAATATTCTCGTCTCTATCTAGTTCTATTGGATTCTGTCCAATTGTCCGTCCAAAGAATAATTCTATTGGTTTCCTTTTGGTAACGGAATGAATGGAATGATTATATTTGTATAAGGATTTATGGAGAAGATCATGAAAATCGGTGTGGGTATTTGTAGCTTTGGTGCATCGCAATACTTCGGATAGGGTGGAATGAAATCGCTCTATCTGACCATTTACTGAACTTTTATATGGTGGGGTTTTAAATATTTGTATACCTAGCTGGTTTTCTAACATGAAGGTTATTGGTGCTGCACTTAAGGATTTTTCAATGTCTATCACAATGTTTTCGGGAAATCCGAATATTTATAATAGGTCTCTTAGGGGGGTTTTAATATCTTCGGATGCTCTGGAAGATACGATTTTCGCTTGTGCGTACTTAGAGAATTTGTCTATTGCCGTCAGAACAATTTTGTTATTAGTGAAATAGAGGTCTATATGAACAATATGACCAGGATACTTGGGAATCGGAGTTGGCTTCAGAATGGGTTTTACAGGATGTCTTTCATACTTGTTTTCCAAGCAAATTTTGCACTGTTTGGTTATTCGTTTTATTTTAGTATTCATTTGTGGGAAATAACATCTTTCTAAAAGTTGTGCTTTACTTTCTATAGGATTGCGATGAGCTCTTTGGTGTTCGTTAATTATTTCTGTTTCCTGATGTGATTCGTTTGTAATGTCCTCTACAAAGTTTCGAGTATAACGAACCTTGTATCTGCTGAAGTGAATTTGATAAATTATTTGAGTTTTGCCTAAAATGCTGTCTTCTGTTTTTATGCAATTTGTTACCGAGGGATTCAGATATCTTTTTAATATGTTGGTAAGACTTTCTTTCGTAAAATCTCTTTCGATTATAATATGCCTGTGATAAGTAGGAAAGGTTATTTTGAACTGGTATGTAGATGTTTCGCCTGTTGAAATGAAAATTTGGTATTTGAAAGCGTTGATTGGTGCATAAGTGTATGGTATTAGGGTCTGAGCTGAGCTTTCGTCACTATGCTGGGTTGCTGACATGGAATTAATTTGCTGAGGGGGTCTAGAAAGTGCGTCTGCTACGACGTTATTGTTACCAGGTTTGTATTTGATCTCAGAATTATATTCTTCTAATATTGATTTCCACCTCTTCAGTTTGTTATTAGTATTTTTGTTACTGAGTGAATATGTTAACGGTTGATGGTCTGTGAAAATTTTAACTGTGGTGGAACCATAAAGATAATTCCTAAAAGTTTTTAAAGCCCATATTATGGCTAGAAGTTCTTTTTCGTTAGTTGCATAGTTTTCTTCGGTCTTTGTCAATGTTCTGGAAATGAAAGTTATGGGTTTGCCGTCCTGCTCTAGGACTGCTCCTATGGCGTGGTTTGATGCGTCAGTCGTCAGGTGAAATTCCTTTTCTAGAACTGGGTATTGTAATATAACGTCGGAGGACACGAGTGAGTTTTTTAATTTGTTAAATGCTTCTACTGCTTGATTTTCAAGAGTAATTTTTATTTTTGAGGAAAGATTTTTGGACATTCGTCCCTCCTCCCCTCTCAAAAGTACTGTTAGGGGTTTGGCAAGTTTTGCATAATCTTTAATAAAACGGCGGTAATAACCGGAAAGTCCGAGAAATGATCGAAGGTCTTTTAAAGTTTGTGGGGGTGGGAAGTCTAAAATTGCTTTTACTTTTGTTGGATTCGTTTTTATTCCATTTTGGGAAACAACAAATCCCAAAAATTCTACTTCTTTTTTCAGAAATTCACATTTGTCAAGTTGAATTTTCATGTTAGCATTTTGTAGTGTCCTAAACATGGTTTCTACATTTTTCAAATGAGAGTCCTCGTCTTTGCCGAAAATTATTATGTCATCAATGTATACGAAGCATATTTTTCCTATGTAATCTCTGAGGATGTCATCTAATGCTCGTTGGAATATGGAAGGGGCGTTTTTAAGGCCAAAAGGAAGTCTGGTAAATTCGTATTTACCATTGTTAATTGAAAAAGCTGTCTTTGCAATATCGGATTCAACCAAGGGAATTTGATGAAAGCCACTTTTGAGGTCAAGAACTGTAAAAAATTTATTTTTTCCTAGTTGGGAAAGTACTTCGTTTGTGTCTGGAATTGGGTAGCGGTCAGGTATTGTAATCGAATTCAATTTACGATAGTCGATTACCATTCTCTATTTTGTTGTACCAGAAGCATCGCTTTTTTTGGGTACTGCCCAGATAGGAGAATTATAAGGTGATCGGGAAGGTCTTTTTATTCCATCTTCAAGCAATTTTGTTATTTGTTTTTCTACTTCATCCTTAAGAGACATGGGGTATGGGTAATATCTAGAATATACTGGATCCTGGGTGGTGGCCCTTATTTCGGCTTTTACTACAGTGGTATATGTTAGTTTTTCGTCTGGGTCGGAAAAAAGTTGTGGGTATAAATGGCATAAAGTTTGAAGTTTTCCTGTGTGTTGGTCTGTGAGGTGTCCTGTTCTAATTTCGATATTGTTGACTGATTTTGCCTTTTGTTGTTTAATTGCTATTTTTATCCTGTTTTTTATTAGCATGTAATTTTTTGATGTGAAAATTGTGGCTTCTAGCTGTTTTAAGCTATCGTTACCGAGAATTCCGTGAAAGGATTTCAGCGTCGGTAGAATGAAAAATTTAAGATTTTCGTCTTTTAATCCAAAAAGGTTAATAAAGGTATGGTGGTTTATTTTTATGTTTCCTCCTACTGAGGTTGCGTAGAAAATTTCTTTGTTGGGAATTGAATTTTTGGCAAGATTTGGTTGAATGTAATTTTTATTTGATCCTGTATCGACTAAAAAATTTAAAATTTTTCCGTTACCGTCTTTGCATTGGAAGTATGGTAACGTGGAATTCGTTAGCCTAAAAAATGAATATCGGAAAATTCGTATGGGGTTTCTTGTGGCGTGTCGTCATAGGTGTTATTGTCATACGCGGTGTATTGGTTGTAGTAATCTTCGAAAGTTTGTTCCTCTAATTGTTCGTTTTGCTGTCCTGAGTCCTGTACCATGTTTTCGGTGGTCTCTATATTGTTAATTCTATTTTGTTTAAAGGGCTGATGTATTTGATGGGAGGGTGCTATTGGACGTTTTCCGGCGAGGAAGTTATTGTTGGGCCTATTCATATAATTAACGTTCTTTGTCCTGAGAGATTCATCTATTTCCATTGGGGTTGGTGGCTTCGGTTGCGTAGGTCTTGATGGTGGGTTGTTGAACTAATTGGGTCTAGGTGGTTGGTTGTTGAACTGATTGGGTCTAAGTAGTTGTTTTGGAGGGTAAGTGAAATTTTGTTGAGGATTAGGGTTGCTTGGGTACTGCTTGTATTGTTGATAGCGTGGAAACTGTTGGTACTGAGGCTGTAAAATCCTATAATTTGATGGTTATCCTAGATTTCCTGAGCGAGGTACCGGTTGTGGTAGGTAAGCGAGATTAGGGTAAAAGGGTGTTTGCTTCCGTGGAGGAAGTGGAGGCGCATTATTTTTACGCAAATTGAGCTGGTTTCCGAACGCGTGTTGAGTTCTAAGGTTTTGGTTTTGCAGTTTCATGCACAACTGGAGTGCTTGAGGTAAGTCGGTAGGCTCTTTTATTCCAAGTAATTTTGGAAGTTCACCATTCAAACCTCTAACGAAAGTATCTAAAGCCTTGTCACGGTATGTTTTCGTTAAAATGTGTAGGGATTCTGAGCCTATTTCTAGACAAGATATTTTATTCAATATTAATGAAAGGTGAGAAAATACCTCTTGGTAACAATCGTTTATTGATTTGTTTCCCTGGAAGAGGGTTGACATTTGGTATTCCAAAGTACCAATGTCTCTTTTGTCCGCGTAATGTGTATTTAGGCATTTGGAAATTGCTTCCCAATTAAGAGGGGTATTGTAGGATTCTAAGGCAACGTCGGCATTTCCCGTTATCTTATTACGAATGACATTTAAAATGCCAAAATAACGAGGAGTACCTATTTCGTTTTCATATATCCTGAGTATCCTTTCGACGCTCTTTTTCCAAGAAGCGAATTCCTTGGGGTTACCTGAGAATTCTCTCAGACATCTCACTACGTCAGGTACTCTGTCGAGCCCTGCCAAATTATTGGCATGTCTGGGCTCAATTATTTGGTCAGTCACAATTACCCGTGCAGGATTTATTGCGTTTTGTATCAGGTTTGGCGCTTCCGCCGAAAGAACCTGTGACACTATGCTTCTAATAGCATTTGCCAGCTCTGGACTCAATTGTGGATCGTTGGCTTGAGGTGGGTTATTAGAGTTTAAAACGGAGGGTCTAATTAGATTATCAGGCATTTTTTGAGTTATTTATTTTTTAACCTAGTTTTCAAAAAATGTTTCGTTATTTTTTTGTGATGTTTTAGTGGATTTTAACAATCTCTGGAGGGTCCCGTGGAGGTGAATCGCAGAGTTGTTTTTTGATTTATCCTAAAGATTTTATTTATTTTATAGGCTGTACGAGCCCTTGGTTTATATTTTTTTTTTTTAAAAAAAATTTTTTTAATTAATTTTTTTTTGTTTTCTTTTATGTACTATTATTAATTGAACAGAAAAAAAATTTTCAAAGCACTAGTTTAGTCAAATGTTCTTAAAAATTAATTAGAACGCATATTTTCGTAAAATATTTGCCTTAACTTAACTCGAGCACTTGTCTTTAAAATATTTCCTTTAAAAATTTAATTGAGCTCTTGACTTTGTTAAATATTTTCTTAAAATTTTTATAGGAGTACTTGTTTTATATTTTCTTTTAAGGATTAGTTAGAACACTTGTTTGTTTTGCACCATATTATTTTTTTTTTTTTTTTTTTTTTTTTAAATCACTTAGAGCACTTAATAACATAATATTTCTTGAAAATCATATGTTAAATCTAAATACTTACATTAACAGCAACATGTCCCACGGCGCAAGCTGAGTTATCCTGTTTGATTCCTACTAAGGCTCCCGCGTTGCGCACTCTTCGTGGTGCGTGATTATCTTCTATAGAAGTTTATCACCGTTTATTTTGTTGTTTCTGGGCCAGCCGGTCCTTGCGCTAATTAGGGCACTATCTCAGTTAAGGGATCCTTGAAGATTATTTTAATTTTAATTTATTTCACGGATCGCTAGGCACTACTTTAGGGCCTTTACTTAATTGAGCGGACGAGACTGGCACGTTGGGCGCCAGTTACCTCATGACTAGTTTAAACACTTAAAAAAAACAAATTTTTGTTTTCGGCTTGTGCCGGTCTTCGCTTCTGTATTAACAGAAATCAACTAACTTACAATTAAATTCTTACACCTATTTATTGTAAGAAGTCACGTTGCTAATGCAGGTGATTCCGCTTGTTGTTGTTGCTGAAGATAGCCACTGTCGTCGTTCCCATGAACGGTAATGCGCCATCAGCATTTGAACGGATGCGCGTGTGGTGTCGTTGCCCGTGGGATACTGGCTACTGTCCCGCTCGCATGCTTACTCAACATTGCACTTATTATTATGTTGGTTTACATATTTACAAGTGAGAAATTATGTAGACCAATTTCAGAGAATTTGGTGTTAACTTACATATACATAGATGTGTGCATATATGATTGTATATTTGATAATATTTTAGTTTTTTGTGACTGTACATTCAAATGTAGTTATGTACTTATGTAGTATTCTCTGGTAGTATGTATATGTATATCAACTTACATACATATGTATATACATATGTACATATGTATGTACATATGTATGTATGATAGTGCAAGAATTTGCAAAAAAGTAAAAATATAAATAAACACCCTTCCCCCCCAAACCCCCTCCCTCTCCAGAAAATAGATCAAATATTAAATTGGAACCAAACTTATAAGTTATAGCTATAATAGTATAAATAATATAACAAATATGAACATTGAATTACATATATGGAATTTTCATATTATATACATACGTATGTACATACATACATGTATTAATCCTTTACAATTACAAAAAAGTTGCCTTGAGCTCAAAAATTATTGCTGATATTTAGAATTTTCTAAAAATTTGTTAATATTATTGGCAAACCAATAGAAGAATTGTTTCAGATTGAAGGTTGTTGAATTAAACATTTAATGTTAGAAATATAAAATACTTTAAAATGTAGTGTAAGAAGTTCACGATTAAGTAGTGATTTAGACGGCCGAAAATAGTGTGTGATGTGGCGCTGCTGGTATAGGCGCTTCTTTATCATTCATTTCACAACTTTTTTCTAGGTTCAAATCACAGTTGGGCAAAAGTATAGATATATTTTTGCCAGTTTTTTTTTAATTTCATATTTTATTTTTAATATTACTCTTGATTCAGAATCAGTCTTTCGCTTTAAGTTTTAAGTACAAAATATTTATTTTCTTAGCCTGCATATATTCATACTACATACATACTATGTATTGGCGAACATTTTTCCTGTATATGTATCTATGTACATATGTACATATGTGCACACTCATTTATAAAAATTAAATAGCTAAAAACATTAATTTGATAAATATGTACATTAAACTCTTTATTTTGTTCTGAATATCAGCACAATCTTACTTTCTTAAGTTTTTCTATTTATTCTCATCTTCATTCGTCTGCATATTTGTTAACATCAAAATTTATATTTTTCCCTGCTAACATTAAATTTAACATTTTTGGTGACTTAAAAATGCTAATTTAACAGTGTGGTGCAGACCCAGTTTGGAAACGTATCAGCCCTGTTAACGACCATCGCCGAATAGTTTCCACTTTCAATTTGCAGCTTCTCATACTTCTAAGTTCTCTGAAGCTACATACTATTGCATTGGAACACACTGTTTTAGAATATTTGGCGCCCGCACAGCTGCAGCTGAGGTCGCAATTGCGCTGTGATTGGACAACACGTTTTCTGTGTTATTCAAGGTCAATGTTGAATTTATGCCCATGCACATGCACATATATGTATGTATGAACTGCATTTATGCATAAAGGCAGATATACATACGCATGCACATGGATGTACATATGTATGACATTTTAGTAATTTATGATTGTACATACTCGTACAAATTCGCAAAAACGTAAAAATCCAAATCAACACCCAATTAAAAAAAAAGCGCTTGGCTAGGTTTCGAACACGCGCAAGACGATTGCATATATAATATTGCGACGTATTCTCAACCAACTACACCAGACAACACAATTGGTTCCTTAAATCTCATTCGCTTCTTGATAAAATTTCCCGTGAATACTTTTTTGCCAAAACAAAGTTAAAGAGAAGCTCATGACCGAATGTCAGTGTGAATTGTCAAAAGTCGAAAAATCTTCAATAGACCAGAGAACGTATATTAAATGAGAAGATTCATGACCGAATTTCAGTGTGAATTGTCAAAAGTCGAAAAATCTTCAATGGACCCACTCATGGAAATACACCACATTGCAAGCGGCAAGTTAACAGAGCTGAGCAGAGACACTATTTCTTTTAACAGAGAATAAATTCTAATAAAAGTAGATTGTTCTTGTACTAATTTTAGATTTCGCAATGATATAAATGAATTAAAGGAAAAATTTAAATAGTTATATTTTCATATTTAACGAGAAATTTGGTTTATTTAAATATGTAAATTATAAGACTGAGTACATTTTAATTTCCAAAACAACATTTGGTTTCCTATGTTGATTTCCATTTTCTGTAGATGCGAAATAATATGCGATCTACATATATTACCAATTTGTTCATTTGTATCAAAAATTTGTCTTGGCAAAAATTATTCACGGGAAACTGAATCAAGTAGTAGCTTTGTTAAAAATCGTTTTTTACTAAACTGTGAGTAGGGAAATTTTTAATTACCTCAAAGTTAAAAAAATTTAATATATTATATTGATGTATATTGGAACGATTTTCCGTCATCCCTTGTCAAGATTGGTTTGGAGATAAACCGGTTTCGGCGTTCTACTTTTTCGTTCTTTCAGTTAACGTCTTCTGTTGCATATATATGATGTTGTTAGGTAGTAATGGTTTGTGTTAGGCCGCCTCATATGTTGGTACCTGAGAACTGTATTTGGGCGTATATATTATACAAATATTGGGTTATTTTGTGACCAAGGGTTTGTGTTAAGGCCGCCTCATATGTAGGTACCTGAGCACTGTATCTGCGCGTATACATATATTATACAAGTATTGGACAATTTTTCGGTCGTGTCTGTGGTGTGCGGGAGGATGGGCCCGTGTGTAGAAGTCCACGCAGGTGGGGAAAGTCTCTGATCGCTATTCACCTGGGAGTGGCCAGAACGATTCTTCTGCATGAAGTTCAAGCAGCCACAACTTCCGGGTGATTTCACCCAAGTGTCCTCTGGGTATCTCCCGAACATCCATTTGGCAGTGAGCTAAAATGAGAAGGCGAACATGGTGGGGCCACTCCAACGTTTTCGGTTTAAGGGCCCACCAGGGTTTTGCAGCGTCTGTTCATCAGCAGGTGCGCCTGAGAGCGGCGTCGGACTTGGAGCAAGCGGCTCGCTATATAAATTTGTCCTAATTTAAACACAAAAATCCCCAGAATATGATGATTTAAAGGCATGCACCCGGAATGTCCGTACCCTTAATTGGGAAGGTGCCTCTGCTCGGCTGATGGATGTCCTCTTAAAGGCAAAGTCTGACATCACCGCTGACAGAGATGCGATGGATGGGGCAAGGAATGAAGAGTCGGACTTTGCGACCTCTACCACAGCTGCCACGTAAAGGAGTGCAAGTTCGGTGTTGGATTTTCGGTAGGAAAGAGACGTCGTAGCCAAGCACTGTCGGTTATTCCGGTGGACGAACGTATCGCCACGATCCGCACTAAAGCGAGATTATTCAATATCTCGCTGATTTGCGCCCACGCGCCTACGGAAGAGAAGGATGATGTGACCAAAGATCACTCCTAGGAGCTTCACAATATAAATCTCGTGATAGGCGATTTTAATGCCAAAGTGGGAAGTGAAAGGATCTTTGCTCCCACAGTCGGTAAATTCAACCTACACGACGCAACATCC
This sequence comes from Anomoia purmunda, assembly GCA_951828415.1. NCBI lineage: Eukaryota > Metazoa > Arthropoda > Insecta > Diptera > Tephritidae > Anomoia > Anomoia purmunda. Next base: position 68,834,296 of record OX639998.1, on the reverse strand, counting down.
GTTAACGGACTGAGGCTGATCGACTTCGCCGGGGCCCTAAACATGGTAGTATGTAGTACCAGGTTCAAGCATAAAATATACTTCAAACTGCATGGCTATCTCCTAATGGAAAAACTCGAAATAAAATTGATCATGTGTGGGAGAGATATCGGGAGTTTAGATGCTAGCCAATAGAGAAAACGCACGGCGGATTACAGAAGGTTTTAAGATCGGGCCAATTTCCTGTAAGTGGCGCTGAAAACATTGAAGATTATGAACCCGAACCTCCAATCAATGAAGACGGATTCGAAGTACCGTTACCCGACCTGGACGAAACTCGAACGGCAACAGCGCGGCCAAAAAACAATAAGGCTGATGCTGACGGACTGCCAGCAGAGCTATTCAATTGGGGCGGCGAGGGGCTGATAAAGAGTTGAGACTCCACTACAGGAAAAGATGGACTATAATGAAGAAGTTTATCAAAAATACTCGGTAAGTGCTTAGGGATTGCGTATTTTATTATTAAACGATTGCGGAATGGATGTAGAAAGCCTGTATTTCATCACGGATAGGGACATATGTAAATGAACTATTCTCTCTGTCAATGCTCGGAACGAGAGTGAAGTTTAAGGAAGGGACTGCGCATTGAGTAAATGTTTTCCATTTCAATGATAAGATGTGCATAACATCTAAAAAATACCAATGAAAACACCATTTCGTCAATAGGAACATGCAAGAGTTGGATAAATTGTAATCAAGAGTTGCAAGATTCAAAGAGAGACATGCCAAGAATTTAGAGTCAATACTTAACGCCACTGAAAGAGGTCAAAGCCTCTTTAAGCAATATAAAGAGAAGGCCGCAGTGTCAGATGTCGGTCGCGACATTTTAGTAAATACCATTGCTGACCACTTCTTACGCTCGCTCATTACCTATAAAGATGAAGGATAAAATCAATTTCCCCGAACAAATAATAATTTTATTTCCCAATGAAGATAAAGTAAGTTTGCATTTAAATATCCATGTTGCTTTCAAAATGTATAAATACATACATCCAATTTGTATTAGTGTTAATTAGCGCTATTACTATAACTGTCGAAATGGTAAACATCCCACCGGAAAACTTTATGAGAAGGCAACAAACATTCGAAGGAAAATAAAAAAAGACATCAGGAGTTTCAAATATTGTATCTAAATGCCAATCGACAAAAACTAGTTTGTCGAATCAGTCTAGCAATAGTAAAGTTGAAGCAATCACATAATCTTAAGATTTTAATTACATTGTATTACATCAATTTCGATTACACCTCGCAATAGATTACCTAAGATTTAAAATTCAACCCTGTGGTGTTATGATAATACGTAGTTTTAATCAACTCTATATTCAGCTCAAACAACGCCTACAGCAGCCCCCGCTGCCTGATCCTGAGAGCTCAATTGGGCTTAAGCTCGCCAAGTATACAGATGTGGGCACACTATACTGCTTTGGGCCACAGTCTGCTAGAAAAGTGACTAAAATAACCAATAAAGTAATATTTATACTAGTTACTGCGTTTCCTTTTGTTGTACACCTACATATTTCAGCGTTCATATGAATTACGAGCAAACCCAACGATATTTCGGCGCCTAACGCGACACCTAAAATACCAACAAGTATTTCATTAGCGCCCAACTTAGTGGCTGCGAACCACTACAAAGCCGAAAAAGGCAACGTTTTCACCAGAACAATTTAACCAAATTTTGACAGCGATATCCGGCGACTGAAAAGGAGACTCATTTACTGGGTGCATTTACTGAATTTTTGCTGCAAATAAATAAAGTAGCAACCTAAAACCACTTCCAGCCCATTGGTAAAATTGTACACAAAAAGAATAATTGAAAATTAAGAAGACAGCAAATTTCCAGCAATTATTAAATTGCACATTTAATTGATTACTAAACAGTTTCATTAAATTCAAGTGTCGAAAGTAGTGAGTAAGCAATTATTGTAACTAGAATAAGTTTCGTTTTAAGTTGAATGAATAAAATAAATGAGTCTGTTTTTGTCCATCTTCAGCGTCACTTCGCTGTAACTAAACCTTGTAGTTTTTGGCTTTTTTAAAAACCCGTTCACCACGACTCATAGTGAAATTGGCGCAGTCGGTTATCCTGCCCTAGTAAGTGTGGAAAAGGATAGTGATACGGAAATACGGTTAAAATACTTATAGTTCCCAAAGTAATCCTGCGAATCTGTAGCCAACTCAGGAGTTGACCAGACCCTCCAGGATATAACATAATTAAAAACTTTTGCAGTGAACACGACCTAATAATTAAAAAGGCGTATACTCACCAAAAATTAAATTAAAGTTAAGCGAGAACGAGAAAAAATTAGCAAAAATTAAAACCACAAGGCAGCAAGTGTTCGACGAAAGAAGAAAGATGGCACAAGAGCAGGTCCAAATACCTAATGTGGAGCTCATAGAAGAACTAAATCGGAGGGAACAACAGCTAGAGCAACTTCGACTAGCATACGTCGAGCTGCAACAAAGACAATCAGGGAATGAAAACAACATACAAAGAATCATAAAAAATATTCAACATTTACCCACGTTTACTGAAAGAGGAGATGTGACGATAAACTCCTTTATGAGCAGCGTTGAATACATACTATCAGGTACCAGAGACGAGGAGACTAGGAAAGAAGCCACAAAGGCAGTATACTATAGGACAATACAAGGCGAAGCGAAGGATGTTATTATAAACTTGCCGCACCCTGACAATTGGACGGAGATCAAAAAAGCATTAAAGCTGAACCACACGAAATATACAGAGGAATCTGCAGTATGAAAGCAAATACGGTAGGCGAATTAGCGGTAGAAGCTCAAAAAATTAAGTACAAATCGGACGAAATTAAAGTATACTATAAAGACGATGTAGGGATTGATCTTAACAACATAGACAGTCTATTAGTTAACACACTCAAAAACATGACTCAGGGATCTTTACTAGACAAAATATATGAAGAAGAGGACCTTCATAGCTTTATAGACATTATGACAAGAAGAAGATTTGAAGGTTCATGCATTAGACCAGAGTTTAAAAAATTTAAAAGAATAGACGGACAGTACAAAAATAAGGGATATTATGAAAACAGACAGAATGACAAATTTCCAAACAGGGATAATAAACCAGGTCAATTTAGACAAAATTACCACAATTTTTCCAATAATAATGGATACGCTGAAAATAATTCAGGTCAATTTAGAAAAAATTATCACAATTTTTCTAATAATAAAGGAAGTGCTGAAAATAATTCAGGACAATTTAAACATAATTACCAAAATAGAGGGAATAGAGATAATAATTCAGGCCAATATGGCCAAAGGAATCAATACTATAAAGACTATAGAGACAATTATTCAGGTCTAGGAAGAAAAAATAATAATTCTAACCAATTTAGACTAGACAAAGGAGAACCCATGGAGGTAGACAATGTAGAAACTGACCAAGACAGATCTCGAGTGGCAGGACACCCTAGCAGCAGTAGCAGCCAAAATCGCTTGCAATAGCCTAGGCAAAACAACAGAGAGTCTGAAGCAGAGAACGGCATTGAGTGCGCTCGAGTTTGCATATTCATCATCCTTAAAATTTGATACAAGTAAGCACAGCCGTCTGCTGCTATGCGCTCATTCATGCTCACACATAAACATAAGGCTGACATGTGCGGGATATCTCATTACATTTTCGAGTGTGGTAGTTCACATGATTAGCCGTGCATGTGAAGGCGCATACTCGTGCACGTAAACACTCGAGTGCACTCGGGTATCTACATACTAATGGCGTAAGTGCGCAGAGGGCAATGTTCAGGCAACATTTTTTGTAGAAAAGAAAACGACAGTATTTATCCTATTATTTAGATATGAAAGTAACGACTAAGTTCATTTTAATTCATATGTATTGTATACATTTATTTAACAAAAACATTTCATGAGATCCACATTGTAGGGTTAGTATTTAAAAAAAATTTTAAATAGTTGGAGTTAAATTTAAAATAAAAAAAAAACATTTCATAAGACTTAATTTTATTTAAAAGTTCCTAATCTGCTACATAGAAAATTAAGGTTATAGGAACAAAAATCACATTTCAAAAACTCGCAATTTACAGCTATGGAAGGAGAAATAGCACGAAAGTTCAAAATGATATTGTTTGCAACTTATGTTTATTTGTTTATTTTTAATAATTTTCATTTAAAATATAATTCAATCTATAACAGAAACCACATAAATAAACGTTTCAAAGCTTGCACACATTTCACCAAAATTAATCAGACTTTAAGAAATTGTCATCAAAACTTCAAACCTTTCAATCAGAATCTTTAGAAAATTTTCGAATATGCAGTTTTGTAGCCCATTCAATTTGAGTCTAATAAAGTGCAAGTTTCAAGTGGCAAAAGATTACCGTTGATTTTTTAGAACTTTTTTGGCCAAGGGTGTTGAGCATTTTCTTCCTTATTAAAAAACATTTCGTTCGTGAGTTGTATGGAAGAAAATGCTCGAAAATTTTCTAAAGATTCTGATTGAAAGGTTTGAAATTTTGATGACAATTTCTTAAAATTTGATTAATGAAATGTGTGCAAGCTTTGAAACGTTTATTTATGTGGTTTCTGTTATAGATTGAATTATATTTTAAATGAAAATTATTAAAAATAAACAAATAAACATAAGTTGGACACAATATCACTTTGAATTTTCATGCTATTTCTCCGTCCATAGCTGTATGTACACTTAGGTAAAAAAAAAAGCCAAATACCAAACAATAAATGCAAGTTTGAAGTTGTTTATGACCGTAAGTGTATGTATGGATAAATACTGCAAAATAACGGAACACATTTCTTAAAATTAAATATTTACACAGGGTTTCAAAGTTTAAACATTAAAGTTTTTATAATAAGAATTTAGGAAAAGCAAGCTGTCAACTGACCCGGGCGCTAGCCTATTTCTTTTTTCTCTTATGATATTGCCAGCCAGAGAAAAAGATATTTCAGCTGCAGCACTGGTTGCAGGAATTGAATGGATTCGCAAAGCTAGTTTCGACACATAAGGGAACTTTTTTTCATTTATTTTCCACCACCCAATTAAATCAAAGTTTTCGGTCATTTCAACTGTTTCCGTGCTGTATCTTTCCAGTTCATCTTCAGGCGTTTCTAAGGTTCGCGGAGCAGATTGCCTAATCAGTTGAGAAAAAAAAAAAACTGTGCAAAGTTGTTGGAAGGCAAAGGGCTATTAGAACTTGAAGCTGTGCAACTTAAAAGTCTTTCATTCGGGCTATTTTGGTTTACGTGTGAAAACGAAGGAGATGGTGTGGTCGAGATAAGTGAGTCATTATCCATAAATTGTGCTGACGTTGGCAAAGAAACACTACCTGATTCGTTAATTAGAGACATGCAAAACGACTTTATAGCACTTATATCATTTCTCTGCATGTTTAAAGCTGGTGGATATAAGAAAAATGCAGCCTTATGCCACAAACTTAGATTGGAACCCCAAACAACATGTTGGCCTAATTTTTTCTTTTAAAATTGAAATGGGAACGACGTCGTTCACATTCGGTTCACAAAGGCTTTTAATTTTTAGCACAGACGGTAAAACGTAGCACATCGATGGAGAACTAGACAGTTGTAAATTTTTAAATACGATTTCAAAATTAGTACACAGTTCAACGAGGACATTAACTATCGATATATTTACATGTAATAATCTTTGGGTTTGTCCATTTTCGTTCATTATTCTATTAATTTCTAACCAATTATCACTTATGGACTTAAGCATTATATAGTGAGAATTCCATCGTGTAGGGCATTGGTTTTTCAAAGAAGTGGTTAGGAAATGCTGCAAATTAGCTTGTTTAAAATACTTCACAATTTTTTTGCACGACTCTAAAATGTCTGCTAACTCAGCTGTTTCAGTGAAGGATTTATCTAAGACATTGGAAAATAGGTGGCTGCTGCAATTCAGGCGTACATTACGCTCTAATGCTTTAATAATATTTTTACCCCTGTCTGTTACAAACTTAATTAAACTAATGTCTTCAATTCCAAATTCACTAAATGCACTGTTAAGTTTTCCCAATATATTTTCACCGGTTGACTTTTCAAAATCCATTGATTTCATACCCAACACAATGTCAAATATTTTGAAATCATTCATATAGTGAAATGTTACACCTAATAAATTTCTCTTCACGTAATTGTCTGTCCACATGTCGATTGTAGCTGAAGCTCCACCGCTGCTCACAACGCCCTTTATTTCTTCACTAAGTTTTTGTTTTTTTTTCTTCAGCATACTTTTTCACGTTGCGGGAAATCGTTGTTGCATCTGGCAATAAATCCTCCACGTTGACATTTTCGCCATACCTTGCGCCGATCTTAATTAAAAACTTTGCCAATTTGGAAAATCCAACACCATTTACCGACGAAAATGGCTGGCTATCTTCGATGACCCATAGCGTACATTTCTCAGTGGCCTCTTTTTTATCCAATTCTGTGACTGGTTTGAAAACTTGTGATTCCTTCATGTTTTTGCAGCATTTATGGCGATTCAAATTGGATGTCTGGCTATGAGTATACTTTAGAACTTGACAACAAATGCGGCAGTAAACAAATCCAGCCACAACACTCTCGTCTGGCTTCAAGATTTCCGAAATCACATCCCATACAAAACTTTTCCCTTTACGTTTTCTGGACAAAGTGTAATTCCCACTAATAATTTGTTCAGAAACAATATCTGCAGTATCTGCCATCTCACGTACAAAAAAACAATACAAAAAATATGATAGTAAACACAATGATCGCTAATCAACTACTGCTTGCAAAGAAAAATATTCTTACGGGTAACCCGAGTGGCTCGCAAACAACACTCGAGTGTCGCGAGTGTTTGGCGCTGGCGAGTGTGTTAGGTACGTGCAACTTTATATGCTGACACAAATTTGTCCGACGGATAATGTAGCGAGTATGTATGCATCGTCATGATCGTATTGATCTATGAGCAAACAGACAAGCGACGGTTTGTACACAAAAACAACAAAGCATGTAAAATACGGCTACATGCGCGAGTATACACACAATTTCTGTATCCGTTGCAGTTCTCTGGTCTGAAGAATATAGAGAAATTAATAACAAAATTTTTTTTATAAAGAAGCCTCGGACGGCTTACCGAAAATAACAATAACAATTGAAAAAAAAATATATAGCGTTAATAGATACAGGAGCAAACATAAGTTTAGTCGATTCAGAACTAAACGAATTTCGAAAAATGCCTCTTAAAAATGAAATTATAATCAGTACAGTAACCAACAAAGATAAAATTACTCACTAAGTACATACTAAAGCACCAACGGAATTTAATTTACCTGATAATGCGTACATAAGATGGGTATCAACACCATTGCGAGGTAGTAAATATAATTTTATAATAGGTATTGACTTATTAAACCACTTAAACACCATGATAAATTTGATATATGGAAGAATTACTCTAAATGAGATAGAAACAGAATTTTTAAATAATAATTTCAAAAAATTTGTACATTAGAAGCAACAAATGATAAAATAAAAGGAATACAGTTAGACCATTTGAATGCAGAAGAGTTTAAAGAAGTCACAAAATTATTAAAAACCTTTGAAAAACTATTATTTAAAGAAGGAGACAAATTATCAAGTACTACAGAAATTCAGCATGAAATAAGGACCACTACAGGAGAGCAAATTAACTCAAAATTATATAGATATCCACCCTAACATGAAGAGGAAGTTCGTAGACAAATTAAAGAGATGGAGGAACAAGGAATTATAAGAAAAAGAAATTCTAGATACTCCTGTCCCTTAATAGTGATACCAAAGAAAATGGATAACTCAGGAAAAAGAAAGTACAGGATAGTAGTAGATTATAGAAAATTGAATGAGGTAACCATCGACGATAAATATCCTTTACCTAACATCGAATCAATACTAGATAAATTGGGACGTGCCCAATACTTCACGACACTCGATCTAGCGAAAGGGTACCACCAAATTACAATTAAAGAGGAAGATAGGTGCAAAACAGTTCGTAACACTTCAAGGCCTGTATGAATTTACAAGGATGCCATTTGGATTAAAGAATGCACCGGCAACCTTTCAGCGATTGATGAATGAAATTTTACGGGATTTTATAAATAAAACGTGCGTGGTATATATGTAGATGATATACTAATTTTCAGCACCACATTACAAGAACATATAAAGGCAATCAAAGACATTTTTAAAGTCTTAGAAAAAAAAAACTTAAAAATACAAATGGACAAATGTAATTTTTAAAGAAAGAAACGGAGTTTTTATGACATATTTTAACGCAAGATGGCATGAAGCCCAATCCAGATGAAATCAAAGTCATAGAAGAGTTAGAGCTACCAAGAACAGAAAAACAGATAACGAGCTTCTTGGGTATAACAGGTTATTATCGAAGATTTGTAAAGGACTACGCAAAAGTAGCACAACCAATTACAAAATACCTCAAGAAAGGAGAACGAATTATTACAAAAGATCCATCGTACATAAAATCCTTCGTAAAACTCAAACAATTAATCAGTTCACACCCAATTTTACGATACCCAAATTTCGAAAAAGAACTTTCATTAACCACAGATGCATCAAATTATGCAATTGGCGCATTTACATCTCAAGAGGGATACCCAATATGTTTTGCGTCAAGAACGTTGAACAATCACGAAAGAAATTATTCAGCCACAGACAAGGAGTTTTTTGCAATTATTTGGAGCGTAAATTATTTTAGACCCTATGTGTACGGAAGAAAATTTAAGATCGTAACGGATCATCAATAAAATATTTACACTCGAAATATAAAGGAAAAGATATGTCACCGAGATATAATCGATGGCTTTTAAAGTTAGGAGAATACCACTTTCACATAGAATACATTAAAGGAAAGGAAAACAAAATAGCGGATTTTCTTAGTAGAATACAAAATAACGAGGACGTTATTAAAGACAAGGACACCCTCCTCCTACTGACAAAGATATTGAGTACGACCTAAATATAATCGAAGACGATGATGTGTCAATGCAAACGGTCCATTCAGCCGAAGAAAACTTGCATGATCATTTTTATATCAAGGCGGAGATAGTCAATAAATATAGAACACAAATTATCCTAACAAATAATAAGACAGAAGAGCTTAAAGTGATACACGGAAAGAGAATAATTTTTGTAGCTGAATATGAGTTTGATAGATTGAGTGAGATATTTAGAAAATATATAGCAAAATGAAAAGTAGGAATATTTTCGGAAATGTCAGAGCATAAATATAATACAGTTCAAGAAAAACTTATAGAATTGTTTTCTAACGATAATCAATTAGAATTTGTCAAATGCACAATGAGGGCACAAGATATCGAAACTGAAGTTGAAGCGGTTAAGCAAATTTCGCTTTATCACATTAGAGACAGCATGCATTCGGGTACACACGAAACTTATAATCAACTTAGAAATAAAATTTATTATCCGAAATTAGCAGAACTAATACAAGTAGTAAACAACCAATGCGAAGCATGCCAGGAGGTAAAATATGATAGGAGACCAATAAAACCCAAATTTTCTTATACGGAAACACCTACAAAAAATAATGAAATTATCCATATAGACACCTATGTTATGAAAAGGAACCACTTTTTAACAATAATAGATAAATTTTCTAAGTATGGAGTGGCATATCCTTTAAACGAGAGAAACCATATTACGATCCTTGAACAAATAGAAGACTATTTCACCAAAATAGGAAAACCGAGTAAAATAATAGCAGATAATGAATTTAATGCGACAAGGATTAAGGAATTTCTAAGCGATGAAAATGTAGAACTTCATCTTACCAAGCCCAACAGCCATACGGGTAACGCGGATATTGAAAGATTTCATAATACCATTTCAGAAAAGTTTAGAATGTTATACAAAATAAGCAAAGGCATATCCGTTAAGCAGTTAATACAAAAAGCTATTAGAAATTATAATGATAGGTTTCATTCTACAATAAAATTCACGCCCAACGATGTACATAATAATAAAGTGGATAAATAAATTGTAAGTAAAAATTTGGAGCAGAAAAAGCTGAAATCAATCACCAAATTGAATAGGAACAGGGAAGAATATACTGAGCAAAGAACAGAAGGATTCATAAAAAATTACAAGGCAGTTAGACACAAGGAGCGACCCAAATATAGGAAACAAAAATTAGAGAAAGTCCATGTAAGCATTATTAAACGACCTTTCAAATTCACAGATATGGATCATGATAACACTAATAGTACTGAGATACAATGTAAGGGAATAATGACTTTGACAGAACTAACTGAACAAACTGGATTCATAGACTTGCAAATTAGAGATCAAAAAATACCTAAGGACAGCGACATAGTACTACATATGATTGACGTTCAACAATTAGAAAACATCATCAATGATATGACTGACAATATAATTTTAATGAAATTAGAAAATAAAGAGATATTACAAAGAGAGTTGTTAGATACAAGGAATAAGCTACAGCCACTTATACCAGTTAGAACTAGAAATAAGCGGGGACTATTTAATGCAGTAGGCAGCATGTCCAAATGGATTTTTGGTACAATGGATGAGGACGACCGACAAAATATACAAACACATCTTTTACGGACAAATGACACAATTAATCAACAAATCAAAGTAAATGACTATTTCGCCTCAGTTATTGAGCATATCAAAGAAATTGTTAAAAGTGAAAGAGTAAAACTAGAAAAGGAGCTGAATTCCTTAAATTAATTCATGTATGACGAATATAAACAAAATTTCTGTGGTCACAAGCCATAACAGCACAAGTGTGTTTTTTTGATTTTTCAGTAGAGCATTTTAAAGATTCAAAGTAAAATTAGAAAAAAGTTTTTGAAGGAATCCCGGAATTTTTTTTAAAATATCTCAAGTGATATCATATCCATCTTATACTGCCAAAAAACTTAGGTAATTCAATCCTTTTTTCCCTAAAGTAATTTGACACGATTGAAAGACATAACTTAACTAGTGTTATTATTCTGAACTAAAGGTTCTACTCTCCAGCGACACAATTCAAGTTATGCCGATATTCCATAATATTAAACAAAATATGTTTAGCATAACATTAGTTGTGCTCTTTTGTCAAAGTTGGTTGTATATTAATCCGCAGTTTATTTCCATTGATTAACATATACATTCTTAAATAAAAGTGTTATTGAACTCAAATTAGTGCATTTATTTAAACAAATTAGCCTCTTGTAATGAAATGTGGAAACTAAGAATAAAACATAGGAACTTCAGCAATTTTATAGTACATACAACAAGATTTTGAAATCAGTTGATATTAGAAAAATATGAAATAAAATTAAAAAATAGTAAGTAATGCAATATGATAATAAAGAACTAAACGTGAATGTCAACCATTTAAAACATAAAACAGTGATTTTTATGATGACAGGATATCCTATTGAGAGGTATCGTTCTCAATGTTTTCAGTTTCAGTATCGCCAATGTCTGGATCAATATTCCGTATATTTCCTGAGCTTAAGTTGTTGTAGAAACTATGGAACATGGGATCGATTAAGTTTAAAATGCTCAACAAGTCTTCCTTTTTCTCTTTCGATATAAGAGGAGTTGCCGTGATTTTATCTTGGTCCCGAATGGTTAAGGAGCTGACACCACGCTTCATTACATTGAGTGTCTTAAAAGGCTGCGTATCATCTAACGAAGTTTTGTATTTTACACCACCAAAGCGATTTTTAGTGTATCGGAGCCACTTCACATCAGACCACGTAAACTTTTCCCCATCTTCATTCACTTTCCTCCAATTCAATTTATTTTTAGCGATTGTACCAAAATTGTAAAATTTATTTTCCATTTCAATTACTTCAAACGTATTGTTAGTACCAACTGAAAGAACGAATTGATACCAATCACGTGGATGGTGGATTTTCATAGTAGTCTTCTTCTTTTTTCGTTCGATGAGGGCGTGAGCCACATCACACTCCATATGTGTATGCCCTGGCTCAAGGAACTTATGCTCAATCATTTTAATATTAGGGTTGCTCTCTAAGAAAGCTATAAACATTGAGCCCACAAAGGAGTTTTTATTTTGGTCAACGCATGAATCGCTATAAAATACGATTGAGTCAACATGTTCGTCTGTTGACACCTTCTTTAAATGCTGGAAAATACATGATGATATTTCGTTAGCACCTCGCTGCCCAACTGCTTCGTGCCACATATAGCAAAAGGCCTTATTCGTTTCACAATCGTATATGGTTAAATTATAAGTATTCAATTGCCTCTTATAGTAGCAGACTGAGGTTTTGAGGTAAGGAGTTGGTAAAACTTGCTGCAAATCAAATATGTACGTTTTTATATTTATGTGAGTTTTTGACAGATCTTTATCAAAATCCTTTGATTTATAAGCTCTATCTGCATCTGCGTGATGCCTTGCTTGTTTTTCAATCAACATTGTATATTCTGGCATATTTTTATTGATCTGGTCTAATTGGGATTTAAAGCAGTCACATTTATTACAAGTATCAAGTTTCGGTTGTTTGAATTTTAAGTTCATTGTGTGGAAAATTTCTGAATATTTTGCTAAACTTATAGGAGTTTCAACCTCTTTGCAGTACAGCTGTACATTTTTGATATTGACAAGTCGGAGCTTAAATATTTAGCACTTGAATCACGCCGACAATAGTGACTTTCGTAGGCAGGAAAGCTATTAATATGTTGCCTAATAGTTTCGACCTGTGATTCGTTTAGCTTGTTTATTGGAGTGGACTTACCTCTCTTATCGGCCAATGGTGATTTTGGATAGTTAAGTTTCTTTTCAATCACATTCCTCAAAAAACTGTTTGTTTCTCCAAAGCACTTCAAAAAACAACCTTTACAGACGTCAACTTTGTCGCTATCAATATTTACAGAATAATAGTTTGTTATTCGTCGAATTTTCGTTCTAGTTGATTTTTTTTCAGATAGCTTTTCACCAATTTCGACGAGTCCACAAATGAAAAGTAGCCTTGATTTGTAGTCGCCCATTCTCCAATATTCCCCAAAAATGTGCTTTTGTTTTTCAAATGGTACTTTCAGAGCGCATTTCTTTCGGCAACTTTCGAGAGGTAGGCACTTGCGACCAGCAACCACTTTTCCTTTTTTCGTGGTGTACGATCTTCCCGAATTTCTATTTAACTGTCTGTCTTTTTTTATATTTTTGGGAGGTTGAGTAAAGTTTTGGACATTTTCATCAGTATCGGCAGATGGACACTCTAATATTGACTCCGAAATATAAACAGGTTGATTCTCCTTTTCTGATTCCGTGGTCGCACTTGAAACAATATAGTCTGGATCTCTGATAGAATCATCGCTACTAAAGTCCATTTCGAATAGTTGCGGAGATGTATTAACGATCTGAGTTGAGAACAATTTTGTAAAATTGCGTGGAAAATTGGCAAATCCGCAATCTACACTACATGATGTCTCATTCGGTACAACGGGATCGTGAAACATATTTAAGAATATGTTATCGCCTATGGCTGGAGAGCTCGTCTGAAAATTGGCTTTCTCGAAGGGCCATTGATGTAAATCACGCGTTTCTGAAACTTTAATGACAAAAAAATGTGGCACAATTTAATAAAACTTATTTCAAACACTTAGAATGTCGGATAAATTTTAACCTACCTTGGTCTTCCATTGTATAACAATGTATTTGAGTTTGGTCGAAATTAAAAATCATGCTTGTACCTGACCGGTTGTCTGGAAATGGAAAGCATCTGTTGTTAAAAATGCAATAAATCTACAGCTTAATCACACATGTTATCAAGAACAACCAATTATAAATGGAAACTACCTAATACGATTTAATAATTGTTCAATCAAAATTAACGACTACTATTTTTCTAATTATCTTGAAAATATAAAAGAAAATATTGTAAGCTTCAAATATGAGGATGTTCGGAATTTTACGAAAAAAATTACCTTTGATGAAATAATAAATTAAACATAGAAAGCATTTTTAAATTGAAAATTCATAGTAAAATATCGTATATCTGCAATATCTTAAGTATAATTATAATTATAATAATAGCTATTGTTATTATCATTAAACACAAGTATATAACTATCAAATTAAATAAACGAATTCAAGAGAATTCTGGTTTAAAGGGGGGAGTAGTTACATACGTAAATAATTATGCAAAAACACCTGACGGTGCAATTGATAAATATGAAGAATTTTTGCAGCAAATAAATAAAGTAGCAACCTAAAACCACTTCCGGCCCATTGGTAAAATTGTACACAAAAAGAGTAATTGAAAATTAAAAAGACAGCAAATTTCCAGGAATTATTAAATTGAACATTTAATTGATTACTAAACAGTTTCATTAAATTCAAGTGTCGAAAATAGTGAGTAAGCAATTATTGTAACAAGAATAAGTTTCGTTTTAAGTTGAATGAATAAAATAAATGAGTCTGTTTTTGTCCATCTTCAGCGTCACTTCGCTGTAACTAAACCTTGTAGTTTTTGGCTTTTTTAAAAACCCGTTCACCGCGACTCATAGTTTGATACAGTTGCCCTTAGATCGTCCATACTGAAATGATAAGTAAAATGTTTTGGTTTCTTTTATATTTTACTTACGAAAGTATATTCAAAGTATTCATAAAATCCGGGTGGATATCCTGTTGGTTAATACGATTTTTAACTTCCTTCCTTAGATGTCTTTCGTTAATCTTATGATTCAGATCAGTCACTTTGCAATTTGCTCCTCAGTTGTACACTTTAGATTGATTAATTCAATCTCTTTTTGTGAAGTTTTATTTACATTTGCTCTTTTTGATTAAAAATATTCTTTCGTTCAATTTATCAAGTCACTTCCTTTAATATTTTTTGTTCACTATCTCTTAAATCACTACTGGGTCCCTGCTCGGGCGCCAGTTAAAGGATTCTTACTCCAAGGTTCCACTCCCTCTTATATTGTCGCGCGCTGCCAGCCTTACACAAAGGTGCGCTCACTGTCTGGGTGCGAGCAGCATTGGCCTTGAGTTCCTAGTGGTAGCATATTTCGGTGGAATGCGAAATGCATACATTTCACAACCGTGTGAAACCAGAGAACATCAAACAATGAGAAGGTGCAAACGACTCAGGTCGAACATTTTTATTTATTTCTTAACAGAGTTGAAAGGATTGGGCAGAGGAACGCTAACTAACATTTTCTGGCAATGTTAAAATGCTGCCAAATGTTAAAATGCATGTTGCAAAAGCGGAAAAATACACAAATTCAATGTTGCGGAAACATTATCTTGTTGATAGGTATTTTCCGAATTAAATAACTTTAAAAAAGTAAATAATTTATTGAAAATGTAATTTTTTTATAAAATGTAATATAAACCAATTTAATATAATGCATCCTTTTATTAAAATTTAATTTTATATTTTTTTCCTTTTTCTAGTAACTGATGAAATGAAATAATTCAAATTTAATTTTATTTAATATATTTTTTTTAAATCTTTTTTTTTAATATTAAATAATAACAAACATAATAGTTTAATAAAATAATTTAATACAATTTCTTTATATTACACATCTTAAATTATTTAAAACAAATGGAAACTTTTCAATAATTGTGTATATTCATTCGTAACGCAATAAAATCAGAATAAGAATGTGAATGAAAAAAGATTTCCAAAAATTTATGAAAGTTAATAAATATATCGTATTTAATTTAAAAAAAATGCATAAAAATTAGACATGGCACGAAAAAAAGCTGGGATTCGAACTATGGGGCAAAAGCTAAAACATGCAATATTATAATGTTGCTGGCGATTATACGCGCTAAGCCACAGCAGACACTTAATGCATCCCGCTTAAAGGGCTAATTATGCAAATCATAGCAATGTGTGCGCATAGAAGAAGAACAATTTACGAATCCAACTAAAAATGAAACAAAGAAGAAAAAGTAGTAACCCGAGAAAAAATCTGTTTTTCGATTGTCAGCGGGGCAAGTAGAGACGGAAGAAGAGTTATGCAACAATTGTGGATAAGAGAAGGGTTGAAATGGAAAGGGAACGGTAAGCAAAAGAATATTCTTTTCTGTTTTTCGGCAATTTTTGTGTCGATTCGCCAATTGCGCGTGCACGTGTACGCAAATGAATTGATGTGCATTTGGACAAAAGCTCTAGAATGTTCTAGAATGTTCTAGAACATTCTGGAATGCCAGCAATTTGTCAGACAACGTTGGCAAATTGCATTATTGTCTGATATTGCGGTGTTTAAATTTTCAATGACCGTCGATGGTTTGTAAAATTGAAGATTTTAGCATTTTTGTGTTCGTCGCGAATAAGATCGCTGAGGGGAACATTTGCGTGCGCGGGGAGATGAAATGCTTGCGCTTATGAATGAACGGCATTTGTGTTTAGGAATACGCGCACGCGTTTATGAATGAATTTTTTGTTGTTGTATGTAGTTACAGATATTTTAGAATATTTGGCGCCAGCGCAGGCACAAGTGCAGCTGCGGTTGTGATTGCGCTGTGATTTGATTTACTTAGATTAAGCGTAGGTCAAGGTTGAATATATGAACATGCACGTAAGTACATACATACATAAATATATGTGTATGCATATGAATTTATGTATTTAGATATATGTACATATGTAGATAAATATGTGCATACATAGATACATATGCATACATATGGATGTGTGCATATATGATTGTATACTTGATGATATATTAGTTATTTATGAAATAAATATATGTATAGTATTCTCTGGAAGTATACATATTTATATCAATATATACATATATGTACATACATACGTATGTGTGTACGCTAGTGCAAGAATTTGCAAAAAAATAAAAATTAAATAAATTTTAAGCCAAAGCGCGTGGCCAGGTTCCGAACTCGCGCAAACGAAAGCATAAAGAATATTGCGGCGTCTCTTGAAGCAACTGCACCACAGAACACAATTAAATTCATTGATCTGAATCGCTACTTGATTCAGTTTCCCGTGAATATTGTTTGCCAAGACAAATTTTTGATACAAATGAACAAATTTATAATACATACTATATGTAGATCGCATATTATTTCGCATCTACAGAAAAAGGAAATCAACATAGGAAACCAAACCAAATATTAAATTGGAAGCAAACTCATAGTAATATTTATTATATGTATTATAAAAAATCATTTTAAACAATTTTTTTAATTAAACGAACATAAAAATTTAATAATCCATGTTTGTAAGTCAAAATATAAATATGCTTGGATATGTTATATTTCAAATTTTTTTCATTTTTTTAAATATTCATGATGTCATGATAAAAATACCATTTTATGTTTTTTTTTCGTAAAAATTCAACAAATAATTTCTTTTTTCAACAAATTTGTTCTTTTATTTTAAGTAATTTCTCCTGAAAATTTTTGAAAAATTTAAACAAGGGTTAACGATTTATTAATTTCATAGTTTGTAAAAAAAAATTCCATGTACACTTGCTTTTTTTTTAATTTTGAAAAATATTCATAATGACTTGCAAGTAAAAATACTACATAATGTGCATATGTAGTATGTACAGTACATAAATACATTCATATGCAATTTAATTTTAATTATTTGTTTATATTTTTTTAAATTTGTAATTTTAATGAAGTTAACGGAAAGTTTTAAAAATAACTATTTTTTTTTAATAATATTTCCTGACAATGATTTTTGGAAACAAGATTTCAAATGTACGTACACATTTGTAACAATATTCCCATAAACATCTGGCACTTATCAACATTTCAGCAACAATTCAAACAGAGGAAAATGTTAATTCACATTTTTCATGCCTGTTAAGTCCTAAATTTAACATGTCGATTCCTTACCCGAAACCGTTCAGAATTCTTTTGGATCGAACCAAATTTTGCACCTTCTCATTGTTGTAAGTTCTCTGGTGAAACATTGCCAGAAAATGTTAATTAGCGTTCGTCTGCCAAAATCTTTCAACTCTGTATGAAAATAAATAAAAATGTTCGACCTGAGTGGGTTGCACCTTCTCATGGTTTGATGTTCTCTGCTAGCGATAACGTCTTGACGAACTAAAAGTGCTTGTGTTTTTGTTGTTATCGAACTAACGCGAGTGTTTACGAGTTCGACGCGCCTGTTTTCGAGCAAATAGCGCGCATGCCGTACTTTGATTACCGACAATCGTTGCGTAGCGCTTATTTGTGGCGTGATTGACACGTGTCAGTAGCGATACAGCGGCGTCGCGGTCGTCGATCCAGCGCCCTTGTAGTGTAGGTCCTGCTCGTTCAGGGTATTGTAGGCGAGGGCCGCCTCATACGGTGCGCCGTGGTGCTGCTCGCAGTTTTTGCTGTGTGCCTGCTCTCCGCGTTCGTCGTTCGTATGGGTTGGTGCCCGAGCAGGGTAAGTCGGCCACGGACCGCCCTGCTTGCTGGTGCATTCCCTGTGCGGGTCGTCGGGTTCTGGGGTCCCAGTAGGCTTCCCTCCGGTTGTGTGGGGCTAGGTGCCTGTGTGCTGCTGGTTGTATAGCGGCGGATCGGTAAGCCGTGGTGGAGGGCTCGCTTGCGATGCCGCCGAAACGACGGAAGCAGGTCGGTCCCCTCGCCTACATGGGGGCGGAAAGATCGACGGCCACGGCCGACTGCTCGAGGTCGGGCACGGAAGTGGACGGAGAGAGTGGGGGGCCTACGGTTCCACTCCGCGTAGAGTGCGGTGTCGCCACCGGTTGTGGCCGGTAAGAGTGAGGTGGAAACAGAGCCCACTCCGGGTTCGATTTCGATACCGTTGGACCTTGGTGGTCGAGGCGAGGAGGCCGTAAGCGCCCCTCCGGTCGGTGATTTTGGAGAGGATCGGGTGGGTGGCCCGAAGGGGAGCGCGGCCTGGTGGATTCTGATGACTATTGTCGAGAATGTCCGTCTGCGCAGCCAGGTGGCGGGTCTGAGTGCTGCCAAGAGAGAGGTTCCTGGCCGCTTGCCTGTGGCGGTACCGGTGGGAATGTCGCGGATGGCGGCTCCTGTAGCCCCGGATGCAGCGATTCCTAAGCCGGTGGCGACATACGCTTGCGTGGTAAGGAGCAAGGAAGCAGAGGCGACTTCGAGCGATGTAATCGCCAAGGTGGTGAAGGAGGTGGGCCCTACCCTTGCGGTTCGGGTCCACGCGGTGAAGCCCATTAGAGGTGGTGGTACGAGTGGGAGAAGGTTGTGCGCTTCGAGGAGGTGGGGCTGAATTTTGTGGCTAACAGCAAGCTGGGGGCTAGTGTTGTGGTCCAGGGGTTCACAGGGTGATTTCCCCTGATGATTTCATGGCGGAATTGTTCCGACTGAACTTCCCAGATATCAACCCTGGGGGCCAGAGGGATGTCAAGTTGTACGGCCGGCCCTGGCAGATGTCCGCCGATGGGGTGACGAACGTCGTCCTCTAAGGTGCGGACAAGTCAATGTCTGTCCTCCTACATCAAGCGGTACGGTTAGGAGGTTTCATGGAGGCTTCAGGGTATTTTCAGACCTTGGAGTCAATGCCGCAGTTGTTGTATGTGAGCCCGACTATGAGAACATTTTTGTGTTGAAAACCCCAACCATCAGCAAGTGCTTGCAGATCATCCTATTCCGCTTATTCAGATAGTTATACTTATATTTCATGGCAGTCTTTCAGTCATTAGAAAGTCTCAAAACCATACCAGTATAAGGAAGAGTTTGCTGTGCTACTCTTTTTATACCTACATATAAAGTTAGAAAGGTGGAAATTCTATTAAATGAGTCTTCAAAATTCAAACTCATAGCAATTTAACTTTTTATTCTTTATTTAACATTAACAAACATTTACTTTGTTTTGGAAAAGCCGCAAGCCTTTTATGAGCTGCTTTCAAAAAAAATGTGCTAAGATATATGAACGTAAGATATTCTGATTTCATTCATGTCATTTATAACTTTGCATTTAAATTTCCAAAAAGTTGACAATCGCTCACACCTACTAACCTCCACATTTATAATATTAATAAGTTTGGTGCAGCATAGCAACGGATTTATTAATTTAAATTAAAAAAATTAGTATCGTTTTAACATACCGCACCCAGGTTCCAAAAATCTGATTTTCACGTACTTCTGCCCCTAATTAAATTATTCGGAAATCGCTATGATTTAGTAACACATCGTTTATTTTGATTTTTTTTTAAATTTATCGTTGTACAAGATATGGACGTGGTTTACGCTTGATTTCTAAAATTTTCGAAATTGTGCTTTCTGACTAGAAATTCAAAGCTTGGTAGAATTGGGCAAAAGACTTTCGGAGATATGCCTATTTCCTATTATCTAAGTTCAGCGATATCATGACCATTCCCAACATTGTGGAAATTCGAGCAAATTACTTTGCATAGTCACTAAAAAATTACATTTTGGAAGTTTCAAATTACCTTTATATGATATTAAGTTCAAAGCGTGTACTAAGTTTGGTGGAATTTGACAAATATGTTTCCAAAATATACGTACGTTTATGGGCGGTACCACGCTTATTCAAAACACTTTTTTAATTCCGCTTATTTAGCCTTCCCACCCCATCCTCCATATGAGATTTGAGCAAATTATCTTTAATAGTTATTAAAATATCGATGCTTTTTAGTTTTTGTAAATTTCAGTTAAATGAGATGTCGGCTCGGTTTTCGTACAATTTTTAAATTTTCGAACTTATGCTTATTTTGTGTACCAAATTATGTAGAGTTTGGTAACATAGTTTTGGAGATACACTTATATGGTCTAAAGTGGGTGGTGCCACGTGCATTTTCAAAATTTGTTGATACCGTGCATTTGCAACCTCTTTTGCACATAAAATTTCAGTAAATTTTATTTAATAGTTACTTACATATCTTGTGTTTTAGATATTTCTAAATTACCGTTTTATGAGAAATTTAACTTATTGATACAGGGGTGGATCCAGAAACGATTCTTAGGGGGGTAATTTATTTATTTATTTATTTATTTATTTAAGTCTATGAATATCGATCCTTATAGACTATGGAAAAAAGTAACTTAGTACAAGCTATTGATATACATATTACATATTTTCAATAAAGCTACAATATAGAATTTAAAAGATTCAAAAAAGCGTTCCTTGAAAGTGAAAAGTCAAGATCAGCATTACTATTAAGGGAATTCAATTCACGTAAAGAGCGAGTAATGGGGGCATTACTGGCGTACTTAGTTTTAAAGTTATCCCCATGAAAAGGGTAAAAGTTCCGAAGAGATCGCTGGGGAACATTAAATCGAATCCGTTCCAACAAGTAAGGGCAATCAATGACTCCAGTTATAATACAATGAGTAAAGGACAGGCACAGTATAGACCTACGAGTTTCCAGGGACTTGAGATTTATAAGCATTAGACGAGCAGAATAGGATGGCATGGGATCTGTAAAATTCAGAGACCGAAGTGCAAACTTAAGAAAAATTTTTTTTACACGTTCTATTCTATTGATAGCTAGCTGGGTACTTGGTCTCCAAATAAAAGCAGCATATTCTAAGTGAGATCTAACAAATGATACATAGAGTAACTTGATGGTATAGGGATCAGTGAATTTAGAAGCATTCCGTCTTACGAAACCCAACATGGAGAAAGATTTGGAAGTGCTATAATTTATATGGTTATTAAAAGAGAATTTACTATCAAAAACAACGCCAAGGTCCTTAATCTCACTAACACGCAGAAGGTCACATTTCGCTATATTGTACTTAGCAGGTATAATGTTAGAGATTTTGGAGTAAGTTATTTGGAAGCACTTAGATAAGTTCAGTGAGAGACGTGATTTCTGGCACCACAAGTAAAGCCGGTCAATATCAGTTTGAAGCTTAATGGCATCATCTGGGGTCTTAATCGCTGAGAAAATCTTTAAGTCATCAGCATAAAGCAAAAATTTAGCAAATGAAAAACAACTTTTGATGTCGTTAATAAATAGTACAAATAGGAGTGGTCCCAAGATACTTCCTTGCGGGACTCCAGAAAAGGCAACAAAAGGGTTAGACGAAATACCATCAAATGTAACAATACAACGTCTATTGCACAAGTAAGAGTTTATCCATTGCAGAAAGGCAGAATGAAAGCCAAGGCAAGCTAATTTTTCAATAAGGACTTTATGTGAGACTTTATCGAAAGCTTTCGAAAAGTCAGTGTAAATACAGTCAACCTGTAAACCAGCCGAGAAAGACTCAATGCAGTATTCACTAAAAACAGCTAGATTCGATACTGTAGATTTATTGGAGACAAACCCATGCTGATTTCGGCATATTAAAGATTTAACCGCAAAACTCAACTTTGCATTGACTGCGTGTTCAAAAATTTTTGAGATAGTCGAGAGCTTTGAAATAGGCCTATAATTTCTAACGTCATTTTTATTGCCACTCTTAAAGATTGGCGTTATGGAGGTGAGCTTCCATGCGTCAATGAAACTCCCCGAGGATAAAGATTTATTGAAAATTACTTTCAGAGGATAGACCAAAGCAGGGCAATTTTTTATTAAGACTGCTGAAAGTCCATCAACATCAGTTTGGGAGGAAGATTTCAATTTAAAAAAAGCTTTACTAATATCCTCAGATGAGAGGCATAGAGCACCGTAGTCCAAATAGTAGTCTAAGCTAGACGAAAAGTCACTCGGATGGTTTTGTTCTTCATTAACAAAATTTGATTTAAAAAAATCGGCAAATAAATTTGCCGCTTCACTCGAGGTTCGCGCATATTTATTATCAAAGAAGATACCAGTGGGAACACTAGCGCAGCTCCTTTTGGATTTTATGTAGTTCCAGAAGTTTTTAGGATATGATTTAATGTTCATCTCCATGTTTCCAATGTAGTTATTATAGAGAATTTTATTTAAGTAGTTGAATTCCTTTAAAGATCGCTTATATTTAACGAAGAATAAATGGTTCTTCGTAGATTTAAACTTTTTAAAATAATTGTTTTTAATGTTTTTTAGCA
This sequence comes from Anomoia purmunda, assembly GCA_951828415.1. NCBI lineage: Eukaryota > Metazoa > Arthropoda > Insecta > Diptera > Tephritidae > Anomoia > Anomoia purmunda. Next base: position 68,811,293 of record OX639998.1, on the reverse strand, counting down.
TTTTCAAATCCTTAGAATACCAGGGCAATTTATAAGATTTTTTCTTTCTAACTGGAATATTATCCAGGCATAGTTTAGACAAAATGGATTTAAAAGTAGAGAAACTGTTAAATGTATCAAGACCTGTAAATAAATTATCCCAATTAATATCGAGTAATAATTCATTAAAGCTAACAAAATCGCATAATGCATAATTAAATGATAACCTGTCATCAGAAGTAACTGAAGCAAAACAGTACAACTCGAATTTTACAACTAATGGTAAATGATGCTTATTCTTAGGAGTTATTGGATTCAAACATTCACTAACTTTGTAGCTCAGGTTATCACTTACAAATATGAGATCCAAGATTCTATTCAGAGAATTCACGAAATTATTAACTTGGCATAAATTAAGACTAAGAATATTATCAATAAAATATAATTCAAGATTTGCAGAAACATTAGTAGGTGTGAGGCTATAGTTAGACATACTAGCAAACCAATTTATTTTGCATAAGTTGAAATCACCAAGCACGCATAAATGATCATCATTTAAGTTGTTTAAAACCAAAGATACCACGTTGTCAGCATGCGCTTTGTACAATTCGAAAGAACTTTCAGGCGGTATATACGAAGCGAGTAGGTATATAGAACCTTGTGAAGAGTGGCAGCTTATACAAACACAAATTTGATCCAACAGGGAGTCACCATTGTTGAGTGGAAACAGGAATGCACGGAATTGACGCTTGACAGCAATTAAAACACCACCACCACGGAAGCAACCAGTTTTTGCAGCATCCCTATCTTTGCGAAAGACATTGAACAGCTTCGGATCGAAGAACTCACTGTCGAAGAAACTTGCATTTAGCCAGGTTTCAACAAGAACGAAGATGTCGAAATCTAGTTGCGCACTAAGGGAATGCACAAGGTCAGCCTTTGTTCGCATGCCAGATAAGTTTTGGAAATACACCTTAAGGCAGCCTGTAGGAAGACCTGAAGGCTTTATTATGTCGGAGGCAGCTGTAGGAAGACCTGAAGACTTTATTATGTCGGAGGCAGCTGTTGTGGATCCTTTTGAAAAAAACGGAAAGGCTTTACGGTTACATTTGTCGGCCATATTTCTGAACTGAGCATTTTTTTATACGAAGGCTCCGGAACTCCCAACTTAAAGTTGACTCTCTTAATGTCTTTTAATGAAACATCCTTTCTAATCAATTTAAAACAGGATAGCATAGTTTTATTTAAACCTGTTTGCTTAGAGACGTAATCTTTAATATCAACTTCAGATACGAAAGGCGAGAAAGATGCCAAATGTAGCCATTTATATTTGACCGCAACATTTAAGTCCATACAAGTATTTGTACCTACCACTCGCACTTGTTTTTTGTTCCGTTTATTAGTGACCGTGGTCCACTGTGCATTATTAACCGCAACAGATGGTGAAATAAGAGAGCGAGAGATGCTAGTAGGCGAGAGAGCAACATTAGAGACAACATCAACTGGCGCCGGTATGCATTGTGAAGACTGCGAAAAGCTTGAAGCAGCACTCACATTAGGAACGGAAGCATCAGTATCAATGATAGAAACCGCAGTAGTAGTTGAGAGGGCGGCAGAGGAGATGACAGCTGTTGGCGACAGAATCTCTGCGCACGAGAGTGTAGCAGACCAAGGCCGAGCGTTATCAGCAGAGGGCATAGCATTAGTAGCGATAGTCGATGAGCGGGAAGCATGTGAGATTTGCGAAGATGGCAACAGAGGGCGATTAGCACCACTTATTTGTTTTAAGGCAGCATTCTCACTACCAAACTTCTCAATAGCAGCACCAATGTTAGACCGTAGGTTATTGACCTCAGCAGTGAGTAAGGAAATAGCGTCATCCTTTTCGAGCAGATTTCGCTGCATAGAAAGAAGATCTGAGTGCATGTTCTCCGTTTTAACCACTAATTTACTGTTGTCTTCACGTAAAGCGTTGATTAAGTTATGAACGCTGGCATTCTCAGATCGAAGGGAGACAATTAAATTGTATAAAGATCCCAAAGTAACTTGTTGTTTATTGACAGTGTCACCAGAATTATCGCACTGTTTTAGAGAGCCAACAGACTTAGAATTCACAGAGTTTAACAAGTTGGACTTTGTAACATTGGGTTTAGTACCAGTTGATATGACGTTCGCTACAGTTGGAGGAGGCGAACGAATGGAGTTGCGTCGAGCTGCGGCGCAGGCGTCACAAAAAAAACACTGGTTTGAGCTCAACAAGAATTCCAAGTCTGCTGGTTGAATACCAACACATAGTGTATGAAAAATTTCGTTGCACTTCGCGCACTGCACTTTTGGTTGGGCTCTATCAACCTTTTGGCCACACGAGCAAGGCATTATGATGCTTAGAAATATATGTAAAGATATTTTAATGAGAGTTTTAAAAGTTACGCAAGAGTCACTATCTCATTAATTTGTATTAGTTCTATATTTTTAACATTGCAGTCAAGCAAATACATAACACAGTAATATCGAAGTAGGATTTTACGATAAGAATTGACGAGCAGCGCAAAACACGTCCGTACAGCATGAACACAGGTATAAGTTTATACCTCAAATCTTGAGTAACTAAGTGTTATTCGGAATGATAGTCAGTGTGAAGTTCAATCGAAAGCAGAAAAAATCCACAATACCCTTTTTCCCCTACTTCCCAGTAACATGTTTATTACAAAACAATTTTGGTACTCAATGGGACTAAAAAATGCAGCTAAAATTACGATTTGCATTTTAGTGATATTTTTATAAGGCTTATTCCTCAATAATTCCACAGCAAATTTCTGAATTCGATTTATCTCAAATACAATATTTTTACAGTATACAACTAATCTTTCAGACTTCGAGGTTTTGGGGGGAAATGTCCCCCATTTTCCCCTGTTGGATCCGCCCCTGTATTGATATGTAGTGCATATCAAATCTGGTAGAGTTAAGCAGCATAGTTTTCGAAATATACTTATTTGGCCTACAGTGAGCGGTGCCACGCATATTTCAAAAAGTTTTTCATGTCGTGTATTTACTTAAGCAATTCCATTCTGCATATTAAGTTTGAGTAAATTGTCTTCAATAATTTATTAAATGTCGCGTTGTTTTGTTTCTGTAAATTACCGTTATATGAGTTTTCAAAATTTGTCTTACTGACATGAAATGCAGTCGAGTAATCCAACCACGGACAGACGGACAGAAAAACGTGGATTAATCGATTCCGTTTTGCATTCTGAAAATTTTAGTATATATAAGTATACATATCGATATCTATGTCGGTTACTTTATACTGTTACAAACAACCGTTAGTTGAACAAAGTTATACCCTGGGCTCCAGTGCGGTCAGGTATACAAATTTAGGATGTTCATGACAAATTAACATAAAGCATCAGTATCTTACATTAAAAATTTGAAACAAACAGTAGGGAAAACTTAATTTTTTCTCAATTACAAATTTTTAATAACATTTGTAGGTCTTTAAATCAATTACATTCTTCAGACTACTTTTCATAGGCCGTTTTAGTTTCGTCTGGAGAAATATTTTCCTTTCTTCTTAAGTAGACCGCACTAATTGATTCTTGTTTTTAATTGTTCAATATTTTACTAAATCATGACGCGAATTTTGCATTACCGAGTATATACCAAAAGGTAAAAAATTGATATTTGGTAGCCCTGTGTAGGGAGCATAGGCCTTAATGTGCTTATGCTAAAACTCTATTGTTCCGAAACAATCCCAAAATAATAGTGAAATGCAATACCGCGTATAAAATCTAAAACAAAGTTTGGCTGCAATACCGCTTGTATTTTGGTTATGTCTGACATTTACACTTCGTTGTGCAGAGCTAAAGCTTCAATCTTAAGTCGGTACAGTTCCTCGTAGTTAATAGAGCTAAAATTTCATTTATGTTCTTAAATTGGTAATATTCCATCCATACCTGGCGATTTGAATGGGAGAAGCTAAAAATATCATATTTTATCTTTCCCTCGACAGTAATTCCTCTAAGGAAGCCTCTGAGATTCGCAAAACACCATCCATCGTGAAAGCAACTTTAACTGATATTTTATTCAGTTCTTTGTGGATAATATTTTGAAATAGTTTCCATGTTGCTTTGCGAGGATTCCTAAAGGAAAAAGGCTGACCCGCCTTGAAATAAAACTGAAAAAGTATACGACGGTGATCCGAGAGGGTTTCTTCGTCGGATACTCTCTCTTTTGTGACTTTTAGGTTCCCGCGGTTAGCAAAGTTATGAGTACTTGAAAAGGTAAACGCTGGAGTACTACCTTTACTACAGATCCTAAACATAGAATTAAAAATAAATTGAAATAGTCCCGTTAGTCTCGGAGCTGCCCCATAATGTATGCCTGCTGTTGGCATTGCCGTAAAACCAGCTTGCTTCTGCAAGGCTCTGTAAGGTTATAATCATTTGTGGCGGGCACGGTCGTGAGCCGTGTACACGGAGAATATCAAGCACAAGTACGGTTATCTGTCAACTCCAAGTTGTCGATAGTATGCACGTTCGAGGTTTACCTGTTCTGCTGGCGTAGAATAGGTTATACCGAGCGTCGGTGAGTCCCAAGACCTCTAGGTTCCTTACCCAAGGTTCCAGGGTTAGTGACATGTCGATGTCTCCCGCCCTCAGGAATAAAAGGAGGTTGTCCGAGGCAGCCTTGGAGTGCTTAAGATTTGCCTGGACACCCTTCATCGACTCTCCCGGTATTCGCCAGCAACTTGCTGGCACCCTCGGTGGCCTCTTCGCCCACGCCTTGTTTAACCTAACAACCTAACAACTGGTTGGCGTCCTCAAGATCGTTCTTCGGTCTCGGTTGGTTGGAGCGAATTATATTCAGCTTCGCTGCCCTTACTGGGAACAGCAGCGTATTGTCCACTTCCCGCAGTGGCTCAATATATTCCTCGTCCAGCTGTAAGAGGAATGAGGAGCTCTGTGCCCACTCTAGGGGTTTCCGCTCGAATGACCAAACAATCACTCATGGGGATTAATGGGCTCGGCCGCTGCAACTGGCGCATCATTTTCTCGCTGCCCATAACCATGGCGGGCCCTGCTCTTCTAGGAACCTCCTCGGATGGCAGTTAGTAGATCGATGACCTTTATCGTCGCACTTGAAGCATACATCTTCATAGTCCAACGCATTTTGACAATTTTTTGATAAATGGGTAAATTCCATACAACGATAGAACGTTTTGGCTTTTGACACAGACGAAGTCGACAGTTTAGCCATCCAATATGGATATTACCAGCTTTCGCTAAGAGATACGCGACATCTTTACGCTAGGAACTTTGGGCATACGAAATCAAAATTGTTTTATTTTATTTATCTCTGTTTTCAAATACATGGCGTTTTTTACACATTTAATCAGTCATCGACTAGCTCTCGCGCTGATAAGACGTCTGTTTTTCGCTTACGGAGTTTTTTTATTTCTTTCCGCTAAATGCGGTGTGACCGCTTTTTGAGTATTTTTACTCTTATTTTCTTCTATTCACGTCTATTCGTATTTCTGCGCCCTCGCATAGTTTTCGATTACGTGAACTTCAATAAAAAGTGCACGTTGGCCCCAGGGCCACCAAACATCAGAGCAAATCGCTTTGCATTACTAGATACTGGACCTAAAAAAAAGAAACACAAAACTGAATCAAGTGCTCTTCAAATCGATTTCCCCTTCCTCCCTGAAATTAAAATTGATGACCCAAAATTTATCGCGATCGAATCCACAGATTCGTCCAAGCATATCTCTGCTTACTCATGTTTTGCCATACATCAAGGTATTAAGCAAATAAGTAGTGACGTACACTCGATTTCCACTCTTCGCGATGGAAAACTTTTACTCCTTGTAAAAAATAATAAAATCGCCGAAAAATTCTTAAAAAGTGAAACAAATAGTGTTCCATTTCAGCCAAGCTGCACGAATCACTCAACCACGTGAAAGGCACTGTGTTTGCCCCTTTTCTTAACAATGTAGGAGAGGAAGAAATTGTTAAAGAATTGAGCTCTCAGGGAGTTGTAGAGGCCTACAAATTTAAAAAAATTACAGATGGGAAGCTTCACCATTCGGGAGTTGTGTTGCTGACTTTTAATTTATACAATCTGCCCAGCAGATGGGAGAAGCTATAAAAAAACACAAACAACAACTTAATATAACAAGCTCGCCCAGTAACTCCTATGCTGGCATAGCATCGAGCTCAAACCATAGCACGATCAATTCAACATCAACATCAGCCACAGCAAACAATAAAAATAGAGCCCCTTCTTCGAAAACCAGCAACAACTCCAACAACATCAACAACAATACATTTGAAAAATCACTCCTCTTGAACAAATTAACTATTCTGACTCCCCAATGATTGAATCCAATACAACAGTAACCAGAGAACGTATATTAGACAGAGAAGCATTAAGTTAGGATGACGGTGTGAATTGTCAAAATGCATCAATATTTCTCGTCCAGCTCACCATTCTAATGGCCGACAGGGGAAATCGTGAGAGTAGCGAGTTAACAGAGCTGAGCGAAGGCAAAATTTGTTTAACAGACTATGATTTCTGATAAATTTTAATTGTTTAGGCTCGAATTTTAGATTTTGCCAATATATTAACGAATTGATATATACATCTAAATATTTAATTTGACGTGAAATTTGGCTTTACTTAAATATGTGCATGATAAGAGTGAGCCAATTTTGGTTTTATGCATGCATTATATACATATGTATTATAAGCGTAATAATCGTTATCATACTAAGTATGTACGTACGTACATATGAACTAAAAAATGTCAACAAGTGCACATGCATTCATATGCGTTATATCTATCATCATCATATATTTATTTATTGTTATGTAGATACATATATGCAGCATTTGTTTCATCCCTCCGCTAGCGTGTCTGTTTTCAACCGCAGCGCAACTGCAGTACAGCAACAAAAAATTCATTCATAAACGCAAGCGCATATTATTGAAAGCAAATTTCCGTTCATTCATAAACGCGAACATTTCATCTCCCCACAAACACATGCGCCCCTCATCCATCACATTTTTCGCGACGAAGACAAAAATCTAAAAATCATAAATTGAAGATTTTTGTAATTTTGGCCCAAATGCTCACAACTTCAAATGGGAATGTAGGTATTATTTTGGCCCGCTTGTGCCCGTAAAATACTTCATGAAGAAATTCATCTATTATTAATCTATTATGTTTGCTTAGGGGTCGTGCACATATTACGTAACGGGATAGGGGGGCGGCGGGGGTTTGCGATTTGTGACGAAGTGTTACATATATATAACATACATATATCAATTAACATTGTATTTTATTTTACGATTAATATAAACAATTTTTCTGAAAGTGTGACATGGTGGGGGGTCTGAAATGATCAAAAATTGCGTTACGTAATATATAACGTGTTTTGCGCGAAATCCTGTTATATATGTCATTTAAAGCCCTAATTATTCCAAATCGGCGCAACCAAACGCCTTACCGCTACGCCTACTTGCATACATATGTACATTACATATAGATATGTCAATATGTAGTCTAAATTTTGGTCGCATTTATGTCAGGGCTTACGTCTTATCACAAATGTAGCACAAGTAGCAGAATAATATATTTAGGAGTCGAAAATCTACTACCTTTTAACAAATTTTTCTACAATTGTCTAACTAAACGAAAACATTGCTATAATTAATTGTATTTTGTGAGACGTTTAATTAATCATACTACTTTTCCTACTTCCTGAACCAACAATCTGAGTCAATTACCTATACAAAAGACTTTCAACACGAAATTACAAATAAACCGTACCATTTTTATTCTGAGAGGGTATAAAGTACCAGAATTTTCGTTGTAAATTTAATTCTGTGGCATATAACTTAACGTCATCTGATGTATGTATTTATATGTAAGTATTTTATTTCAGATATTCCTCTATTCGATCTAGTATATCAATATTTGTATTATACTCCACTTTTTTCTTCTAACTACCTCAAATACAAATTAATTCAACTAAACCCTGATTAATGATGGCGGCTTTGCGACGCAGCTTTTTCGTGTGAATTGCAGGCAGAAGCAACTACATTGTATTTCTGTGGCGTTTTGACAAAACTGCTTATTTGGCTTTCGAGTTTTTATTTTCAATTCAATAAATTTCTATCTTTGACGTACAAATTTAATATTTAAACTAAACTTTTACCACGATAGCCTGTTGAGCTATTGCTTTGTTTAACTATTTGTATAAATGTTTCATTAGAACGTTGTTATTTTTAAATATACGTTCTGTGTCAGAACTATTAAACAGAGAATGTATATTTACAGAGAAGTAGTATCCCGCTTCATTCCTGCTGTCGTTCCGCGTTTTTGGGAAAAGGTCTATTTCTCGTCCAGCTCACCGCTCAATAATTTTTCACCTACAAGGGGCAAAATTTAACATCGTTTGAGCGAAAACAGCAATTTTAGAGAAAATTAATGTACGTTCTCCGTTATCAGCTACATTGTGTGGTTGCAGATGTTTTTTGGCGAAAGTTCTCCTTTTGTTTTGATAAGGAATTTTCGCAATTCTACTTCCAACATTTAAAAAAAATAATAAAAATATGTCTTCTGTAATTTCAATTTTAGTGTTTTATTTTATTCTACTAATATTTTCCATATACAACTTTCAATAAATATTTTAAGCAGTTAAACAAAATCTTCCAAAAACACTAAAGAAATTGCATTTATTGTTAATCATATGTATGCACATGCATGCATTTATTTAACAACTAGCTGGCAACGGTTCCGCGAGGCTTCGCCACGCACTTTCTATTTATGTATATGTATAAGAAATTACTTACTATTACTTACTTTGGTTCTGAAATAGTTTGATTTTGCATTTACCTTAATTCCTAAATATACAAACTCATAAAAATAAGAATTTTATTTTGCATACAATTGCAATTAAAACTTTTTATTGGACAAACATCAAAAAATTTCTTTGTATATAATATTATGCGTCCTCCCTCTGCAAGGACAAAAAGGTTTCCTTTCGATGTAACACGTGATAGGGCTACGTACGGTACGTATCCACCGAGCAATATTCTCTCGTTTGTGCGTGGAATTTTACCAATTCCAATTCGTTAATTTTTTCGACTTGTTCATTAGTAGGTGTTAATATTGCTCGTTCCTTTAACCAGGATACAGGTTTATAAGCAAGTTGAGGGATATATTTTGTCAATCAGTTGTGGATGGTCAGTGACTGAAACGCATATATCATTATTGAAGGAGATTTTCCCACAAACTGTTGGAAGCTCACCGTTACCAACTTTCAGTAACATGTCAGCAAACATCCTGTTACCTTCTAAGGCTTTAAGCACTCTCATGTTAATCTTGAGTGCTAATTTTATTACATGGAAGGGGTATGATCGTTTTAATGATGCATTCACCTCATCAGCCCTGGTTCCTCTAGATATAACTGGCACTATTTGACGGAAATCTCCTGAAAATAATACGGTACATCCACCCATAGGTGTGATCATACTTCTAAAATCGCGCATGGTCCTATCTAGGGTTTCAACTGACGCTTTATGTGACATTGTGGCTTCATCCCAAACTATCAGTGAGCACATCTGGATAAGCTTAGAAGTATTACTTTGCTTAGAAATGTTGCATACTCTGGCACAATCGTCAGAAATATTTAGAGGAAGTTTAAATGTAGTATGCCCCGTTCTTCCACCTTCTAAAAGGGTAGCTGCGATCCCAGAAGACGCTACCGCAAGGGCAACGTTACCGCCAGATCTTACTTTAGTGAGAAGTAAATTTATTAAAAATGTTTTTCCCGTGCCGCCAGGAGCATCAAGGAAAAATATCTTTCCGTCCTTGTATTGAACACAAAGAAATTTTTTGATGTTTGTCTAATAAAAAGTTTTAATTGCAATTGTATGTAACATAAAATTGTTATTTTTATGAGTTTGTATATTTAGGAATTAAGGTAAATGCAAAATCAAACTATTTCAGAACCAAAGTAACTAATAGTAAGTAATTTCTTATACATTAACACATAAACAAAACAACACATAAACAAACCTAATTTTTGTATGGAAGAAAATGCGCAACACTGTAAGCAAAACACTAAAAAACTTTTAAAAATTCAGCTGTAGTTTCTAGTTTCTTGTATGATGACAAAGCATCTGAAAAATAAAAAATATCTAACAGTGTGGATCAAAGTTATCATTTCGCCTTGCATCGGTTTATCAACGAAGTCAACAGCACAGCTCTCTGCGCATAGCCGAACGAAGTACAAGGTGGCACAAAAGCAACCTTCCGATGTTTTTTGATTGTAATTTAAAAAAAATGAAAAACTTTGATTCTTCTTGTGGATTATTTTTATTTGGTCTTTTAATTTTTTTTACATCAAGTCGAGAATATGATGTCATGTAAATGGCCGCCGCCACAGTTGGTTGTCATTTGAGCCCTTTTTATGGCATTTTCCATCACTTTGGCCAAAACTTCCGGCGATAGGTCCTCACATTCTTGACGGATATTCTCTTTAAGAGCTGCAAGAGTCTGAGGCTTGTTGACATAAACCCGCGACTTCAAAAAGCCCCACAAAAGGAAGTCTGGAGCGGTCAAAGCAGGCGATCTTGCTGGCCAGTGCAAATCGCCAAAACGGGAGATTAGGCGCCCGGGAAATGCATCATTCAGCATATCGGTTGTGGCACGTGCAGTGTGTGCCGTTGCACCGTCCTGTTGGAACCACATGTTTTCCAATCCTAATTCATCAACTTGCGGCAAAAAGAACTCGTTGATCATTGCTCTGTAGCGCTCACCATTCACAGTAACCGTTTGGACCGCGACGTCTTCGAAGAAAAAAGGTCCGATGACTCCTCCAGCGAAAACAGCACACCATACAGTGACTTTGAGCGGGTGTAATGGCTCTTCGTGGGCTACACGCGGATTTTCAGTGCTTCAGAAGCGTAAATGTTGCTTATTTACGTACCCGCTAAGATGGAAATGGGCCTCATCACTCATGATTATTTTTGATGAAAAATCATCTTCCTCTTGGTGGTGATTAAGGATGGCTTGAGCGTATGTTAGACGCGATTGGCGGTCAGCAGCTAACAGCTGATGCACCGTCTGGACTTTGTACGGAAACATCTTCAAATCTTGTACCAAAATTCGCTGTAAAGACCGTCGACTGATACCCATTTGCGTGGCACGTCGTCTGGTCGATGTCGACGACGCTTCCATGACATCCTCGGCTACAGCAGCAATATTCTCTGCAGAACGGCTACTCCGGGGTATGCCACGCCTTACAGCATATCGTGTTGTGCCAGTCTCTTCGAGGCGAGCGGCTAAACGTCGCAGTGTTTCACTAGTAGGCGTTGGACGGCCAGGAAATCTGCGACGAAATTCACGTTGTGCCAAAGTCACCGACCGATTATTGGTCAAATAAATAGTCAGCAATATTCCGCGTTCTGGAGCAGTGTAGCGTAACATTGTTTATTAACGTGTATTTCGCATGTGTTTACTACACAAATGTCAAAACAGAACTGACATTAGGGGCCAATCGCAAAATTTATAGCATTTTCTGATAGGAGGATTACTTTTGCGCCACCTTGTACATAGTAACGAAGCAGTTGATTTACTACGACACTGATTTTACATTCGGTTGTAGCAATGCTGTACTTAGTGTAAAATTTTTTAAAACTTTATACTTAAATATTTCAGAAATTAATAGGCTAATTTTTAATTTAAGTAGTTATCATTGTAGTGCTAACTGCAAGCATTAATTTAAAAAAGTTGCATCCCAATCCTTTCAGTAGTGCCCGAGATTAGCGCTTTCCAAAATTTTGGACTTTGTTTTATAATATGTATAGATGCATATTTAATCGAATTACTTTCATGCAAAAGGGCGCGTACAAGCATATGTGCAGATATGTAAATAGAATAGAAATAATTATGTATGTATGTACATATGTTTGTTCACATGCTCGCACATTCAACCGAACTCTAAGTCTGCGCGCAAAGTTTGACAAAATATCTTATATCCAGGTGGACTTTAATTTTACCATGTCGAAAATAGCATTGTTCTAATGAAATATTTATACAAACAGTTAAACAAAGCTATAGTTCAACAGGCTATCGTGGTAAAAGTTTAATTTAAATATTAAATTTGTACGTCAAAGATAGAAATTTATCAATTTCAAAATAAAAACTCGAAAGCCAAATAAGCTGTTTTGTCTAAACTCCACAGAAATTATTGCTTCTGACGCAATTCACACGAAAAAGCTGCGTCGCAAAGCCACCATCATTAATCTGGATTGAGTTGAACTATTTTGGATTTGAAGTAGGTAGGAGCAAGAAGTGGAGTATAATACAAATATGATTTACTAGATCGAATAGAGGAAGATCTGAAAGAAAATACTTTCATATACATAGATACAATTTAACTTAGGACAAGTCAATACCACCCAAGCCGAGCCAGCACCACCCAGGTCGCCCGTAACACGACCGACCATCCACCAATAAATTAACCACTTGTTCAATACCACCCAAGTCAACAGAAATAGAAGCATTCACAAGAAATAGACCATTCCCAACAAACCAAAAGGGAAGCACTTAAGAAAGCACCATAAATTAGCCGCATCGAGTTGACACATATTCGAATATCAAAGAGTCAACTCAAGCAAAGCCGATACCGCACACGTCGCTAAAAACTAAACAATCCCGGAAGACTCAACAGCGCACATATCGCCCGAAATATGATTACCAATCATAAATTAGTTGACACACATTTAAATACCAAAAAGTCAACTCAAGCAAAGCCGATATCGCACACGTCGCTAAGAACAAAACATTCCCGGGAGATCCAACAGCGCACATATCGTGCAAAATATGATTACCAATCATAAATTAGTCGACACACAGTTAAATACCAAAACGTCAACTCAAACGAATCCGATACTGCACATGTTGCCGAAAATATTGCGACAGCGCATGTGCCGCCCGAAATATGATGACCCATCATAATTCAACTGCACTGAACAAGTGTCCAGTCAGACGTCTGCGTAAAGTGGAACGCAATGGGGTAGGTCAGCAACTGGAGGAAAACCAGCGCAGCACTATAGCATGCGGCGACCACACACAAGTTGCGCAAGCAGAACTGCCACAGCAAGCATATGGCAACAACAAAGGAAATGGAATAAGGCCGCAACGACAAAATGCAGTTGCAGCGCAGGCTTAGATTTAGTATAAAAACTGTAAAATATTGTAAACCATAGTTCTTTTTGTCAGAATCTCGCAATAAACGCGGTCGTGCTGCTTTCCCCAGCACCCGCAATAAAATAAAACTCTTTGTTTTATTTAACTGGCGCCCGAGCAAAAGTCTCGAGGCTCGCGAACGCGCTAAGTAAAAAGTCCTGAAAACGCCAAGTAAGGACTCGCGAACGCAAAAAGTAAAGCCCTGAAAACATAAAGTAAGAACTCGCGAACTCGAGTGAAAAAAATCCTGAAAATAAAAAGTAAGGACCCGTGAAAAAACAAAATAAATATTAATGTGAAAAAAAAAAATCCTGAAAGTACAAAGTAAGGATTCGTGTGAACATCGGAAAGAAAACTCTTACAAGTGAAAAACCGAATGTTTATAAGAAAAAATAATTAAGAAAAAAAACACTTATAATTGAAAAACTCTGATGAAAAAACAATAGACATTTTCCAAAAAAAAAAAAAAAAAAAAGGAAGAAGTAACAATTTAAAAAAAAAAAAGGGAAAGCTCCTAAAAAGTGCGGGCAAGACAGAAACAGCAAGGACAACGAGCGCTGCACCGGCACGTTAACAACAGTAACTACAACTGGAGGTCGCAGCAGAGGCAGTCAATAGAGTAAGACGAAACATTATAAATAAGCTATTTACTATATTAGTTACAAATTGTACACAGTAATATTTAGGAAATTGCTAAAATTTGTTATAGCGGACCAATTAGCAAAGGTTCATATAATTTAACAATAAAAGAAGAATACCATAAAACACGGCTTGTACAGCCCATAACATCACTAGACCAATCCGTAACTCCGGATCATAATATAAGCTTAATTCTGCGATTCTGAATTCCAGACCCTCCAGAGTATAAAAGCCTCCTTTCCTAGAAGGGATCAAAAAGTGAAAAAAAAATAATAATAATAAAATATTAAAATAAAGTCTAGTAATCTTACAAAAATGACGGACGCACTACCGACAAACATAGATTTTGACGAATTAGATCAAATAATAGCCCGGATAGAATTAGACGAAATTTCCGGGAAGGGAATAAAAAACATTCACACAGAACCAACTGACGATGAAAAAATTCAATGTATGACCCAAATATACCAAATCATAGGTGAAGATAAAATAGCCACTGTAGAGGACTTCAATAACCGAGACAATGTAGAAGAGGAACTTATCCGTCTATTTCAGGTAGCGAGGAAAAGGTACCCTAACGAATTTAATTTTTAAAAGTAATAAGTAAAATAAATAAATAAAATAAAGGTGCAAATTCAAACTTAAAAAAGGGGAAAAAATCGATATTTTATTAAACAGGAAATTTGGTTAAAAAATGGCAAATCCTAGTAACTTAATCAGACCTCCGAGTCTTTCTCAGAGTACCCCAGCGCTTCAGGCACCACATAATGCACAGTTGAGTATGAATGACCTGACAGCCCTCATATCTGAAATAGCAGCTAATGTTCTGAGACAACAGGGACCACAAGTAGTTCAAACGGTCTTAAACCCAAATGCAATTTTGGCCACAGCAGTTGACCAAACGATAGAGGAAGGACACAGAGGGAACCTTAGCGAATTAGACAAAATACCAGATGTGGTAAAGTGTCTTAAAGAATTTTCAGGCCGTCCAGGAGAATTTAACTCATGGAAAAAAAGCGTGGATCGTATACTTGATGTGTACGAACCACTAAAGGGGACTCCAAAATACTATGGAATCCTAAGCGTGGTTAGAAATAAAATAACTGGCCATGCCGACACAGCACTGGAGTCCTACAATACTCCACTCGATTGGCCGGCAATAACAAAATGCTTGGACATGCACTATGCAGACAGACGCGACTTGTCCACCCTGGAATACCAGATGACTACATTAGTACAAGGTAACAGGACGACATCTGAATTTTATCAACAGCTATATAAACACCTCTCGTTGATTTTAAATAAATTGGGTTGTGAGGGAATGAGCAACGAAACGTTATGTATGCTAACGCAGTCATATAGAAACAAAGCGTTAGACACTTTCATAAGAGGTTTAAACGGGGACCTACCAAGATTGCTAGGTATGAAGGAACCTGTCGACTTACCGCAGGCTCTCCATTTGTGCCAAAAACTGGACAATCAAAGTTTTAGGACGAACCATGCCAATAACGTGAGGCAGTCGTACCAAAAACCCCAAACCACTTCGAGAAAATATCCTCCACGGATACAACCACAAAGCTTTTACCCTCAGTTAACGCACGACCCAAAACCAAACCAACAAGGTTGGCAAACCAAGCGCTACGCAAGTACTAACGTAAACGCGCTACCCAGGCCACCCAAGCCTCAACCGCGACCAGAGCCAATAGATGTAGATCAAACCATGCATTCACGCCGCGTGAATTATATGAACAAACCTCAACAAAATACCCAAGCTGGGGAAAGACCAGGCCAATTTGAGGATAATCAAAAAAACAAAAATCAAAGGTTGTATCACATAAACGCATCACCAGCAGAAGTTGTGCAAAACGAAGAGCACTTAGGTGAGTCAAGCTACCTTAATTTTTTAGTATAATGAGCTCTTCACTACCATACTTCGAAGCTAAGGTGGAGAGCGGAAAAACTTTGAAATTTCTCATAGACACAGGGTCTAGCAAAAATTACGTTAAGCCCGATTTGGTAAAAAAGCGTATACCAAACGAGACTCCATTCTATGCAAACTCGATAGCTGGAGAAATACAAATAAAAGAGCACACATATGCTCAATTTTTTGATATTAGCGACAGAATAAAATTGTATCTAATGCCCGAATTAAAAGCATTCGATGGCATCATAGGAAATGATACCCTCAAAAGTTTAAAAGCGGTAATACATACAGCCGAAAATTGTATGATATTAAGGAATGGTCATAAAGTCCACCTTAAACAACTGCCCACGCAATGCGTTAATGCAATTAATGAAAATAGGCTGGCATATAAACAGAAAAGCATCGTGGAAGAAATAGCCACAATGCACCCCAAGCTTTTCGCTGAAGGTAAAACAGCTTCTGAACGATGGCATAATAAGACCATCCAGATCACCATATAACTCTCCTGTATGGATAGTCCCAAAAAAAGAGGATTCAACAGGTAACAAGCAATACCGTATGGTCATTGATTATAGGAAATTGAACGCCGTCACAATTTCAGACAGGTATCCAATTCCTGAAATATCGGAGGTAATATCACAATTAGGTGAAAATAATTACTTCTCGGTATTAGATTTGAAAAGTGGTTTTCATCAGATTCCACTAAGGAAAGGCGACATAGAAAAAACCGCATTCTCTATTAATAATGGCAAATACGAATTTACACGTTTACCTTTTGGCCTAAAAATTGCGCCATCAATATTCCAACGCGCATTGGACGATATACTAAGAGAACACATCGGCAAACGCTGCTACGTGTATATCGACGACATAATAATTTTCAGCAAGACTGAAAAGGAACATTACGAGGATATTAAGAAAATATTCAAAACATTAGAAAATGCCAACATGAAAGTTCAGTTGGATAAATGCGATTTCTTTAAAAAAGAAACGGAATTTTTAGGGTATGTGATTACTCCGATTGGCATAAGAACCAATCCAAAAAAGGTAGAAGCTATTGCAAGCTTTCCACAGCCGCGAAGCTTAAAAGAACTCCGCAGCTTCCTAGGACTGTCTGGTTATTACCGCAAATTTGTGAAAGATTATGCAAAGATTGCTAAACCAATGGCGTCACTTTTAAGAGGGGAAGACGGGAGAATTTCAAAAAATAAATCTGCCAATACAAAGATTTATTTAAACAATGAAGCGAAAGAATCCTTCAGGAAAATTAAAAACTCATTAATTTCCGAAGACATTATCCTTGCCTATCCAGATTTAAAAAAAAAATTCCAATTGGCAACGGACGCTTCACACTTCGCCATAGGCGCAGTATTATCACAAATTGATAGACCGATAGCTTTTATATCGCGAACATTAAGCAAAACTGAAGAGCACTATGCCACTAACGAGAAAGAACTCTTGGCAATAATATGGGCCCTGAACACCTTCAGAAATTATCTATATGGTTCCAGCAATGTTGAAATTACAACGGACCATCAACCATTAACATATGCGCTAAGCAACAAAAACAATAATAGCAAGATGAAAAGGTGGAAGTCAATTCTTGAGGAATATGACTATGAATTAATATATAAGCCCGGCAAAGCAAATGTAGTAGCCGATGCTTTATCAAGAATTCCGCCACAGACATCCCAAGTAAACACGCTATCAACGGCAACGAATTCAGATGAAAGCTCATCTCACAATTTAATATGTAGTGTCGAAACTCCGATAAATGCGTTTAAAAATCAAATTTTCCTCAATAAGGGTATATCACCCAATTATAAATTTAAAATAGTATTCCCTACTTATCATCGACACATTATAACGGAATCAAACTATTATCAACAAAATTTAATTCAAATTTTAAAAAAGTATCTAAACCCATCTGTAATAAATTGCATCAAAGCCGAAGAGAATACAATGGGAATAATACAGGAACTGTATCCGATTCATTTTGGCAAATACAAAGTTAGATTTTCTCAGGTACAGGTAGAGGACATAATAAGCAATCTGGATCAACAAGACATTATAATTAAGGAGCATAGCAGAGCACACAGAAATTCTAGGGAAAATAAAATACAAATTTTAAGAAAATATTATTTTCCGGGGATGGCCAGCAAAACTAAGAAAATTATTAAAATCTGTGCGATATGCAAAGAAAATAAATATGACCGGCATCCGGCTAAGCCAAAAATTCAGGCCACTCCTATCCCCGCATTCCCAGGACAAATAGTCCATATCGACATACTCCACATGGGAAGACAACTAATTTTAACCGCGATAGATAAATTTTCTAAATACGCAGTTGTAAAGCCTGTAAAGAAGTCATTCAAATCAGAGACAATAAACTTTATGATGGAAAACGAGTTCGGGATAAAATAACACCGAACAGCGCCATACACAAGTTGCTCTAACGGACAAGTGGAACGATTCCACTCCACATTGCAAGAAATAATGCGATGCCTCCAGTGCGAGAATACTCACCAATCTTTTAACGAACTTTTAGAAAGATCTGTGAAAGAGTATAATCACTCAGTACATTCCACAACAGGGGAAAAACCAATAGAAACATTCTTTGGGAGAAGAGTTAATAGCGATCCTCTTCTATTAGATAAGCATAGATTAGAAACAACAGATAAACTTAGGAAAAAGCAGATCTCCGATCTCGCTTACCATAATAAAAATAGAGTAGCATTAAAACAGTATCATCAAGGCGAAATAATTTTCGTTAAAATAAATAGGAGATTAGGAAATAAATTAACATCTAGATATAAAAAAGAAATAGTAGCACAAAATTACAACACCACAGTCAAAACACAGTCAGGAAGAATAGTACACAAAAATAATATTAAACAAAGTTAAATCCTTGTAGTTATCATCTGCGAAAAAAAACCCTTTCTAATAACCAAAATGAAGATGAACATAGTCACCCAGATTTTGGCATCAATATTCATCGCCGTCGCCCAACAGATCGATATACAAGATTTGGCAAACAACAATGGCTATATACCCATCAAAATTGGAGAGCAGAAGACCATAAGTCACTACAATAAAGTTCTTCATTTTATCAACTTGACAGCTTACGACGAGACAACCTGGTTAATCGAAAAAAATATCGAAGCCCTGACATCAACAAACTTTGAAGACAGACAGTTACTGGACACGGTAAATAAAAATTGTATACTACTCAAGGCAAAAATAAGCTATCTATACCCACACACTAAAGCAAATCGAGGTTTAGTAAATATTTTAGGCAAAGGACTAAAATATATTGCAGGTAGCATGGACAGTGACGACGAGCAACAGATATGTAATTAGTACACTAGACAGAATGCAAAATAATGCCCAGGATACGGCAGACAACGTAAATAAGCTAATTTACGCTAATAAACTTTTAACCGACCAAATTAATAACATTACTACACACATAAATAAACAACAAACTCTTATCCAAAATTACATAAACATATTCAAAAAGACGATACAGAACAAAATCAAAATCATAGAGGACGAATTAGAGTTTATTAAACACATATATCAGATAAATAACGACATATCGCTATTACAGAGTCATATAAACGACATCGGACAAGTAATTTTTTCAAGCAAGATAGGCATAATACCAACAGATATACTTACGCATACTGAACTTGACCTTATCGATGACTTCGACAGTTACAAAAACATACGAGTCGCAGTCATTTTTCAGAATAACAATATTATTATAACCTTGCTAATTCCGCAATATTCCTCTAACATTCTCTCCAAAATAAGATTTGAACAAATTCCAGACTCAAAAAACATGTCAATAGTATTAGACGAATATGAATTTTTAATAAATGACAATAATGATATTTATAGCACAAATGTTAAAGAAAACTTAGGAAAAAATTTAATAAAATTAGAAGATAATTGCATAATAAATATTCTTAAGTTTGAAGAAGCCAATTGTAAATTAAAACCATTATTCGAATCGACCATTAAAGAAATATTGCCAGGAATGCTAATATTTAAAAATTTCAATTCAAGCATATCCCATAATTGTAGCAAATTAAAAGTTAAACAGAAAGGAACCTTTTTAATCAAATTTGAAAATTGTAAAATAACATCAATAAATAAAACATACGAAAACATTAAAATCACAATGTACGACACGTTTATATTACCAAATAAAATTACAAAAATTAAATCAAATTCAAATACTACAGTGACAGAACTTAAATTAGAAAAACTTTATGTAGAGCAAATAAACCAAGAAAAGCATATACAATTATTACTGAAAAACAACAAAAATGTGCATTTAATTAGTTTAGGCTCAGATTTATTAATCGTATTGGTTATCATCATAATAATTTTTATCTTTATTTGTATAAATAAATATAAGAAAAAATTTTATATATCGCCTGAACTGCAATCACAATCTCAAAATACTGCAAACGTAACAACTGGCCCATTCCTCCAACTAAAAACTACGCCATAACAAATACGCAGCTAAAAACTACGCCACAACGTTTTGCACACTACAACAATACCGATTGAGGACAATCGACTTAAGAGGGGAAGATTTAACTTAGGATAAGTCAATACCACCCAAGCCGAGCCAGCACCACCCAGGTCGCCCGTAACACGACCGACCATCCACCAATAAATTAACCACTTGTTCAATACCACCCAAGTCAACAGAAATAGAAGCATTCACAAGGAATAGACCATTCCCAACAAACCAAAAGGGAAGCACTTAAGAAAGCACCATAAATTAGCCGCATTGAGTTGACACATATTCGAATATCAAAGAGTCAACTCAAGCAAAGCCGATACCGCACACGTCGCTAAAAATTAAACAATCCTGGAAGACTCAACAGCGCACATATCGCCCGAAATATGATTACCAATCATAAATTAGTTGACACACATTTAAATACCAAAAAGTCAACTCAAGCAAAGCCGATATCGCACACGTCGCTAAGAACAAAACATTCCCGGAAGATCCAACAGCGCACATATCGTCCGAAATATGATTACCAATCATAAATTAGTCGACACACAGTTAAATACCAAAACGTCAACTCAAACGAAGCCGATACTGCACATGTTGCCGAAAATATTGCGACAGCGCATGTGCCGCCCGAAATATGATGGCCCATCATAATTCAACTGCACTGAACAAGTGTCCAGTCAGACGTCTGCGTAAAGTGGAGCGCAATGGGGTAGGTCAGCAACTAGAGGAAAACCAGCGCAGCACTATAGCATGCGGCGACCACACACAAGTTGCGCAAGCAGAACTGCCACAGCAAGCATATGGCAACAACAATGGAAATGGAATAAGGCCGCAACGGCAAAATGCAGTTGCAGCGCAGGCTTAGATTTAGTATAAAAACTGTAAAATATTGTAAACCATAGTTCTTTTTGTCAGAATCTCGCAATAAACGCGGTCGTGCTGCTTTCCCCAGCACCCGCAATAAAATAAAACTCTTTGTTTTATTTAACTTACATACATAAGATGGCGTTAAGTTATACACCACAGAATTCAATTTACAACGAAAATTCTGGTACTTTATACCCTCTCAGAATAAAAATAGTACGGTTTATTTGTAATTTCGTGTTGAAAGTCTTTTGTATAGGTCATTGACTTAGATTGTTGGTTCAGGAAGAAGGAAAAGTAGTGTGATTAATTGAACGTCTCACAAAATACAACTAATTATAGCAATGTTTGCGTTTAATTAGGCAATCGTAGAAAAATTTGTTAAAAGGTAGTAGATTTTTGACTCCTAAATATATTATTCTGCTACTTGTGCTGCATTTGTGATAAGACGTAAGCCCTGACATAAATGCGACCAAAATTTAGACTACATATTGACATATGTACATCTATGTAATGTACATATGTTTGCAAGTAGGCGTAGCGTTAAGGCCGGACTAAGCGTTTGGTGACGCCGATTTGGAGTAATTAGGGCTTTAAATGACATACATATGTATATAGCAGGATTTCGTGCAAAACACGTTTACAAAGATAAGCAAACATAATAGATTAAGAATAGGTGAAGAAATACATCTATTATTATGATAAGAATACATAATAGATTAATAATACATGAAGTTCTTCTTGAAATATTTTACGGGCACAAGCGGGCCAAAATAATACCATCTGTAATTGTGAGCATTTCGACAAAACTACAAAAATCTTCAATTTATGATTTTTAGATTTTTGTCTTCGTCGCGAAAAATGTGATAGATGAGGGGCGCATGTGTTTGTGGGGAGATGAAATGTTCGCGTTTATGAATGAACGGAAATTTGCTTTCAATAATATGCGCTTGCGTTTATGAATGAATTTTTTGTTGCTGTATTGCAGTTGCGCTGCGGTTGAAAACAGACACGCTGGCGGAGGGATGATATAAATGCTGTATATGTATATCTACATAACAAAAAATAAATATATGATGATGATAGATATAATGCATATGAATGCATGTGCACTTGTTGACATTTTTTAGTACATATGTACGTACATACATGTGCATGAACATATAAATATATATACATACATACATACATACTACATATTATCCATATACATATTTACATATGTATAGTTAGTATCATAACGATTATTACGCTTATAATACATATGTATATAATGCATGCATAAAACCAAAATTGGCTCACTCTTATCATGCACATATTTAAGTAAAGCCAGATTTCATGTCAAATTAAATATTTAGATGTTTATATCAATTCGTTAATATTTTGGCAAAATCTAAAATTCGAGCCAAAACAATTAAAATTGATCAGAAATCATAGTCTGTTAAACAAATTTTGCCTTCGCTCAGCTCTGTTAACTCGCCACTCTCACGATTTCCCCTGTCGGCCATTGGAATGGTGAATTGGACGAGAAATATTGATGGATTTTGACAATTCACTCCGTCATCCTAACTTAATTCTTCTCTGTCTAATATACGTTCTCTGTACTAGCTGCTACTCAAAAACATAACACGTCAGATAACGATACAGAATAACTCAAATAACTCCTACATACACATGAACACATTATCACATTTGCTTTTCTATCGATCAAGTTTTATGACGTTTAATATTGTCCAGTGGAATATAAACGGTTATTTCAACAACTATCATGAACTGCAATTGCTAATCAAAGAGAAAAATCCAGATGTAATGTGTGTTCAAGAGACACACATCCCTTTAACATTTAACAACAATCTGTTTTTTCCGAAACAGTTTATTGGCTACTTTTTTAACCTACCTAGCATCCAAACTAACAAGCAAGATGTTGGCATACTAATTAAAAGAACTATTCCACAAGAAGTTATTGATGTAACTTCCGCATTGTCAGCTATAGCACTAAAACTGAAACTCAATCCGTCTTTCTGTATTGTAAATACATACATTCCTCCTCAGCAAGCATTCAATGAATCCGAATTAAACAACTTATTTCATCAACTCCCTGCTCCTATTTTGTGGACAGGCGACTTCAATGCTTGGAATCCTCTGTGGGGATCCAATAAATCAAGTGCTAGAGGTTTGATTATCGAAAATTTCATAATGAATAACCAGCTGGCATTACTTAATAATGGCACCCCCACCCACTTTTCAACCCATTCAACCTTCACTAACGTGGACCTATCCATATCTTCTCCCCAACTTTCTCCACGAATCGACTGGAAAATTTCCTCTGATTTCAAGGGCAGCGACCATTTCCCCATTTTCATCACTATTCAAACCAACCTTCTTCCTGTAAAATATAACCACCGTCCCACATTTAAAACG
The DNA here is from genome assembly GCA_951828415.1 of Anomoia purmunda. Taxonomy (NCBI): domain Eukaryota; kingdom Metazoa; phylum Arthropoda; class Insecta; order Diptera; family Tephritidae; genus Anomoia; species Anomoia purmunda. The sequence goes on along the minus strand of OX639998.1, from coordinate 68,787,665 downwards.
GATTTTGCAAAATGGGATACATTCCAATCAGAAATATTTAAAAATATAAAAGACTCGCCAATCGACAATGTCAATCAAGAAACTGTCACTCTTACTAAAATGATACGCTCTGCAGCAAACATATCGATACCCCAAAGCAAAAGACAGTTTTCCAAAAATTTCCCCATTTGGTGAAACAAGGAGCTCCAAAACCTTCGCGCCCAGAAAATTGAATGTTGGAAAATGTTCAAAAATTCCATGTCCGACACAAACCTAATCAACTACAAAAAAGCCAAAGCGCTTTTTAAAAGAGCGGTTAAGGCTGCAAAGAGGAAAAGTTTTGAACTGTTTACTTCAAAAATCTCCCCTTCTTCATCTCCAAAGAGGATTTGGTCAGACATCAGACGCATAACTGGCATCCCCCACACTCCCGTGACAGTCATTGAAACAAACCAGAATGTGTTGACCAACTCAGCAGAAATTGCTGCCACATTCGCCCAACTTTGGTCTCGATATTCCGACGGCAATAACGTTTCGGTGGAATACGTCAGGGAAAAGCAGCACTGGCTTTCCATGACGTACGCCCCAAAAGATCTTATTACATCTGCACTTTACGTAGAAAACAAAATCACTTTCTGCGAATTAGAATCGGCACTTAAACATGCTAAAGGTAAAACACATGGCTTCGATCGCATATCCTACCCTATGCTCTCAAATTTACCGCTATGTGCAAAACATAAATTTCTTTCCCTCTACAATAACATCTTCGATAAACGTCATACCAATTTTCAAACCAAATAAGTGTCTTTCCATCAATTAGAGAAAGAATTTACGAAACAACTGTCCAACTTCTTCCGAAACTGCTAACTTCTCCAAACGTCAATTTTCATAAAATATCAATGAACGCGGCAAGACACAAAAGAAATTTCCGGCTTAAGTCTACGCTTCGGCGCTGCCTTGAGCATGGCAAAATCTTGAATATGCATCTACCATCTAAGTGCAACAAAATAAATTTTCAACCGGAGTGGCTGATAAATGAGGCCACTATAGATACATCGTTGCATTGTTTCAAAAAACTAAACACCAATAACGTGACCTTTCAACAACATTTTTTAGAAATCGCTAACTGTTACAGCTGCAAAAACTTTACGGCCATTTGTACAGACGGTTCCAAAGCAACAAACACAGCCTTTGCAGTCACCACATCCAATGGGACAACTATAACGGGCGGAATTCTCCCACCTCACTCATCAGTGTTTACGGCCGAGGCTTTCGCCATATACAAAGCATTAAAATATACTACTCGCCAAAAAGGCAAGTTCGTTGTCTGCTCTGACAGCTTTTCTTGTTTAAACGCAATCCGTAACATTCGCAATAATTCTTTATTAATAAGCAAAATTCGAGATCTTTGCATCAAATACAAACGTAAAATAGCCTTGCTCTGGGTCCCAGGTCACGTCGGCATCGCTGGGAACGAACACGCAGAAAACGCAGCGAGATACTTTGAATCAGCACCTACTTTCCTCAACGATCTACATGACCAAAATGATATAAAAAAAATTTTACAACGGCACGTACTTGAGAGAAGATGCGCAGACTGGAAGAACTTCGTACACCGTTACACGAACTTCAACCCACTTCGTAATAAAGCACTCTACCCCAGTGACATCTGTCGGCGGCAAGCAACCATCTTTACACGCTTAAGGATCGGTCAGACACAAATCACCCATCAACACCTTCTCACCGGAAACCCTAAACCGTCGTGCCCTTTCTGCTCCAACACGCTATACGTAGACCACATCTTTCGCACCTGTCCAGCAATAGAGTATTAGGCAAAAACATTTTATTTCTACTCAATACACAACACTGTTAAAAACACCATCTTACACAAATATTATACATATGTATCTATAGTTTTCTGCTAGAATGCAGCCTGCATAATAAAATATAATTAGTTAATTTTAGTTTTGGAGTCGATGGCCATAGCTGCTTGCACTCTCTCTTAGCATTAGGTTTAATATTGTATATATTTTTCCTAATAAATAATAATGATAATAATACACATTTTACTTAAAAATTGCATTGATGAAATTTCGGCGCAAACTTGTATACCCCTGGTTTGCTGTTTTTAGTGTTTTTTTAAGTTTTCTTAATATTAATCGTGCATAATAATGTATAAATTACAAATTTATTTTATATATCGCTTCACAACAGTTGGCTAAATGAAAACCTTGCTCATTCGCAAATGTTTAAATTCGTCTTCCGAAAGACAGAGACGAGCATTCAAGATAGTTACCAGAATAGACATTTGTCTTACAAAAGATTCTGTTTTTCGAAAGTCTGTGGTGACTTGATAGGCAGTTGCTAGAATTACCTTGTATTATATTTTTGGACTTATAATTGGTTTTCATTAAGTCAAGTTCGTTATACATAAGTTAAATGAAAGCTGGCAAATTGTTTGCATATTTCGATTTGACGCTAATGCAAAATTTTACGTCATGTTGGAATTTCGTGCCATATTTTGTTGTCAAAAATGTTTCCAAATGAAAACCATGCATTGTTATTAATTGTTTAAAAAGTTTGAATTTTATGACGTGTAGCAGGCGCTATGGTAGATCTCGTTTTTTTGATATACATATGTATGTACGTATTTAAAGATGATGATTTGTATGACACCTTATACATACATACATATATAGGAACAATTGAGTGAAATTCAATCGAAAGTCGTGGTGTTGGTTTCTTGAGTCACGTGTAATTTACCTAAACCTTAAGGTAAGTGGCGCTGTAGTAAACTTTTGTTGTTTTTTTATGGGTTTTCATGAAACAAATTGTATTTTTACTACTCTAAGCCTGAGACTTTAAATTTGATGTTTGCTTTATTATCAAACTTACTTATTATTTTCAATACGATCTATCTGCAATTTTCATAAAAACTAGTTTCTGATATTTGAAATAAGCTGTGACTCAATCATCGTGTCATCTTGATTTTAATTTTATCATTGAAATCTAAAAGAAAATTCTACCACGAAACGATATATGTATGTATGTATAATGTTAACGCTGAGGCCACCTATGACAGTTAAGTCAGAGAACTTACAACAATGAGAAGGTGTAAATTTTGGTTCGATCTAAATGAAATCTGAACGGTTTCGTTTAAAGAATCCAGAGCTGCTAAATTTTGGTTTCGCCAGCGACTTAATAGGCATGAAAAATGTGAATTAACATTTTCCTCTGTTCAAATTGTTGTTGAAATGTTGATAAGTCGCAGATATTTATGGTAATATTGTTACCAAAATATTATCAGGAAAAGTATTTAAAACCAATATGTAGTTAAAATTTCCATAAACTCCATTAAAGTTACAAATTTAAAAAAAATATTTCAACTAAAATTAAAATTAAAGTGCATATGAATGTATTTATGTACGCAAATTATGTAGTATTTTTAATTGCAAGTCTTTATGAATATTTTTCAAAATTAAAAAAAACTGAAATTCAAAATATTGATAAAGTTGCAAGTGTATATGGGCATTCCTTTACAAACTATGAAATTAATAAATAATTAACATTTTTTTAATTTTTCAAATTTATAATTAAAATTATTCGTTCAACTTTCACGTGTAATTTACCTAAACCTTAAGGTAAGTGGCGCTGTAGTAAACTTTTGTTGTTTTTTTTATGGGTTTTCATGAAACAAATTGTATTTTTACTACTCTAAGCCTGAGACTTTAAATTTGATGTTTGCTTTATTATCAAACTTACTTATTATTTTCAATACGATCTATCTGCAATTTTCATAAAAACTAGTTTCTGATATTTGAAATAAGCTGTGACTCAATCATCGTGTCATCTTGATTTTAATTTTATCATTGAAATCTAAAAGAAAATTCTACCACGAAACGATATATGTATGTATGTATAATGTTAACGCTGAGGCCACCTATGACAGTTAAGTCAGAGAACTTACAACAATGAGAAGGTGTAAATTTTGGTTCGATCTAAATGAAATCTGAACGGTTTCGGGTAAAGAATCCAGAGCTGCTAAATTTTGGTTTCGCCAGCGACTTAATAGGCATGAAAAATGTGAATTAACATTTTCCTCTGTTCAAATTGTTGTTGAAATGTTGATAAGTCGCAGATATTTATGGTAATATTGTTACCAAAATATTATCAGGAAAAGTATTTAAAACCAATATGTAGTTAAAATTTCCATAAACTCCATTAAAGTTACAAATTTAAAAAAAATATTTCAACTAAAATTAAAATTAAAGTGCATATGAATGTATTTATGTACGCAAATTATGTAGTATTTTTAATTGCAAGTCTTTATGAATATTTTTCAAAATTAAAAAAAACTGAAATTCAAAATATTGATAAAGTTGCATTCCTTTACAAACTATGAAATTAATAAATAATTAACATTTTTTTAATTTTTCAAATTTATAATTAAAATTATTCGTTCAACTTTTACGAAAAATACGCATAATATGGCATTTTTATCAAACCATCAAGAATATTTAAAAAAATGTAAAAAATTTGAAATATTAAAATTTCCAAGCATATTCATTCTTTTACATACAAACATGCATTTATAAAATTTTTATTTTCGTTTAATTAAAAACATTGTTTAAAATTGTTTTTTTTAATATAATAAATATGTATTACTATGAGTTTGCTTCTAATTTAATATTTCATTTGGTTTCCTATGTTGATTCCCTTTTTCTGTAGATGCGAAATAATATGCGATCTACATATGTACATATGTACATACATACATACACATGTATGTACATATATTACAAATTTGTTCCTTTGTATCAAAAATTTGTCTTGGCAAAAATTATTCACGGGAAACTGATTCAAGTAGCGATTTATGTAGATCAAAGAAACTAATCGTATGTATGTATGTTGATATAAATATGTACATATACTTCCAGAGAATACTACAAGCGTAACTACATTTGACTGTAGTCATAAATAAGTAAAATGTCATCAAATATCCAATCATATATGCACTCATCCATATGCACATACATATGTATATCGAAATACATAAATTCGTATGCATCCATGTATAAACATACAAACTTAAATTCAACCTTGACCTACGCTAAATCTAAATCAAATCAACGCAGCTGGAATTGTGCCTGCGCCAGCGCCAAATATTCTAAAATGTCTGAAACTATGTACATACAACAACAAAAAATTCATTCATAAACGCGTGCGCGTATTCCTAAAAAAAAATGCCGTTCATTCATAAGCGCGAGCATTTCATCTCCCCGCGCACGCAAATGTTCCCCTCAACAATATTTTTCGCGGTGAACACAAAAATGCTAAAATCTTCAATTTTCTAAAATGTCTGAAACTACATACAACAACAAAAAAATCATTCATAAACGCGTGCGCGTATTCCTGAAAAAAAATGCCGTTCATTCATAAGCGCGAGCATTTCATCTCCCCGCGCACGCAAATGTTCCCCTCAACAATCTTTTTCGCGGTGAACACAAAAATGCTAAAATCTTCAATTTTCTAAAATGTCTGAAACTACATACAACAACAAAAAATTCATTCATAAGGCGGGCGCGTATTCCTAAAATCAAATGCCGTTCATTCATAAGCGCGAGCACTTCATCTCCCCGCGGACGCAAATGTTCCCCTCAACAATCTTGCTAAAATCTTTAATTTTACAAACCATCGACGGCCATTGAAAAGTTTTAACACCGCAATACAGACAATAATGTATTTTGACAACGTAGTCTGACAAATTGCTGGCATTTTTCTAGAATATTCTAGAACTTTTGTCCAAATGCGCAACGATTCATTTGCCTACACGTGCACGCGCAATTGGCGAATCGACACAAAAATTGCTGAAAACCAGAAAGGAATATTATTTTGGTTACCGTTCCCTTTCCCTTTCCTCCCTTCTCTAATCTAAATTGTTGCATAACTCCTCTTCCGTCTCAACTTGCCCTGCTGACAATCAAAAAACAGATTTTTTCTCGGGTTACTACTTTTTCTTCTTTGTTTCATTTTTAGTTGGATTCGGAAATTGCTCTTCTTCTTTACGCACACATTACTATGATTTGTATAATTAACCGTTTAAGCAAGCCAAGCAGAATGTCTGCTGTGGCTTAACGCGTTTAGTCGCCGGCCACATTATCATATTGCACGTTTTAGTTTTTGCCCCATAGTTCGAATCTCAGCTTCTTTGTGCCATGTCTAATTTTTATGCATTTTTTTTTATTTCAATACGGCATAAAATACTAACCATCATTACTTTTATGGAAATATTTTTTTATTCACATTCCTATTCTGATTTCATTTCATTACGAATGAATATACAAAATTATTGAAAAGTAATAGAAAAAAGATTTAAAACATATTATACCTATTAATTAAAATTAAATTTGAATTTTTTCAATTCATCAGTTACTAGAAAACGAAAATATTGACATAAATTTTAATACAAAGATCCATTATATTAAATTCGTTTGTGTTGCATTATAAATAAAAATTAAATTTTCAAAAAAATATTTACTTTTTTAAATTTATTTAATTCGGAAAAAACCTATCAACAAGAGAATGTTTCCGCAACATTGAATTTGTATATTTTGCCGCTTTTCTGACATGCATTTTAACATTTGGCAGCATTTTAACATTGTCAGAAAATGTCGATTAGCGTTCCTTTGCCAAAAAATTTCATCTCGTAAGAAAATAAATAAAAATGTTCGAATTGAGTCGTTTGCACCTTCTCATTGTTTGATGTTCTCTGGTAAGTTCCCATTATTCTAACATTAGATCGTGAAATAAATCTTTGTATTCTCATGCAAAGCGGGAAGCCGAGGAAGCGATGGCAGGTTTCCTGGGGCTAAGCACATTTAGGCCAGGTTACAAGACGATCTGTTGGTTTAATAATGAAGTGCAGAAGCACGCACTGGCGGCCAGATTTATTATCGGGGCAAGGTATTCGGATTTATAACAAGCGACTATCCAAATCCCAGTCTGAGAAAAAATATCGCAATGCGCTGTATTGCAGATGGTTTGAAGAAACCTGGTACGTTAGTTCAGCTCAAAATTCGCGATGCTCGGTACGAAGCTGCTGTTGTTCGTCTACCCTGTGTAAAACGCAATTACTAGGTACATAAATCCAAATAAATAAATTTTGTGCTGTAAGAAATTGTGCTCGAACGTATGCAAGTGCAAACCTTATCTTTATTTATAGTGCTAGAAAGTCGATGCACGCCATTTAGGAAGACTCCATGATCCGATTTTGATAGTTTTGACAAAGAACGTAGATTACGAGGAAGTTGCATCACTCCCACCGTCCCTCTAACCAGAGAACGCAAATATAGAGAAGGCTTATGACCGAATTTCAGTGTGAATTGTCAAAAGTCGAAAAATCTTCAATATACCAGAGAACGTACATATATTATTCCAGTCCATTCCGCGATTCGTTCCGCTGCCGGGGGGTCTGCTGTACACACCTCACTCTTTTTTTCCACCACTTATACACAGAAGACCCACTTAATTTAACAGAAGATACCCATAATATTACCACTAGAATTAGAAGTGAATTTGTAGTTAGAGAGAAAAATAATGGAACTTATAAGTGGTGTTGCAGGTGGTTAATTTGGTTTCAATAATATAAAAATTGTCTATAATCATGCAAATATGTAAATAAATATTTTACTGAAATTTCATTTTTATTTATAATGTAATATAAACGAATTTAATATAATGGATATTTTTATTAAAATTTATGTCAAAATTTTCTTTTTCTAGTAACTGATGAAGTGAAAAAATTAAAATTTAATTTTAATTAAGATCATTTTTTTTAAATCTTTTTTTTAATTTTAAATACTAACAAACAAAATAGTTTAATAAAATAATTTAATGCAATTTCTTTATATTGCACATCTTAAATTATTTAAATAAATGAAAACTTTTCAATAAATTTGTATATTCATTCGTAAAGAAATGATTTCCAAAAATTTACGAAAGTTAATAAATATATCGTATCGAATTTAAAAAAATGCATAAAAATTACGAAAAAAAAGCTAGGATTCGAACTATGGGGCAAAAGCTAAAACGTGCAATATGATAATGTGGCCGGCGACTAAACGCGTTAAGCCACAGCAGACATTCTGCTTGGCTTGCTTAAACGGCTAATTATGCAAAGCATAGCAATGTGTGCGTAAAGAAGAAGAGCAATTTACGAATCCAACTAAAAATGAAACAAAGAAGAAAAGGTAGTAACCCGAGAATAAATCTGTTTTTTGATTGTCAGCGGGGAAAGAAGAGACGGAAGAGGAGTTTTGCAACAATTCGGATAAGAGAAGGGAGGAAAGGGAAAGGGAACGGTAACCAAAATAATATTCTTTTATGTTTTTCGGCAATTTTTGTGTCGATTCGCCAATTGCGCGTGCACGTGTACGCAAATGAATTGATGCGCATTTGGACAAAAGTTCTGGAACATTCTAGAAAAGTGCCAGCAATTTGTCGGACTACGTTGCCAAAATACAATATTGTTGAATCTTTTCAATGACCGTCTATGGTTTGCAAAATTGAAGATGTTAGCATTTTTGTGTTCGCCGCGAAAAAGATTGTTGAGGGGAACATTTGCGTGCGCGTGCAGATGAAATGCTCGCGCTTATGAATGAACGGCATTTTTTTTCAGGAATACGCGCACGCGTTTATGAATGAATTTTTTGTTGTTGTATGTAGTTTCAGACATTTTAGAAAATTGAAGATTTTAGCATTTTTGTGTTCACCGCGAAAAAGATTGTTGAGGGGAACATTTGCGTGCGCGGGGAGATGAAATGCTCGCGCTTATGAATGAACGGCATTTTTTTTCAGGAATACGCGCACGCGTTTATGAATGAATTTTTTGTTGTTGTATGTACATAGTTTCAGACATTTTAGAATATTTGGCGCTGGCGCAGGCACAATTCCAGCTGCGTTGATTTGATTTAGATTTAGCGTAGGTCAAGGTTGAATTTAAGTTTGTTTATACATGGATGCATACGAATTTATGTATTTCGATATATGTACATATGTATGTGCATATGGATGTGTGCTTATATGATTATATACTTGATGACATATTAGTTATTTATGACTGTACATTCAAATGTATTACGCATGGAGTATTCTCTGAAAGTATGAAAAAAGTAAAAATCTAAATGAATCTCCTCCCAAATTTAAGCGCGTGGCCCGGTTCCGAACTCGCGCAAAACGAAAGCATAAAGAATTTTGCGGCGCCTCTTGAAGAGACTGCACCACAGAATACAATTAGTTTGCTGAAATTTAACCGCTGCTTGATTCAGTTTCGTGTGAATATTTTTTGCCAAGACAAATTTTTGATACAAATAAACAAATATGTAATATACATACATGTATGTATGTATGTAGATCGCATATTATTTCGCATCTACAGAAAAAGGGAATCAACATAGGAAACCAAATAAAATACTAAACTGGAAGCAAGCTCGTAGTACAATTTATTATATTATAAAAAATCATTTTAAAGAATGAATATGCGTGGATATTTTAATATTTCAAATTTTTTTCATTTTTTAATAAATTCGACAAATTATTTTAGTTAAAGCCAAATTTTTTCTTTTATTTTAAGAATCTCTTCAGCTTTTTCCTCTTATATTAAATTTTATATACATATGTATGTATGTTTTCAAACAACCCATAAAACTACACAATATGCAAATTTGAAAGGCCGTCGGTAAAACAGCAAATGAGCCAAGTTGTTTTGGCATATGCCTGCTTGCATACAATCAAAATTGACTCAATGCTATCACTTACATATTTAAATAAACCAAATTTCTCGTTAAATATGAAAATATAACTATTTAAATTATTCCTTTAATTCATTTATATCACTGCGAAATCTAAAATTGGTACAAGAACAATCAACTTTTATTTGAATTTATTCTTTGTTAAAAGAAATATTATCTCTGCTCAGCTCTGTTAACTTGCCGCTCTCAATGTGGTGTATTTCCATGAGTGGGTCTATTGAAGATTTTTCGACTTTTGACAATTCACACTGAAATTCGGTCATGAGGCTTCTCATTTAATATATGTACATATGTACGTTCTCTGGTCTATTGAAGATTTTTCGACTTCCCATTTAATATACCTTCTCTGGATGAATTGGACGATATTTTGTCTTAGAGGAACGGTGGGGTGGGATGCAACTTCTTTGTAATCACGTTCTTTTTCTATGTTCTGTGAAAAGCTTTGTTAATTTTAGCGGATGTGGTTTGCGCGTGACTTTCATTCCGGTAATCCAAGACTAGGTTAGGTGTCAAAGTCCACGCATGCACTCTTAAAATCCGATAATATGTATATATTTTATTATATTTGCTTAAATAAAAACAATACAATGCTACGAACTACTCATTCGCATATATTTCAATTCGTCTTCCGCAAGACAGAAAAGAATGTTGAAGATAGTTACCAGAATACATATTGGTCTTACAAAAGATTTTTGTCTTTCGAAAGACTGTGGCGGGTTGAAAGGCAGTTGTAAGAACTGGCCTGTAAAAATACATCCGCGACTAATTTAGACAACAAAGCGAACAAAGACTGAAACTTAAAAAAATTTGGAACACAAGCAGCTTGTGCTGAAATTAAAATATGCACTACCGTTTAGTCTAGTTAAGTCTTTACTTTTAATCAGTGCACCACACGTCTCTAGCGAAAGCCTATTTCTGCATTTAATTAAATAGTGCAAAATATATTAAATCGTTCAATTAATTTTTCAACTTACATCCCTAATTCTGATTTTGATAGGTTCTCAAATCTTCTTTTTTCTGAACTTATATTTTTAGCTTTTTATATTCAAGATTAGGGAAATAATTGCATAAAGATTGGTAAAACGCTTTCTTCTTTTTGAGTAGAATGGCAGAAGCTTAACAATTTCGCTTAATCTTATTCTTAATTGTAGAAGCAGAATATCACGAATATGCCTTTAATACGAAACAGTAGAAAAAAGTATAATTGAACCTAAGAATGTACATACATACATACCTACTTGTCCACCCCGATGCGTACATAGTATGTATACATACAATAATGTATGTATGTATGTAAATAATTAATAAAAATAAATAATTGCCAAGTTTTTTGATGTATGCCTGGCCCCTGTTTCAACTTGCGGTGACGTACCACAAATGAGGAGACTTACAGTTTTACGATGACGATGACTAATGATTTTTATGATAAACTTTTCCAAAGAAGAAATACACTCAGAGGCTTACCTGACAAAGGGTAACTACATACAATGCGTATTAGAAACCAGAAAACCCCATTTCCTAATGTTTGCTGTGTTATGTACTGGGATATGAGCCGGCACAAGGCTCAACATACGGGGCCAATGCGATTCCCATTAATGCCTATATACTTATGTACATATGCATGTACGTGCATATGTACATATATTTATATCATAGCATAGTATATTTATATATTCAAATTTAAATAGGTGTTATATACCCTCACGTTCGTCCGAAATACAAATGTACATATGTATGTATGTATGTACATATGTAGACTTGGGATTGCGAATACATGCATACATATGTGTATAAATAGAAATGTGGTGCAATTTTTGAAGATTCTAGCCTTGTTCAGTAGCCACCAGCCTAAAGGGGAATAAATGTACATATGTACATAAATATCTCATTAAATGTATGTACATGTATGCTTCTATATGGAGAAGAACAAATAAATCGGATTGTTGTTGAATATTTAAACTTGAGCTTGCACGTAGTACATATGTATGTAAAAACTTTCTCACCTTATTCAATACTCCTTTGTTTTTTTCAAATGCGCCTGCCCAGGAGCATCGCATTTTCTCATTCGCTTTTCTCATTTCTCCGCTCTCTCCTGCTGCATCGGTTTTATGTTTTAAGGGAAATCTGCGATAATTTTTTTTGGCTTCGGCGTATTGCTAATCGACTAAAATAGGAAACATTGGAAATTTCACTTGGCAACCCATAGATATGGCATAGATAGGAGTATGCCATATCTAATATTTCAGTATTTAATTCGCTTGCCCTCCTAACGGATGACCGACCAACGAATACAACCAATTTTATAACGAGAACTTCTACATACCGTCGACTTGTCCGTCGTTAATACGCACCTTTAGTGTTCTTGTTCTCGAATAACCAGAAAAAAAATTCATTTTAGTGGCTGTAAACAAAAATTAAGAATTGTTTAAAAAGTTATATATATAAACATACATATATGCATACATATGTACATGCATACATACTACCTTTAAAAGGTATCTACAAATGTACATGTAATTATTTGGATATTCAAAACGTATTTGTTAAAGCAGTTCTTCAAATGAAAAATAAAATAAAAAGTAGCAATACTGCGTAAGTGAATATTACACCGAAACATTAAAACGGATCAAAAAACAGCGACTCTGAAAAGGAACAAGTACAAAGAACAAAGGTAAAATATATAGAAATATTCGTTTGATCAGAGAACGTAAATTATAGAGAAGGCTTATGACCGAATTTCAGTGTGAATCGTCAAAAGTCGAAAAATCTGCAATAGACCCACTCATGGAAATACACCACATTTGTAAAATTGCGAGCGGCAAGTTAACAGAGCTGAGCAGAGACACTATTTCTTTTAACAGAGAATAAATTCTAATAAAAGTTGATTGTTCTTGTACCAATTTTAGATTTCCCAATGATATAAATGAATTAAAGGAAAAATTGAAATAGTTATATTTTCATATTTAACGAGAAATTTGGTTTATTTAAATATGTATGTAAATGATAAGATTGAGTCAATTTTGTATGCCAAAGAACTTGGCTCATGTGCTGTTTTACCGACGGCATTCGTAACGAAATGAAATCAGAATAAAAATGTGAATGAAAAAAGATTTCCAAAAATTTATGAAAGCTAATAAATATATCGTATTGAATTTAAAAAAATGCATAAAAATTAGACATGGCACGAAAAAAAAGCTAGGATTCGAACATGGGGCAAAAATTCAAACGTCCAATATGATAATGTGGCTGGCGACTATACGCGCTAAGCCACAGCAGACATTTGAACAAGTCTGCTTAAATGGCTAATTATGCAAATCATAGCAATGTGTGCGTAAAGAAGAAGAGCAATTTCCGAATCCAACTAAAAATGAAACAAGGAAGAAAAAGTAGTAATCCGAGAAAAAATCTGTTTTTTGATTGTCAGCAGGGGAACTTGAGACGGAAGAGGAGTTATGCAACAATTTAGATTAGAGAAGGGAGGAAAGGGAAAGGGAACGGTAACCAAAAGAATATTCTTTTCTGTTTTTCGGCAATTTTTGTGTCGATTCGCCAATTGCGCGTGCACGTGTACGCAAATGAATTGATGCGCAATTGGACAAAAGTTCTAGAATATTCTAGAAAAATGCCAGCAATTTGTCAGACTACGTTGCCAAAATACATTATTGTTTGTATTGCGGTGTTGAAACTTTTCAATGGCCGTCGATGGTTTGTAAAATTGAAGATTTTAGCATTTTTGTGTTCGTCGCGAAAAAGATTGTTGAGGGGAACATGTGCGTGCGCGGGGAGATGAAATGACATATACGTTTTCTGGTTTAAAAACATATATGTATAAATATTAATATAAGAGGAAAAAGCTTAAGAAATTCTTAAAATAGATTACTTACAATAACAGAAATTTGGCTTAAACTAAAATTATTTGTCGAATTTATTTCAAAATAAAAAAAATGTGAAATTTTAAAGTATCCAAGCATATTCATTCTTTAAAATGATTTTTATAAAAGATTAAATATTACTACGAAATTGCTACCAATTTAGTAATTCATTTGCTTTCCTACATAGTATGTTGATTTCCTTTTTCTGTAGATGCGAAATAATATGGGATCTACGTATATTACAAATTTGTTCATTTCTATCAAAAATTTGTCTTGGCAAAAATTATTCACGGGAAACTGAATCAAGTAGCGATTAAGTTTAGGCAAACCAATTGTATTCTGTGGTGCAGTTGCTTCAAGAGGCGCCGCAATATTCTTTATGCTTTCGTTTTGCGCGAGTTCGGAACCGGGCCACGCGCTTAAATTTGGGTGGGGGTGACTTACCTTTACTTTTTTTCATACTTCCAGAGAATACTACATGCATAACTATGTCATCAACTAAACAATCATACGGGCACACATCCATATGTTTACATATCTATGTACATATGTATGTACATGAGTACATATATCTAAATAAATAAATTCATAAGCATCCAAGTACATCCATACACATATATGTACATATGTATGTACTTACGTGCATGTGCATGAATTCAAACTTGGCCTACGCTAAATCTACACCAAATCACAGCGCAATCAAAACCGCTGCTGCACTTGAGCCTGCGTCGTCGCCAAATATTCTAAAATATCTGAAACTACATACAACAACAAGAAATTCATTCATAACACGTGTGCGTATTCCTGAAAACAAATGCCGCTCATTCATAAATTCATAAGCGCGAGCATTTCATCTCTCCGCGCACGCCGATGTTCCCCTCAACAATCTTTTTCGCGAACACAAAAATCTTCAATTTTACAAACCATCGACGACCATTGAAAAGTTCCAACACCGCAATACAAACAATAATGTATTTTGACAACGTAGTCTGACAAATTGCTGGCATTTTTCTAGAATATTCTAGAACTTTTGTCCAAATGCGCAACGATTCATTTGCTTACACGTGCACGCGCAATTGGCGAATCGACACAAAAATTGCTGAAAACCAGAAAGGAATATTATTTTGGTGACCGTTCCCTTTCCCTTTCCTCCCTTCTCTAATCTAAATTGTTGCATAACTCCTCTTCCGTCTCAACTTGCCCTGCTGACAATCAAAAAACAGATTTTTTCTCGGGTTACTACTTTTTCTTCTTTGTTTCATTTTTAGTTGGATTCGGAAATTGCTCTTCTTCTTTACGCACACATTACTATGATTTGTATAATTAACCGTTTAAGCAGATTTCGTCAAATGTATGCTGTGGCTTAGCGCGTATAGTCGCCAGCCACATTATCATATTGCACGTTTGAATTTTTGCCCCATAGTACGAATCTTAGCTTTTTTTCGTGCCATGTCTAATTTTTAAGCATTTTTTTTACTTCAATACAATATATTTATTAACTTTCATACATTTTTGGAAATCTTTTTTCATTCACATTTCTATTCTGATTTCATTTCGTTACGAATGAGTATACAAATTTATTAAAAAGCTTTCATTTATTGAAATAATTTAAGATGTGCAATATAAAGAAATTGCATTAAATTATTTTATTAAACTATTATGTTTGTTATTATTTAATATTAAAAAAAATGGTTAAAAAAATTTATCTTAATCAAAATTAAATTTGAATTTTTTCCCTTCATCAGTTACTAGAAAACGAAAATTTTGACATAAATTTTAATAAAAAGATACATTATATTCGCGTATATTACATTATAAATAAAAATGAAATTTCAATAAAATTTATTTGCATGATTATAAACAATTTTTATATAATTAAAACCAAATTAATCACCTGCAACACCACTGATAAGTTACATTATTTTTCTCTCTAACTACAAATTCACGCTCTAGCACTGGTAATGTGCGTATCTACTGTTAAATTAAGTGAGCCTACTGTGTATAAGAGGTTGAAAAAAAGAGTGAGGTGTGTACAGCTTACCCCCCGGCAGCGGATCGAATCATGGAATGGACTGGGGTGAGCCTTCTCTATAATTTACTTTCTCTGCTCGGACAGAAATTCTTGTCCGATTTCACCACACCAGAACTAATTTGACTTTTGCAGATTGATATTAGAGCGTGATTAGATTTGTTTCTGTGCGTGCTGAATCGGACGAGAATTCTTATTACAGGAAATAAAACGCCATGTAACTTCTATGCAATCTACGTTATTTGGTTTGAACCGATCTGCGGTGATCACGGAGTGTGGTGAATTTTCGGTCGATAATCATTTAACAAGGCAATTTTAACAACTGTCAAACTCCCCACACTCTTTCGAAAGACAAACTTTTTTTGTAAGTAAGTCAAATGTATATTCTTGTAACTATCTTGGAAGCTGTTTTCTGTGCTTCGGAAGGCGAATTAAAATACATGCGAATGAGTAGATTTTAGCGATGTATTATTTTCATCTAAGCCATTGTTTTGAACCTTATATATGTATGTATATAATAAATTCGCCATTGGGCCAAGCGCAATGCAACATCTGCTGTGGCTGTGCACGTCTTATTTCTGGCCTGAGTTCAATCCCCACTCTTTACTCCAATTTTATTTTATTTTCTTCTTACTTTGGTTTTTATATCAATTGGAGTAAAATAAAATATTAACTATTATGACTACAGTTAGGGGTCGTACACATATTACGTAACGCGATTTACGCATTTTAGACCTCACCCTCACAGTCACACTTTCATTGTGTTGATTAATCGGAGAATAAAATACAATGGTAATTGATATATAATATACATTAGGCAAAGGGAAATCACACGTCACACGTCACACTTCGTCACAAACCGCAACCTCCCTTGGCGCGTTACGTAATATGTGCACGACCCCTTATTTTTAAAAATTGAATAAATGGGCACATTTTTTTGAAATATTTATTATATTTAGGCATGGTATTTATGAAAATCCAATATAATATACCTACATATATTACATACGTATATTAATAATATTACAAATTAATAACATTCATAATTTGCGCTGATGGCGATGGACACAAAAATTGCCAAAAAACCCCAAAGATTATTCTTCTGTCTATTTTCCCCTTTCCGTTTCCTCCCTTCTCTTATGCACCCTAATTGCATAACTCCTCTGCCGTCTCAGGTGATCCGTCAAGATCCTGAAACTGGGTTTTCCTTGGTTTACCAATTTTTCTTCTTTCTTACATTTTTGTTTTGAGTTATTACTCAGTCTTCTTCTTCTTTGCATGATTGTTGCCGCCTGCCTCCGAAAGCAACCCCACTGCCCAAAATATAGCAAAATATGGTATAACCGGGTTTTATTAGCAAGTTGCCAAATTCTCCTCTGGCGGATTCCTTTCACTGCAAAAGCTCATTTCATATTTGCTCCTCATCAGTGCTGTCGAAATGCTACTATAGTGGTTTTTTTACTCCTTTTTTTGTTGCCGTACTACCATACTACTCCTTTCACACTCCTTTGACTACTTTTCGTTAATATATTTTTATCTTTTAATGTATTATTATTAGTTGAATTTTAATTTCAAAACTTAGTTCATACATTTTCTTTTCGTATACATCTTTTACGTCACGCGCAATCTCAAAGGCGCGATAAATGTCGGGTTGCAATAAAAAGTCAGCCAAAAATAGACGTACAAACTACAGAATTTCAAAGCGAACTCAATAAAGTTAAAACTGCGGAGCTAATGGTTATTATGTTCATTGCGCAACATAATTTACCGTTTCTTTTAATTAAGACATTGCTTGGACTTATAAAGAATGTGGCTGTGGATTCAACGATAGCAAAAAAAATACATATTGGCAAGACGAGAGCAACTGAAACGGGTAAGACAATTCTTCTCAACGAATCGAACAGAACTATTGCTGAAATACTGAAAAATCAAAAGTTTTCGATGATAATCGATGAGAATACCGATATCAGCACTTCTAAATGCTTGGCAATTGTTATTCGATATTTCAATTAAACTAAAAACAAAGTTCGTGACAGATTCTTGGCGATATTACAATTGGAAAAATGTGGTGCCATATCCATTTTTGAGGCAATAAAAAATCTTTTTAAAAGCTTAGCAATTCCTCTAAAAAACTGCATAGGTTTTGCATCCGACAACGCTTCGGTGATGGTTGACAAAAATAATAGTGTTAAAGCTTTATTATTAAAAGAAATGCCTCATATATTTACAATGGGTTGTATATGCCATTCAATACACCTTTGCTCATCTTCCGCATCAAAAATGTTACCAAGAAACGCAGAAACTTTGCTAAGAAATATATATTTCTACTTTTCACACAGTGCTAAGAGGCAATTGGAGTTTAAGTAGTTTCAAGAGGCATCATCATCAAACACAAGGTGGTTATCTTTAGAAAACGTGGTAACCAGAGTTTTGGAGCAGTCGACATCACTGCAACACTTTTTTTTAAGCGAGAAATACCATGTTTCTACAAAAGCAAATTCTGATTTAGCATTGAATATTCAAGATGAGTTTAATGATTCCAACAAATTTTATTAATTGTTTTTAAATTATGTACTTAAGTTAACAAACAAATTAAATTTAGAATTTAAAGCTGAGACAGTGAAAATTCACGTATTGCTTCCACACGTTAGGGCATTTTTTAAAACAATTGTAACAAATTTTATAAAAAAAGAATTTTGTACTTTTGACGTAAACTTAGAAAACATTAATTATTTTAAGGAACCTAAAGATATATATGGGCCAAAAGCAGAATTGTTTTGAACTTCTCAAAACTTCTCCGAAAATGAAAAAATTGCTTACAAAAATATTTGTAAGAATTATTATATTACATTATGTAAAGAAATTCGCAAGCGGATAAATTTTAAGGATCCAGTTTTGGAGGCAATTACAGGTATAAATCCTAGCTCCTTAACTGCATCGTTGGTAACTATAGCATCTTGCCTTCCAAATTTTATTGGCGAAAGTGATATCGAAGAACTAGATTTTGGGTGGCGAATCCTCATAAATTCTGATTTTATTTCAAAGGATTTAGAATTTGAAGAATTTTGGTCTGCAGTATTTAAAATGAAAAACGCTTTCAACGACGCTATGTTTCCACTTACATAGTATATCTATATTGTTGCCTACTTTTTTTACTCTGCCACACAGCAGTGCAACGGCAGAGAAAATATTTTCACAACTGTCTCTCATTAAAGATAAAAACGAAATTGCTTATGTACTGAAACTGTAAATGCTATTATGACTGCAAAAGAATTGTTGGTTGATTCTTATTCAAATACTTGGAAGCCATAAAAAAGTATTTTAAGTGCCTATAGGTGTTTATTAGCATAAATGCTGTATAGGTGTTAAGTTGAAGTCTTTTTTATTAATTTTTTAATTTAATTTAGATACAGGTACCTATACATTT
This sequence comes from Anomoia purmunda, assembly GCA_951828415.1. Classification (NCBI taxonomy): domain Eukaryota; kingdom Metazoa; phylum Arthropoda; class Insecta; order Diptera; family Tephritidae; genus Anomoia; species Anomoia purmunda. Next base: position 68,768,549 of record OX639998.1, on the reverse strand, counting down.
TTTTTTTTTTTGAAAATGCAAAATACATATTAATTTTAATAATTGAATTAAATACATTGAAAAAAATATAAACCTATTGTCTTTTTCATAGTTTATTTGACTAATTACTCAAAATATTGTTAAAAACTACTGTTTTTATCAAAAAGCTACTATTATTTGAAAAAACTACTATTTATTTTACATCATGCTACTTTTGAGATACAAAAACGACAGCACTGCTCCTCGTTCGCTAAAAAACGTAGATTACAAAGAAGTTACACGGCGTTTCGTTACCTGTGACAAGAACTCTCGTCCAATTCACCACACACAGAAAGCAATTGGTCAAATTAGTTCTGGTATGATGAATTGTGCGAGATTTTCTCTTAGAGGAACGGTGGGGTGGGATGCAACTTCTTTGTAATCACGTTCTTTTTCTATGTTCTGTGAAAAGCTTTGTTAATTTTAGCGGATGTGGTTTGCCCGTGACTTTCATTCCGGTAATCCAAGACTAGGTTAGGTGTCAAAGTCCACGCATGCACTCTTAAAATCCGATAATATGTATATATTTTATTATATTTGCTTAAATAAAAACAATACAATGCTACGAACTACTCATTCGCATATATTTCAATTCGTCTTCCGCAAGACAGAAAAGAATGTTGAAGATAGTTACCAGAATACATATTGGTCTTACAAAAGATTTTTGTCTTTCGAAAGACTGTGGCGGGTTGAAAGGCAGTTGTAAGAACTGGCCTGTAAAAATACATCCGCGACTAATTTAGACAACAAAGCGAACAAAGACTGAAACTTAAAACAATTTGGAACACAAGCAGCTTGTGCTGAAATTAAAATATGTACTGCCGTTTAGTCTAGTTAAGTCTTTACTTTTAATCAGTGCACCACACGTCTCTAGCGAAAGCCTATTTCTGAATTTAATTAAATAGTGCAAAATATATTAAATCGTTCAATTAATTTTTCAACTTCCATCCCTAATTCTGATTTTGATAGGTTCTCAAATCTTCTTGTTTCTGAACTTATATTTTTAGCTTTTTATATTCAAGATTAGGGAAATAATTGCATAACGATTGGTAAAACGCTTTTTGAATTTCCGGAAATTTCTTCTTTTTGAGTAGAATTGCAGAAGTTTAATAATTTCGCTTAATCTTATTCTTAATTGTAGAAGCAGAATATAACGAATATGCGTTTAATACGAAACAGTAGAAAAAAAGTACAATTGTACCTAAGAATGTACATATGTACATCCCTACACTCAGAGGCTTACCTGACAAAGGATAACTACAATGGGCATTAGAAACCAGAAAAAACCATTTTCTAATGTTTGCTGCGTAATGTACTGGGATATGAGCCGGCACAAGGCTCAATCAAAATACTGGGCCAATGCGATTCCCATTTATGCCTATATACTTATGTGCATATGCATGTGCGTGCATATGTACATACATATATTTATATCATAGCATAGTATATTTATATATTCAAATTTAAATGGGAGTTATATACCCTCACGTTCGTCCGAAATACAAATGTACATACATATGTATGTACATATGTATGTATGTAGACTTGCGATTGCGAATACATGCATATGTGTGTAAATAGAAATGTGGTTCAATTTTTGAAGATTCTAGCCTTGTCCAGTAGCCACCAGCCTAAAGGGGAACAAATGTACATATGTACATAAATGTCTCATTACATGTACATGTATGCTGGTATGTACATACATATATGGAGAAGAACAAATAAATCGGATTGTTGTTGAATATTTAAACTTGAGCTTGCACGTATACCGATGCGTTCTGTGAAATCAACCCGCATATACTTACATATATACATACATCCATGCATACATAAGTACATATGTAAAAACTTTCTCACCTTATTCAATACTCCTTTGTTTTTGTCAAATGCGCTTGCCCGAGAGCAGCGCATTTTCTCATTCGCTTTTCTCATTTCTCCGCTCTCTCCCGCTGCATCGGTTTTATGTTTTAAGGGAAATCTGCGATAATTTTTTGGCTTCGGCGTATTGCTAATAGACTTAAAGAGGAATCATTGGAAATTTCACTTGGAAACCCATAGATATGGCATAGATAGGAGTTTGCCATATCTAATATTTCAGTATTTAATTCGCTTGCTCTCCTAACGGAAGACCGACCAACGAATACAACCAATTTTATAACGAGAACTTCTACATACCGTCGACTTGGCCGTCGTTAATACGCACCTTTAATGTTCTTGTTCTCGAATAACCAGAAAAAAAAAATCATTTTAGTGGCTGTAAAGAAAAATTGTTTTGAAGAAGATAGAAGAACGCTTGGTCGGAATAAAAAATTATAAAAATATTTAAACACAAGTGCGTACATCCATATGCTTGTAAATGGAAATTCTATGTTGCAAAAGTGTAGTAGTTGAATTAAACCGAAAATATATGTACATATGTATGTATGTAGAAGTGCATAAGAATTGTTTAAAAAGTTATATATATATAAACATACATATATACATACATACATACATATGTACATACATACATACATACTACCTTTAAAAGGTATCTACAAATGTACATGTAATTATTTGGATATTCAAAACGTATTTGTTAAAGCAGTTCTTCAAATGAAAAATAAATTAAAAAATAGCAATACTGCGTAAGTGAATATTACACCGAAACATTAAAACGGATAAAAAAACAGCGACTCTGAAAAGGAACAAGTAAAGGTAAAATATATAGAAATATTCGTTTGATTTAATGCGATTCGTTCTGAGACATAATTCAATGATTGAATGACAAATAAATGAATGCTAATTTTTTCAAATTTATTATAGCATAGGAATGTGAGGTATGCAAAGTATTGTCATAAGAAATAAAAAAACGGGATATCAAAAGCCAAACGAATTTAAATAAGTACATGGCGAACTTGACAAAAGAGAGAACAAGAAAATAATAATAAGGGGGGGTTAGCCGAAAAGAAAGATTTAAAAATGAGAAGCCAATTCGAAGTGGTTGCTGCTTGGGCAAGTGTCTGATCGTATGGTAGAGCCGCTATAGTTTGGTGAAATGCTATATTTATAATATGTTTGCTAAGCTTTCGAGGATCGTAATTACCAAGAAAGGACGTATGTGATTTGAAGGAATTTTACAAAACCGTTTTAAAAAAAGTCCACATTTATGCATGTGCTAAAAACGGGGAGCGAGGTGTGTACCCAGCTAATTGAAAAATGTCTACAATATAACGGTTCATAGACAAGGAATAACAAGTGTTTCCTTTGATTTATGTAGATTTTTGCCAACGGATTAAAAATCAACCAACAAGTGCTTAGATGTCTTCGTTTTGTAAGTTTTTCTTATTGATTATATGTACATACATACATATGTATGTATATAGATGTATACATTTAAGTACATATTACACCACACACAAAGTTCAACTGTATAAGCGACACAGTAGAGATAGCAGAAGCGATACATACTACATATGTATGTACATATGTACTTTTACACGCACAACATGTAGGTATGTATGTATTAGTCTTATTTGACATAGGTTAACCCACAATTTAGTCTCTTTATTTTGTTTTATGAATTCTATATACATATGTATGTATGTATGTATATGTATATGAAGTACCCATGCGCAATGCACACATTACTAACTGCACATAGAACCTTAGATATGTATATACAGGGTATGTTGTACATGCAACAGTTGTTGGCTGTTTTGTTATTGATTTTTCGGATTCCTTATGGCTTCAAGTAATAGACACCCCTTTGGCTGTAACTTCAGTTGGAATAACTGGGAAAACACATCCATATGTAGGTGCGAAGCCGCTTTCATTTTTGGGGTTAATTTCAATTTCTTGGAAAATTCCAGCTAATCAAAAATGACTACTTCTTTGCTTATGATATTTTTGTTTTTCGTACTTGGGATTTCTGTCATATATACATATACCTATACATACATACATAAATACATGCATACGTGTACGAATATACTATACATATGTATGTACATATGTATTTTTGAATTTATTTGCTATGGACTGTCGCATAGCGTGCATATATCTACTCCACCCAGTATTCGCTTAATAAAACACGCATATGTATATGTACATACATACATACATAGTATATAGGAAAAGGAAAGTTATAGTGACTTTTAATTACAAATTAATTTAAAAAGCAGGTTAAAAAATTGCTAGTCAACTAAGAAAAGATACAACGGATAAAATTTCTGTAATGTAATTTTTATCGGTAAAACAGCGCTCAATCGAGTGAACACAGACCAACAGTGCCGCAGCACAAATACTTCAGCCATATAAGTACATATGTACATACATATGTACATACAAATGGGCGATTTTTTAAAATTTAATTGGCGCTATAACCACTTAAACGATTTTGGTCGAACTTCTCCTACAATTTGTGGTGTGCGTCTTGATGTTGTAACACAAATTGAGGGACCTTCTGTTTTACGCCGACTCCGAACGGCAAATAATGTTTGTGAGAAGTTTTTTTCATAGCAGAAATGCACTCGGAGGTTTGAATTTGAACCAGAACCCACCGAAAGAAGCGCGCAAATACTACACACTTGGCTACGACGGCCGCCTAACGCCTGGAAGAATGGCAGTAAAGAAGAAAATATGTAAAAACAGCTGCTATTAATGCTACGGCATGTTTTCTACATAAACATATAATAATTTCTAACTGTAAAATTATATGGAGTGCTCGTGTAAAAATCCAGTAAAAGTTATCCAGTAATATTATTGTCTGGACACTGTCAACATCAGATGAGATGGAGTGTTCGCGAGTAAGATTATCTGAAAGTATTTGGACCTTTACGTCAGTTAGCAAAGCAGAGAAACAACTGGCGCGCTATGTTGACATCGGCCAAAATTGCCTAGGCGGTAGTAGCGCCAATTTAGAAGAAAAAGAAGTTGTTGCAAGCAAAAATTTTTTCAGCAAGAATTTGCAAATTCCCCTCCAAAAGAACTGCCACTAAACTCTCTAAATTTCCTCTAATTCGCAAGTTTCTTGGATACATGAACACCAAAACTTGATGGTTCGTATCATATGTTACAACCTATCTGCGACATGAACAAACTAATTCTTAACATACGTATATGCACACACTCTAGGTTTCACGGCGCGCATCGCTATAAACCCTCTCTTGAGCGAAAAGAATCGTTTGGTACTCTTATTTTAATATTTCATATAGCTTGTGTATAATTTAATTAAATTCGATATTGCAAGCAGGTGATAACCCTCATAAAAGTTTTCTTCGAATCTTCCTGGCGAGACGAGCCGCTTGCCATCCATATTTTTATATTTCTTATAACTTGTGAAACTGAGTCAGCAGGTTGGACGTAACAGCTCAGACAAAAGCTAAAAGCGCGAACAACTCAAAAGTTACGTCCAAGGGTTGCGCGTGGCCTGAGTCGGCAAGTGCCTGTGTTCTCACCATCAGCTACTGCAAAGCACTGGATCTGTTAGCGCTGTGTCGGCAGCATCATCGACGGCGTTCTCAACAGCGGGTAGCTTCAGATAGCACAAGTTATGCTTATTTTTGTATTAGCAAGTTAGTTACGTACAGGTACTCCAGACTACAGCCAGATGCTGTCGAAATAAATAAATACGAATGTCAACCAAGTATGCACACTTTTATTTGGCCCCCATCGTGGGGTTGTGCATTTTAAGAAGTATTTGTCGCTCGAGTTAATTTTAAATTAATAAATAAAATTTTAACGTGATTTTCATTGAAGTTAAAGAAAAATAATTCGTCACGTTTCGCTTTTGGTAGTCTTCATTAGCTTCGCGCATCTTCATCAAACACATTGTCATTGCTGGAGGATTGCATCATTGGATACCACTGTCTGCATATTTTTGCAACCCCATTTTTTCTCAACAAATTGTCGAAGGTCGGAGAAAAGCCAGCCGATCAGGTGCAAGTGTCGATACAAGAATTGTTAAATCTTAACAGGGAGTATAGATACGACCATCCAAAAACTACTAATACTATGGAATTACTGTATGTGGGCGACTCGATTTTCGATTTTTGAATAAAAGAAGTTTCCAACATTTAAAAGGTTTACATTTAATGAATATCGGTTAAATGGTTTTTAAACAAATGTAAATATTTGTAGTTAAATTTCCTAATTGGTTCCCCGATATACATATGTATCACACTAAGTAACACTCAACAGATCTCTTTGACTTAGTTTCTGTTTTTAATAATATCGACCTATAGAGCGGACAGACATGAACGACACACAGCTATCACAGGTGGTAAAAGCAGCCGTCTCTGTCGCTTTAATAATGCAGAGACGGGAGTTTGAAGGCAGCCTTAGGGTCATGCAGGACCAAATAGTAAATTTATCTCAAAAACCAGTAGTTGTAAAGTATGAGAAAAATTGTACTGTATCGGGTAGAACCTGCGAAGAAGCACTGGACGTGGTGAAGTCTTTGCAGGAATTTTCAGGACAACCTGAGTTTTATGTGTCGTGGCGTGAGGCGGCACATAATGAATATGAGATTTTCAAGGGCTACGATGGTAGCTCACGGCACTGTCAAGTCGTTACCATTTTATAAGAAACAAAATCCGTGGAACTGCCGATGCATTTCTGTCATCCTTTAGTACGGTCCTTAATTTTGTGGCTATTATAGCCCGCCTGGATTTCACATATGCCGACAATCGACCAATCTACTTACTTGAGCAGAACTTTCTACGCTTAGACAGGGCTCTTCTAGCGTACTAGAGGTAAAAACAATTATCGTTTCTCGCCAACAAAACAAAAATGTCATACGAAAGGAATATTGCAGACGGTATTAACGACCAAAAGCGCTCAGAGTTTTTATTTCTAGGCTCTGAAAACCGCTATGTAATATTCTTTTGGCATCGAAACCTGGTGACCCTGGTAGGGTAGACCCGCAACCTCGGCAAGAACCCCTCGTCAATTTTCAAAGGAAATAGGAATGGGCAATTTCAAAAACGCTAGGCATACTCCGACCGGCGAACAGCACCAAAATTAAAACGTGTGAATAATTTTAACCAAAATTACAGTAAAGAAACATACTCAGAATGATACGAAGAGCCAGTAGTCGAGGATATGGAAGCAGGTTTTGAATTTTTTAGAGCAAGGGATCTCTTAAACACTAGGTGGACAGGAGGTAAGACTTCTTGTCTCGATTTATCAAATAGGATCCATGCCAATTTCAAGCAGATCCGACTGAGGAGCTGCCCTACAACACAAATGTAGTGGCTACAATCCGTACTAGAGATAGTGTACCAACGTATGAAAAATTCTATCCATACCCTTTAGGTGTTGCGGATTTTGTAAAATCTGAAATTACAGAGTTACTAAGAATGGTATAATACGCGTCGAGTCACCTAAAAAGGCTTCGTCGATAAAAAAGGTTTCGACGAAAACATAGTGAAAAAAGAATGGTAATGGATTTTAGAAAACTTAATGAAAACACAATTGGGGAATTGGGTACAACGTAGGGCTTACTTACTTACTTACTTAATTGGCGGTATAACCGCTTAAGCGATTTCGGCCGAACTTCTCTTACAATTTGTGGTGTGCGTCTTGATGTTGTAACACAAATTGAGGGATCTACAGTTTTACGCCGAATCCGAACGGCGAATGTTTTTGTGAGAAGTTTTTCCATGGCAGAAATTCACTCAGAGGTTTGCCGTTGCCTGCCGAGGGGCGACCGCTATAAGAAAAAACTTTTTCTATAATTTTTGGATGTTACTTGCCCCGAGCTGGATTCGAACCTAGGACCCGCCGAATGAGCGCGCTTACGCTACACACTCGGCTACGGCGGCCGCGTAGGGCTTATTTTATGAAATATTGGGAAGACCCAGCTATTTACAACCCTAGACCTTAAGTCCGGGTTCCAACAAATTGAGCTCGTCGAGCGAGTTCGGGAGAAAACTGTATTCTCGGTATGTAATGCCAAATACGAATTCTATCCTCTTCCTTTTGACGTAAAGAATGCACCTGGCATTTTTCAAAGGGCAATCGATGACGTCCTTAGGGAGCATGGTAAAAAGAATACAGAAGGTGACGCAGATTGTTGTACCGCTAACCCTCTCTTGGAAATTTCGACAGAATTTCTACGTCACAACAGATTTTGTTTACATTTATGTATGTAAACTCGCAATCGTGTATATTCCTTCCAACGTGTTTGCTCTCATTTCTCTCCACCGGCAAATCTGGTGTGACGTCAACGCCAAGTTACTCTCGGAATTTCTGATCAATCAGCGGAATCTTGTATTCTATCATTCTTGCTTAGGGAGCATATTGGCAAATACTGCTTAGTTTATATTGACGACGTCATCATTTTCTCTCAAGTTAACTAAAGACTACTAAATATGCTACAAACATTGTTGGTCCAAACGAACAAATGGAAACCATCGCACAGGAGCACAATAGAGCTCGCCGTGCATCACACGAAAATGTAAAGCAAATTCTGAATGACTGTTTTGTGCAAGAATGGAGAAAAAAGCTAGGGAGGTAGCATACAACTTTAGAATTTGGGTAAAGGCTAACTACGTTAGACACCTAATAAAGCATCCGGTAGGAAAAACACCCGATCTTCTTTATTACATGCGCGGATAAGCTATCAAAATTTGAACTAGTACAACCTATTCCCTCGTGAACCATAATCGATATTAAACCGCGCATGCTGCAATTTTTCAACATGTTCGCAGGAACCAGTAGGTACTATATTCTGCGATAATGAAAAATCGCTAAAGTCAAATACAATAAGAGCTTGTTTTAGAGACTTTTTCAACATAGAAATCGTAAACGCACCGCCTCTGGAAAGATTGCTGTGAGAAATTGCTAGATGCTTGAAACTAGAAAAAGGAATTGAGGACACTACGGATTTAATTTTACTTGCAACAATCGAGTATAACAAAAACATTAACTAAGTAATAGGCGAAAAGCTTTAGATATTTTTCATTCACGCGTAGGACAAATCGGAGAACCCTAAAAGAAAATTGAAAAGGTTCAAGAAGCAGTGCCAAAAATTCATAATAAGAACAGGGCAGCAAAATAGATAACATTTTATTATCAATTGCCCTAGCGCAACTAGGATTACTGAATCCCGTTATATTGGAAAGAAAGAAGAAAAAACTTTTTCTATAATTTTTGGATGTTACTTGCCCCGAGCTGGATTCGAACCTAGGACCCGCCGAATGAGCGCGCTTACGCTACACACTCGGCTACGGCGGCCGCGTAGGGCTTATTTTATGAAATATTGGGAAGACCCAGCTATTTACAACCCTAGACCTTAAGTCCGGGTTCCAACAAATTGAGCTCGTCGAGCGAGTTCGGGAGAAAACTGTATTCTCGGTATGTAATGCCAAATACGAATTCTATCCTCTTCCTTTTGACGTAAAGAATGCACCTGGCATTTTTCAAAGGGCAATCGATGACGTCCTTAGGGAGCATGGTAAAAAGAATACAGAAGGTGACGCAGATTGTTGTACCGCTAACCCTCTCTTGGAAATTTCGACAGAATTTCTACGTCACAACAGATTTTGTTTACATTTATGTATGTAAACTCGCAATCGTGTATATTCCTTCCAACGTGTTTGCTCTCATTTCTCTCCACCGGCAAATCTGGTGTGACGTCAACGCCAAGTTACTCTCGGAATTTCTGATCAATCAGCGGAATCTTGTATTCTATCATTCTTGCTTAGGGAGCATATTGGCAAATACTGCTTAGTTTATATTGACGACGTCATCATTTTCTCTCAAGTTAACTAAAGACTACTAAATATGCTACAAACATTGTTGGTCCAAACGAACAAATGGAAACCATCGCACAGGAGCACAATAGAGCTCGCCGTGCATCACACGAAAATGTAAAGCAAATTCTGAATGACTGTTTTGTGCAAGAATGGAGAAAAAAGCTAGGGAGGTAGCATACAACTTTAGAATTTGGGTAAAGGCTAACTACGTTAGACACCTAATAAAGCATCCGGTAGGAAAAACACCCGATCTTCTTTATTACATGCGCGGATAAGCTATCAAAATTTGAACTAGTACAACCTATTCCCTCGTGAACCATAATCGATATTAAACCGCGCATGCTGCAATTTTTCAACATGTTCGCAGGAACCAGTAGGTACTATATTCTGCGATAATGAAAAATCGCTAAAGTCAAATACAATAAGAGCTTGTTTTAGAGACTTTTTCAACATAGAAATCGTAAACGCACCGCCTCTGGAAAGATTGCTGTGAGAAATTGCTAGATGCTTGAAACTAGAAAAAGGAATTGAGGACACTACGGATTTAATTTTACTTGCAACAATCGAGTATAACAAAAACATTAACTAAGTAATAGGCGAAAAGCTTTAGATATTTTTCATTCACGCGTAGGACAAATCGGAGAACCCTAAAAGAAAATTGAAAAGGTTCAAGAAGCAGTGCCAAAAATTCATAATAAGAACAGGGCAGCAAAATAGATAACATTTTATTATCAATTGCCCTAGCGCAACTAGGATTACTGAATCCCGTTATATTGGATAACGTCGAAATCGATTCGATTCTGAGAAACGAGTCCCTCAGCAACCTAATTGTAACCGATTTGTTGTTAGTTTCTAAGTTTAAAGTCTTGCATGTTAATATTCTCTTTCATTTCTTAGTTAAGTATCCTAGCCCTAAGCTTGTTTGTAAAAAAATACTATACTACCCATAACTCACAACAACAAAAGGCTATCCCTATGAGGTAACGCAGTAGCAGTATGTGGTAAAGACATCTACTCCCTAGACGGCTACGGCCACAGGTACGACTATGTAATTTTGCAGAAAATCAAATGTCCCGTCTTGAGCTCAGCAGCTGGTAGATAGTACTACAGCGAGATGCAAAACACCATTTGGTCAACTAGATCCAGTGCAAGAAATTGATGATTGAAACATCTGACAATGAGACTATTCCACTGAAAAGAGGTACTTACCTTCTGACCTTTTCGGGTGAGGCTAGCGTGAATGGAACGATATTCCTCAATCAAAACGATTGGACATGATAAGCATATTTTACTTATAAGTTTTTGCATTATGATGAAAACAATTCAACACCTGAATTCTGATTTCGGCGTTGTACGAGGGATATGTGAAGACTGGGTCCAACCTGGCCAAGAATTTCGTCCGTGACTTATCCATGATGTATGTATGTATGTGTGTACATAACAAATGAGCCAAATTTCAAACTTAACTTTTCGAGTTTATGTCAAAAAAAGGCGATTCAGACCATCAAAGCAGTTTATAATCAATTGTGGTATCCGCACCGAGCTCGCATGTTCTGCTTTTGTAAATTCTGCGTCAAGTAATAATGTGTCTTGGTGCCTACCCGCCAAGCCGAAAAAGTCATGAATGTTTAGCAAATGCCGAGTTAACAACTAACGCACAGTCGCCAAAATAAACAAATTTATAAACAAAAATACACCATTATACATATCTCTGCCGACAATTAATAACTGCGCAAAAATTTAGTTTAATAGGTTGCGCATACTTGGCTGTCTTATATAAGTAGAAAAACAAAACTTTGCAATCGCAGCGTACAATAACGGCAGAATATTGAGCGCAGCGACAGAATCGAAATATTATATTTAACGCAGACATATCAGCGGAAGCGCTTGGCAGCAACAAGCAACAGAGCAGCACAATATCGTGGGAATCGCCAGGTCAGCAATTAAGAGTCACACGTGAGGTGTTGGTAGTTAGGGAGTTAGACATTCAGGTGCAGTCACCGCAATATTCAGTCATAGTAACTCGCTCGGCACTTACGGCTGCCCTTGAATAGCAAGGGAAATAAAAGATTATTATAATAAATTAATATTGTTTTATTTACTTATACTATAGTTACGGCGAGAAGATATCCTGAAGCTAAAAGCGGGACAGAAATCCTAGCAAACCACAAACTAATGCAAATACACAGCAAATTAATTATAAAATAACTGTATTGTACTATTCCTTTCAATGAAAATTTAAAACGAGAGTTTAAAAAACTATTTTGGCTTTTTTGTTGCAGCTACACATTTCTTGATTAAAATAGCTCAAGTAAGTATACAATCGTATTTATGTACATACTTAAGCATTTTAGCGTATAGAATAAAAACTCAACTATTAAATAGTCGTATAATTATTATTAGATTTTAGTACTATATCAGAATTTGAAAGGCGTGAAATTCGTTACAATTCATATTAAAACTAATTTTCGTACATAAAATCGCCTTCACCGTTTCAGTAGCTATTTGCGTTTTTCCTATTTTATAATTGGAAACAATTTATCTACCAAAGCATTAGACGATTTTGATTAAATTAGTCAAATATTTCAGTGCGTTTTTGGTCAGCCAATAAATTTTTATATTTCCATTCAATTCCATCAATATCCATTACTTTATTTTCAAAGAACATAATAAAAATCATCTATAAGGAAATTTTCATTTATTTTCAAATCTGTTTCTTTTTTAAGAAATGCATGACCACGATGGAACATTTTCCATCCGCCACAATTTCTGCACTACTAACTTTTATATCATGAATGATTTCGAATTAATTCTTTTGAATGTTGCAACTGAACATTGTATTCGCATACTTCCTGTAATGATTCAAGCTCCAATTAAGTAAATGTTCCTTAAGAATTTGCAAATGGTTCTTCTATTTACAGTAAAAAGTATTTAGCCGAAAACAGAACAATCAACCAAAAAATTACCCGTTTAATATTCTATTTCTGAATTAAGAAAACTATACACAGTTATTCGAAGTCAAAACTAATGAGCTCGATAAGTATAATTATACTTATCAACTCAAGAGTAGCCGCCGGTTTAACAGTAGTGGTAAAGGGCATTGAACATATCGTAAGCACACAAGAAATATGTACATACGTGGTAGTTTGAATGAACAGGGATTAAGTTTTTAATATAAGAGATAAGCAAAATATTCCCCAATTTTAAATTGAGCTGGAGGCCCACCCAATCTATAGCCTAAGATATCTCCTTCACCGGAAGGTCACAGTGGAGGAACCTCATAAGCGTCAAAACCCAGTCCAGTTCCATAATTGCCAGGACTATGGTCACCCACGACGATTTACATACATAAAAGGAATGCGGGGCATCTAAAACGGGCCCTAAGCCAAGAAAATGAAGCAATTGTTCCTAAACCTATCCCAGCCCTAGAAAACGCAAGCACATTGCTCACTACTAGCCTAATTCTGGTACATATGCATAGGTAATAAAAACTTCCTTATGATCAGGTTGGTAGTAGCATTAAATAATTTTATAAAAGCTATGCAAGACCATACGATAGCAACGCAGACTTCGAATCAAGATCTCATAAAGGATCAAAACCTGCTACTATTCAATCTTTCCGTGCATTGAGAAGTTCAATGAAATAATAATCAAAGCTCCAAAACCTTCAAAGCAACTTCGCACATCTCGCAGGCCTAAACTGCAATTTACTAAAATTCCCAGCTTAGTGGACAATAAAATAAAACTGGGAAGAGAATGGCAAAGACTACGCTCACTTATGCTTAAATATGGTGTGAATGCTTGTACAGCAGAGCTTTGTAATTTATTAAAATTTCGCCAAATCTAATTATAAAATAGAAGTATATAAAAAATCTAATTATAAAAAATATAATAGTAATATAGAATATGTACATATGTACGGTGTATTTTTAGACGTGTGTTTTTCAATGGGGCATTACTTTTTTCGGAGTTGGTCTTTTTGACAGTTGTTACATGATTTAACTCAGTTTAGTTTGCCATTTTATAATGAACAGACCCACTCCGGAACAACGTTTGCAAGCCGTGCAAATTTATTACCGAAATAATGGTTCGGTTTTTGTGCGACGCATCGCGCGCTGCGTCCAATATTCGGTCGACTTAATCACCGAGCAGAGTCGGTAATTCGATCAAGCATGGATTGGTTTCCCGAATGAGTCCATCCGAAGAAGAATTAAAGCCGAACGACCACCAAGCATCGCACGTTCGGCGAATGAGCCCAAAACGAGATGTCCACCGAACCCGATTTTTACAAGAAAATTTTGTTAAGCGATGAAGCTCACTTTTGGTTGAATGAGTACGTTAATTAACAAAATTTTCGCATTTGGAGCATTGATAATCCACAAGCCATTATTGAGGCGCCGTTACATCCTCAAAAAGTCACTGTTTGGTGTGCTCTATGAACAGAAAGAATCATTGGTCCACATTTTTTCAAAAATCAAACCGGCCATAATGTTACAATCAATGGGGAATGCTATAGAGAAATGATTAATGACTTAGGTTAGGTTAGTTCCCGCAGTAGGAATTCAGTTAGACATGGTTGAGGAATCCATTGTGATACCACCTGTAATATGTGATTAATGACTTTTTCGCGCCCGAATTGGAGGATGTTATTATGGACGACCTTTGGTTCCAACAAGGCGGCGCTATATGCCATGCAGCCAACGAACCAATCAATTTATAGGAGGAAACTTTTGGTGGGCGCATTATCTCGCGTCTTGGGGCTGTGGCGTTGCCTCTAAGATCGTGCGATTTAACACCGCTTGATTATTTTTTGTGGAGTTTTGTGGAGCTGCTTGTCTACGCAGATAAACCCGAGACGATTGACGCCTTGGAAGAGAATATTCGGCGCGTTATTGCTGACAGCCACGGCGGTCACTTGCCCAAATTTTTTAAAAAAAATAATGGTAAACCCCTATACTTATATTAAACTTAATTCCTCGGTCATGACATTAAATTATATGCGTTTTAGTTCTGTCTAAAGAAACAAGAAAGTGAATTTTAAAGTGCTCATAATTTGCCTTTCGCTGCCATTACACGTATGCCAAAAGCAACTCCGGGTAGCGTACGAACAATGACAATGAAAACAAATCATAGTCGGTATCTAACGGAAGAGCAAAAACTGAAAAATCACTTGAATGTTCTTTGGGAATTGCCAATATTTATATCTTCTATAGTGGCACCACTGGAATATGTTATAAAAAATGTGGATTTGGACAGCACTCTCATGAAGAAAATAGTTTCGTATCTATGTTGGCAGCAGAGAACGTGTATTAAATGAGAAGGCTCATGACCGAATTCCAGTACGAATTGTCAAAAGTCAATAGACCCACTCATGGAAATACATCACATTGCGAGCGAAAAGTTAACAGAGCTGAGCAGAGACAATATTTCTTTTAACAGAGAATAAATTCTAAGAAAGTTGATTGTTCTTGTACCAATTTTAGATTTCGCAATGATATATGTAACTGAATTAAAGGAAAAATTTAAATAGCTATATTTTCATATTTAACGAGAAATTTGGTTTATTTAAATATGTAAATGATAAGATTGAGTCAATTTTGTATGCCAAAACAATTTGGCTCGTTTGCTGTTTTACCAACGGCTTTCACATTTGCATATTGTGTAGTTTTATGGTTTGTTTGAATACGTATATACAATTTAAAAAAAAAAACTTACGAAATTCTTAAGATAAACTACCTAAAATAAAAGAAAAAAATTTGGCTTAAACTAAAATTATTTTTCGAATTCATTAAAAAATTAAAAAAATGTGAAATATTAAAATAGCCACGCATATTCATTCCTTAAAACGATTTTTTATATTATAATAAATATTACTATGAGTTTGCTTCCAATTTAGTATTTCATTTGGTTTCCTATGTTGATTTCCTTTTCCTGTAGATGCGAATTAATATGCGATCTACATATATTACAAATTTGTTCATTTGTATCAAAAATTTGTCTTGGCAAAAATTATTCACGGGAAACTGAATCAATTGTATTCTGTGGTGCAGTTGCTTGAGAGGCGCCGCAATATCCTTTATGCTTTCGTTTTGCGCGAGTTCGGAACCGGGCCACGCGCTTAAATTTGGGTGGAGATTCATTTAGATTTTTACCTTTTTCATACTTCCAGAGAATACTACATGCATAACTATGTCATCAAGTATACAATCATTTGTGCACACATCCATATGTATGCAAATCTATGTACATATGTACATGTGTATATCTAAATACATAAATTCATATGCATCCATGTACATACTTACACACATACATATGTATGTACTTACGTGCATGTGCATAAATTCATCCTTGACCTACGCTAAATCAAAATTAAATCACAGCCCAATCACAACCGCAGCTGCACTTGTGCCGGCGCCGTCGCCAAATATTCTAAAATATCTGAAACTACATTCAACAACAAAAAATTCATTCATAAGGCGTGCGCGTATTCCTAAAATCAAATGCCGTTCATTCATAAGCGCGAGCACTTCATCTCCCCGCGGACGCAAATGTTCCCCTCAACAATCTTGCTAAAATCTTTAATTTTACAAACCATCGACGGCCATTGAAAAGTTTCAACACCGCAATACAGACAATAATGTATTTTCGCAAAGTAGTCTGACAAATTGCTGGCATTTTTCTAGAATATTCTAGAACTTTTGTCCAAATGCGCAACGATTCATTTGCCTACACGTGCACGCGCAATTGGCGAATCGACACAAAAATTGCCGAAAAACAGAAAAGAATATTCTTTTGGTTACCGTTCCATTTCCTCCCTTATCATATCCATTGTTCCATAACTCCTCTTCCGTCTCTACTTGCCCCGCTGACAATCAAAAAACAGAGTTTTTCTCGGGTTACTACTTTTTCTTCTTTGTTTCATTTTTAGTTGGGTTCGTAAATTGCTCTTCTTATTTACGCACACGTTTCTATCAGAGAACGTATATTTACAGAGAAGTAGCATCCCACTTCATTCCTGTTGTCGTTCCGCGTTTTTGGGAAAAGGTCTATTTTTCGTCCAGCTCACCACTCAATAATTTTTCCCCTACAAGGGGCAAAATCTAACATCGGTTGAGCGAAAACAACAATTTTAGAGAAAATTAATGTACGTTATCTGTTATCAGCTACATTATGTGGTTGCAGATGTTTTTTGGCGAAAATTTTCCTATTGTTTTGATAAGGAATTTTCGAAATTCTATTTCCAACATTTAAAAAAAAATATTAAAAATATGTATTCTTCTATAATTTCAATTTTAGTGTTTTATTTTATTCTACTAATATTTTCCATATATAACTTTCAATAAATATTTTAAGTAGTTAAACAAAATCTTCAAAAAACACTAAAGAAATTGCATTTATTGTTTATCATATGTATGCACATGCATGCATTTATTTAACAATGCATATTTAATCGAATTACTTCCATGCAAAAGGGCGCGTATAAGCATATGTGTAGATATGTAAATAGAATAGAAATAATTATGTATGTATGTACATATGTTTGTTCACATGCGCGCACATTCAACCGAACTCTAAGTCTGCGCGCAAAGTTTGACAAAATATCTTATCTCCAGTTGGACTTCAATTTTTACCATGTCAAAAATAACAATGTTCTAATGAAATATTTATACAAATAGTTAAACAAAGCAATAGTTCAACAGGCTATCGTGGTAAAAGTTTAATTTAAATATTAAATTTGTTCGTCAAAGATAGAAATTTATTGATTTGAAAATAAAAACTCTAAAGCCAAATAAGCTGTTTTGTCAAAACTCCACAGAAATAGTTGCCTCTACCCGCAATTCACACGAAAAAGCTGCGTCGCAAAGCCGCCATCATTAATCATGGTTTAGTTGAATTAATTTGTATTTGTGATAGGTAGAAGAAAAAAGTGGAGTATAATACAAATATTGATATACTAGATCGAATAGAGGAATATCTGAAATAAAATACTTACATATAGATACATATGTACATAAGATGACGTTAAGTTATATGCCACAGAATTAAATTTACAGCTAAAATTCTGGTACTTTATACCCCCTCAGGACAAAAATGGTACGGTTTATTTGCAATTTCGGGTTGAAAGTCTTCTGTATAGGTCATTGACCGAGATTGTTGGTTCAGGAAGTAGGAAAAGTAGTATGATTAATTAAAGGTCTCACAAAATACAATTAATTATAGCAATATTTGCGTTTAATTAGACAATTGTAGAAAAATTTGTTAAAAGGTAGTAGATTTTCCACTCCTAAATATATTATTCTGGTACTTGTGCTACATTTGTGATAAGACGTAAGCCCTGACACAAATGCGACCAAAATTTAGACTACATATTGACATACATATATGTAATGTACATATGTATGCAAGTAGGCGTAGCGGTAAGGCGTTTGGTTGCGCCGATTTGGAATAATTAGGGCTTTAAATGACATATAGTATAACAGGATTTCGTGCAAAACACGTTTATAATGATAAGGGGTCGTGCACATATTACGTGACGCAATTTTTGATCATTTCAGACCCCCCACCATGTCACACTTTCAGAAAAATTGTTTTTATTAATCGTAAAATAAAATACAATGTTAATTGATATATGTTATATATTAGGCAAAGGGAAATCACACTTCGTCACAAAACGCAAACCCCGGCCGCCCCCCTATCGCGTTCCTTAATATGTGCACGACCTCTAAGCAAACATAATAGATTAATAATAGATGAATTTCTTCATGAAATATTTTACGGGCACAAGCGGGCCAAAATAATACCTACATTCCCATTTGAAGTTGTGAGCATTTGGACCAAAATTACAAAAATCTTCAATTTATGATTTTTAGATTTTTGTCTTCGTCGCGAAAAATGTGATGGATGAGGGGCGCATGTGTTTGTCGGGAGATGAAATGTTCGCATTTATGAATGAACGGAAATTTGCTTTCAATAATATGCGCGTGCGTTTATGAATGAATTTTTTGTTGCTGTAGGTACTGCGGTTGAAAACAGACACGCTGGCGGAGGGATGAAACAAATGCTGCATATATTTACATAACAATAAATAAATATATGATGATGATAGATATAATGCATATGAATGCATGTGCACTTGTTGACATTTTTTAGTACATATGTACGTACATACATACATGTGCATGAACATGTAAATATATATACATACATACATACATACGTATATTTGGATATTTATATATGTACATATGTACTACATATTATCCATATACAGATGTATTTACATATGTATACTTAGTATGATAACGATTATTAGGCTTATAAAACATATCTATATAACCAAAATACTAGGCTCACTCTTATCATGCACATATTTAAGCAAAGCCAAATTTCACGTCTAATTAAATATTTAGACGTTTATATCAATTTGTCAATATATTGGCAAAATCTAAAATTCGAGCCAAAACAATTAAAATGATCAGAAATCATAGTCTGTTAAACAAATTTTGCCTTCGCTCAGCTCTGTTAACTCGCCACTCTCACAATTTCCCCTGTCGGCCATTAGAATGGTGAGCTGGACGAGAATTATTGATGCATTTTGACAATTCACACCGGCATCCTAACTTAATGCTTCTCTGTCTAATATACGTTCTCTGTTTCTATGATTTGCATAATTAGCCTTTTAAGCAGACTTCATCAAATGTCTGTTGTGGCTTAGCGTGTATAGTCGCCAGCCACAATTATCATATTGCACGTTTGAATTTTCGCCCCATAGTACGAATCCTAGCTTTTTTTCGAGCCATGTCTAATTTGTATGCATTTTTTTAAATTCAATACGATATGTTTATTAACTTTCATAAATTTTTGGAAATCTTTTTTCATTTACATTTCTATTCTGATTTCATTTCTTTACGAATGAATATACAAATTTATTGAAAAGTTTTCATTTATTTAAATAATTTAAATTATTTTATTAAACTATTTTGTTTGTTATTATTTAATATTAAAAAAAAGATTTAAAAAAAATTATCTTAATTAAAATTAAATTTTAATTTTTTCACTTCATCAGTTACTAGAAAAAGAAAATTTTGACATAAATTTTAATAAAAATATCCATTATATTAAATTCGTTTATATTACATTATAAATAAAAATGAAATTTCAATAAAATATTTATTTATTTGCATGATTTTCTCTCTAACTACAAATTCACGCTCTAGCACTGGTAATATGGGTCTCTTCTGTTAAATTAAGTGGGTCTGCTGTGTATAAGTGGTGGAAAAGAAGAGTGTGGTGTGTACAGCAGACCCCCCGGCAGCGGAACGAATCACGGAATGGACTGGGATGAGCCTTTTCTATAATATAGGTTCTCTGGTTTGCGGAGAAACCTATTGACGCGTGAATAGGAAATCCAAATGTACCCTCCACTGATTTAGAATAGTTTTCGAATCGTCTTCATGAGGAATCCATGGTGAAAAGAATACTGAAGGTGGCATAGATTGAATTTCTAGGTTTACAAAAACCGTTTGTGTATGCATACTCGCAATCATGTACATATGTATATTCTTTCCATCGTGTTTAACAATTTTTGTGTGTATTCTTCCTAACATGTATACCAACGTGTTTCCTCTCATTTCTCTCCACCAGTAAATCTGGTGCGACATCGAGGCCAAATTACTCTCCGAATTTCAGATCAATCAGCGCAATCTTGTACTCTATTATTTCTTGAAAAATTTAACAATGCTTTTTGGATGTACTGAGACAAGAAAGCATGTTATAGCTTGAAAGCTGAACTCCAAGCTAGCTTGCCATATAAAGAAATTTTTATTATAAAACCTTCTTAATTGCCTTGGTTGTGCTTCGAACTAATTAATGAAGTTTGTTTACAAATATAATCAACTAGCCTCAATCATTGCTATCGTACAGTCGCAGATTCGGTACAAAAACTGTGACTAAAATAAAATAGTTCCGCAAAACGTTTTAATTTGACAGCACCAATGTACTTCTATAACGGTTTTAAAACATTTACTAAGTCTCGAACAAATATAAAATGAATATTAAATGCAACATGTAAGAGTTTAAGTACGAATATTATGTGTTATGCATGGCAATATGGAAATTTTCGCATGCGCTGAATCTTAATTAAGAACATTCCATTTACATTTGGATCATGTTCTTTGTATTATTTTATAAATAGAAATTTTCTGACACAGACATATCAAACCAACTAAATACGGCAATAAAAACTTATAAACCTTCCCAATAATCTGAACTTTGAAATATAAAAGGTTTGACAAACAACATACATATGTATGTACATACATATATGTATGTATGTATATATATTTGGTTTTAGTTTGCTAATTACGTTTCATTCCGACCAGTCAAATGCAAAACTTTTCAAACTGAAAAAATTGTTAGATGTTTTGTTTGATGAATTAATTTAATAATGTGTTATTTTCAGGGTAAGTTGATCAATTAAAATTTGTGCAACTTTTGTGCACTTTCCGGCCCAACTTTTCGCCAAACTCCTTAACATATTCAGGGCGCATCTATATTTAAGATAAAACAATAACAAACGCACGAAAGGTGACATTAAACAAAATGACAAACAATCAATCAATCAATAAAAAATATCTACATATGTATGTACATGAATATTACCAGAGAACGTATATTAAACATACTTCCAGAGAATACTACATGCATAACTAGGGTCATCAACTAAACAATCATACGGGCACACATCCATATGTTTGCATATCTATGTACATATGTATGTACATGAGTACATATCTGTGGCAACAAATAATAACGGCTTAAGTCGACATAAGTGCTTTTTGATTTTATTACATATTTTAATTCTCCTCTTCATGTTCTAGCACTCAGCCAAATTTTAATTACAAAATGTTATTTTTGAAGAAGTTATACGCATTAACATTTTAACTTAAGTCTTTTTGGAAAATAATACATTAGCCACAACATCTTAATTCCACTTAATTTTTTTTAAAGGTAGTTTAATCAATATTAAAATGTTTGTGCATTAAAACTTATACACACTTAAGTTGAATAACTAACAGCCGATTCAAATTATAGCTCATAAAAAAACAACTTATATTTAACTACTTAAGTTCTTATATTACAACGACCTGCTTTAATTTTGTCTACTTAAGTGAACATACGTTCTTATAACAAAATTTAATTTTAACGATATTTGAAATCTTCATTTTTGCAAAACATCTTAACTCTACTAAGGCTATTATGTTAAAGTGCCGTTGAAATCTAACAGTACTTTAACTGCATGTAGGTTGTTTTTAGTGTGTGCTTACGGAATTTTTTTGCAAACATAAGTTGTTGTGTTCAGTTTGTAGACAGTGCTGGCGCGAGTAGTGTCGTAGAAAAATGGATAATATTTTTAACGAAAGTGTTTCTTCAGAGTTATTGAATGCTTTATTAAGTGATAATACATGTGCTGATAATAATACTGAAATACAAGTTGTATTTATTGATACTTTATGTACTGACAATAATACGAATATCGAGCTCAATACTAATAAAACGGCAAATGCAGCAGTTGCTAATTCTTGTGAAAATGAAGTAGTTGCTGATAACACCGTAGATGAAGATGATGTTGATTATACGGCAGATGAAGACGATATTGATTATACGGCAGATGAAGATGATGTTGATCAGAATTCAATTTTAAGTGATACTAACCATGATATTGTAAATAGGTTTGTGATCTTACACATTTATTGCTTAAAATTATGTATTAAAAATTTAAATTTAGGAAAACACATCAAGCGTTGCGAATAATGCAGTATCGTCAAGGAAACTTGCAAAGCAGCTGAGAAACGAGGGGAAATCTTACATTTCAAAGTCCGGCAAATTAATTTCCGCGCGGGTATTGCGTAAATTGGAAGCTTGCAGGAAAAACTGGGCTTCTAAAATATCTTATGACCAGCAAAAAGAAATACATAAGGCTTATTGGACACACGGGTCATATCGTTTGCGCAGAGCAGCTGTTGCTGCGTTGATTGAACTGCAGACTACTAAAACTATTAAGCGGTTTAAGTCTGCTGTAAATCCAAGAAGAAGAGATTATTCTTACTACTATTTTTTAGAAGTGAATACTGAAAAAATATCAGTATACCAAAAATGCTTTAGATTTACTTTGTGCGAGTCAGAACAGTTCATAAAATCAGTTGTTAAAGCAAAAATTGAGGGAACTGGATTTACAGATATGCGTGGGAGACACAAAAATGCCAGAAAATTATCATCTAATAAGCAAAACGAAATTATTGTATTCATTAACAGTTTTCCATCATACGAGTCGCACTATAGTCGTCGTGATACATCATTACGCTACCTTCCAAGTGATCTATCGGTGGCAGCAATGCATCGCTTATATTGCGAGAAATACGACCATTCTGTGGCGTTAACAACATTTTCGAGGCTGTTTAATCAAATGGGATTGAAATTTAAAAACCCAAGCTTGATACTTGCCACAAATGCGACTTACTTGAACATAAGGTAACAGTTGCTACACCTGAAGAGGTTGATTCTCTAAAAGCAGAACAAGCACATCATCTTAGTGAAGCACAACAAGCATATGACGCGAAGAAAGTTGATACGGCAAAAGCTACTCGTATGAAGGATGCTTCACTTAAGTTGTTTTGTTTTGATCTTCAGCAATGCCTGCCAACACCAATGTTGAGGACTTCCTTGTCTTTTTACAAACGACCATTATGGACATTCAATTTAACTGTTCATGATCTTGAGACCAATCAAGCAATATGTTATATGTGGCATGAAGCTCTAGCAAAAAGAGGAGGAAATGAGATTGCTTCCTGTGTTTTTAACCATCTTCAAAATATGGACTCTAATACAAAACACGTAGTTTTTTATAGTGATTGCTGTCCAGGTCAAAATAAAAATAGTTACGTTGCAACAATGTTTGGAATTTTTGCGCAAATGGACAGCAATATAACTACTATAGATCACAAATTCTTAGTGCCTGGTCACACTCACATGGAGTGTGATAGCGACCATGCACTAATCGAAAAAAAGAAGAAAAAAACATTAATAAAAATACACCATCCTCGTGATTGGTTTCAATTTGTTCGATCCGTTGGATGGAAAACCCCGTTTTTAGTTATCGAAATGCAGCAAAGCAATATTTATGATTTTGGAAACGCTGCTAAACAGTTATTTACTTGGCGGAAAATTGACGATGTCGGAAAAAAATATAATTGGAATGAGATCAAGTGGTTTAGATTTACAAAAGACTTTGGGAAAGTTTATTCCAAAAAATCGCTCAATGAAGAAGAACCATTCCATTTTATAAATATAGTAAAGCGGGGCACCAATAGGGTGAATATTAAAGATTTAAAACTATGTTATGAGTCCCCAATACTAATTAACGAAAACAAAAAAAAAGATTTATTAGATATGCTACCGTTAGTTGATGAAATATATAGAGAGTTCTATATAAATTTAAGTACAGTGAAATCGCTAGATTTTCACCCTGATCTAACTGAAAATGATGAAAATGATGAGTAATTTCTTATATATGGTAATATAATTATTAATAATTAATAATAATTATGTATATCGAAATGTGGATTAATTTTAATTTAACTTATTATTTTATAAAAACTGTGTTTTTTATGGATTATTTTTTTGTTTGATTCTTATATTTCTAATAAAGCTTAAAAAATCATCTTATCTCATGTCTACCGCATTTTTTAATTCAACCTAAAGCACTTATTTGGACTTACTGCCAGTACCAATTATTTTTCGTTTCAATATAGTTGCTTAAGTTAAGTTAGGTTTATATTTTTCAGCCAATGAATTTATTCATAATATCTTAAGTACAAAACATCGAATATTTAATAATAAAACAGTTTTTTTTTAAATTATTAACAGTTTTGTTCTAAATAAATGTGTATCTTTATCTGTGGCTAAACATTTTATATGAAAACCAAACAAAATTTATTTGACACAAAACCTTTATTATCTCAAAACTCACTTTTTAGACATAATCTGTTATGATTAGTTGCCACAGATATATCTAAATAAATAAATTCATATGAATCCATGTACATCCATACACATATATGTATGTACTTACGTGCATTTGCATAAATTCAAACTTGACCTTCGCTAAATCTACATAAAATCACAGCGCAATCACAACCGCAGCTGCACTAGAGCCTGCGTCGGCGCCAAATATTCTAAAATATCTGAAACTACATA
This sequence comes from Anomoia purmunda, assembly GCA_951828415.1. Taxonomy (NCBI): domain Eukaryota; kingdom Metazoa; phylum Arthropoda; class Insecta; order Diptera; family Tephritidae; genus Anomoia; species Anomoia purmunda. Next base: position 68,743,533 of record OX639998.1, on the reverse strand, counting down.
CAACAACAAGAAATTCATTCATAATCGCGTGCGCGTATTCCTGAAAACAAATGCCGTTCATTCATAAATTCATAAGCGCAAGCTTATACTTCTCCGGAAGTATGAAAATAAGTAAAAGTAAATCAATCGCCACCCAAATTTAAGCGCGGGCCCCGTCCCGAACTCGCTCGAAACGAAAGCATAAAGAATATTGCGGCGTCTCTTGAAGCAACTGCACCACAGAATACAATTGGTTTGCTTAAACTTAATCGCTACTTGATTCAGTTTCCCGTGAATAATTTTTGCCTAGACAAATTTTTGATACAAATGAACAAATTTGTAATATCGTATGTAGATCGCATATTATTTCGCATCTACAGAAAAAGGAAATCAACATAGGAAACCAAATGAAATATTAAATTGGGATCACACTCATAGTAATATTTATTATATTATAAAAAATCATTTTAAAGAATGAATAGTCTTGGATATTTTAATATTTCACATTTTTTAATTTTTTAATAAATTCAACAAATAATTTTAGTTTAAGCCAAATTTTTTCTTTTATTTTAAGTTGTTTATTTTAAGAATTTTTAAAGCTTTTTCCTCTTATATTAAATTGTATATTTGTTTTCAAACAAACCATAAAACTATGCAATATGCAAATGTGAAATGCCGTCGGTAAAACAGCAAATGAGCCAAGTTGTTTTGGCATACAAAATTGACTCAATCTCATCATTTACATATTTAAATAAACCAAATTTCTCGTTAAATATGAAAATATAGCTATTTAAATTTTTCCTTTGATTCAGTTACATATATCATTGCGAAATCTAAAATTGGTACAAGAACAATCAACTTTCTTAGAATTTATTCTCTGTTAAAAGAAATAATGTCTCTGCTCAGCTCTTTTAACTTGCCGCTCGCAATGTGGTGTATTTCCATGAGTGGGTCTATTGAAGATTTTTCGACTTTTGACAATTCGCACTGAAATTCGGTCATGAGCCTTCGGATTTAATATACGTTTTCTGGCAAACACGCATGCTATCCTTTACAGCTATCTGCTGGGAAGAAAAGTTAGAGTTAGACAGAAAACGTTTACAACAGAACGCTATGCTTTATATGCAGGTGTACCTCAAACAATTATGCTAGGCCCTATAATATATATTATATACACCAGTGACTAGCCAACTGACAATTCCTTAACTTTACCAACATTTGCTGATGACATTTCTATCGTCAGCCCTAGGCTAGTACAAGTAGACTACAAGAATATCTAGAAAGAGTTGAATTGTGGATTGACACTTGGAGAATCAAGATTAACGAAAGTAAATGTATTCAAACTACGTTTACCGTGAAGAAGAAAACATGCCCGTATCTACATACATATGAATGGCAAACTTATATCTCAGAAAGAAGTGTCGGGGTGTCACGCTAGATAGAAGACTGACATACTTAGAAACAGCACATAAATAATAAAAGTAATCAAATGAAACTAACGCTCACAAAACCTCGATTGGATCATTGGTCGAAAATCTAAACTTCCCTCGTAAAAGAGTTACTATTTAAAACGATAATTACAGCAAATTGGACATGCATGATTGCTCTATGGGCAGCTTCCAATTCTAATATAGATCAAATACAAAGATGGCAATCAAAGAAAAAAAACACTAATAAACAAAGATTCCTTAGTTACTCAACGCGGTTAAAAAGCCATCTTAATTTAAAAATTATAGAAAAGTTTTTTCAAATAGCGGTCGCCCCTCGGCAGGCAATGGCAAACCTTCTGAATGTATTTTTGCCATGCAAAAAAATCTTCTCACCAAAATCGACCTGAACCAATTGGTAGGGCCAAAATCGCTTAAGCGATACCATTTTTCAGTCAACTTTAAACCTAGTTTAAACCGCCAATTTGGTGCGGTTAACCTGAGTTTAACTAACTAGCTCGCCACGATTGGGAACGCTTCTTCGCAACCTACACGAGCATAAAATATTTGTGTGTGCGTGCATTTGCTTTTGCCTAGAGGAAGTTCGGTTAAACATCAAGCTATGGTCTAGCGCCAAATTATTGTTATTATTATTTAATTGTGTGCATGCACATATGTAGGTGTATATTTCTCAAAACGTTAATACGTCTATAATATACTAGTATGCTTACCAAAAAAATACTTTTTATAATATTTAAAATGGAAAATATACTATTGTCCGAAGAAAAATACTACAACATAATAGAGCAAAGTTTTTGTTGGACATAAATAAAGTATAGGATCCAATGAGCTAGAAAAAAATAAAAATTGAATACTGGGTTTGAGCTGCTTCGACCGTTTTAAATTAAAGCAAAAACAATTAGTTTTTGGCTTTTCTCTCCCACGCGTTTCGACGCATTCCGCGCCTTCCCCAGGGAGTCTTTTTTATAGAAAAAAATAATAATAGTTAAGATGTAACGTTGAGCTTATTGCACTGCACAAGTAAAGGTAACGAAGATACTGCTGCTGTTCGACACAAGGGTTAACGAAAGAAAGGCATATTTATATTAACACTAAGGTTAATGCTAAAATCTTGCACTCAAGCTCATGTTACTCAATATGTGGGGTTCGCTGATTGGGCAGCATTGCAACAAACAACAACACCCGCATAGCTTGGTTTTCCCCCCTAAACTTACGACTGATAAAAGCAACAATTGCCCTTTACATCAGTGCTGTCCAGAATGAAAAATGTGAATGTATGAGTGACAACGAGAGAATGGGAGCAGCCCAGTAGGAAATTTAAACCAAAATAAAAGCATATTGGATTAGATTAGAAATAAAAAACTCAAGTGTGTTATATGTTAAGCCTACACATTGTTAAATAAGGGCGGTATTTTACAGATTATGTATTTGGTAAAATTCTTGTACCAGCGATATTAATTATTTGATGCAAATTAATTTTTAGAAGTGTGTGGACTGATGGGAAAACATTATGACTGGTAATATAAATGCTTTGTAGGTCAACTGAACAATTCAATTTTTTAGGCACATTGCGTCAATATGAATACTTTCGTGGCAGCTTCTTAATAAAAGTACATTCGATAAATGACTTGATGTTAAACTGTGGCGCTGCTTGGAGCAAATGAACTTTAAGTCCGAAAAAATTTTCTCACAAAAATATGTTGTGGGAAAAAGTGAAAGGCACTGATAAGATATTCTTTTCAATATTGGATATGATGATTCTTCTAAATTTTTCCAGAATTCAATATTATCTCCGTGTGGTGGAACGTTTTCGCTTTGCAAGATGAATAGCTCGGACTGAATTGCAAGTTCATACTTACTTATATCGCATTTGAAGGGGTTTTCAAAGATGTCAAGAAATGGTTGAAAAGAAACAAAATCCTGAAATCTGTCTTCAAAATTTATAAGCAATTGTTCGAGAAGTGCAATATGATCACTCGGCTTAACACCCTCATGTTTCGTAATAATAACCGAAGTTTTCGGAAAATGAGTATAATCGCCAGATTGAAGTTCCCTTAAAAGCAAAAATAGCTCTGTTTGGAATTGATGCACATTTTTCACAGCATCGTTTATTCCTGTTTCTTTTCCTTGAAGCTTTAAATTGAGTTTGTTCAAAAAAAAGGAGACATCAGCCAAAAATGCTAAATCCAAAATAAAATTGTCATCTTTTAAAGATCGAACTAGGGTGTCTTCATTACAATTGATTTCAAGAAATTGTAAAACTTCTTCCCTCAACTCAAATAACCTGTTGAGACAATCACCACGACTTAGCCAACGAATGTCTGTATGCATTTTTAGGTCAATATGCCGAGCAGAAGTTGTTTTTAAAAAATTTGCAAACTTTCTGTGGGTGAGGGAATGGTGCCCTCCCCGTATTTCATTGATAATCTGTTCTGCACGTTTCATGACAGGATGACCGCTCAAAAATTTTGAAGCGAGTGCAACTTGATGAATAATGCAATGAAAATGTCTCCCAGAAATTCCATTTTTATTCAATTGGCCAATGAAGCCTTCATTCTTGCCGGTCATAACGTTTGCACCATCCGTGCATACTCCTGCAAATTTGTTTGTATCGAAAACTGAAAAAACTTTTTCGTTTACTACGTCGAACAAGATCTTTCCTGTCACATTCCCACAGAATGTTTCAAGAGAAAACATTGTTTCAGTTATTTCATAATTTACGTTAACTGTCCGAACACATATCGCCAGTTGACATAAATCATTAATATCGGTGGTTTCGTCCAAGCACAGAGAAAACAATTGGCAATCATTAATTTTTTCCTTTACTGCAGATTGAATGTGTATTCCTAGTTCATCAATCCGTCGGGCTACTGTTTGGCGGGACAAGGGTATATTTTTAACTAGTTCTGTATCAAGATTCAGTTTTTTAAAAATTTTCAGACAAATGTTTTTAACAAAAACTCCATCTACAAAAGGCCGGCCTTGTTTAGCAATGTCTAAGCTGATCACGGAAGATAGCTCAGCTTTCAGTTACAGTTTTCGATTTGATTGCTTAACAACTTCCTCATTTTCTACTTTAGCCAACCACCCTTTGAATTTTTTCAAAAAGACTAACTTTTTTGCTTCATATAATCCCTGGCTAGCTTTTTTGTCTAAAACTTGTATATTTTTGTGGGAGGAATCGAAATGCCTTCTGATATTAGATATTTTGCCTCCTTTGAACGACTTGTAACATAAAAGGCATTGCAAGTCGCCAAAGGCATTTTCTAGCATAAAGAAGTTCTTACAGGGCATTGTATTGCATACACGATTGCATACACTAAGCGTCGCGGACTAGCTTGGTGTTTATTCGTTGCTGGTTCGCTAACGACTGAACGATGGAGAGTAAGCTCAATTGAGCTATGGGATGGACAGCACTGTTTTAAATCGAATAGCGCTGCTCACTGTTCAGACTTATGCGCTAGCATATATTGACCCTATAGTTGCAGATAACAACCCTAGCTTGGACTTGATTAAGTCACTACCCGAATTCAGTGACGATCCTTAATCATACCCGGCATGGCGGATCGCTGCCCATTTCGCAATGGAATATTACAAAGAGGGATCGGAAAAGTATTAAGAATCTGCTATCATCGTTTAATACAGTCCTTAATTTTCAAGCAGTTATTGCAAGGTTAGATCAATCGTACTCCGACAAAAGACCATTGTAGGTTCTAGAGAACGAACTTAGCGTATTACGTCAAGGTGGGTTATCGATTTCCGAATACTATGACAAAGTTGACAAGCAATTAACTTTCATAATTAACAAACAAATAATGGCTCATAGTGGTAATAGGGAAATCATTAAAGCGCTTAACGATCGAGCTAGAGAAAATACTTTGCGGGTATTCATTTCAGGGCTTCGTCGTCCAATGTGTGACATTCAATTTTCAGCAAGGCCAAAAGATCTTTCCCCCGCACTCGCAGTAGCTCAAGAGCTCGAAATTAGTCACATGCGTCATGACTTTGCTCACGGCTTTGCCGCAGGAAACTCCTTAAAAGTAACACCTTATTTTCAACCGATTCATCGGCATACTCAACCAAGTACACGCAATTTTATTAGACCAACGCCGATGGAAATCGATAATAATACCTCCTATTGCCGTAAACGCACCGCTCCTCAGAACCAGTGTAATCCCCATTATAAGCAAAATAAAAATAAATTTCAACCGCATCATTTAATACGAAATGCTCCGCCGCAGCAACCTTGTACGACTCATCCTACGGTATTTAAGCGGTCTCGCGAGCAATCTTCTTCAAAGCAGACTCCTCTAAATAAATCGCAAAAACTTAACTTTATCTCTCATGTAACCAAATCAATTTGATTACAATAGACGATTACTCCGTTCTATTTCACATCAAATTTCGCGTTATTATTAACAGATATATGCATTTGCTGACCCAAATATAGCACTACCATTTAACACAAATGTTAAGGCCAGGATTCGTACTCAAACAAACGATCCAATTTATAGCAAAACCTATCCATATCCGGTTTCAGTTGCGCCGTTCATTAATACCGAAATAAAAACACTTCTAAAAGACGGTATAATTAGAGAATCCTGTTACCCGTATAATTCTCCCGTCCATGTAGTATCCAAAAAGGGTTTAGATGAAAGCGGTAATCCAAAGTTACGACTGGTCATCGATTATAGGAAAATTAACGAAAAAACGTGATCGATATCCAATACCGGACATAACTATAAGTAATTTTAGCCAATTTGGGAATTCAAAATATTTTACCACCCTAGACTTAAAATCCGGTTTCCTTCAGATTGTTATGTGCGAGAAAGATAAAAAAAACCTGCGTTTAGCATTAACATTGGAAAGTATGAATTTTGTAGGCTACCCTTCGGTTTAAAAAATGCACCAAGTATCTTTAAGAGAGCGATCGACGACGTCCTGCGCGAAGACATCGGAAAATGTTGTCACGTTTACATCGATGACATATTAAATCTTAGGCAAGTTAGAAAAAGCAGGAATGAGAGTGTCGACAGAAAAATCGAAGTTTTACAAAACTGAAGTTGAGTTTCTGGGTTTTTTGGTTTCAGAAAAGGGCATAAAAACTTGTCCAGATAAAGTCCACGCCATTTTGAATTATAATCTTCCAACAACATTGCGCGCACTGCGATCATTCCTCGGTTTATCAGGCTACCATCGTCACTTTGTAAAAAATTATGCCGACATAGTAAAGCCATTAACCAAATATATCATGTGGAGCAAAAAAATCTAAAAATGTTGAAATTACACTTGATCGTAAGGCGCCAAGTGCTTTCGTAAAAGTAAAGCGAGTCTTAGCTTCGGAAGACGTTCTTCTTCAACGCCCAAATTACAACCAATCTTTCGAACTGACGACGGACGCCTCGTCAAGCGCTTTAGGTGCAGTTTTGAGTCAAAATGATCGCCTAAGAATTATAATGATTTCGAGAACTCTTTCTGCTACGGAACAAAATTACGCCACGAATGAAGGCGAACTGCTTGCTGTCGTATGGGCTTTGAAAACGTTCCGACACTACCTTTACGGAATAAAAAATGTAAACAATTTTACTGACCACCAACTTTTAATTTTTCAATATCAGAAAAAAATCCAAATAGTAAAATGAAAAGATGGCATGCATTTATAGAGGAATTTTCGCCAAACTTTCACTATAAACCTGGAAAAGAGAATAAGGTAGCTGACGCGCTCTCTAGGCAGTACGTTAATAATTTGGAAGAATCTGAGACGAAAGAAGCCGCTCACAGTGAAAAGTCATCTAGTAACACTATAAAAACTACACAGCAACCCGTTAATCAATTTAAAAATCAACTTATTTTATCTAAATCGAATACTTTCAGTAAAAACACAGAAATTTTGTTTCAGAAATTTATTCGACACACCACTTTTTTCGATACTATTGAAAAATTGATATTAAAATCTTCATTATATTATAACGTCACAAATGGAATTCATTGTGACCTTTCTACTTTAGCGGAAATACAGAATCCCATATTATCTAAATTTCCAGGTGTAAAATTTGTTCACACTGAATTACTCGTTATTGATTTGACAAACAAGGATGACCAACTGGAAACAGTTGCTACTGAGCATAATCGAGCACACCGCTGCTTATCTGTAAACTTTCACCAAGTTTCCAAAGAATATTACTTTCCGAATTTAAAACAAATGTTAAAAAATATAATCGCAAGTTGTAAGATTTGCTTGAAAAATAAATACCAACGCAGGTCACCAAACCCTGGCATTGGCAAAACGCCTGTCCCAAACTTCCTAGACATTTTTATTACCACCAAACAAAATTTTTTAACATGCGTCGAAAAATTTTCTAAAATTGCCGTGGTAAAGCCAATTGCATCAAGATCCACTGCTGATGTCAAAGATGCTCTTCTAGAAGTTTTATTAGCGTTCAACAATACAAAAACCGTTGTGTTCGACAATGAAAAGGCTTTTCACTCCAATTTAATAAAAACACTACTAAGAGATCACTTTTCTATTAATCAATTCTTTATTCCCACACTTCACAGCGAAAGCAACGGTTAAGTAGAAAGGTTTCATTCCACCTTGCTTGAAATACCACGTTGTATTAAGGAACAACAGAAAATATATGAAACTACTAACCTAATTTTACTAGCAACCCACAAATACAATCATAGCATTCACTTTGTCATAAACGCTAAGCCTATTGACGTGTTTCACAATTATCCAGCTGAAAAATTGAATTGTGTTAAAAAAGGTTAGTTGAAGCTCAAGGAAAAACTCTTAAAAGATAAGTAAAACACTTAAAACATACGAAGTTGGAGAAAAGGATTTTTGAGAAGAAACAAACGATTGGGTAATATATTTGATTGTATAGAAAAAGTTGTCGAAAGAGATCTCGGTACTGCAGTTATGATCGAAGGGAAAAGAATTCACAAAAGCAATTTGCGATTGTCTGCTTTAGTGTTTTTCTGAAAAAATTTAATTTCAACAATAAAATAAAAGAGAATAAAAGTTTTTTAAGCCACATAAAAATTAACAAGTCAATTGAATTAAAAGAGAATACTTTGGTCTTGAATTATTACCACTTCTTTAAAGCAAGATTGTAAACATAGTTTTAAGCCACTACAATTGTAAGAAATAATGAACTCTTTCCACTATCGCATTGATTTTCGAGATCCAAAATGACTTTGTCGAAACGAGGACGTTTCGAACTTGACAAGGGGAATAGTTAAGATGCAACGTTGAGCTTATTGCACTGCACAAGTAAAGGTAACAAAGATACTGCTGCTGTTCGACACAAGGGTTACCGAAAGGAAAGGCATATTTATATTAACGCAAAGGCTAATGCTAAAATTTTGAAGCTCATGCTACTCAATACGTGCGTGGCGTTCGCTGATTGGCCAGCATTACAACAAACAACAACACCCGAATAGCTTGGTTTTCCTGCAACAATTGACCTTCACATTAACTTCGAGATGATCCAGCATTATAGCAACAAACAACACTTGCAAAGCAACAGCACAGCTTTCCCGTCAAAATCTGCAGCTCGAAAGATCAACAAAGAAACTTTACTACGTGCAGCAAGCAAGAACATTAACTCAACTACGAGCAAATGAAGTCAGGTCATTAAAACGAAATCAAATGCTAGTCGGTCATTAAGAAATTTGCAATAAAGCGAGTCACACCGCAGTGAAAAAAAAAATTAAATATAAATTGCATTACTTATTAATTTATACAATAAATATTAAACATACATACATTGTACAATAAATATTAACTCACATGTATTATAAATTCATATCACATTTTACTAATTAAATGATTTATCTAAAAAACACATTTTTTTTAATATTTGTTTCGTCTGTTCGTTATTTTGTTCTTTCATAATTGGTTTTGGTTATTGCTGTGGGGGCATTGTTAGTGTTGTCCACATCTTCTTTGAAGTTCATGACATTTTCCAGCTACTGTTGTAAGCGGAGACTTTCTAGTGTCACTCTCCTTTTCTACCTATTTCCATGTCCAGAATTTTCGTATTGGCAAAATCAGCTGTGTGATTGTAATTGGTCAAGTGTTGAGCCAGTGATGTTGTCGTCTTTTTGTTTTTTGCGTTCGATTAGTGTTCTTGTATTCTTGCTCCCAAAGCTCGTTTTGTTGTGCCTACGTAGCATTTATTGCAGCTTTTGCTATCGTTGCCATTGCATTTTATTTCATATACCACATTGCCTTGTTGCTCTTTAATAATTTTGTCTTTCGTTTTTGTTAATATTCTATTTAGTGTATTGTGTGGTTTGTGGGCATATCTTATGGTTTAAATTTTAATGAACCTTCGAAATGTTTGGTTGTTTGTTAGTCCCGGTATATACGTCAAACCAATGTATCATTTAATTATTAATGTACAATGTATGTATGTTTAACATTTATTGTATATCATGTTTATTGTTTTCAATAAAAAACAGACTCCCTGGGGAAGGCGCGGAATGCGTCGAAACGCGTAGGAGAGAAAAGCCAAATACTAATTGTTTTTGCTTTAATTTAAAACGTCCCAAGCAGTTCAAATCCAGCAAGCAATTTCATTGGAACTTGGCCTTATCACAAACCAAAAAATTTAATCACCCCTATGCTGAAATCCGAATTTTCGTAGCCTACGAATTCGTAGCTCCGTTCCGAACAATTCGAAAATGGTATGCTGAAATCCGTTCGTAACTCACGGCCGCGTTGCCAACTAAAATTATTAAATTCGAAGTTCTCAAAATAAAGTGAAATAAACAAAGTGAAGAGTGAATTTTGAGACCAGCGATTATTAGTTATTTGTAAGCAAGTTTTTTAATTAAATTAAAATAAAATGGATTCTGTAGCCGCTGCACTTTTGTCCCAGGAGGAAGAATATGCTATAAGCAACAGTTGCATGAATATGCAGAGGAGATTATTACGAGACGATGCAAATTTATTAAAAAAAACAATGTATCATAAATCAATTTCTTAAAACTAAATAAACAGTTGAATTCAGTACTTTAATAAATATATTCGCACTGGCCTCACTGCTGAAGGTTTTTTTCTTGCAATAGCAGTAGCCTCTCCTGCAACGCAAGCTCCTTTCTTTTCATGGCCTCCATTTCATTATTGTGCCGTTTCTTCTCGCGCAGAGACTCCCTCTTCATGTCATGAATATTTTGCAAAATATTTATTAATACACCACTTTTTTCTATGCACAATTTAACTTACATATTTGTTCGTTGTTTTCCGTGTACACTATTTATTTTATTATTATTATTGTTTTGAATTTGCTAAGTTCCGACACCAGTTGCTATTCGTACAAAATCTCCGAAAAATGCAATGAAATGACAGCTACGTCGGGTTCAGGCATACCAACATTACGAATTTCGAAAATGGCTTACGAATTTCGAAATTACGATTCCGCAATTCGGATTTGAGTATACCGATGTTACGATTCGTAGCAAATTCGTAGTTACGACGGATTTCAGCATAGGGGTGAATAATTTTGCATTAATATTGTGCAATGAACGAAACTGCAAAGCACTATGAATGACGTTTGAATTTCTGTTCGTGTTCTTTGTTGCATCAGACTGAAAAACAGCAACAGAATCAATCAAATTATTTTCCTGCTTCTTTTTCTGTTCTCTGTGACACCACGCCTTTAGAGCTAGAAACAGAGAACGTATATTAGACAGAGAAGCATTAAGTTAGGATGACGGTGTGAATTGTCAAAATGCATCAATATTTCTCGTCCAGCTCACCATTCTAATGGCCGACAGGGGAAATCGTAAGAGTGGCGAGTTAACAGAGCTGAGCGAGGGCAAAATTTGTTTAACAGACTATGATTTCTGATAAATTTTAATTGTTTGGCTCGAATTTTAGATTTTTCCAATATATTAACGAATTGATATAAACATCTAAATTTTTAATTTACCGTCAATATTATATGTCTATGTATGTATGTACTTACATATATTATAAGCGTAACAATCGTTATCATACTAAGTATACATATATATGTAAATATGTATATGGACAATATTTAGTACATATGTACATATATAAATATCCAAATATGTATACGTATCTACATGTTCATGCACATATATGTACGTACATATGTACTAAAAAATGTCAACAAGCGCACATGCATTCGTATGCATTATATCTATCATCATCATATACATACATATGTATGTATTTATTTATTGTTATGTAGATATATGCAGCATTTGTTTCATCCCTCCGCCAGCGTGTCTGTTTTCAACCGCAGCGCAACTGCAGTACAGCAACAAAAAATTCATTCATAAACGCACGCGCATATTATTGAAAGCAAATTTACGTTCATTCATAAATGCGAACATTTCATCTCCCCACAAACACATGCGCCCCGCATCCATCACATTTTTCGCGACGAAGACAAAAATCTAAAAATCATAAATTGAAGATTTTTGTAATTTTGGTCCAAATGCTCACAACTTCAAATGGGAATATAGATATTATTTTGGCCCGCTTGTGCCCGTAAAATATTTCATGAAGAAATTCATCTATTATGTTTGCTTAGGGGTCGTGCACATATTACGTAACGGGATAGGGGGGCGGCGGGGGTTTGCGATTTGTGACGACGTGTGACATGTGATTTCCCTTTGCCTAATATATAACATATATATATCAATTAACATTGTATTTTATTTTACGATTAATAAAAACAATTTTTCTGAAAGAGTGACATGGTGGGGGTCTGAAATGATCAAAAATTGCGTTACGTAATATGTGCACGACCCCTTATCATTATAAACGTGTTTTGCACGAAATCCTGTTATATATGTCATTTAAAGCCCTTATTATTCCAAATCGGCGCAACCAAACGCCTTACCGCTACGCCTACTTGCATACATATGTACATTACATATATGTATGTCAATATGTAGTCTCAATTTTGGTCGCATTTATGTCAAGGCTTACGTCTTATCACAAATGTAGCACAAGTAGCAGAATAATATATTTAGGAGTCGAAAATCTAGTACCTTTTAACAAATTTTTCTACAATTGTCTAACTAAACGCAAACATTGCTATAATTAATTGTATTTTGTGAGACGTTTAATTAATCATACTACTTTTCCTACTTCCTGAACCAACAATCTGAGTCAATTATCTATACAAAAGACTTTCAACACGAAATTACAAATAAACCGTACCATTTTTATTCTAAGAGGGTATAAAGGACCAGAATTTTCGATGTAAATTGAATTCTGTGGTGTATAACTTAACGCCATCTTTTGTATGTATGTATGTATCTATATTTAAGTATTTTCTTTCAGATCTTCCTCTATTCGATCTAGTAAATCATATTTGTAATTTACTCCCCTTTTTTCTTGTACCTATCTCAAATACTAATTAATTCAACTAAACCCTGATTAATGATGGCGGCTTTGCAACGCAGCTTTTTCGTGTGAATTGCGGGCAGAAGCAACTATTTCTGTGGAGTTTTGACAAAACAGCTTATTTGGCTTTCGACTTTTTATTTTCAAATCAATAAATTTCTATCTTTGACGTACAAATTTCATATTTAAATTAAACTTTTAACACAATGGCTTGTGGAACTATATGTAGCTTTGTTTAACTATTTGTATAAATATTTCATTAGAACATTGTTATTTTTGACATGGTAAAAATTGAAGTCCCAATGGAGATAAGATATTTTGTCAAACTTTGCGCGCAGACTTAGAGTTCGGTTGAATGTGCGCGCATGTGAACAAACATATGTATGTACATACATAATTAATTCTATTCTATTTACATATCTACACATAAGTATGCTTGTACGCGCCCTTTTTAATGGAAGTAATTCGATTAAATATGCATTGTTAAATAAATGCATGCATGTGCATACATATGATAAACAATAAATGCAATTTCTTTAGTGTTTTTGGAAGATTTTGTTTAACTACTTAAAATATTTATTGAAAGTTATATATGGAAAATATTAGTAGAATAAAATAAAACACTAAAATTGAAATTATAGTAGAATACATATTTTTAATATTTTTTTTAAATGTTGGAAATAGAATTGCGAAAATTCCTTATCAAAACAATAGGAAAATATTCGCCAAAAAACATCTGCAACCACACAATGTAGCTGATAACATTAATTTTCTCTAAAATTGTTGTTTTCGCTCAACCGATGTTAAATTTTGCCCCTTGTAGGTGAAAAATTATTGAGTGGTGAGCTGGACGACAGCAGGAATGAAGCGGGGTGCTACTTTTCTGTAAATATACGTTCTCTGGCATATGCCTACTTGAAAATTGTAATCAAATATTCAATGACACCTGAGTAAAACGTGTTGTTTAGTGGTGCTCTTGGTATTTATATATAAAAGCCGGGCGAGTGTTCGTTTGAACTCTTTGAAAAGATTTCCTGGGCCATTCAGCACAAAGCTCCGCCTTTGCGTGAGGCTTTTCGTCTGATAAGAGCAAATAATAATGGGCAAAAGATCACCAGCTGTCCCATTGCTGTGAAGTTGCTTTCTTCACATGACAGAAATCAGCTCTTCTAATCTATCGCTGTATTCTGCGAATCTAAAAAGAGAACGCTTGCGCTCTCTGATATCGAGTTGCGGGGTTATGGTTCTGTATTTCTGCATGAGAGCCTGCCGAAGAAATGGCGAGATATGATGTCGTATGCTTCTGAGCTCCAGCGAAAGAAATAACTGGCCACCAAAGCCAAATTAAGAGCTCAAACTGATGAGTAGCCGAGCCGAGATTAACGCACTAATCAGCACCACGTCGAAGTAAATATGTATGTATATTATATGTCCGCCAAGAAACTGTACTCTTTATATTACTTAGCTTATGCTAACCTAGAAATTAAGTTACTTTTTTATGTTTTTCTATCTGTACCTAATTTTCCTCGTTTACTATTTCTTTATTTTTTGTTTGTTTTTATGTTGTTAAGAACTATTCAATTACAATCACAAACATTAATGTGTAATTTTTTTTACTAGAAATGTTTTATGTATGTAGTTGTCTTTATCCTAACTTGTTGTTTTGGATGTAAATCCTTATAGGAAATCCACCTCCAACATTAACGAAAACCATAAAGTTTTAATTGAAATTTTGAGCTAGCAGTCGAAAAGCCTGAAAGTGGTACTCTTTAATGCAAGAAGCCCTAATAGTGGCAAACTGGATTATATCAGGGATATTTTTTGCGTATATGACGTTGATGTTGTTTGCGTCTCTGAAACTTGGTTTAACCCTGATATTTTCGACTTTTACTATTGTATTCCTAACTTCAATCCATGTCGATCGAAAAACAAAAAAGGATGGGATTGCAATTTATTGCAAAGTAAATATTTTAGCAGAATCAAATAAATCTGATAGGAATTTGTTATTGCTGAAACTTCAGACTGTGTAACTAAAGTACTTGTGTCATGTGTGTACGATCCTTTTAGATTTTGCATGTTAGATTTGTTTTTTGTTGACCTATCTACATACATATGTTTCTGATTGAGTATGAGCGTTTTGTTGTATGTGGTGACTTCAATGTTAACCTGCCATGTGGCTGCAGTAGGTCTTGCTGTAGTTAACAAAGTGGTACCAACAAGATATCCAAAAAATTCGAATCCAAGTTTGTTAGATCTTGTTGTCTCGTTTAGTCTTGACCATGTTATTAAATTTGACCAAATATGTTTTATCTCTGACCATGACCTACTATTTTGTGCGTTAAATGTGTCGCTTAGTTGTTTTACTGACAGTGTTACTTTTATGCACCGTGATTTAAAATCCGTAAATGTTAATGATTTGTCTGTTGAGACGGTAGATGCACAACTTGACTTTTTAAATAATACCCTAATGTCTCCGCATATCCGTCCGGTGTTTGAATAGATCGTGTAACAAGTTACATGACAAATGGAAACGAGCCAAGACTGACCATGCTTGGTTACTGTACAGAAGTGCTCGGAATAAAGCTACCTCAATTACAAGACATGCTACTGTACTGTACCTCCGAATTGAACACTTTACGACCTTCGACAGATTTATGGCGCAAAAAATCTTCATGTGCATGGAAAACTTAGGTCTCAGTGTAATATCGAACCCAACATACCTAATTACCATTTTAGTAGCGCCAGCAAAAGCTGTGACAGTTTCCTTGCTACAAATACAAAAGGAAATTGTAAACTGAAAAATAAGTTT
This sequence comes from Anomoia purmunda, assembly GCA_951828415.1. Lineage (NCBI taxonomy): Eukaryota > Metazoa > Arthropoda > Insecta > Diptera > Tephritidae > Anomoia > Anomoia purmunda. Next base: position 68,727,905 of record OX639998.1, on the reverse strand, counting down.
CAATTTAATGGAGTGACTGAAATAGAAGTTATAAAATCCATCATAAGCATCAAGCCTAATGCAGTTGGCGAGGATGGGATACCTCTGAAGCTGTTATTATTCGTGCGGCTAAAAAGAATATTGCCACCAAGCCTAGTGATTTCAATTAGCATTTGGCCAATATTTTCCAAAGTGTGTGAGTTCTTGATGGTAGCCCAGATTGCATCCTTTGCCCAAGAAAATGAAGTTTTGTCCCTACTGCAGTCAGGATTTATTGTGAATTCTATGTTAAGTTGTTCTGACCATATAAATAAAGTTCTGAGTAATGTTTATTGTGTTTGACGTAGATTAGGAATGTCAGCGTCGTTTACGCCCTTAGAAACTAGAAAAAAGTTAGCTATTAAACTTATCACATAACGTACTTTGAGCATGTACATACATATACATATAGCAAACTTGATTCTAATTCGTAAAATTCTTGAATGCAGCATCTTTGAATATCTTGCAGCAAGAAACTGTATTTACATATATGTATAAGCTTATGGAATTTAAAACGCCGAAATACCGTTATGAGAAATTAAAACTAATTAAATCTTGTCGGTATCAAAATCTGATTATCCCTAAATATTCCTATTTGTCCTCTTCGAGGCTTTTGTTTGTTAATGCTTTACGGCTGTGGAATTCCGTTCCTGATAATGTTAAGGCTGCGTTGAATAGAATTAATAAATAATAATAAATTTATTGTTTTTTAAAAGCCTGAAAAGACTTACAAATACAACCTCATTCATTGCTCAAATAAATAAATAAATTTTATTGTACGAGTATTTATAGTCACAGTCAATGGAAATACTTAACTTACATGACAGCTGAATATCATATATGTACATATGTACATATATAAGTGATCATACTATCATTATGTCTAATTACCAAAGTGCTTATCAAAGTATTCATTTTAGTTCAACCATTGGAAAAATTGGTAATTTTCCCTTGTTGGCGTGATATTTGATCTCTTTTCGTCTAACGGCAATTTCATATTTGCTCTACATAACACGGTAACTAATCATTTTTAGGCTTATAATCTACTTTGCGCTGATAACTAAACTGCTCATCGAAAACTCCTCAGCACTAACACTCAAACTACTTATTTATGTCATCATTAATAAATTACAAAAACAAGGTATACACGCACAAATATGCACAGATATATACACACTACCCTGCCAGCCACGGCTACCAGGTTCACCCTGAAATTCCAATACAACCGTGAATTTTTTCCATAAACGCAAATACCAATGCACAATTATTTGATTCGTTATTCTTACTTCTGCGTCGCACGTTATGACTGAAGGAAACAGCGTGACTCAAGTAAAAAATCCCTAAAAAGTTAATAACAAAACAAAAGTAAGTTCACAAAATTGTATTTTTATTATGATTGTATTCATTTTATTAATTATATTATATTTCTTTTGACAGAACGTGCAATTTGAAAGCAACCGATAGGTAAGAATGCTTGTTGCAGTTTATGGACATTTGTTAAATTGTACTATATTTGGATATGCAAGTTAACAAATGCAAAAATGAAAGTAAAATGTATTTTAATATTAAAATGAACTTAAAAAAGGGGGTTTCAAATTTCGGGCCTCTAGAATTGTGATTTTCAGTGCACTAATGTGGCTGTGATACCTTTTTTGTTGTGCTAAAATGCAGTTGAAAAATCTCGAAGTGCTGCAACTGTTGGTGAGTATTTCAGTGACCAGATACAGATACAGATTGCAGTGAATTAAACCAGAGTAGAAATTCGATAAAAGAGTCATTTGTTACTGTGTCGATGATCTGGTGCGAATATATTTAGCAAATTTATTCTCTGGAATGCTGTGTACAGATAGTTCAATCAAAATATCAAAATATCAAAATGTAGGTAGGGGAAAAGTTGTGAAATTTTGCGAAGTTTTTAGAAAAGTTACTTTTTCAAACCACTTTAAAAAGGTTTTAAGTGTTAATATATACCAAACGAAAGGTAATTCGACTATCTTTCCTTTGATTATAAAATTGTTCAGTTCGATAAACTTTTTCTAATAAGTTTTGTAACTTTTCAAAATATGCTAATATTTACTTAATTCTGTAGCTTCTATAAATTGGTATTTGTATAAACACTTTTTGTAATTTAAATTATAGTCAGTTTTAGTACAAATGTTTGTAATATTAAATCAATTAGGAAATGAAGAACTTGAAAGTTAATTCTAAAAATATTTTAAAATTCTTTTGAAAAAAACAACCCTGCACAGGCTTGCGAGAGAAACTAGAGGAGATCAGCTATAGTTCACACGTACAAGAGGAAAGTGGAGAAACTTTGCACATTCTGTACATTCACAAAATTATCTACGTTTTTGAGATGTTTTGAACATAACGAATCCCACCTTTTATCCAGTTTTTTAATGGCTCGTGGATGGCAGGGTACATGCATGTACATATGTATGTATACATAAATCATAACCAGTTTCCTCTGAAATTCAAATTTCAATGCAAATGCACAATTATTCGATGAGTTTGAATAAAAAAGCGTGGCTCTAGTAAAAATCCCAAAAAAGTAAATAAAGCAAAAAAGAGGAAAATTTCGCGACAATACGCTCAAATTTGTAAGTTCACATAACTGTAATAAAAATGCTGATTTCATTCATCTTATTATTTATATTCTATTTCTTTTGACAGAATGTGTAATTCGGAAGCAACCAGGATAGTTGAGGTAAGAATACTTATTGCAGTTTATTGACATTTGTTAAATTGTGCTGCATTTGGATATGCAAGTTAATAAACGACAAAGTAAAAGTGAAGTGTATTTAAAATTTTAAATTTTTTTTCAAATCCAGGGGTCTCTCTAGGATCACTAGCTATTTTCAGTGCATTGATTATTGTGCTAAAATGCAGCTCAAAAAATAATAATTACACAGCACTGCAACTGTTGGTGAGTATTTTTTATTAATTATTATTTGATTTTTTTTATTTCCAGATTGTTAATTCAATAAAAAAAAAATTGTTAGACGGACGGCAACTTTTCAAAATATCAAAATAAAAGTTGTAAAATTTTGCCAAGTTTATGAGAAAAGAAAACTTTAAACAGCTTTAATTGTTAATATATGTACATATGTAATTCGACTACCATTATTTTAATTATAAAAACGTTAAAATCGATTGACTTTTTCTTATAAATTTTACAACTTTAAAAAACGCTAATATTTACTTTATTTTGCAACTTCTATAAATTTAAATATTTTGTTTTGATTGCAGGTTTGTGGTGCGCAAGATATACTTCAATGAAATTGAGAAACATCAGTAGTTATAGATATACATGTATATATAAATATATATATACGTATTTTAATTTTTAGTGTAAAAAATTATTTATTAATTGTATAAATACTTGTTTGTAACATAAAATATAGTACAAATGTATGTTAGTTTAAAATTCTGGAAAATAAAGAATTTAAAACATAAAAGTTTTGGATTAAAATTCTAAAAATAATTTAGTACGTTTGAAGAAAAAGCAACCCTGCGCAGGTTTTTAATCAGAATTTTTGTTTTATTCCCTCTACTATGGTTATGCGTCATTAATGGCATTCTAACTAGACTCAATAGAAATGGGGATAAAGTTGTTGCATATGTGAACGATGTCATAGCTATGGTATCAGGGTTTTGCTCTAACGTGATTAGCGGTATTCTGCAAATAGCACTTAGGGAGCTGTGGGCTCTATATTAACCTCTCAAAGGCTGAATTGTTCTATTCTACACTAGGAAAATTCCTATCTTCAGCCTACCTTCTTTAAATGGACAAAGCCTTACTCTTTCATCTAGTGTGAAGTACTTGGGAGTTATACTGACTCCTAAATTAGACTGAATACGGAACATCCACTTTAAAAGGCATCGTGTAAAAAATTTTAGGTAAGAAATGGGGCCTGCGGCTGGAGCTCATGGCTTGGATCCAAAAAGCGATAATCTGTCCAGTTATATCCTACGGTTCGCTAATCTGGTGGAAAGCCGTTGAAGTAAATTATATAACAAAAAAAAAAAGCTGGGTCCAGCAGTCAGCCTGCGTTGCGATCACTGGGGCCATCAGATCAGGTCCAACGGAGGCCTTCCATGTGATTTGTCACATGCCTCCGATAGATATTTACTTTAAAGAGTCTACTTCTCTGAGTGCCCTAAGGCTAAGCGAACTGGGGCTATGGAAAGAACGTGCGTCGGACCACGGACGCATGCAGCTGTTCGTCCGTGTTCCGGACATTCACAATAAAACGGACTACATATGCCCAGAAATTTTTCTGTCCAGAAACTTCAGCACCCTGTTCCCCTCTATTAGGGAGTGGAAATATACATTATTCACAGAGCGCTTCGCAGTATCTGTTATCACAGATGGCCAAATATGGTGAGTGGAATAGAGGCATCTCTGCGTCTTCCGGGTTCCACGAGTGTTTTTCAGTCAGAGGTTTTTGCTACTTGGGATGCTTGCATAAATCTTTTGTCTGTTATAAACCGGATCCTGCCGTCACGCAGGAGAATCTCGACCCCATTATCTATCGTTGTCGCAAACGTCGTTTTGGTTACCAAATCGCATGTGTTAATGCACTACAACAAATCGCTTGGCTCGTAAGTTGCCACAAACAACGACCAGCAAGTTCGTTCAACATTTGAGTAGGGTTAAATGTGATTTTCCACATCGCGCTTCTGACATCAGAACTTCAAGAACTTCAACTACACTGTTGTACTTTGTTGTAGTTTTGAAAATATTTACAAACACAATGTCGAATTTTGATGTAGTTTTGAAAAAGTTTTTAAATTTAACAAAAAATGTTCAACTTTAATTTTAGCAGCATTTATAACGCATACATGAAGTAAAGTTTAATGCCATGCATTTTTATATTGTAATTTTTTCAATACAATTGAACTTTTTTTCATATTTGCACTTCTCCAACAATTTATAATTCACTCATATTTTTGGATGGTGTGAAAGCAGCTTTGTCCAAATATGGAGTATTATAAAGAGTGTTCGATAGGTAGATAACTTGTACAAGCTTGTACCAAATCGCTTTCGTTTAGGTAAAAAACTTGCAGAGAGAGAGAGCAATTTTGACATTTCATTTGGAGGAGAAGTTGATAATTTGTGCTGGCGCGACAAGCCAATCCATATTTCAAATTATAAATTAGCAAAAGCTTAATTATGAGTCATTTATTAATGAACAAGCAGATGACAAAAAAAATCAACTGTATAAGTAATATGATTTAAAATCATTAATTCAAATGCAACAGTTCGGGCTTTCTTGCAAATTTCTACTTTTTTCTGTTCGCGAAAAAGTCAGTCTTTGAGAAAGTAGGACACCTTATTCTCTGAATTATTTTATTGCCTAATTTTTACTGGGTTATCGTAACGAACACTGATATAGTTCAAAAAATACATCTTTAAAATCAGGAAATCCAGTGTTAACAATTTTGACGTCTATGGCGTAAGATTTTCCACATGCAGTTATTCACAATGTACTGAATGCTAGTAGCAATATCTCAGTTTTTGAGATAGCTTTCTTTAGATCTACGTGAAAATTGTTATTATACATATTTAATAAATAATAGTTATTTACAGTGGCGTAACAATAGGGTGGCAGGGCTGGCAAAATGCCACGGGCCCCCGACCTAAGAGGGCCCCGGCCCAAGATGCCGCGAGCGCAAAAATAATTTTTTACATTGTACCTGAGTATATTATTTTATTTGAAAAGTATATTTTTATAAGTTCTGCTTAAAATCCAAAGTGAGACAACTAAAGTCCATAATACAATTTCAAGTTAATCGTTAAGCATTTCAACCAACCTAAACAAAAAGATGTTGATTCATTTTTAGAGATGTACACGTTACCCGTGACGAGTAATTTTTCGTACTTATGACCGTCAAAAAACTGTCAATCAAAATACCGGTAATTACACATCTCTATTCATTTTAGAACGCATCCATTGGTTTCTACATATTCTGTCGCGGTACATTGGCAACGCGGGTGAGTAATGACGATCAGGGAATTCCCCTTTTTGCTTTCATTTTTTTCGAGGCGCTGCTGCTGGGACGAGCTAGCAACACTATGTTAGGGGAATTCCGGATTTGATATTTTTTTATGAGGGCTCTACTGAGTGCGTATTCTTTGTGTGATTATTTTTGCTAATTGGTGATTTTTTGTTCTTTTATTGCATATGAAAATGGTGGCAAAGTAAAGTTGATTATGAAAGTTAGATATTAAAATGTCTAGTTCCAGAAAAAATTTAAGTGGGAGCGAAAAACGAAAGAGAAAGAGGGAGACTGAAGAAAAAAATAAAAAGCCACCTAAAATTAGTCAGTACTTGAAAAATGATGACTTAAATAATGAAAAGTCGAGTGAACAGTGCTCCAAAAGTGAAGAATTGGACCTTACTAAAAGTATACTAGAATTATCAGACGCAGCACCCAACACCAGTGACTATCCAGACCCAGAACAACCACAACAGGGTACTAGCAAAAATCAAAGAGAATTATATTTTAGCATGAACAATATTGTTTCTTCGCCATATGTTACTGATAAGGGTTATTTTAAAGAGCTAACTGATCAAGTGAAGAGGTTCGTGATTGAAAACGGACATTGTAAACCTAAGGGCCCTTTCTTAAAAGATAGCGACAATAGATCTTTTCTAGAAAAACATTACTATATTGTTTCCAAGTCTGGCGTGGAACTTGAACGTACATGGCTATCCTATTCTTTAATACTTCAGAATTCGTATTGTGAACCGTGTTGGTTATTTGCAAATCGGGTATCTAAGAAAATTCAAAATGTTTGGATTGACGACTGGAAACATATTGTAGACGCCATACAAAGACACGAGGCATCAAAAATTCATCTGGATTCCTGTCTTACGTATCAACAGTGGCGGCTACATGGAACACTCGATGAAGAGCAAGAGTCTATGATCAAAAAAGAAAAATCTTTTTGGCGCCAAGTACTTTCTAGGCTCCTTGATGTTACTCTGACACTTTCAACGTGTAATTTAGCCTTTCGTGGCCACAGAGAAAACGCAGATAGCAGTGATCCAAGCTCCAAAGGAAACTTTTTGAGTATTGTTGAGTTATTAGGAAAATACGACCCGATTTTACGAGAATTGTTAAGTAAACCAAAGGGCCAGATAAAATACTTATAGTGCGCACAGTCACCGACGCAAACGTACGTTACGTGCCAGCTGACACGATCAAACTTATGAGAGCGCCATGTAAATGCAAACTCATCAACGTGTATGTGTGACGGTTACGCGCGACGTGTACGTGTGTAATCTGAGAAATTTAGATTTTTGCCGTGAAGCCGTGTCAGCTGAGTGCTCTCTCACCGCACAGTGTTGCCAAGCAGAACTTTTTAAAATCATTAACAAAATAACCTTATAAAAATTTAAATTTTTATTAAATAAATTTAAAATCGATGTTTAATAATGTTAATTATAGATAAATGAAATATTTGCATTTGTTGGTTTTTGGCTTTGGTTTATTATACAATGAAAAATTGTAATTGACAACGCGGATGTGTGTAAAAGTATGTATGCAAACAAAGGAATGGCAACATTGTGTTGATGCATACAAACACAGTTTTATGTACGCAAAGTTTGTTTACAAAACATACGCGCGGGCACAAGTTTTGCTCAATTTTGTGTATCTCCCGACAAACAGACACGGCAAACGTACACGTCGGTGACTGTGCGCACTATTAAGTCCAAAAATACAAAATGAGCTAATTTCTGTCCTGGTTCTAAAAGTAGAAAATGCACTCATAAATGAAATAAATGCTGCACCATTCTACTCTATCATATTCGATACAACTCAAGAAATTTCAAAAATTGATCAAATGTGTGAACTTTACCGTTATTGTATGATCGAAAAAGATGATAATGGGATCCCAAAGGCACTTGTCATTAAAGAAACATTTTTAGGATTTCATGAAGTTAAGGATCAAACTGCCTTAGCAATGTCCAAGCAAATTATTAAATCCATAAATGACAAAAATATTCCTCTAAATAAGTGTCGAGGACAAGGACATGATGGTGCTAACACAATGAAAGGGACTTATGGTGGAGTTCAAAAACTCATAAAAGATGTCGAGCCAAATGCCGTATATGTTCACTGTGCTGCTCATAATTTAAATCTAGTACTCAATGATGCAGTGAGAGAGGTTATTGCTATGCAAAATTAGTTTGAAACAGTTCAACAAGTTTATAATTTTTTTGGGCATAGTATCAGAAGATGGAATATTTTATCAAATAAAGAAAGTGAGTCTTCAACTTCAATAACATTAAAAACATTAAACTCTACTAGATAGGCAGGACGTTATGATGCCGTTTTTGCTTTAAAAGTTCGGTTTGTTGAAGTCCAAAAAGCGCTAACGGAAACAATTCTGTTAAGTCGCAAATCAGATGAAAGAAATGAAGCTGTTTCACTCAAAAAGAAGATCGAAAACTACAATTTTATAATGTTATTGGCTTTCCATTGCAAGATCCTACTTACTATCGATGCAGCCTCTAAAGCACTTCAGTCTAAAGCCACCGATCTTTCAAATGCCTTAAAACGTTTGAAAATTTGTCTGGAAGAATTGGAAAGGTATCGACATGAATTTGAAAATTTAAAAATGGAAGCAAATAGTGTAGCAGAAAAATGGTCCATCACCCCTGCATTTTCTAAAACTCGTCAGAGGAAGGTAAATCGCCATTTTGATGAGCTTTGCGAAGATGAGCGTCTCCAAGATCCGGAAAGTTTGTTCAAAGTGAACATATTTTATCGAGTATTGGACATCATTATAAACCAACTGAAATCGCGTTTCCTTCCAATGAATGAAATTGTTTCAAATTTCAGTGTTTTGCAGCCTTCCACTTTAAAAGTTTTAAATGACACTGATCTATTACATAAAGCTCTAGAATTTGTTGAGATATATAAAAAAGACATATCTGAATCATTTGCCAGAGAAATTCTCAGTTTTCGATCCACTTTCAGAGACGAAATAGAAAAATCTTCGTGTATTAGAGACCTTGCTGAATTATTAATAATAAAAAATCATTTTTCGTCATTGAAGTATGCACTGCATTAATGTTATTTCTTGCAATTCCTGTGACTACAGCTAGTGCTGAACGATCATTTTCAAAACTTAAATTGATAAAAACGTATTTAAGGAACTCTATGGGACAAGACAGGTTATGTAACTTGGCTATTCTGTCTATTGAAAAGTCTATGGCCAGATCTTTATACTTTGATGATGTTATATACACTTTTGCGGAACTGAAAGCTCTAAAAAAGGATTTTTCTTAATAAATATCTTATTGAAATTAAATTGTTATTTTTATTTCGTTGTAAATGTATGTAGGTTTCCTCACGATGTTGTTCCTTCACCGAAAAGCTAGCGAATAGATGATGAATGCATTGAGATATTATGTTCTATGGATGAATGTGAAGTCTCCAATACGCATTGGGCTAGCATGGAGACTACAGACCATTCCTTCTCGCCTAAGAGAGGAGGCCAATGGCCATCAGTGGGACATATACAACGCGTAATTGAGTCCGCTGAAAACCTCGAAGTTTATTAAAATTAAACTGAGTACAACGTGACGATTTTTACTGATAGGGCCCCGTCAAAAGAATTTGCCACGGGCCCCAGATGGTATAGTTACGCCACTGGTTATTTAGATTAGTAAATGAATAATAATATTTCAGAGAATGTCTTTGAAACTTATAATAAAATTTTTTTTTAAATAAGCGATTAATATATAATAGGCCTGTTTATTTGTAACCGACTAGAAAAAGATTAGTTAGGACAACAAATCGCATGCAAAAAAAAACTGCGCTATTGTGAATGAGCCCTACGAAAATTTATTGGAAATTTCAATTTAGCACCAAATCCATTTTTTTGCTACATAGGACCCGTTTCATTGTTACCGACCTGCAAAAGAACGCTCTAGTTCGGATAAAATTTCCTTTAGTTGCAAAAGTAATCTTGATAGCATCATTCATGAAACATGAGATTTGTTAGTGCTATTTAAGAACGGAAAATAGTTGTGCAAGCAAATTTTAGGTTTGCGTAGTTATATGTATGTATATTTAAAAATACTATGCATATAAAATTGAATTAATTGGGCAATGTTATATAATTCACTTCAACGGATTTCCACCAGATTAGCGGACCGTAGTATATCTGCACGGATTATCGCTTTATGGATCCTGGCCATGAGGTCCAGACGCAGGCCCCATTTCTTACACGATGTCTTTTTAACTGGGTGTTCCGTATTCAGTCTTTAGTCTAATTTAGGATTCAGTATATCTCTCAAGTACATCACACTAGATGAAAGAGTAAGGTTTTGCCCATTTAAAGAAGGTAGACTAAAGTTAGGAATTTCCCTAGTGGATAATAGAACAATTCAGTCTTTGAGAGGTTAATAGTGAGCCCACAGCTCCCTGACCATAAATTCAACTCCCTAAGTGCTCTTTGCAGAGTATCGCTAATCACGTTGGTGCAAAACAATGATACCGTAGCTATGACATCGTCCACATATGCAAAAACTTTAACGCCATTCCTCTTGAGTCTAGTGAGAATGCTATTAATGACGCATAACCATAGTAGAGGGGATAAAACACCCCCTCTGCTGAGGCGTCTAATAAACTCGATACTGCCAAGCTTTGCGCTCAAAATCCGTGTACGCAGAGCTAACAAAATCCACTTTACTAAGAAGAATTCAACCCTGAGGTGGGTAGGAGACTGCTCAATTGCCTCTGTGCTAGCATTTTAATTACTAAGAAACCAGAAAGCCGAAATTGCTTACTCTCCAGCGAGACCTACACTGCATGCTCGACTTCGTGAAGTGCAGATTCAGTAGAGCGCCCCTTCAGATATGCATGCTGGGCTATAGATAACACCGATCTTCTAATGTGCGATTGCGAATGTGAATGTCCACTCAAAGGTTTTTAAGATGAATGACGAAAGGCTAACGGGTCTGAAGTCCTTAGGCAACTCGTAGCCGCTCTTACCGACCTTAGGAATAAGCACTATTTTCGCATTCCTCCAAAAGTGAAGGACCAGAATGAGCATTAAACGTATGAAAATGCCGTCCAACCAAGGAATCACCTGCATTTGTGCCTCCTGTAGCATAGGCGGAAAAATCCCGTCCGGACCAGGCGAATTGTATGATAAGAGAAAGCCGATCGCCCATGCAATTTTCTCCCGCGTAACAATATCGTTAATGATATGCATCGATGGTGCACCCACAAAGTCCCGCGTTGCCATGCCTTGACCCAAAATAGCAGCCGAGCAAATGTGTGTGCGGAAGTAGCTCCAGGATTTTTTTAAGCTATTGAACCATGTCCCATCTGCCTTTTTCAAGAAAGGTGGGTTGGAATGATCCTTCAAAAGAACCTTTCCTGCTCTTTTATGAGCCCTTGAGGAGGATATTTCTTTTTACCGTAGCTTATTAACCGTGAATAATTTTTATTCACTCCTTTTTTTTAATCAAAATCACAACTAAAACGCTAGCAACATTGGATTGGTACACGCATTGCATTTCAAGTCAGTAAGCAAGCTTCTGAGAATTAAAAAAAAAATCGGACAAAAGCCAATCCCACCTTTGATATAATGGTAATTTCCCAAAATCAAAAAACCGCGGTATAAAGCCAGTATAAGAGCTAATTTGCTCAAACTTAATGTTCAGGATGGGGTCTCATTAAAAAATTAAAAGTAAGTAAGTAAGTTTTAATTCAATAAGAAAAAACCCGCGCCTACCTGTAATATAAAGGTAATTTACAAAAATCAAAAAACCGATATTTAAGTAGGTATTAAAGAGAATTTGATCAAATGCAAAATGGGGTTGCACTAACAAATAAACGAAATGAAAACATTTTAGAGCGAATTTCATTGTCAAATTCTAGCAACTTTCGTAAGCAAATTGCATTTCTAGCCAGAAAGTACAATTTCGAAAATAATAGAAATCAGAATTCCACACAAATCTAAATATTCAGTATTTCACCAAATAATACAAAATTCGTTCACACTTGTTATGAATAATTAAAAATTACATAAAAATTTAAATTTATGATACTAAGTGGTGTACGTCTAAAGCATACTAACTTCTTTTTGTGTTTAAATCAATAAAATTCGTTTTCAAATGAGTTGTTTTGGTGCGATAATAAATACAAATTTTTTAGACAGTGATCTTGGAGTTGATTTTCTCAGTTTAAGTGGAAAGAAAGTTATAAGATAAGCTCAGTTGAGCTGAGATTTACAATTAGTTTTAACGTATTAAGATATTACTAGATAAGTATCTAAAAACGTACTTGACCGTTAAAAATTGAGTTCGTAAAGGAAACCCAATCTGTGTTGATTGCGGAACAGGAAAAAGCAGAAAAAGAAATTAAGAATTTCAACTTTATCAATTTGTGATAAAGTTGTGTACGCGGGTCAAAAATTACTTTGACAATGATTGATGGGAAGATGTGTACTGATTTGACTGCGACTACATCAACACATTTATGCGGCACTCTAATTAAAGTTCAACAATATAGATGGCATGACCATGTGAATTTAGAAACCTTGAAATTTGGCTTATATATTCTACACTGCTGGATTCGGTTTTTCGAGAGCGAAACGTTTTATTCAAACTGCAGAAAAATCTGCTGAAATAACCGTATTGAATTTAAATTTAATAAAACACACCAATGAAACCAACAACAAGCAATTGCGAATATTTGCGCACAGCTACACTTTTTGGTTGAGTTATATCCATGGTACAACATGCTTCCTACATGGCATAAATAATTTATACAGGAACCGGAAATTGTTGATAGAGCTTTTTTGCCTCTTGATCAGCTATCGGAAGATGTGCTTGAAATAAAGATTTAAAAGTAAAGGACTTTCATTTAAGGAAAATATTTTAAACTCTCTTTTATTAATCTCTGATCCAATTATTTCAAGCACGTAAAAGTTGCCCCGACAGAAGGTTCATTATTTGCAGAGCAGGGATTGATTTAGTTACACGTTATTATTGGGCCAATGAGGATAATGGTGATGATAATGATGATGATGACAACGATGATGGTTTAGATGAAGACGACAATGATGTTGATGAATATTAAATAAAGGAGCGTTCTCTTTGATATTTTTATTTAATTATTCTTGAAGTGAAAACCGTTACTTTTTAATTAAGCTGGGTCCAAGTAACATCAAAAATTGTAGAAAAGATTTTTCTAATAGCGGTCGCTCCTCGACAGCCAATGGCAAACTTCCGAGTGTATTTCTGCAAAGAAAAAATTTCAAACAAAAATCATTTGCCGTTCGGAGTCGGCATAAAACTGTAGGTCCCTCAATTTGTGTTACGATGTCAAGGTCTAAGCTACAAATTGTAGAAAAAGTTCCGCCTAACATTAATTTGTGTTACGATATCAAGATCTAAGCTACAAATTATAGAAAAAGTTCCGCCAAACATCAAGCAGTGATGTAAGCGGAAAATAATTATTATTATTAAACTCTACTACCTATTTGACACATACGGCATGAATGTGGGCATACATGTTATAAAAGGAATCGCCAATTTCGGTTTTATCAAAACCACTACAAAGCTTATTTGGAATGGTTTTGAATTTTATCTGTTTATGAAAACTATGTTATTGTTGCATGGACAAATTAATGAAAGGTCTATGTGCCCGAAATTTGTCCGGTTATTGAAGCTATCCGGTTATAATGACTGTCGGTAATTAAGGAATTTCACCGTATATAAACATCTGACATCAGTGATATTTATGATCAAATTTGGTTAATTTAATATTGATTACAAAAATTTCTGTTATGTAATTATAATTTTTTTTCTTGAAACTGGATTTTAAGTACCATTTTCACCGTGGCAGCACTTCACTTAAAATTTCAAATATTTATTAAGATTAATTGCTACACAAATTACACTGTTAAATAAAAATTGGACGAGTTTCATTTAAAAAAATGGACTGTTCCCTCTTTATAGACTTTTTGTGGTGATTTCAAACGTTTTTACAAAATTTTGCTAAGGTCTGTTGTTTTTGAAAAGAAAAAAATGTGAATTGTCGAAAAATGCCAATTTCGAAAGCAAACAATAATGAACTTAGACGTCGATGTTCCGAAAAAAATCCACGTATTAATGAAAATGCAGTTCGTATGATAGATTCAAACTCATGCCGATGAGTTGACTAAAAATTAGTGGCAAATTCACGAAAAAGTGAAAATTGTTTGTCTTTCTTATTTATTTTTATTCCTTTGATTAGCTGTCAAATTGCTAGGATTTCTTTTGAAATAATTTATTCTACTAAAAAACTCTGTGATTTGAAAAATTGTATAATGATATTTGATCAAAAATCTATAAGATGAGGGTGGTCGCATTTTCGTGATCAAACTCCTCCAAATATTGTTCAGCCGTGTTATCGATTTTACAATAACTTGGAGTACAGCCATATGTTTGCACAGTTAACCGATGTTTGGGTCATATTTGCTTTATGCGCTATCAAAATTGTCGAAAAAATATTAATAGGCCTCAAAATTCTTCTGGAAAATTGGGTGATGTATTTGTTTTTGTAATTAAAGGCATATAAACAAGACGACAAAAATAATTGGCTACAAGGTATTACACGTCGAAAAATATTGATATTCTAAGTAAAATACAAGCATGATCTAAGTGCTAGCAAATATAACATGATGCAAGTTAATTCTCGAGGTTCGAGAGTTAGTAAAAAATTAAGATTACGGCGAACCAAACCGTTCGCCGACTTAAAAATTCATACAACGATTTAAAGACGTTACAAATTTATTGACTGTGCGACTGAACGAACTCTAAAATTCCATTCTGCTTACAAGCTAAGTTCTTAACCTAGCAGCCCCAACAGTAACTTCCACAACTGCAACTTGCGTAACAGAGTGGCGGTCACCTGCTTGGCAACGTGAGCAAGTGCGCGGACCGTGGGATAACTCCTCCCTGTTTAAAGATCTACCGCCCGCAGATCAGAGCTAATGGGCGGCAAGGGGGGTTAGGGGCCCTTAAGGAGTAAACGCAACTTTCTGGCAGTGATGCGTCTGCTCCTGGTTTTGGCTATTGGTAAGCAATTTTTTAGGCTGCGAAGTTCTGGTGTAGATTTTCCCTTACTGATCTTGTTGTTGCTGGGATTTCTCGCCCACTCTGCCGGGATTTGGGCAGGTGGTAGGTTGAGTTTTTTGTGTAACATCTCCACACCATAACCACAATAACAATTATAGCACATATTGAGATTGGTTCTGAAACGATAGAAAAATGATATTTTCGTTAACATACCCTAGATACTTAACGTTCGCCATCGTGATGTCGTGGACATATGTATGCCAGGTTGACTCACGTCGTGTGGCTTTTCACGTTTAATAATACCGCTGGCAGGGCTTGCGCTGAAGTAGTTTCGCTGCTGTTGATCACTTGGTCCCCTATCATGATCGTTTCGTTGCTAAATTGGATCACGTATTTACCATTGATAAAGCGTGTGGCGTTGTTACTCTTAATTTCCTTTGGAAGTTCAAAACGAAACCCTTGTTCTCATTTATTTGCTCGATAAGTGTGTCATTTCTTCTGGTGAGCAATTGTTTTCTTCTAGTTTGCCGATGGATTCACGGGTGGTCGTTTGACATTATTGGTGGTTGTTTTTCTCGATGACCTGTTTTTGGCAGTGGCGAATGTTGCCCCAGTCGGCTGCATCTGTTGACCCCGCAAGCCATTTCCATGCTGACCCTATCGGTTTGGTTAATGTATAGCTGTACCTGGAACTTGTCATCACATTCTTTGACTAAGCGGCGCAGCAAATCTTTCTTCTACATCATAGTTGTGGCGTATTGCTGAAGGTTGATGACGTGTATTAGCTTGAATGACCCACTGATTATGCAACCGCTTCCACTTTGGATAGTTACTATTGGAGTCTTGTAGTGGACGAAATTAAAATCGCTGATAGCTGACGCCAGTGGTGGCAATCTGCAATTCAAAATGTTATCTCTAAATCTAATGTTGTTAGAGGGTTAGTGATAAAGGTTTTTCTATACTAATTATATGGGTTACATTAAAATTAGTTATAGAATTTTGTAAAATAGTTTATGAAAGTAAAGCCAAACAAAAGTTTTTATTTTTACAAATTAAACTTTCGTTGTTAAACTTACATACTCTTTACTGAATATTAGTGGGTTAGTAATCCTTAACAGTTTTTCTCTACTAGTTCTACAGGTAAATAATGCAATTAGTAATTTATTATTGTAAAATTCTTAAAAGAAAGTTAAGCCAATTTTTTTTTTATTTTTACACTTCCATTTTCAGAGTTAAATTTTTATTCTACTGTCTGTTTCTGCGTTAGTAATTCTTAACACTTTTTATGAAAGTAAAGCCAAGAAATATTTAACCTTTATAGTTAGATTTTTATGTTTTCAAGCTGGAATTAACTAAACTGGAACTTGTAAAGTTGTTTCGTACACGAATTTTAGTGTACGACAAAACTACTACGGGCTTATTTCAACTATTTCTTTTATTAAAAATAAAAAATATATATTATGAAATGAAAAGATTTTTTTTATTATTTTTCGGAACAGATAATTCTTTAAATATTGCGGATTAGTCGCAAAGGCATTTTATATCTTTTGTTTTGCGAATTAGCTCAAATATATTTTATTTCTTTTGTTTTTGCTGATTAGGCGCAAAAGAATCTTTCACCCCTATTGCGAGTGTCGACTGACAGTAGATAAACGACTACTGAATAGTTTTTGATTTATAATCATTCTACTGCCATTTTCTAGTCGTTCAAGTTTGAGTTTAGTGAGAAAATTTACAATTATGGATAAAAAGTAAGTTAATAGACTGGAAATTAAAAAATATATAATAAAGATATGTCTAAATTACAGATCAAAAGTTGTGAGCAATAAAAGGCAGTTAGCGCGGTTGGTTGAACTTATGCAGGAAAGCAGCATATAGCGAAAGGGATTTGCGTGAAGAGTCGGGCAACCCCAAAATGGGAAATCATTGCAGTTGAACTTAATAGCTCGGGACCACCACTGGGTTCGTGCGAAAAGTGGTTAAAGGTAAATAATTCCTATTATAGATTTAATGAATGAAATAATGTATATTTTTATGTAGGTGTGGACGGATTTAAAATGTAAAACGAAAAAGAAACTATCAGAAAATATATCTGAGTTTCGTTCAACCGGTGGAGGCCCAAACAATCTTCGCGTCTTAACACCACTAGAGGAAGCTGTGGTGCATTTTTTAAAGTACGATATTTGTGTTAATCCTCCAGGTGAAGAGATTGGAAGTAGCAGTTCGATGGCTCAGTATGAGGAAATTGCAGAGCAAGATGAGTTTATAAGCAAAGCAATGGAGACTGCTGTAGAAGAGTCATTTGCAACGGGCGAAGTGCAAGAACAACCGCGTTTATCAAAGTAGGCAAGAAGAAATGGCGCTTCCAAACCAAACAGATTTACCTTACTGGAAAAACAAGTAGAGATGCAATCAAATCATTTAAAGCTGCAAGCAAAAAATACAAAGGATATCAGGGATAGTCTTAGATATATTGAATCTTTTGCTAGAAGGTCGTTTAAATTGAAGGAAGAAAATTTAAATTTAGAAAAAAAAACTTAAATTAAAAAAAGAAAAACTAAAACTTCTAAAAGAAGAATTAGTAAATAAATCTAAAAATAGAGTAGATAAACTTAGATTAAAAGTTCAGTTGTTGGAGCTCTTCCCTGATAGGATAAGGATACATTTTATTTTAAGATTGAAACGAGAAATGTGACTTTATTTTCTTCAAATTAAGTTTTATTTTAAGAAATAATGTGATTTCAATTTAATTTATTATTTATAAAATTTTTGTTTAATTCTACCTTTTACTTTTTATTAAAATATGAATGAACTGATTGATATAAAATGCAGCTGAATAGTACAAATAATAAAAACATTTAAAACTGAAGTTGGATTTGTTGTAATATGGAATTTCTTATTTCTACGGCTTCTTCATTCATACATATGTCTAGTTTCAGCTTCACTATAGCTATCAGGTTCTAGATTGTTGTTGCTTTCTTCATACGAAAATTCGACATTCGAAAAAATACATATATTGTGTAGAGCAGCGCAGACGTTTATTATTTGTGTAGAGTTCTTTGGCTCATAGTGTAACGCGTGAGCACCCAACAAGGATCGAAATCGATTCTTGAGCACACCAATTGTACGTTCCACAATGTTCCTAGCTTGTGAATGCTTTTTGTTAAACTGGCTTTCTGCTGATCCTTCTTCAGGATTCCGAAATGGAGTAATCATATAGGGCTGTAAAACGTATCCTGCGTCACCTGAAACCACAAACATATTTGTTTTACAACTATTCATGTGACACTTATTTGAGAAAGCCAACCAAATAATATATTCCGTTCACCCCTGCGGTAGTCATCTTCTAACTCGGGTTTTAATACCGACATCTTAAAACCCGCAGCATCATGCGTTGCCCCAGGATATTTTGCGTTTATATAGCGAATTCTCATTGCATTGTTACAAACCTGCAATGAATATAAATAAAAATTATATCAATAAGCAGTTAACTCTAAAGGATTTTCATTCAGAACACTTACTATCATTGTATTTAAACTATAATTACCTTTTCGGTTGAAGTACAGATGTTGAAGCTCCTTTTTGGGGGCAACGATTTTAACATGTGTCCCGTCAATGCAACCTACTACGCGCGGTATTCCACTTTTCTCAAAAAAATTAAATTTTCGCTTTTCTTTTCTCCTCTTCGGTATATTTAATTGAGATCCATTCTCTACAAACGTGCTGTTCCAAGGCATTAAACAGTCAATACTAAGGAAACAGTAGATTGACCAAGCGCGATATTGCTTGAGCCTTGAGCATAAAATCGCAAAGTCCCTGATAACTTGAGAATGGTGTGAATTGATGTATTTCTTACTCCTGCTTGTAATTGTGTCACTCTGCCAATATTACGATACGGTGGACACACAGTTGATACTTATAACGAATAAAAACATTATAACTCATTCAAATAATAGGGAGCTTGCGACCGCGCTCAATGACAGAGCTAGCGAAAACGCGTTAAGGGTCTTTATTTCCGGCCTAAATGTGACATTCTATTTTCGGTCAATCCTATAGATTTGCCGTTTGCACTTACGATTTTTCCAGAACATTTGCGGTTAACAGTGTAACAACAACAGACATCCCAAGATATCAGACCGCGGATCCTCCGCATTTAGACGAACAAAACAGTCCAACCAGGTCTATAGGAAAGAAAATGCAATAGGAGGGGCTCCCAGAAGCGATGCTAACTGATACGCGAGTAAAAGGGATCGCGAACAGGAGTATTCGGAGAATTCACTAAAGCCGACGGTGCAAAGGACCAATCATGCCAAGAGGTAGATCCACCAGAAAAAGTTACTGCGAACCATGGCAGCGATTCAGATATTGAAATCGTTTCCAACTTTGTAATGGAAGATGAAATGAATTTTTTAGTGTAAGGTCGCTCCTACCTAGGGTTGCCACATGGCCTGGAATGAGCTTGATTGTCAAGATTTTTTAGGTCCTGTCAAGTGTCAAGATAAAATTTAATTTGTCCAGTTAATTTTTAAAATTAAAAAAATTCAATATTAAAAAATATGTATCATCATTTGCTAAACACCAAACCCAAAAACTAATTCTTATTTTTTGCCCAATATCAATAATTCATTGCAATCGATAACCAAAAAAGTATCAACACTTGTAGTGTCCCCCCTAACTCACCATTGACTTATTGCTTGTTTTTGCCCATCACTAAAAAAAATACAACATTAAACAGCTGATTGAAATTAAGCGTAAATTTTTCTGATGCGTATAGTAAACTTAAATTGTTGAATGTTATATTCGTTTAAGAATTTAAATTAATATTGTTACAATATATTGAGCCTTATGTCGTTCATTTACCATGGAAAATAACGAAGATGCCGGAACTTCAAAAAAAGGAAGATATACAACATTCTGCGATAGATGGATTGAAGAAGCAGAATATAGCAAATGGATAAAAAAAAAAGATGATTATACCGCATTTTGCAAATTATGCCAAATTAATATTTCTATAAAATATGAAGGAAATCGAGCATTACGCAAACATGCCCAAGCAAAACGGCATATGAAATTAGCATTGTCTCAAAAATTGTCACACAGCATGATAAACTTCACTGTTCCGGCAGACTCAAAGGAAGATTCACACATATCCAGGGCTGAACTAATGTGCGTTTTTCACAATGTTGTTCACGGGCTTAGTTACAACAGTTTAGACTGTCAATTAAAACTAAGTTCTTCAATATTTTGCGACAGTAAAATTGCTAATAAAATAAGTTGTGGCCGTACCAAAGCAGCAGCTATAACACGCAACGTATTGGCACCAACGCACGAGAAAAAGTAACTGATGCATTAAAAGAAACTTTTTACTTTTCGGTAAGCAGCGACGCATCAAATATTGGAAACGTGAAAACGTATCCATATGCCGTTCAATATTTTGATGCTGAAACAGGAATACAACAGAAAATTTTAGATTTTTATGAAGACCCAAATGAGGCTGCCAAAGACATTTTTGGCAATATCGTAAGAATAACAACTGAAAATAACCTTAACATTCAGCAAATTGCAGCATACAGTGCGGATAATGCGGCAGTTAATTACGGTGTTCATAATTCCGTATATAAAAAACTTAAAGAGGTAAACCATAAAATTGTAAAGGCAAATTGCAACTGCCATGTAATAAATAACTGCATCAAAAGTGCTTTAAATGCTTTATCTGTCGACGTAGAAAACATTGTGATTAAAACCTTCAATGAATTTAGCTCATCAGCTTTGTCAAATGAAAAGTTAAAGGAATGTTTTGAGTTTGCATGTATCGAATACAAGCATCTACTTCGGCGTGTTCCCACTCGATGGCTTTCCCTTTTGCCTGCAATTGACCGATTATTACATTCTTGGCCTGCGGTTAAAAGGTACTTTTTACAAAAGGGGAAACACAACTGCAGAAAAGAAATCTGGAAATTTGTATCATATGGAATGTCAGATACTGAACTAAATAATGCGGATGAAGAATGCATTTCTGAAGGTTTATCAGAGGCGTATTTGTATTTTATTCATAATGTAATGCATGAATTCCAATCAGCTATACTAGCGCTTGAAAATGATTCTTGTACAATAATGGAACTTCACAGCATAATGAGTAAACTTATAAATAGTCTTCAAAGCCGAAGAAAGGATTGTTTCTATGGAAGTAGAGTTTTGGTTATTTTTAAAAATATTTCAAACAATGATGTTGAAGCATTCAAATTAGAAGCAAATCAATTTTTAACAAATGCTATTTCATACTTGGAGCAACGATATGATTTCGGAGATGAATCAATTTACAAACACATATCTGTTTTAAATCTGAAACAATCTCTTTTGTCATGGGATACATTAGCAGGGCTTCCAAAAATTTTACAGATATCAAATTCTATTGATAATGATATGTTATATACAGATTATTGCTGTCTTCGAGAAGTATTTGATCAATTGCCAAAAGATATTCCGATTGACAAAATATGGTCTTACTTTTTCAAAAAATGTGATAAAAATAACTTGATAAATATATTTAAATTGATCTCGATTATTTTTTCTATTCCAATTAGTAATGCTTTTTGTGAAAGAACTTTTAGTACATTAAACAATTTATATTCTAAAGAAAGGAATAGAGTGGCATTTGACCTTATAAAGGCTGAATTGTTAATAAGACAAAACTTACATGAAAATAGTAAAAATTTTCAACATTTTTTGCTAACGCCTAAAGGAACAGAACTAGTTAAGTCTGTTACTAAAAGTACAAAGTATATGTGGAAAAATTAATATAGTTTAATGTGAATTAAATATAGAATTTTTATATTATTTGACGTATATTGAATTGTAACACGCTTTTGTTTTTTTAAGTTTTTGTATAATTTGTTATGTTCTTATTGTTTTTTTTTTAAATAAAATTTAGCAGTTTTTCTGCTCATTTATACGTATGCGTTATTTTAATTGTCAAGATATTTTTTTGAAATCAAGCTCATTTTAGGTGAGTGTCAAGCTGGCTGGCTTTTGGGATGTGGCAAGCCTACTCCTACCCTACATTGTTAAGAAGACGTCGGAGGGGCGGGAGCTTTAGCTGTTAATTGATTTGAGTTTTTTAAAGGGAATTACCCCTGTGGACAGACAGTTCAAGGTTGAATCAATAAATGGGTGAATCTCATAGAAAAGAAATGTAAGGGTTTTCTCTTGAAAAAAGCATAATCTTTCTTTATTCTTCCAAATTTGAAAAGCTTCGATGGCATAGTAGGATATGATTTCCTAAAAGAAATAGGAATATTTATTTTATGAGGGTGGTAAGGAAAAACTAAGTAACGTTAAATGTGAGCAGGTGAACTTCATATGTTTGAATAAGGACTCGTCCCAGCTCCTGTAAGAGATGAGTTTGACTCTATGATTAAAAAGAATGTAAAGGCTTTTGCCGAACCTAACCGAGCTTTGCCATATAATACCACGGTCAAGGCAAAAATTCGTACTACTTCCTCGGAACCAATTTATACCTGATCTTATCCATACCCGGTTTCAGCGGCAGGATTCATAAATAAAGAAATAGAAACATTGTTGAGGGATGGTATTATTGGAAAATCTAATTCGGCTTATAATTCTCCGGTCCATGTTGTGAATAAAAAAGGCCTAGATGAAGATGGTAAATAAAAGCTCAGCATGGTAATAGACTTTCGAAAATTAAATGAAAAAACGATTGCGGATAGATATCCTATACCGGATATTTCTACCATACTGTCGAATCTGGGTAGTTCAAAATTTTTCACCACTTTGGATCTAAAATCTGGATTCCACCAGATAATTCTTGAAGAGAAAGACCGCGAAAAAACGGTCTTCAGCATTAATAATGGCAAATACGAGTTTAACATATTGCTATTCGGTTTCAAGAATGCGTCCAGTATTTTCCAACGGGCCATGGCGACGTTTTGAGGGACGACATTGACCAAAGTTGCCAAGTTTATATGGATGATATAATCATTTTTTCTAAGGACGAACAGTCTCTTATTCAACACGTCGATAGGATATTAAAGAAGGTGGAAAGGGCTGGAATGCGAGTTTCATCAGAAAAAACGAAAGTCGAGTTTCTCGGCTTTATTGTCTCTCACAAAGGGATAAAACGTGTCCAAATAAAGTGAAGAGCATAATTGAATATAATACACCGGAAACACTTCGAGCATTGTGCGCTTTCTTGGGTCTTTCAGGATACTATAGAAGGTTTATACGGGATTATGCGGGTATAGTAAAACCATTAACGAAGTATTGTGTCATCCCACAAGTCCAAACATACCAAAATAGTGCTCGATGAAGGGGCAATTCAAGCGTTTAAGAGGGTAAAAAGCATTTTGGTATCGGAGGGTGTTTTGCTGTTTTATCCTGATTGTGAAAAACCATTCGAGCTCACATCAGATGCTTCTTCGAGCGCTCTAGGTGCGGTCTTATCCCAAAATGGGCAGCCAATCACAATGATTTCGCGAACTTTATCAAAAACAGAGGTAAATTACGCAACCAACGAGCGTGAGCTTCTAGCCATAGTTTGGGCCCTCAAAAACCCTCGCCATTACTTACATATATGGTGTTAAGGACATTGCAATATTTACAGACGTTCGCTATTTCGAACAAAAATTATCGAAGAGTTTTTACCAAAATTTTGTTATAAGCCCGGTAGAGGCAATGTCGTAGCAGACGCTTTGTCTCGCCAGTTTTTGAATAATTATTATATTATTATAATTATTAAATATTATAATATGAGTGACACGGATGGTACTGCACATAGTGAGATATCGCTAAGAAATACGATAAGAACTATTCAGTATCCGGTAAATCAATTTAAAAGACAATTTATTTTAACAAAGGGAAATCATTATCATTTGAGTACAAAAATAAGTTTCCAGAAAAAAATTCGATATACTATAAATTACGACACAATAAGTATTTTACTGCAAAATCTTAAAAAGCTTGTAAATTCTAGCGTTACAAATGCTATTTGTTGCGATATTCCGACATTATCAGAAATTCAGGGACCTCTTATCGAAGCATTCCCGGGGGTTAAATTTATTCATACGGAAAAATTTGTAATAGACCTAACTAATCCAAACGACCAACAGGAGGCAATAGCAATGGAGCACGCTCGTGCCCATCGGTCATTGTCAGAAAACTTTAAACAAATTATTTCAGAATACTACTTTCCCGACATGAGAAAAATACTCAAGTCCACAATATCAAATTGCAAAATATGTTAGGAAAATAAATACCAAAGGAGACCTCCAAATCCTGAGATTGGAAAAACCCCAATCCCGGAACGTCCAGGAGAGATTCTCCACTTCGACATTTTAATTACAGGAAAACAACTATTTTTGAATGCCGTTGACAAGATTTCTATGTTTGTAATAGTTAAACCAATTATTTCAAGATGCACCATTGACATAAAAGAAGCGTTATTGGAGATATTGGGTATGTTTCAGAACACCAAAACAATTGTAACAGATAATGAATGAGCATTTACATCAAATTTAATTAAATCTAAGTTACGCGATCATTTCGGTATAGAGCAGTTTTTCGTACCTACCTTGCATAGTGGATGCAACGGACAAGTCGAAAGGTTTCATTCAACTCTGTTGGAGTTAGCCGGGTGCGTGCAAGCGCAGCAGCAAATAAGTGAAATTAAAGACTAATTTTGCTTCATTCAAATACAAAAGAACCATTCATTCGGTGACGAATTCCAAGCCAATTGAAATTGTACAAAATTTCCCAGTAGAAAAATTTGGGGAAGTTAACCAAAAGATAATAAAAGCACACAATTTAGTATTGGATAAATTGAATGAGAAAAGAATAACTAAAACATATCAGCCTGGCGAGAAGGGGTTTCTTCGCCGAAATAAACGTTTAGGAAAAAGTTTGAGAAAGTGTTCATAGAAAAAAAAAAAGTTGAGAGAGATTTAGGTACAACAGTGCAAATAGAAGGTAGAAAAATTCATAAATGTGGGAATATGATGGAAATGGGATACAGGAAGAGGTGGCAACGCCAAGCAGGTGAACGAAGGAATGAACGAAGATAGGACGAAATTGACTAACGAGTAGTGTAGAAGTGCGAGTATCCATATAGAATGTAACGACACGCCGAAGCGCGCGCATCACAGTCGTCAAACTGTTGTTTAATTATAAGCATTAATATTGTGTTAATATTGTGTGGTTTTATCTTTATATATTGATAAATAAAAGTAACTTTGACATTTAATCGCGAGTGAAGAGTCTTTTCCTACAATTTGGGGGCTCAACCGGGATGTGCAAACAAGCGTTCAAAAGCTTGTACGTGTGCGTGTGCGCGTGAAAGGAAAAGGGCGAGCGTGACTTTGCCAAAGGCCCAGCGGTCAAACAGACGTGCGCGAAAACGAGCGCATCCGAAAAGCAGTGGCGCAAGCAAAAACAGTCGAATGTGCGCATAGTCAAAATTAGACAGTCTTGGGGGAAAAGACACAAAAAAATTGTGCGAATCGTGATGCGCGAAGTGGAACATAACCAAAAAATCTTTTGGGTGCTCCAACGGACATAATACCGTTTGAACAGAAAACTACAGTCAGTTAAACTGGCGTTCAAATAGCGGTAGTGTAAAACGGGAAAAGACAAAAATTAGAAGTGCACTCTTTGGGTGCGTGTGGGTATACACATAATTATATACCGCGCAGAGCGGCGCGACAAACAGCAGTTCGGTAACCGAAAAGAAACAGCAAAATATTCGCACTTCGTGTGTTTGCTTGTTTATACGCATCAACATATGTGCGAGTATATACCGCGCAGAGCAGCGCGACAAACAGCAGTCGGGAACCGAAAAATAAACAGCAACATATTCACACTACTTGTGTTTGCTAACTCATCAACGTGTGTATGTATATACCAGTAACTCAAACAACGGTCCGGTATATGGAACAAAGTAGCATCACAGGTGGATATCCCTATCTGCTTATATGTACGTACATACGCATCGACATATATACGGCGCAAGGCAAAGCGTGGAGTGAGTAGAGAGGGAAAGCGTGTGTCGCTTGGTGAATTCAACAGCAACGGAAGCAGCGACAGCGCAAGCAGCAACAGCGCGAACAACAGAAGCAGCGACGGCGGAGTAGCAGCAGAACCCAGCGAGAAAGCAGAGAAGTGCAGCTTGGAGAAATATACAGATAAGATTATTAGTTTACTAATTCCGCATATTTTATCAATTATTAAAATCTTTGACATCTGAAATTAAATATTTAAATTTGTATCCGACACCCGTATATGTAGTTAAGAAATTAAATTTAATTTTCAGACATTTAAAACAATATTGTCCTTAGTATAAGTGTAAATTTTTGGTAGTGATTTTGTAAAATGGATACCGACACTATAAGGGAAATGACAGTGGAGATGCTCAAGGAAAAGCTTAGGGAACTGAATTTGAGTGTAGTGGGTAGGAAAAAAGAATTGCAGATGCGATTGTTGCAGCATATGGTTTTTGAAGGGGATGAGCTAAGTAACGATGAATCGACAAATTCAGTTTACGAGGAGGCTCCGGCGGATAATTCTGGTGGGCAAAGAGCAATGTTTACACTGCGCGACATAGAGGATACTGTTGCGTCGTTTAATGGTGACGGGGCCCGTGATGTGGGTCACTGGGTGGGGGAGTTCGAAGATGTAGCGGACACGGTGGGTTGGAACGACTTGCAGAGGTATGTGTACGCTAAACAGTTGCTTAAAGGTGCGGCTCGGTCGTTCGCTAGAGGTTTAGTAGGGTGTAAAGATTGGGATAGTTTAAAAAATGCTCTGGTAGAAGAGTTTGGTGAAAAGCTGTGCGCTGCTGAAATTCACCGCGCTTTGAGAAACAGAAGGAAGGAGCATAAAGAAAGCCTTCATGAGTACTTGTACGCAATTATCGAAATAGGGAAACCAATCAATCTAGATGAAAAGAGTATTGTAGAATATTTTGTAGAGGGAGTACCAGATACGCGTTCAAGTAAGTCCGTGCTATATCAGGCGAGAAACCTGAGGGATTTAAAGGAACAGATCCGAGTATACGAAAGGATTAGGGGTGGACCATCGTCAGCAAACAGAGTGTCCACGCCCAAATCAGGTGCAGCGAAAAGTTTTAATGATAAAGTGTCACAAAAGAGAAGGTGCTTTAAATGCGACAAAGAAGGGCATTTGGCTAGGGATTGTCCGGCGCCAGGGTCAAGCAACGTCACGTGTTTTAAATGTAAGCAGAGAGGCCACATGGCTAAAGATTGTTCAACGGATAAAAACTTAAAAAATGAGCGAATAAACATGTTAGGCAAACATAAGCATAGCAAAAGGAGAAGTAGCTTAATATTTATAGATGTGGAAATGTTTAATTACACTTTCAGTGCGCTTGTGGATACAGGGTGCGATGCATGCATAATGAGATACGATACTCTCATGATGCTAGGCGACGTCGAGCTTAGTAAGGAGCGGCGGCAATTGTATGGCATAGGCAAGGGGCAACTCACGACATTGGGTAGCTTTGACGCCGAGATCGAGATCGACGAGGTGGTCTTAAAAATTACTTTCCACGTAGTAAGGGAACGCGACGTACCGTATGCAGCGATTATAGGGTGCGATGTTCTCAAAGATGTGGAATTAGTTTTTGGACAAGGAGTAGTAACGTTTAGGAAACCGAGCAAACGAGCCGTATTGCGGAGCGGTATCACCGATGGGAAGGCTAAAGTGGAAGAGCCAGTGTCCCGAGGTGGAAGCTCTGGAGAGGTTGGGCCAGAGCGTGGTAACGGGCGCACGGGAGCGGTGCCAGAGTATGAGGTTACAGAGAATACGGTAGCTGCTAGGAGCAGTGTAGACGCGACGGTGGATACTGAAAGTAGGGTATCGAAGCGGAGGCTAGCGGGGTTAACAGGTGTAACCCAGGGCGAGGTTTCCGACGAACGGGTCGATTTAGAACGCGAAAATTATCTGCTGAAAGAATTTGGGTCGTTGTGCTTAGCTGAAAGAGAAGAACCTGAGAGAGGGTTGAAGGGTATCGATCTAGCGCACCTAGAAGGGAGTATTGCTAGGGAAGTAGAGCGCTTGGTTACGGATTATGTACCCGGAAAGCCGTCAAGCGTACCGGTGCATATGAAGCTTATATTGTCTGACGACAAACCCGTATATCAGCGCCCACGTCGAGTGTCACATGATGACCGAAAATACATCGACAAACAGGTTCAAGCCATGCTTGAGGACGGCATAATTCAATGCAGCACGTCTGAGTATGCTTCACCGGTGGTGCTGACGAAGAAAAAAGATGGGACCAGGAGATTTTGTTGCGATTTTCGCAAAGTTAATGAGAAAATCGTGAGGGACAACTTTCCCATGGCTTTAGTCGACGAGGTGTTGGATCAGTTGCAGGGCGCGAGAGTTTTTACAACACTCGACTTGAAAAACGGATTTTACCACGTACCAGTCGAACCCAACTCGCGAAAGTATACGGCTTTCGTCACGCACAGTGGTCAATTTGAGTATTGTTTTGTGCCATTTGGCATTACAAACTCACCTGCAGTGTTTTGCAGATTTATACGGGCAGTTTTTCAGGATATGCTGAAGGACGATACAATCGTTATTTATATGGACGACATCGTCATTCCCGCCAAGGATGAGAACGAGTCTCTTGAGAAATTGCGACGAGTGCTAGAAAGGGCTGGTGAGCATGGGTTACGGATAAAGTGGGAGAAATGTCAGTTCATAAGAAAGCAAATAAATTTCTTGGGGTTTATCCTAGAAAACAGCCAAATTTTACCGTCATCAGAGAAAACAAAGGCCGTACGAAACTTTCCTATACCGGCAAGTAAAAAGGAGATTCAAAGGTTTTTAGGACTAACATCATTTTTCAGGCGGTTTATTAGAGGCTATTCAGCTATTGCGAAGCCACTGTCAGATTTGCTTAGGATGGATACAAGTTTTAAAATGGGGGTGGATCAGTTGCTAGCCATGGAAGAGTTAAAAAGAGCAATGGTAAATGCACCGGCATTAAAACTTTTCGACCCGTCTGCAGAAACGGAAATACACGCAGACGCTTCTAAGCATGGCTTCGGAGCTGTGTTGTTGCAAAAAAATTCTGAAGATCGTTTGTTTCACCCAGTAGAATATATGAGCCGAAAAACTTCAGGGGCCGAAGAAAAGTATAGCGCATTTGAGCTCGAGGTGTTAGCGGTGATCAAAGCATTGCAAAAATGGCATATTTACCTGAAAGACAGAAAATTTAAAATAGTAAGCGATTGCAATGCATTCGCCATGACAGTGAAGAAAAGGGATGTGCCAGATAGGGTAATGCGGTGGGCGATGCTATTGCAAGAATACGACTACGTGGTCGAACATAGATCTGGATCACGCATGAGGCACGTAGACGCTTTGAGTCGCGTTTACTGTTTACTAGCCGAAGATGCACTAACATATAGACTGAGAGAAGCGCAAGAGGAAGATACTTGGATTAAAGCAGTGAGGAGAATTTTAGAAACCGGAAATTATGAAGATTTTTTTTTGAAGAACGGCATAGTTTACTGCGACCCCATAAAAGAATTGCTGGTAGTGCCATCCAGTATGGAGACCGAAATAATAAAGCTTGCACACGATCAAAATCATTTCGCTAGGAAAAAAACACAGGAGTTGGTAGAGAAAAACTACTACATACTGAACGTGGCCGAAAAGGTAGCAAAGGTGATAAAGGGATGTGTAGAATGCTTGGTCGTTGATGCAAAAAGAGGCAAAAAGGAAGGTTTTTTGTCGCCGATAGATAAGGCAGGGGAGCCGTTAGGGACCTACCACATAGACCACGTGGGACCATTAACCGAAACTCGGAAAAAATACAACCACATCTTAGTGATAGTGGACGGGTTCTCGAAATTTACATGGTTATACCCAACAAAATCTACGGGGGTAGACGAAGTGGTTGATAGGCTTGAAAGACAGGCTTCGATATTCGGCAACCCTAAACGAGTAATAACAGATAGAGGGGCGGCGTTCACTTCCAACGTATTCAAAGATTATTGCAACAGGGAAAACATTCAACAACTGCTCATAGCAACAGGTGTACCTCGCGGCAACGGACAAGTGGAGCGCGTCCACAAAACAGTTATTCCAATTATCTCCAAAAAGTGTCAAGGCAACCCCACCCAGTGGTACAAACATGTGGCAAAAATACAGCAGGTTTTGAATAACACCGTGCCGCGCAGCACGAAAACATCGCCCTTTAAAATTCTTACCGGATTAGACATGCGAATAAACGACTACCCAGATTTGAGACAAATGTTAAATGAGGTAACGATAGATGAGCTAGATAGGGAACGAGACGTTATTAGACAGAGTGCTCAAGATAGTATAAGGGAAATTCAAAACGAAAACTGTAGAACATTTAACAGAAACAGAAAGCAGGAAGTTAGTTACAACGTCGGGGAGTTAGTAGCCATCAAAAAGACTCAGTTTGGTACCGCTATGAAGCTGAGACCAAAATTTTTGGGACCGTATAGGGTAGCCGTTAAGCTAAACCACGGTAGATATGAGGTGAAGAAAGTTGGCAACCAAGAGGGCCCGGTTAAAACGACAACCATAGCCGAAAATATGAAGCCGTGGAGCTAGATATTCAGAGTCGAATATATTGTCAGGACGGCCGATTGTGGGAATATGATGGAAATGGGATACAGGAAGAGGTGGCAACGCCAAGCAGGTGAACGAAGGAATGAACGAAGATAGGACGAAATTGACTAACGAGTAGTGTAGAAGTGCGAGTATCCATATAGAATGTAACGACACGCCGAAGCGCGCGCATCACAGTCGTCAAACTGTTGTTTAATTATAAGCATTAATATTGTGTTAATATTGTGTGGTTTTATCTTTATATATTGATAAATAAAAGTAACTTTGACATTTAATCGCGAGTGAAGAGTCTTTTCCTACATAAATGTAATTTACGATAAAATCAATTTCTGGCTGGTGCTTGCCCTTATCTCCAGCGATAGGGCCAATTTAATCGACTACACCTCCTCACAAGTTGTTACCATTCCGCGGGGAAATGTGGCTTTTTATAGTGAATTCATTTACCTCGTACACCCCACCAAAACTCGATCGATTACCGCCAGATAGCTTATGAAAGCCAAAAGAAAAGTAATATTATAAATCCATTTGTTTTGCATGATGAAGAGATGGATCATGCTTTAAATTTCGAACAGTTACCATTTAGGTTAAGTAATCTACTTTTACTATCTAACGTAAAAATTTTGCAAAATTCAGATGTTATTTACTATATTCTTAAAATAACTAAGATAACTAACTTTTGCGAATTTCTAAAAATTTATCTTGTAGTCCATAATAATATTATTGTTAAGCCAGATACCACACTTGCGTCAAAATGTACCGATAAATTTCAACCACTCGATCACTGCAATGACACTTTGGTGGCTAAAGTGTGCAAAACGGCTCATTCAAATTGCTTAAATCAGGTGTTAAATAATAACAGTGCGTCTTGCTCATCAGAATCTGCGTATCAGATACCACCAGTACAAAAAATAGATGAAAGTATTATAATGCTTAATAACGTGCCAACAACAATAATAGTTGATCAACGAAAATTAGAAAGTAAGGGAACATATCTGTTTCTCTTTCGAGATACAATCACTATAAACGACACAACTTACACGGTGAAAAAAGAACCAGCTTATATCCAACCAAAGACGGTATCAATTAATTACTTAGAGCATCATTCAAGCTTGTTTTTACCGTATTTACATCAAATGTTCATCGACAATATTTCCCAAATTCAAGAGCTAAAAGATAGCATATCTGCTCATCGCACTTTCTTGTGGACACTTGTTTCTTTACCCTCTATTAATCATCGAAATAGCAATCTTTGTAATCTACTCCAGAAAATAATCAGCAAATAGTAAGAAAAACACACAAAGGGCCGTGGAGGAGATTTTAAAACAAGTCGAGGACGACTTGTCTTAAGAGGGGGAGAGGTTAGCGTATTGCACAGATGCAACGCCACAATATCAGTTTTATGATTCCTTTGAATCACTCCCACTCATGCACTAGATAGCTGTAAATATGTTTCACAGCTGCAGAGCTGGAACAAGATCAACAATTCATCAGAAATGCAACATGCCAAGATGGACACCTGATACCGCGTACGTGACTTTAGCAGCTTTTGGCAAGACAGTTGGGAGCGCATTCCAATAGACAATTAGCGCTGCCGCTAGCAGCGCATCTTCACCAATACAGACACACCAACCAATCACCGTTTAGCTACTCCAAGCCGCAAGATAGGGAAATAGGGTAGAGTTTAACCCATTAAACGCGAAAGCGAAATAACAAAGTTAGAAGAACTAAATTTTGTCCGGTTACTACAAGGATTGAAATCTACATAAAACCACAATCAAATGTTTCGACCACTATCAGGCGGGGTCTGTACGACCTGTGACATATATGTAACACTCGCGGGTCTTTGTTATGTAATACAATTTTTCATAATAACATAAAAACCAACATTTTCGTTCAACTTGTTTTATTTTCCCAAGCATTATTTTATTATATGAAATATAAACTGTTACACAAAGAAAAGACACAAGTATAAATATTTGAATATCCATTAATTTGTAGCTTGAAATGAAACTCAAACTGGTCTAAAATGGAAATTGTAGAAACAATCCACACACAGGTCCACGTCACACTTTACACATTTGGTATTTACAGATCGCTGACAATTAGCCCCCGCACACCGTCTTCTGGTGGCATTTCTAACTATAAAATGGCCAATTAGGTCAAATCTAGCATCAAGCTCAATTTGCGATTCTGCGATTCCCCATGGATGTCGGATTTCTCCATAAGTGCGACAAAAATGATTAGCGATGCTTCTTCTAAACTGTAGTTGGGTTAGCCCATGCCCGCCTTTTCTATGTAATAGCCAAGCATTTTGAATAGAGACATCAACTAACCATGTAAATATTGAGAACCACCACTTTTTCCTCTGGCTCCAATCCGGTACGCGTTAACGTTTTGGTCCATGCGGTCTGTATCGCCCATGCTCTTATTGTACATAACAATAGCATTAGGAATTTTAACCTGTATTCGGGCGTGTTCTGTTCTAGAGTATCTTACAGCTTTCCCAACTGGCTCTTTTCCAAATAATGTTGATGCGACGGAAACTACTGCATTGTCTACCCATTTGGTAACTGTAATATTGAAATCTGAAATTCGGGAACTAACTATATATCCGCGCTCCTTTTTCTTTAGCTTATCCTTGCGTGGCAAAGGACAAGAGCTTGGTATACGATTTTGCTTAATTGTTCCAGTTCCTTCATACCCAAATTCTTTCAATCCAAGCAAAACACGTCTATCATTGAAAACAATGAAGTAGCGTTATTTCCGTATTTTGTAGCGTACTGCTCGTTTGTCCTAGGATTTTTCCCCTGATACATCTCAAAGTTTAAAAGGTAACCGGAAGGCGTGTTTAGGCACCACATTTTATATCCAACTCTCAATGGGCTACCGTAGTATTCCACCATTGATTCATCGTAAGACAAATTCTGTTCCGGATGAAAATTTTTTGCAAACCTCAACTTCAGAGCATCAGTAATGGGTCTTTAGATTTTATCTGACAAATCTTCCTTTCTGGGATCAATAAAATGTAAACTTTTGAAAATAACTCGAAATCGATCACGTCCCATCGCATCAATAATAACACGGTTTAGAATATCTTTATCAATACTCCAATATGCTTCTTTGTTTGGAGAATATGTATATCCACTTATAATCAGAATCCCCAAAAAAACTTTCATTTCTCGAACTGTAATATTTGGATTCCCATTATTATTTACGACCGAATATCTGTTTGACTCGTTGCAAAGCATTTACAATAAATCGTCGTCAAAAAACTTTTGGAATTGCTCATATGGCTCTAAGTTGGTGCAATCTCTGTAATTACCGTCAGGGAAAATTGGAACACTTCGTTCAATGTCTTCATCGACCCATGTAGATCGCTTGGCTCTTTTTGTTTTACTATGTGACTGCGTTGTGGTTACCTTACGGCGACGATATTTAGCTTGTTCTTTAGGCGTTCGAGTTGAAAACGATGTACTAGGCTTTTCCGGTGCTTGCACAGAAACAAATGATTCCTCTATAAGGTTTACTTCTAAGTCCGAAAGGGAACGATTCAAGCAGTCTAAAATCTCAGATTCTATATTGAAGTCGGGATCCTCTTCGACTTCGGTGTTTCTTCTTATCACGACTTCACACTCCTCTACAAGTTGTGTATGCGGTAAGTTTTCCAAGTTTCCGAAATCTTCATCACCGGAGTCTTCACCTGAAAGAGCGCCTGCGTCAGGTGCTTCCAAGCTGCCACCTCTTCTTCTTCATTATTATTTAATTCTTCCAAAACGGCGCAAACTTCCTCAATTGTTAATTTTTCCCTAAGAAACAAAGATTACCTACATATGTATTTACACAATACATATAATAGTATATTTAAAAGTTGTATCGGCCACCATAAAAGTCGATAAAAGTCGAAACAATTAAGTAGCTTTTGGTCTTCATTTCAATGGACATAAACCGCTAGGTATGTATTTATTCATAAATCGATGGCATTTTCACTTTTACAATGAACGACATAGAAATAAATTTAACACATAACGTGAACTCGCGAGCGTTACATATACATATGTACATATGTCACACTTAGACAAAACGCAAAGAAAAACAGACAAATGCCGGCAAATTTATTATTTTTTTTTAATGCAACACATACTTTTCAACCAGTTTTAAAATATATAAAACAAACATTTCAAATAAATGTCATTTACTGTGCAAAAAATTATACTTACCGATAACGTGATCCCATTTGGATAGTTTTTATGTGTATTTAAAATCGGCTTCGTGTTCAACACTCAATTGCTTTTGCTACACTAAACATAATAACACAAATATAGTGCATGCCCATTCTTTGCTCTGCTTTCAATGATTTTTATTTATAATTTTTAAAAATTACAAATTCTGTCTTTGAAAAATTTTATATTAGTGTGAGCAGTTCGAGCGCTACATACTATGTACGTATGTAACACTAGTGTTTAATGAGTTAAGTGAAGAGGTATTTAATAAATTAGTTCTGATTATATCACCAAAACGAAAAGGTTGTTATCGTATGTTATATAAGTTCGTAGTTATACTCTTCTCTTCTAGATTTCTAACGTTTTAGCTGGGCGCTGTAGTTACAGTTGCTATAAAAGTTAGTGGCTATCGTTAGGTTGAAGGCATTTTCGAAATTGGGAAAAGTTAGGACTTCCAAGGTTGTCAACACTTCTTTAAGGTCTTCAAATGTCTTAAGGGCTTCTTTGGTTAATGTGATTGCCATTTTCTTAGATGGAGTTTTCTTTACTTCCGCATTCCCCTCTTGTAAGATTAGTAAGTGGCTTGGTGATTTTTGCATAATCGCGAATGAGCTTGCTGTAATAGGAGGTGTAAAATTGTGTGTCGTGTCTCCCAAGGAGGCAATCCAGACAAAAAATTGGAATTTTTAAATAAAAAAAAGAAGTTTCGTTTTGGTTAAGTCAAGTTGAATTTTAGTCAAATGTATATATGTATAGCAAATATATAAAATGATTTATGAAGTTATAATTAATTACAAAGATGGCTTTACCTTGTGGTGTGCAGTGGTAGTCGACGTGTGTCGCTTCAGAGTACCTGAGACTAAGTGAAGTTAGAAAAAATGTTCGGTTGACGTCAACCGCAATTTTATTGGAAAAAAGGTAAAACGGAATAATTAACAAAAGGAATTATCCGGCGGGAAATAGGTGAACCGGAATAATTCGCGGTTGCATCAGTCCGCGTGTGTATATGTAAATGTGTGTTAGGGCGGTTAGAAAAATATTTACGCTGTCGTCGTAAACAGAAGGTTTTATTATTATTATTTATTGTTAGCGTAACATAAAATGTCAAGCTACCATAATACAGCGCACTAGCTACCAGGGCCTACGGTGCGTTTCGTATATGTAAATGTTTACTTAAATTGAACATATCATATGTGTAGTTACATATGTAGATTTACACTAGTATTACATATAGCTATGTTTCAAATATAGATACGAGTACTAAACTTAATGTTATTTATATAGTTGACTATGGCTTTAACATTGTTGTAATTAATTTCCTTTAGAAGAAGAGATGGAGGTGTTGATCCAAATGTTTGTGAAGGTATTGTATTTAATGCTTGGCACTCATCGAGTACATGTTTTGCAGTAGAATATCCTTGGCAAAATGGGCATGAAGCCGGGGTTCCACCGTTAAGTAGGTGGGCATGCGACAACGTAGTGTGTCCAAGCCGAAAGCGTATGAATATGTTGATTTCAAGTCTGGTTAAGTTATGGTGAAAAATTGGTTTTTTGCAGTTCGGATTGATTGCAGTGTACCTATATTGAAACTGTGCGCATTCATTCATTTTTAAGTCTCGCCAGTGCATATATGTATAAGTATTTACGCAAATTCCCAGGGAATAATGTCATGAATGTAAATAACGGTGCCACACTTGCATTCCCTGCTGCTTCATCAGCGTACGCATTACCTGGGATGCTTTTGTACCCATTTTTAGTTTATTCTGATGTTTAATGAGCATGTGTCTTATTTGTTGGATAACGAAGTTATCGTTGTAAATATTACTAATGGCTGTGATCACCGACACGCTGTCCGTACAAACGATATACTTTCCTTTATTAATTTCTGCGAATTTCAACGCCTCCGGCAGTGATTAGTGTACCATCACGATGAACGACAGCGAAAGTTGTCCTTTGAGCAGATTTAGAACCATCCGTGAATATTAGGGTCCAGTTTAAATGGTCATTCAATTGCTGCAAAAAAAAAACTTTGGTATACTTCATTGCTAATTGAAGTTTTTGGGCTCGCATTCAAAGTAGTATTTAAGGAGTTTGTTGACAACAGCCATGGTGCCTTACGTGTGATTTTCCCACAGGACGATGATATTTGCATTTCTAGCCTTTTGCAAAGTGTTACGCAGCGCCTTATGGTTGACACCAACGAAAACTTACGTTCGTGTTTAGCGTCCGACTTGAAATTGTCAAAAAGTGTTTTGTTTGTGGTGTAAATCCCTTCTATCCGTGATGGTTGGAAGTCCGGTTCCGGCCCATATGCATTTTACGGGTGACGTCGGGAAAGCGACGGACAGCTGTTTGATACGGTGCTTGAAGAAATTTAAGCTGGGTATTGGCACACCACACATAAATTGCAAGACATAATCTATTTTCGGCAGGAGAAGTGCACGTGTTACATCTACAAGTGTGATAGGATGAATACGAAGGCGCTTATATGATAGGTATTTGATTATGTTGAGCCTGGTAGCTAGATTTTTTCTTAGAGCTAAGCAATGTTCCTCAATCGTAAATTTCGAATCAAAAGTTACGCCAAGAATTTTTAGACTATTCACATTGGTAATTGTTATATTATCTGCTCAAACGTTTGAACGAACTGTAGTTTCGCTTGCGACATATATGCAGTATTTTACACTTATCATAGACTAGAATTGTTCCGGATTTCAGCCCCCATTGTTTTACTTCCGTTAAAATTTTGGAAAAATCGTTTTCAATCTTGACCCTGTTGGCTTTAGTATAAAATACTGCATCATCCGCGTAGATACTTAAACTAACGGTTTGCTTATCGCTACTTTATTTAACTGCTCGAATGCAATCATGAATAAAACTATCGATAGAGGTGAACCTTGCGGAACTCCGTTCATTAGTGGGTAAGATTTAGATAGAGCACCAATAACCCTAACTTTGAAGTGTCGCCGGGACATAAATGACTTTACGATGTTATATATTTTAATACCAACTTTCCAGTTTAGTAAACAGGACAATGTGAGCACCAACGCGATCGTAAGCTTTTCAAAGTATGTGGCCAATAATATCGCCGCGTGGTTTTTTGTTGAAAGTTCTTCTGCGATAAAAAGCAGTATATGTAACAGTGCATCAACCGTCCCGTGATTTTGCATAAAAGCAAATAGGTGGTGACTAGTTAGTTTGTTTTTTAAGATAAACCACATTAGCCTTCTAGCTAACATCTTTTCAAGGATCTTGCTTAGACAGGGCAAGATAGATATTGGACGAGACCCGGTGATGAGTCTTGAGGCTTATTGGGTTTCTGAATAGGATTAATTAAAGCGAGAAGCCACCTGTGAGGGAAAGTTCCCTCATGTATTATTAAATTGTATAAGAACAGCATTGTATGTTTTGAGCTTGGTGGTAAGTTACGAATCATCGGGTATGATATGCGGTCGAACCCCGCTGTTTTCCCCTTAGCATGCTGAAGAGCAATTTCTAATTCCAAAATAAAAAAATCAATCTGTAGACTCTTGGCATCTTCAGAAAGTTTCGGGCTCAAAATAGACTTATTTTGCTTTACGCATTCAGTTGGAAAGTATGCGTCTTTTAAACATTCGGACCATATCGATGCGAATGTGTCAGCTATTTCAGGTGATGAAGTTCGAAGCAAGTTATTGTTACGTATGGCACTGGTTTGAAATGAGCATTTGCCTTTTTGTAGCTTACAAAATTGAAGTAATTGTTGCTTTTGTTTTATTACTTGTGTTATTTTCGTTTTTTTTATTCCGTTATCGACTGTTGATAAATTTTGTACTTGAAGTGGATTTTGTGTTTTGTAAATCTTTGTAGCATCGCGCATCGCGCATTGAACATTTCTTTTCCGTTTTGATTTTTAATATGTCTTGCTGGAATTCGGGGCAGATTTTTGAAGAAGCTGCATGCGAACCGAAGCAATTTGCGAAAGCTGTCTGGCAAAAATTAGCTATCAAATGTAAGGAGATGAACTCCGGAAGGTACAGGATTCCCTTAAACTAGGCGGGTGAACTTGTGTATACCACTACATTGTACTCTTTTCGACACTCGATTATTTATTATTAGTTAGCAGGATCGTGGTTTAGATATAGAGCATATATTGTTCCTTTAACATAGTTCAGGGTATCGTGCAGTTTGCATGAAATTCCAAAAATACCCGGTAGCGAATGGGCAGCCAGGTACTTGTTTGCTATTTCTCTAGTTTTCACCAGTAGCAGTAGACTGCCGTTACGCAAGGGTGTAATGTCGTTAATACTACTATTGATTGCCTGCAAAGCCTTATGTACTGCGAAAATCGAATATGTACTGAGAGGTTTATCTTCATCAGTGGCTTTCACTATGAGGAACTTCGGACTGTCTTTTTTGGTCACTGGTAAATCGGGGAATTCTTCAAAAATAGGGCTGTTCTTTTTTCTTTTACCACGAGGGCTCGGAGCCAAAAGGCCAAACCTATTGACCCCGAAATTAAAGGCCCCTTGGGCCATTGCTACGAAAAAAGAATACTTATTCCACGTGTATGTTTAGGACAGCGTAAATTAGAAGAACAAAAAAGCAACAACGCGCTTGTATGAAGACTCGAAGAAATGTGAGAATGACAAACACTGATAATCGTTGTTCGATAGCGACCGATCGTACTGAGTAACAGACGGTGACTGTAATAGGAGGTTAGTCCCAAGAACTATATTAAATTTAACGGTGGTATCATAGTTCTTATTGAATTTACTTTTTTAAGGTCTCGCATAATTCCCTCGGAAGTCACCAAGGAATTTAACGTTTTGTTTTAAAAACTGTATTTTGGCAAATTAACTTTAAGGCCTGTGGCCGAGAGTCTACAAATAGTCGTCTCAATATGCCGTAAATGATTGGCTTCTTCTTCACTAAAAAGAATTATGTCGACAATATATGTAGGTAGACCAAACGTATGCGCCCAATAAATTCTTTGAGAACATCGTTTATCATGCGCTGAAATGTAGAGGGCGTACTTTTTATTCCGAAAAGAAATTCATATTTGCAATTCATGGTGGAGAAATACAGTACGTTTTGGAATGTCGCACTCTTTCAAAGTAATTTGGTGAAATCCAGAAGTTAAGCCCTTTAAAATCAATAACCATTTTATACTTTTTCTGTCCGTCCGGCTGGGATATTTTTTGGAACAATCCAAATGGGAGAATTGCATGGACTTTTAGAAGGACAAATAATGCCTTGTGAAAGGAATTCCTGAATCTGTCTATCAGCAACCCCACGCATGTTAACAGGCTTTTTGTATAAATATCGAGCCCTAACCGCAAAAAAAAATGTAAGCGACACAAACTTGATTTTACAGGAAAAGGGTTTTTTAGTTATTTCTGAAATAAAATAACACTTTAATCTGAAATTCGGTATGCAATGTTTATATTGTATAAGATGATCAATGCAATAAGTCAAATTTTTCTATCAGTACCAAGCAGGATTTTTTTTCGCTTACATTAAGAAAACCATTGCCTGTGTTAATATATTTCTTTTTTTTTCTTTTTTTGTACAAAGTAGGAAAAGAAAACTCGTATGTCTATAATAAAAATTCAGTTTGTGAGTATTACTTTTATTTTTGAATGATAATGAAAAACTTAGAAAATTCACATTTAATTAAAAATCTTCGCATATTTGGAATATAAATTATTATTCACTATCGTCTTCATCTGTTTCTGGTAACAGCCTCATCGTATTTTTAAATATTCTTTGTGAAATCTTTCAGGTATTATGTTTTTATCACAGAGTTCTTTTAAGTTCTTGTGCTTAGCTGATGAAATTTGTAATTTATTATTATATGCAGGAAGAGGGTCATTTATAATATTGAAAAGTTACGTCCTGATCGATAAGTCATTTTAATATCATATTCTTTGGTTTCAGAGTGTTCAAAGTAGTCATA
Organism: Anomoia purmunda; assembly: GCA_951828415.1. Lineage (NCBI taxonomy): Eukaryota > Metazoa > Arthropoda > Insecta > Diptera > Tephritidae > Anomoia > Anomoia purmunda. Next base: position 68,686,989 of record OX639998.1, on the reverse strand, counting down.
TTTGAGTTTAATAATATTATTATTTTTTTCAAATGCAGCAGAAAGTAATGTTTGGAATGGAATTTTTATTGAAGTTGGAAACATTGCTTGCGAATAACGTTTCCAATCTTTAAAATCAGAATGATTCATTGAGATACAAGTGTACTCAGTTGGATTAGTCCTAGAATTACTAATCATAGTGTACCACTGTGTTGGAGCCCAAACAGTTCTTTCACGAATAAATGACTCAATGGTACTATGTATCGAGTCGACGGGCATCATGGTATGTGCAGGTAATAAATAAGTTATTTTAATATTTTTAATGAACACAGATTTTTCAAGAAAGGAAACCAAAGCAGCAAGCAATGCTCAGTTGCGATTTTGGCCAGCGCAACAAAAAACAGTAAAGGCTAAGTAATGTATGGGTTTTTCTTTGATCTACTAGTGTTAAATACTGAAAAATAGTTGTACTAATCTCATTGCAACCCCGTTTTCCATTAGCTTCTCCCCACAGAAAGCAATATCCATTTTTGGTGCCATTTTCATACACACTCTCATTGTAGTACGCATACTTTCGTGAGTAGAACACTGTCACGCTTTTCCCGTGAGGAGTATTCAACACTTTTTGTAAGTCAAAACTAACACATAACATAGACGAATTTGCTTTATTTTGTTCCTCCAGGAATATTTCTTTGGATTTTTCTTTATCTGGAATGTGATTTTGATATTCCTCTGTTTGGCCAAAAACATTTTTTCTACAATCTCCAAGTTTTTATACCGTTTGCAAGTCAAACATTTATCTTTTTTAGGCAAATGAAAACCGATATGAAAATTTTTGTTAAAAATGTTTCGGAAACCCCTTAAGGACACCTTAGCTGAGTGTTGATTTATACTTTTTAAATGTTCAACGTAACGTTTATATAATCCTGCTACATTTTAGAACTCATTTGAAATGCACAGCTTGTTACTTTTATTGCGGCAGTAATGAGAAGGCACTGCAGGCAACTTCTCAATAAAGGCTTTTACCACAGCAACTTTGGCTTCGTCTGTCTTGTTGTGAGGGTTTGCCTTTTCTTCTTTATCACCAACAACTTTTATACCCTTAGCATTATCTCTAGCTGATATAAGGAATGTTTGTGATATGTTTAACGAACGTAACAAAAATTGTTGGCATACTTTGGTGTTGATATCATTATATTTTATAGTGTAATCGTAGCTATAGCTTCTTTTATAACTACGAGCTCTTCTCCTCTGAACACTCTTTCGACGTATGCATGAAATCAACCAGTCCCTTTGTCTTACTTTGTTACCCATACCCCAACAGTGTTCATTTATTAATTTCCGGTCGCTTTCACTGAAATTTTCCGCGCTCGCGTTTCCACATTTTTTATTAACACAGGGGTCATCCAGCACTTCAATACACCGCTTTTTCTATTTTAGGAGCCTCTTAGGCAATGGTTTCTGCTTTTTGCAGCCCCTTTTCCCTACACATGTTTCCTCCTCGTAATCCTCGCAAGATTCTCTGTCAGTATTACTGTACGGCACAAGCGCGCCATGAACTGAAAGCTGAAATAAAAAAAATATTATACCCTTAATAAATTTGTAAATATGTACATATTGTATGTATGTATGTACTTACCCCAGGTTTCAAATAACTCATAATGCAAGAAAGCGTATGAACTGCGAAAACGGTGGAATTGAAAGTAAACTCAAAGCAGAAAATAAAAGTGTAAGCGACATACCGCGGCCAAGCAAAATGTAAACAGAAATGAATTGGCACTTACATTAAAATTTCTTTTACCGCAACTTTATAACGGTACATCTCAGAGCTGCAAAAATTTCACAGATGATACATATGATTGTAAACTATCGATATCTTGCAAAAAGTAAAAATCGATGACCGTGTCGCTTACATCTTTTTCGCGGTGAGGGCTCGATATGGTCTTGGGTTATTATCCTTATTTCCCCTTGAACTTTGGTCTTAATTTCTGTGCTACGGTTGGCTGAGGCAAAAGCTGTTCGTACTCCGTTTACGAACACCACAACATCTGGTTTTAAAAAAAGAATATTAAATTTTCCCTAGGATGCCATCGAAGGACTTAAGTCCAGGAAGGACAAAAGGTGAGGTGATTTTTCCACTGGCTTTCGCTGATCTAGTTTTTGTTGGAACTCGTATCCAACGAAAACTCTAGAGTGCCGTGATTTGGCGTAGTATATTCTAAATATGGTCCCAGCAGTAACTTACACAACCCCATCTCTGCTGATATAGCGGTTCTCACACTTTGGTAAGGCGCGTAGGAAGCACGTGTGTCAAGTCAGCTAATAGCAACTTGCGTAACAAAGTGGCGCTCACCTGCTTGGCACCGTACATGAATATGGTAATGAATGTATATTTAGAACAGTGCTGTCCAGAATGAAAAATGTGAATGTATGAGTGACAACGAGAGAATGGGAGCAGCCCAGTAGGAAATTTAAACCAAAATCAAAAGCATATTGGATTAGAGTAGAAATAAAAAACTCAAGTGTGTTATATGTTAAGCCTACACATTGTTAAATAAGGGCGGTATTTTACAGATTATGTATTTGGTAAAATTCTTGTACCAGCGATATTAATTATTTGATGCAAATTAATTTTTATAAGTGTGTGGACTGACGGGAAAACATTATGACTGGTAATATAAATGCTTTGTAGGTCAACTGAACAATTCAATTTTTTAGGCACATTGCGTCAATATGAATACTTTCGTGGCAGCTTCTTAATAAAAGTACATTCGATAAATGACTTGATGTTAAACTGTGGCGCTGCTTGGAGCAAATGAACTTTAAGTCCGAAAAAAATGTCTCACAAAAATATATTGTGGGAAAAAGTGAAAGGCACTGATAAGATATTCTTTTCAATATTGGATATGATGATTCTTCTAAATTTTTCCAGAATTCAATATTATCTCCGTGTGGTGGAACGTTTTCGCTTTGCAAGATGATTAGCTCGGACTGAATTGCAAGTTCATACTTACTTATATCGCATTTGAAGGGGTTTTCAGAGATGTCAAGAAATGGTTGAAAAGAAACAAAATCCTGAAATCTGTCTTCAAAATTTATAAGCAATTGTTCGAGAAGTGCAATATGATCACTCGGCTTAACACCCTCATGTTTCGTAATAATAACCGAAGTTTTCGGAAAATGAGTATAATCGCCAGATTGAAGTTCCCTTAAAAGCAAAAATAGCTCTGTTTGGAATTGATGCACATTTTTCACAGCATCGTTTATTCCTGTTTCTTTTCCTTGAAGCTTTAAATTGAGTTTGTTCAAAAAAAAGGAGACATCAGCCAAAAATGCTAAATCCAAAATAAAATTGTCATCTTTTAAAGATCGAACTAGGGTGTCTTCATTACAATTGATTTCAAGAAATTGTAAAACTTCTTCCCTCAACTCAAATAACCTGTTGAGACAATCACCACGACTTAGCCAACGAATGTCTGTATGCATTTTTAGGTCAATATGCCGAGCAGAAGTTGTTTTTAAAAAATTTACAAACTTTCTGTGGGTGAGGGAATGGTGCCCTCCCCGTATTTCATTGATAATCTGTTCTGCACGTTTCATGACAGGATGACCGCTCAAAAATTTTGAAGCGAGTGCAACTTGATGAATAATGCAATGAAAATGTCTCCCAGAAATTCCATTTTTATTCAATTGGCCAATGAAGCCTTCATTCTTGCCGGTCATAACGTTTGCACCATCCGTGCATACTCCTGCAAATTTGTTTGTATCGAAAACTGAAAAAACTTTTTCGTTTACTACGTCGAACAAGATCTTTCCTGTCACATTCCCACAGAATGTTTCAAGAGAAAACATTGTTTCAGTTATTTCATAATTTACGTTAACTGTCCGAACACATATCGCCAGTTGACATAAATCATTAATATCGGTGGTTTCGTCCAAGCACAGAGAAAACAATTGGCAATCATTAATTTTTTCCTTTACTGCAGATTGAATGTGTATTCCTAGTTCATCAATCCGTCGGGCTACTGTTTGGCGGGACAAGGGTATATTTTTAACTAGTTCTGTATCAAGATTCAGTTTTTTAAAAATTTTCAGACAAATGTTTTTAACAAAAACTCCATCTACAAAAGGCCGGCCTTGTTTAGCAATGTCTAAGCTGATCACGGAAGATAGCTCAGCTTTCAGTTTCAGTTTTCGATTTGATTGCTTAACAACTTCCTCATTTTCTACTTTAGCCAACCACCCTTTGAATTTTTTCAAAAAGACTAACTTTTTTGCTTCATATAATCCCTGGCTAGCTTTTTTGTCTAAAACTTGTATATTTTTGTGGGAGGAATCGAAATGCCTTCTGATATTAGATATTTTGCCTCCTTTGAACGACTTGTAACATAAAAGGCATTGCAAGTCGCCAAAGGCATTTTCTAGCATAAAGAAGTTCTTACAGGGCATTGTATTGCATACACGATTGCATACACTAAGCGTCGCGGACTAGCTTGGTGTTTATTCGTTGCTGGTTCGCTAACGACTGAACGATGGAGAGTAAGCTCAATTGAGCTATGGGATGGACAGCACTGATTTAGAACATAGGCAGGCCATTTTGATTTTCAGACTCGCGAGCATTGTGAATATATACAAGTGAAAAATCTTAGCCCATAGACGTCAAAATTCGGCACAGCTGAGATCACCTGATGTAGCCATTCACAGCATTCTTGAGTCATTCCCTGAGCGAATTTCTATGTTTGACAATTAATATCGGCTATTTGTGACATTTAATATCAGCCGCCGCCATTTTGAATTTAGAAGACTTCTCACTTGTATATATTCACAATGCTCGCGAGTCTATGCTTGATGCCACTACCAACGCAATCGTTTTCACACGTACGCTATGAGCTATTTCGTCGCTTGCACGATGTTAAGCGTTCGGCCGTTTGCTTGCTACAACATCAACGTAGCAATTCAATTCAGTTGCTGTTCAGCATTGATCAAGGCGAGATGTCGCTGCGCAACTTTTTTATGATACACAAAAAAAAACTATGTTGTCGTTATGTCTTATGTCGTTTCCATTAGTCTTGCTTGGCAATGTCGTCCATTGCACGACGGAATTTTTTTTAAAAGCATGATGGATGATGTATTAAAATGTTTCGGTTCAAAGGGCTTGGAATTGGCTCAATTGGTAGATACTATGCCCCTGTCCCCAAGAACAATTTGCCGCAGGACCGAAAAAATTAGTAGGTACATCTTTAACTGTGTGCGCAAATTATTGGATGAATGTGTCTTCTTTTCTATAGGTTTAGATGAGAGTACCGATCGTATCAATTCCTGCCAATTGCTAATTTATTTGAGAACTGTTACGGAGAATTTTGAGACCGCCGATAATTTTTTTTGTATGGTAGCTTTTAATGGGCACGTCAATGGCGAAACGCTTTATAAAGCAGTGAACGATAATGTTTTCAGTCGTGCCAAAATGGACAAATTCAGTGCTGTGTGTACGGACGGAGCCATCGTCATGACAGGGAAAAATAAGGGCTTCGTGGGTATTTTAAGGCAAAATAATATTGATGTCCCCTGTTATCTTTGTGTAATCCACCAGCAATCCCTGTTAGGAAAAATGTTCAATATATCAAGCACAATGAAAACAGCCATACAAATTATTAATAAAATTAAAGGAGGACATAATTCCTTATCCCATCGAAAATTTAAGACATTTTTGGAGGAGCTGGAAGCAGATTATCGGGATCTTCTCCTCTTCACAGAAGTGAGATGGTTGAGTAGAGGAAGAAGTTTATCGAGGCTTTTCGATTTACGGGAGGAAGTACTTGAATTTTTTAAAGAAAATCCATCACCTGGCAATGTGAATTTCGTTTCCAAACTTTCCGATAAAGAGTTTTTATTAGAGTTGGCATTTTTGGCAGATATATGCGAGATTTTGAACTTCTTGAATTTGCAATTACAAGGTCAAAATAAGTATATTTTTAATACCGTAGTCAGCATTCATCATTTTAATAGAAAACTTATTGCCATAGAAAACCAGCTTCAGAACAACATACTCTCAGCATTTCCCAAAACTGAACTTATATATAAACAACATCCTTTGCCCCAAAAATTACAAGAATTTCAACAGACAATAATAGATTTACGACAAAATTGAATAGCAAGATTCCAAGATTTTAAAAATATAAATAACGTAGTAGACTTACACAATAACACGATCGCTTGCGATATCCAAAATCATTGCCAAAATATGCAAGAGGAAATAGAGAAAATGTACACCGGTTTTACATTGCCACTCGACTCGACAGGATTAGAATTTTGGAAAAACTTAAGTGCAGAGAAATATCCCAATGCCAGGACAGAAATGCTGAAATTATATTCCATGTTCCCGTCGACGTACACTTGTGAATGCGCATTTTCATTCATGAACAACATTAAAACAAAGCATAGAAACCAGATGACTGACCAACACCTAGAAGCCCTAATGAGGATAAAATGCTACGGCGATGTAAATATTGATGAAGTTATGAACTATAATGAAAATAATTAATTTGTTAAATTTATTTAAAATAGATAAATTGATTAATAAAAAATTTAAATTTAAGCTTTTTAATTTTACACAGTGTAGTAACTTCAACTTCGTGCGCATGTAGTGTAGTAGTATACGTGTGCTTCTTCTTGTGCCTGCCTATGATTTAGAAGCATTTAAAAATCGATATTTACCCAGTTCTCTCAAAACAGAAATTTTAATCGGCATGGTTAATGACACTTTTTTCTTAAATATAAACAATAATTTCATGTTTAATTAAGCTATACATTCTTTACTATCTTTAAAAAATCAAATGTAAAGATTTCAATACAAATATCACGCTTTTTTAGCAAAACATATTCCACTCCCTTTTTCTATTCAAGCAAACGAGAGCTCGCTTACCGTTCGGTACGCGAGCAAAAGCATGCTTACTACTTTAAGCGGTCTTCATGTGCGTCAAGTCCCTTGTTTCATCAAGTAAGCGAAAATTTTACGCAGGTGAAAGCCACCCTTAATAGAATAGTACTCTTGTCTTACAATCTACAAAAACATGCAATGAGCATCACCAAAAGGTAAATCCCCGATAATAATCAGCATGATTTGATTATGATCGTAGCATACAAACTCGAGTGGCATTTTATGATATTTCAATGAAACAAAAACTGCTTCCGTTTTGATATGTGTAAATTTAATAGGCGGCCGCCGTAGCTGAGTGTGTAGCGTGTGCGTGCTTCATTAGGTCCGTCTCGGATTCAAGTGGTTGGCACAAGTAACATCAAAAAGTAATATAAAAAGTTTTTTGTAAAGCCACCGGCCCTCGGCAGGTAACCTCCGCCTGTGTTTCTGCCATGAAAACCCTTCTCACAAAAATCATTTGGCGTTTGGAGTCGGCGTAAAACTATAAATCCCTCAATTTGCTTTACAACATCAAGATTCACACCACAAATTGTAGGAGAAGTTCGGCTAAACATAAAGCTATGATGTAAGCGCCAAACTATTATGTTAAATGTAATATGTTGAAAAAAAGCCGTCCGGAACGAAATGTTTTTTTGGTGCAAAAGTTAGGCACAGTGTTGCCAGAAAAACATTTCATATGGAGCTAAAACCCCCGAAAAAAAAACATAGAGTTAAATAATAACACAAGTAGGTAAAATAAAGAGCTACTTTTTTAAAGCTAAGCGATTTTGACTTAGTTTACCGAATAAAATTCATGCAATTAACCCGTTGCAAACAAAACAAAAATACACAGAACACATTCAGCCCTATTCTGCATTTCTATTACGTTTCCGCATTCCGCTCCGCATCGATTGGAATTAGGTATTCCGAGTTACGACGGAATCGAAAGAAAAAGAGGAAGAGCGGCATCATTTTCGAAATCAGCTGCTTGCCTTGGAATGTGTGAAATTGAAACAAAATAAAGCAAACAGATACAAATTCGTGGCCAAACTATTGCTTTTTAAATAAAATAAATAAAAATATAATCGCGTAATGGATTCAATAGCCGTGGCGATACTACTTGAGGAGGACGACAACGCATCCGAGAATGCTGACACAAAAGTCGAAAGGAGAAGATTGCGAAATATGTGTGTTCCATTTCAGATGAGTGACGAATTGTAAGAAATTGAGTTTGAAAATGATAAATCTTAATTCATATTTGGTTGCCATTATATCAGCCAATTTTTCATACTGCTTCGGAGTTGTTATTTTTGACCTGCAAACATATCAAAAAACATCAATAAAGCCCAAAAAACTAAAAAAAAATCATGTTGATGACTTTTAGAACTATCAACAACAAGTTTTACTCATATTTTTGGGAAAATTACATTTTAAAAGTACACGAAAATAAAAATCTAACCGTCCTCCGCCAACAAAATTTCAACTTACAAAACGTAACTACGATCGCAATGTAGAATACCTAAAATTGTTAATTTCGAAGATTGATCGAAACTCATCGAAACGCAGAATACCAAAGTTGCCAAACTGAGAAAATTTCGATTCGAGTCGAAATGCAGAATTGGGCTGATTAATATCTCTAATAAACAACCGTTTAAACACAAAACAGATTATCTTCACAAAAAAGATATGTTTTTGTTTTTATAAAATAAACTTATTTCTTAACTATTTTACCACGACTACGTAAACATCCTTCTGGTACACTTTTGCCGCAGTTTTAACACCTTTTCACAGAAGTGAAGAGGTATAGGAGACTCCCCACCAAACCATTACGGCAGCTGGATGGTGACCACGTTAACCCCTTGGAATAACGTTTTTTGCGTAGATTTTGTCAAAGTGGATTTTTGCAGTGAAAATTTTCTCATCTGTAAAAAGGATATTTTCATGGCCGTTGATTGCGTGTCACTGAAGAAGCCGCTTGAATCTGTTGAAATACTCGAGGACGACCACTTCTCTTTCTGCCATCAACTGTAGGCATTTGGGGAAAAACGATCAATATTGTGGTAAACTAACATTCTCGAAATATTAAGTTTTTTGAGAATCTCATAAATTTCGCTTGCACTCCACACTTATGTAAAGCAATCACCGCAATACGATTTTTTTTAGCTCCCCACTCCATTTTTCATAACCGAAAATTATGATTATTATGTATGAGGAGACACTGCATACAAATTTTGATAAAAAACAATGGCACGTTTTTCTGCGAAGTTGTCCTCGCTGTATGCATTGTAGACTTTGTAACAGAATTTATGGCAAGACTAAGTATAAGCAGAAGTTACCTGTCAACAAAAGTATCGGTGATGCCCAATAAATTCAAACAGAAAAATATAAATAAATATACTGAAATATATATATCACTCATAAAAACATAGTGATTTTGAATCAAAAATTCTTCTTTATTACAAAAACGCGGCGCAGGCGAAAATTTGAAATAAAACCACGGGATTTTTTTATCCGAATTTTTTCTTTTTTTAAATATTGTTTAAAATAAAAACTTAAACTCTTAATCTTTTCTTGCGCTTTTTAAATATTCTTGGTATTTTAATATTTTATAATATACTAACTTCTGCCAACGGATTATAACACGATCTCTGGCAACACGTTCCTACACATATGTGGCCAAAATGGCCAATATCATTTCTTTGTTGAAAGGTAAAAAATTTGTAAACCGTTAAACAATAACATTAATCAAGTAAAAATAAATGAAATGCTTTCGAACATTTCACAAATCATTCATTTATAAAAATATAAGTTATTTATTCAATTTCAATCAGCATAGAATTTGGGAACAAATAACTAAAGAAATATATAAAACTGATAGGTTTAAATGTTAATTTCAGTGAAAGAATTATTTATACAAGTATCCTACCCAGTTTCATTGGAAAATTCCTAGTGGTTTGCATATTAAGACAACTGGTTCACTCTCGCGAACCCAAACTGGTATTATTATTCTAGCCGAAAATGTCGTTTGACTTCATTACCTTTACCAAGTCGATACCACAAAATCAACACAGTATTGTCATTATTAGAATTACACAAAATTATAGGGCCGAAAAAATCGTTATTTTGATTTTCTGAGATCAAAAACTCATTGGCCAGAATGCGTTCAAAACAAAACTCGAATATATCGATTTAATCCTAATGGCATATGTTTTACAAATCTGACTTTATTTAGAAGATTTTTTGTTTTACATCATTGCATAATCATTATTTTATGAATTTAAGTTTTTCGATCAAAATAAACGTTATTTTAATAATGATTTTTTTTTTGGTGCTAGTACACACTCCCTTGACCTCGAACCGGCAAAACACAAATTAAACGTTATTTTGTTAATTTTAATTTTTCGAGATTCATCGTTATTTTGTGATTTTTACTTTTTCGATGAAGTTTGATCGTTTTTCCGTGATTTTTATTTTTTCTATAAAAAAAATTAATTGTTTTTCTTGGATTTAAAATTTTTCGATCATAGTTGGTCGGTTTTTTATATTTATTTATTTATTTCAGTCTACAAAGAAATTTCTTACAGACTAATTGAAGAATTTAATTAAATAAAGAGAATAAACTTAATTTAAACCTGTCAAAGTTAACATTAAAATCAATAACATTATTGTAGGTATTACAACAACGCAGGCATCTAGCTATCGGCTCGTTATATGAGTAATTGTTCTTATGAAAAGTTTCGAAAAATAAGCGCTTGTTCCTAAGATCTCTTTCAGAATTATGCATATTGAGAAAGTTACTAAGTTGTTTGCAATTTATGCTGCCATTAATTAATTTATAAACGAAGGATACTGAAAGACAAATTCTTCTCTCGTGGAGAGATTGCAGGCCAAGCAGTTTCCTTCTACCAATATAAGAAGGAGGGCCATCCTGCCAGTGCAACTTCAACAAACCAAATTTAGTAAATATCCTTTGAACTTTTTCAATTTTATTTGAGTGGATCCAATAGTAGGGGTTCCAGGCCAAGGCACAATATTCCAGACGACTTCTTACTAAAGAAATGTAAAGAGATTTTAAAGTAGTGGGGTCCTTGAAGTCTTCAGAATTTCTTCGTATGAACCCAAGCATAGCGAATGACTTGGAGACAACGTAATCAATATGTTTTGAAAATAAAAGTTTCGAATCAAAAATAACCCCCAGATCCTTGACTTCATAGCTACGCAAACATAAACATTTAGAAAACTTAAAACAGTTTGGCAAATCGTTAATAAAAATTAGAAATAGCAGCGGACCGAGTCCCTTGGGGTATGCCTGACCATGCGTCAACTAAAACTTTAGACTCGAATGATTCAACTTTAACAACAAGCTTACGATCATTCAGGAAACTAAAGAAAAAATCAAGGAGCTTTCCACTTATACCGTATCTACACAATTTATCCAAGAGGATCGTATGGTTTACTTTATCGAAGGCTTTTGAAAAGTCCGTGTAAACAACGTCGATTTGAGCTTGTTGCTCCAGATAACTTATTATATTATTCGTAATAAGAGTCAGGTTGGTTTCTGTTGACCTACCCGGAAAAACCCCATGCTGGTATTCTGAAATGGCACTGTGGACATGATCAAATAATTTATAATTGATTATAAGGTCGAACAATTTTGCCAGCGTGCTTTGTTTGACAATAGGTCAATAATTATTAATGTCATTACGATCGCCAGATTTGAATATAGGGACAATGGAGCATAGTTTCCAATGATGAAGATAAATTCCATTGTTTAGACAGTTTTGAAAAAGGAAAGCAACTTCCTCTGAAAAAATTTTGAAAAATATAGGAGAGAGTCCTTCTACATCAACTTTCGGGCTAGATTTCAGATTTGAGATTGCAGATAGTACGTCGTCCGCAGAGATATCAAGAAAATTCAAAGTATTTGCAGAAGGGAAGCTATTGTTAATAAAGGGCGTATCATACTTAACATACACTTTTTGAAAGAATTTTGCAAAAAGATTACACGAGTCCAACATATAGTCGGATACCATACCATCCAGGGCCGGATTAAGAATGTGGGGGCCCCGGGGCCTGGATACGTGTGGAGCCCTTCTTTTATATCTATCTATAAACAAAATCAAACACATTTCTACTGCCGACCATATAAAAGATCTCATAGTTCAATTATAAAACAGAAAATCTTTTTGTGACTAAAAATACTATTTCGAAGCAATTCACATTCAAACTGTCAACATGAATAATTATATGATAATCATAGAACCTGACTATATGGAGTTTTTTAAAATTAAAAAAAAATTTGTTATTCTTATAAGAATTAAAACCACAAATATAATTCTACAAATTGATATACATATATATTTAAAATGATTAAATCATATCATTGACACCACAAATCAATATTTTATTATAAACTATTTAAATTTAAATTGAAAATATACAAATATCTCTCTTTAAAATTAATAAATTTAAAGAAAACCACGAAAGAAATTTTTCTAATTTTGTAGATTGAACAATCCTTATGTTATGCCATGACCGTGTCTGTGCGAAATGGAGGATTACGGAGTGCCTGACATCTTACTGACATTTTATATTCGATAAATTAAAATTATGGAATTTCCTTGGGCCTACCCGTGCCTAAGGCAAACTGAAAACAATGCATATATATAGTCACTAACGCAGCTGCTTGAACACAACTAATTTTTTATTAAAGTTTGTTAATGTAAGTAAGATTATAATAGTTATGATTCGATTATTTTTTAATGATCAAACTAGGATTGTATTTTTATGTCAAGGTTACCTCAGTTGTACTGCAGGTTTGTAAGGTTATTTTTTACGAATGGCAATCAAAAAATAAAATTAAAGCTCTTGAAAAGCTAATTTTACACGTGTGATTTTGGCAAATTAAAAATAAATAACATTTCATGAATTATGTTAGCAAAACGTGCAGATATATCTAGCGAATGCGTTATTAACTTGGGATATTGACAAATTTATCTTTCTTGCTGACGTTAATTAATCGAACAAACTCGAAACAAACGGTTCAGAGACAATTATATCATTAATGAGATTCATTTTACAGCAATTAACACAGTAAGACAAGTGAGACAAATTTTCCTTTAAGTGTAACCCCGTTATTTCAACTGACTTTTGTTTACTCTCGATTTTCTCGATATGAATCGATAGTTCAACTGCGTTGCCCACACTGAGAGGTGGAGGGAAAATTGAACGAAATATGACCTAACCAATATGGCGTTACCTATATGTAACACGATTTAACCAAAAATTTCATTATATCAAGTTAAAATAAAATGATAAGATCAACTGTGTCGAGTAATATAATAATATTTTATTCAAATCAACTGAGTAACAAAAATTAAATTAAATAAAATGGAATAAAAATGTCAAAGCAAAAAAAATCGTTTGTACTGATGAAAGAAATTATTTTGTTCTTTCATTTTGTGGGGGCCCCGGGCCGCGGCCCCGTCGGCCCTGCCCTGAATCCGGCCCTGATACCATCATACTCGAGGGTAGATGGAAGACCAGTAATTTTCCTTCTACAATTAACATAGTGCCAAAAACCATAAGGGTTGTATTTCATTTTCGATTCAACATTGAGTATATATTGCCTAAACAGAAAATTATGTAAACAGTCAAATTGTTTTCCCAAGTTTATGAAATTACGACGCTCATTTTCATTATTGCTTGATTTAAACTTCTTAAAGGCCTTATTTTTAACATTTTTTAAATGACAAAGTCTGCTATTAAATCAGGGTGGTATGTTCCTAATCGTCGAGTATCTCATTGGAACAAAGTTATGGATGGATTCCGCAAATTTCTGTCGCATGACGTCATAGGAGGAAATAAGACAATGTGAAGACGTCAACAACATCCAATCAATATTATTTAAAAAAATCCTTGATTGCAGTACAATTTGCCTTGGAGTAATCGTATTCCCGCTTAATGTCGGCTGTTGCACTGGCAAATTTATAAAATGAAAACTTAAGAACAAGTGCTTTGTGGTGAATGCTATTTATTAACATTGGTGTTAGACATTCATCGCAATTGACCTTCAAATCGTACGTTGCAAATATGAGATCTAAAGTTTTATCATTATCGTTTAAAATGGAATTACATTGGTTCAGGCCATTAGAAAACAGAGTACTTATGACTAGCAAATCGATGTCTGATTTAACGTTAGATGGTATAAGATTATTTTTAGATCTTAACCAAGAGATGTTAGGTAAGTTGAAGTCGCCAAGGAAAATAATCTCATCACTATCCTTAAGATTATTGACAATAAAGTTAAAATTAGCCAAATGATTTTGGTAGATATTGATATCATATATTGATATGATATTTTATTCAATCATACAACTTATTCTTGTCATCGTCGACAAATTTGTTGACGTTTATTATGATCGAAAAAATAAACATTCAAGAATAACGATTATTTTTTTATAGAAAGATAAAAATCATAAAATAATGATGGAATCACGATTTTTTATAAAAACTATAACCGTTACAGTCTCTGAAAATTTCTCGAAAATAGCATATGAATAATTTACCGAATAAAAAAGTGCTAAATAGTTTTAAAGAGAGCTTAAAAAAACTGAAAGCTAAAGCAAATTTTTTGAACTAAATGAGAAAATAGAGCTAAGTTTCGCTCTAAAAGACCGAAATTGCAGCACTGGTTAAACAACATCCAAAATATTACGTGTTGCAAGCCATTGTTTATCACTCTATAACTCGATAAATATTAGTTATATCTCGACGGCCGCCGTAACCGAGTGTGTAGCGTGTGCGCACTCCATTCGGTGGCTCCTGGGTTCAAGTTCTGGCAAGGACAATTAACATTAACCATTATAGAAAATATTTTTCTAATAGCGGTCGCCCCTCGGCAGACAATAAAAAACCTCTGAGTGTATTTTTGCCTTTAAAAGCGCTTCTCACAAAAATCATTTGATTTGATATGATTATTATTATATTATTAAAAAATCAATTAGTATTTTTTTTGTTGGAAAATAGTTTTATACATTTTTCTAGGTCCAATTTTTCAAAATTTTGTTCAAAAGAATTTGTAAAGTTGCAAAGGACATATTAGCAGCCTCATAAAAATCTGCAAAAAATACATGTGTTAGAGTGTATATCAGACAAGAAACAGAAGTATTCAATTGATGCTCCATTACGACATGCAAAGGATTAAAAAATATCAAATGCACTAAATTAGGGGCAATGCACTTCCGCAACACCGCGAGCAAAGCTATTTTACGGACTGTCTATTTCAAGATCTCGCTTGCTTTATGCTTTTTGTTCTCCCAAACACGATAGAATTTTTTCACTGGGGATTTTGAAAGCATACTTTTTCATACTATTCAATGTTTTAGGGAATTATAAAACCTTTCCGAGATGTAATAAGCAAACGGCTGTCAAACTATACGCGAGAGCTCGCTTACCGGTTTGCAAGAAAAAGCATACTTTCCACTTTTAGCGGTCGCCACCCTTTTATATATAACCACTGCTCAACTAACGCACGCAAAGAAAAGCATAACGCGTGTATCTCGAGTGGTTGGCGTGGCAATGAATCTCGAACCTTGGGTGTATTGACGGCGAGTCTGTTTATTACGTACGATATTTCTACGTATACTCGTTGAGGCTATCGCCTGACGGCGAAGCAAGCGAGTATGTATGTATTATCGATTTACATATCGCAACTTAGCGATGACATTTGTGATCTAGTGCAAAGTTTAATATTTGCTTTCCGATATTCGTCGAAAAGCTCCGAGGCAAAAATTAAGAACGTTAACCTGCAAGAACATGTTGATAGAATCACTAATAAATTCTCATTCATAATATCAGTACCTACTTAGATAACCGTTCAAATCGGGGCTGGATTAAGAATGTGGGGGCCCCGGGGCCTGGATACGTGTGGGGCCCTTCTTTTATATCTATCTATAAACAAAATCAAACACTTTTTCATTGCCGACCATATAAAAGATCTCATAGTTCAATTATAAAACAGAAAATCTTTTTATGACTGAAAATACTATTTCGAAGCAATTCACATTCAAACTGTCAACATGAATAATGATATGATAATCATAGAACCTGACTATATGGAGTTTTTTAAAATTAAAAAAAAAAAATTGTAATTCTAATAAGAATTAAAACCACAAATATAATTCTACAAATTGATATACATATATATTTTCACGATCTAAAATGATTAAATCATATCATTGACACCACAAATAAATTGTAAACTATTTAAATTTAAATTCAAAATATACAAATATCTCTCTTTAAAATTAATAAATTTAAAGGAAACCAAGAAAGAAATTTTTTTAATTTTGTAGATGGAACAATCCTTATGTTATGCTATGACCGTGTCTGTGCGAAATGGACGATTACGGAGTGCCTGACATCTTACTGACATTTTATATTCGATAAATGAAAATTATGAAATTTCCTTGGGTCTACCCGTGCCTAAGGCAAACTGAAAACAATGTATATATATAGTCACTAACGCAGCTGCTTGAACGCAACTAATTTTTTATTATTCAAACGCTGTGCACTTTGGATTAATAAGTTTGTTAATTTAAGTAAGGTTATAATAGTTATGATTCGATTATTTTTTAATAATCAAACTTGGATTGTATTTTTATGTCAAGGTTAACTCAGTTACAATGCAGGTGAGTAAGGTTATTTTTTACGAATGACAATCAAAAAATAAAATTAAAGCTCTTGAAAAGCTAATTTTACACGTTTGATTTTGGCAATTAAAAATAAATCACATTTCATGAATTATGTTAGCAAAACCTGCAGATATATCTAGCGAATGCGTTATTAACTTGGGATATTGACAAATTTATCTTTCTTTCTGACGATAATTAATCGAGCAAACTCGAAACAAACGGTTCAGAGACAATAATATCATTAATGAGATTCATTTTACAGCAATTAACACAGTAAGACAAGTGAGACAAATTTTCCATTAAGTGTAACCCCGTTATTTCAACTGACTTTTGTTTACCCTTGATTTTCTCGATATGAATCGATAGGTCAACTGCGTTGCTCACACTGAGAGGCGGAGGGAAAATTGAACGAAATATGACCTAACCAATATCGCGTTACCTATTTGTAACACGATTTTAACCAAAAATTTCATTATATCAAGTTAAAATTAAATGATAAGATCAACTGTGTCGAGTAATATAATAAAATTTTATTCAAATCAACTGAGTAACAAAAATTAAATAAAATAAAATGGAATAAAAATATCAAAGCAAAAAAATCGTTTGTACTGATGAAAAAAATTATTTTGTTCTTTCATTTTGTGGGGGCCCCCTAAATGTGGGGGCTCAGGGCCCCGGCCCCGTCGGCCCTGCCCTTAATCCGGCCCTGGTTCAAATGACTGTCATAGAGCTTACCAAAAACAGACATTCGCGACTGACTACGCTAGCCATGTTTGTACATACGCGAGAACGAAGCAACCCAGTCATTCATATTCATATGAACGGCAAAATGCTTGTCATTTATAATATTTACTTTCTTTCTTAATTGGCCCTATATCCACTTAAACGATTTTCACCGAGTTCAACAAATTGCGCCAGTCCTTTTCCCTCCTGTTGTCAACCAACTGGAAATACACTTGACACTCCGACGCAGAGGAGGCTGCGCTCTTCCTTTATCACCACCAGCTGGTGCTGAATTGACTACTGGGCTGAAGTTTTTTTGTTCATTCGAAGTGTCCCCCTCTCATCGCTGCATGCAGCCCTGAACGTGGTAATTGTCTGAAAGAAAATGGTTCATTTAATGTTGTCTTTGTGAATTATGCACCCATCTGTCAGTTTAGCAGATGTCCCTTTACTTATCTCAACTTCCTTAAAAATATTCTTAATCTTATTTCCTAGTCTATTATTTATTTTTAAGAAAACTTTCTCTCCTTCTATTACTGTCCTTTGTATCCTAGCTTTGTTATGAATTGCCTTACTTTTACTTTGGCAAATTTTTAAGTTCGTCCTTATTTCGGAATTCGTCTTTTCCTCAATTGAGTACAGAATATCAACCGGGTTTTTGCCTGTTGTGGAATGAATGAATCTATTGTATTTTGACGTGCTAACAAGAATTAGCTCTGTTAGTTCCATTGTAGGGTTGTCACATTTTACGCATCTGGCTATTTCTACCAAGGTTCAATGGAATCTCTCGATTGCGTTTACTGTGGAGTGGGGGCACCTTATGGTGAGATATACCCAAGCTTGTGAACATGCCCTTCATAGTTTCGGAGCAGATTGCCTTTTCATTGTACGAGACAATAATTTTAGAAATAAAGATTGTAAGAATTTCCAGAAGACATATTTTTATGTCAATATCAGATTTTGATTTAATAGGTTTTACAAGGGCAATTTTAGAAAGTTTATCTATACAAGTCAGAAAGAGTTTACCTCCTGTTGAGAAAATATCTACATATGTGTAGTATTTCCCCTATCTCACTGGGTAACGGTGTTTCCGCTATCAGTTGTTGCTTGGGTTTCCTATGATATTTACATACAACACATATTGAGCAATTTTTTGTTACTGATTTTAACATTTTTTTCATTTCCGGGAAGTAGTATTGGTTTCGAATTTGACAGAGATTTTCCTTAATTTCCTATGTATGTGCTCTATTGTGTTCTGTGTTTACAATCTCAAGCTTGTCGTTAAATATATCTATAACCACCTTTTCTGTGTGTTTAAATTTCACAGAGGGAAAGGCTTCCAGTATGGAATTCTGGATTTGACCAAGCATATGCAGTGGGCAATGAATGCCATTGACTGCATTCGGGTTGATGGCTGTCTGTAAGAAGCGTATTTGCTCTTTGATAGTATTAAAGTTTATATTATGTCTGATTTTATTTTTAAAAATAATTTTCCTTTTGTGACTCGGATTTCCTTCTGACAGAATAATTTGATTTTTGAAGGAATTTATAGGAGTTTCCACAGATGTTATCGTAAATGTGTATGACGCTTCACTGGTTTATAGAAAAAGCTTTCCATCTTTGAATATTACTGTTTGAGTTTCTTTCGGAAATTGTACAAATTAGGGGTGATGATCAGTAAATATGCGGATATCAGAAGCGGCGTAATGATAATTACGCAACTTTTGCAATGCCCATATGATTGCTAACAGTTCCCTTTCGTTGGTCGCGTACGACTCTTCAGTTTTTGATAGCGTTCTTGAGATGAACGTAATAGACCTATTGTTCTGTGAAAAAACGGCACCAATTGCCACGCTCGATGCGTCGGTGGCTAGTTCAAAAGGTTTTTGAAGTTGGGATGTTTGTAATAACACATCTTCTGCCTCTTCATCTAAGGTGATTTTGGTATTTTTTGATTGTTTAGATTTAGCGTTCCCATTTTCACCTCTTAGGTATTTGGTGAGCAGTTTAGCGATACGGGCGTAATCTTGTATGAATCGTCTGTAATATCCAGATAATCCAAGAAAAGCTATTGAAGGATATCGTTAGCTTTCTTAGGACACGTTTAGAAGCCTTTATCGCTAACAATGAGTCCTAGAAATTCGATTTATTTCATAAAGAATTTCGATTTTTTTTAGGAAATCCGCATGTTTGCGTTTTCTAATTTTCGCATGACTTCGTTTAGGTTTTGCAAGTGCTGCACTTTGGTTGCAGAGTAGATGATCACGTCATCCATATAGACGTGACAGTTCTTTCCGATGACATCCCTTAGGTCGTCGTCGATAGCCCGCTGAAATATACTCGGGGCGTTTTCCAATCCGAAAGGGAGGCGGCAAAATTCAAATTTTCCATTATTCACAGAGAATCCTGTTTTTTCACGATCTTTTGGATTGAGCAAAATTTGGTGAAATCCACTTTTCAAATCCCAGGTTGAAAATTACTTTCCAGTTCCTAGGTTTGATAAAATTGCAGAGGTTTCAGGCATTGGGTATTTGCCCGCAATGGTTACCTTATTCAGGTTTTGAAAGTCGATAACCAGGCGTAACTCCAGATCACCATTGTCATCCGTTGTTTTCTTTTTTACAACTCATATTGGACTGTTATATGGGCTACGAGACGGTTGAATTATACCCTCTGTAAGTAGACGTTGAATTTCGCTGTTTTCTCCTTTCCGAAATATTAAATATTGTTCTCATTAAATTATTTATTCTTTTATTGAACACATCCGCCGCTATTTCTCCATCACGACCGTTTCGTTTCGCTTCTGACTTCATACTCACTCTTCTGCTCGAACATCCTCCGGCCTTGAGACTCGATATATCTCGAGGCTCAACAGGTTCTACTAGTTGTGGCCAAGGCATTTGTGAAGGGCGGTTAACGGATAGTTATCTTACGGACCAGAACACTGCTGTTGAAATGTAGCTTTACTATTCGTCCAATTTTCTGCCCACATTCAGGTTTAATTTTGTTTGCCGCCGTTGAGATACCCTTGAAACTCTTGAAAATAGCTTTCGCTTTATAATTGTCGAAACTTCTGCGCGTTAATCTGTCGACATTGCCAATAGTTTGTTTGATTCTCCGGCCATTCAGCAAGAACTCGTGCACGTAGAGCTAGCATCTTTAAACAATAAGAGCTGGCGTGTTTGTGGAGATAGGCGCTTAGTATCTGCGGATTGGACACATAACGGACGCGAGTCGAGGTAAATATCCATCTATGTATAGCGGCAAGGGTTAACAGACTGGCATCGACAACATAATGCAGATCGTATTTAGCAGGTTGAACCTCCGCTTCCCAAAGATGTCTGACTTCCAATATAATAGCCTTCGCAGATGATGTTGTTATCTACCACTCAGACAGCACAATTGCCAATATAAACACACAACTTCAACTTAAATACAATACTGTAGAAGAATATACAATAGACTGGCAACTAAAACTAAACACAAACAAATGTGAAACCATTCTATTTCGTCCCCCTATAAAAAAATGCAACAGTAACATTAAAAAAAATTGGAAAAAGTTCAAAATCAAATCTGAGATTACTAACATCACAATTCAACAAAACGATAAAGTCAAATACCTCGGCATATACTTAGACAAGTTCTTGTACTACAATCATCACATTAACAACCAAATAAAGAAAACAACCAGAGCATATTACGCTTATAAAAAAATGTTCTCGACGAAATTTCTGGATAACAGACTAAAATCAATTATGTACCAGTCATTGGTAAGACCTATACTCACATATGGTTGTCCTATATGGTATAACTTGTCACCATCATACATGGAAAGGTTAAGAAAACTGGAAAGAAGGATCCTGAGATCGTGCACCTCCTTATATAGGACAACAAAAAGTAACTACACCAAATACGTAACAAATGCGAAAGTGTACAACACAGCCAACGTATCCAGAATTGACTGTCATATAATAAATCTAACTAGGAGACACATAATGCGCTGTCTATACAATGATAGTAACACTCTAATAAGTGCACCTTACTACGAAAGCGACGAATATTTCCTTTCATCTATGAAAAAAGGATTTACACCACCGGAATCATTCCTATATCTAGACAAGAACGGTTTTATACAAAATAAGGAACATATACCGATTATTTATCACATTTTTAGAAGAGCCAACGTTAAAACAGTTACGTCAAAAACCCTTAACAGAGAAATCCAACGTTTTGACACTTACATCTCTCCCAGAGACAAAATAGAAGCCCTTTCTATTAATAAAAAATGTTGGTGGCTAAACAATACGCAATCGTGAACACTAACTCATGCCGGATATCCGACATAACTTTTTTTTTTAACTTTTTTATCTACTATTATAAAAAGATAATCATGCATTGTTTTTACATGTTTTTTTCTCTGCAATATAATCAAAATATTATAAAAGCTTTAAGTTAAAGCAGACCAATTTAAATAACACCAATTAATAAAATGTTACTATTTATATCTATAAGAAGCTCGCTAAGTACTTGAGAACTCGTCTAGAGTCATTGTATAATTGTAGTATATACTTGAAACTATTGTTTATTTTAGTACATAGCATTATTAATATTAAATAAATAAACAAAATTAAAAAAAAAAAATGTCTGACTTCCGCCAAGACTTCAACATGCAAGTACTCATTCGCACGCGGCGCCGTGACGTAAATTAATGCCATGATAAAGTATTAGTAGATGAATTTCATAAAATTCGAAGTGTACCGCCTTTTCCCTTTTTCATAACCCTTTTTGATCTACGACCTGCGCCCTGGGCCTTGTCTAATAAGCAAAAAAGGGTATGCTGAACGTACACAGCCAGCTCGGGACGCCACTATTTATCAAAGATCCCGCCACAATTGCGTGCCTATGTCCCAATGGATTTGAGTAAACTTGACTAGGAGGTGTTACGCAATGGTTTCTACAATGTTAAGAATCGTTGTCGCCCGATTAGATCCGACTATTTTCAAAGAGGTCCGAAGTTCGATTCGTGGAGTGCAACAAGCCCCCCTGGAGGGAGAAAGTTAAAATGACCGTAGTCCACGGATAAACTTCGCCCGGAGTCTTTTAGTAATTGGTCAAGATGACAATCACCTTCCGCCCCGTATTCTGCATTAGTTAACCCCATAGACTAATGCCTATTCGCATTTGAACTTTTACTGCCTGATCAAGAGTTAGGTGCGCTAAATAACTGAACGGCGCGAATCAATTCGATCAAATACCATGTTTCACTGATCCGCTCCAACTGTACACTCTCGCTGTGCTAGATTTTAGATGCTCAGTTGGCTGGAAGCAGGTTTCTCCTTAATTTCCTAACTGATTTCGAGGCATGCCTCAAACCCAAAATCGCTGATCTGCCTTTCAACCCACGTACAGAAATTGGTTTACAAACTGTGGGTAGCACCATATCCCACTTTCTATCTGCATATTTCTGCGGGTAACGCCAAGCATGTTCCTATTTTGCGCATAGATAGCGCTTGGCAGAACTAGCAGGTCATAAATCCCTGAACAGTATACTAGTGACGTAAATAGTCATTATCAGATACTAAAGACAATGTTATTCATTCATTCACGACATTATCCTCTCGGTGAGGTCGATATTATTTTACCCTTACCGCAACCCACATATCAAAACTTTACAGGCGCGGAACTCCTCGCAGGTTTGTGAAGTAATAGGGTCGTTGATGTCTGCAGTAAGTATGCCGCAGAACGGAATTTATTCACTATGATCGGAGAGAGCCGATTTACCAATAGAGATTCCACAAAAAGGGCATGATGATGATCTCACGCGGACGTCCTCAACCCCCACTGACCTTCGTAATAATTCGCATATTGAAATACATATCGCGTTATCTGCACCAATTTTCGAGCTCCCTACTTAAATGTTTGGCAAGCCGTGATTGGTATATAAAGGTCAAGCTTCATGATATCAATGTGTCGTCCTCCAGCGGTGTTGATACCAACTCAGTCAACTGATGACTTTAGATAAAGTAAAAACTAAATATACCATCCCAAATTTGGCTATTGTCTTCGACACCTTGAGATGCAACACTTTCTGCACTTGTCAACTTCCCTGTTGCGTCATGCATGCTTGTTGCTTGGCTCTCTTTTCTTTATGTGCTTCACCACACTTAAAACATCTCCTCAAATTTCAAAACGTCTATAATATTGTATTCCTAACTGTTGGGCAAATTTTACTGAAAACAGTCACTCAGTACGCGAGGCTGCCGTGGCTTAATTACAAGTCCAAGATCGCTTTTAGGTTGGATTATCGACCAGCTGCCAAAACAAGTAAAAGCGAATAGAAAATTGCCCTTTAAATTCGCTCATGAAGTCGTTGATCCCTATTTCATGAAATTTGCACAATGGTGACTTTCAGCCAAAAATGTACTCAATGTCACTGTAACCTTACTTCGTAAAACGGCCTAAAGACGCAGTTTTCTTTTTTAATTGTATACACTCATTATGTAAGGATAACGGTATATTGTCGCTGCTCTACCTGCCATGGATACCAACCTCGCACGTACTATTATTAACTTTGGAAATAATTGGCAACTCCGCTTCAATGTCACGCATTTAACATAAACAAATCTCAACGCAGCCCTGAACTTTCGTTAAACAGATAAACAAAATTCGCAACTTGATTCGGTAGCCGACGGTCAGCAGTGGGTTGCCATACGTAATACAAAATTTTGCATTTCATTACTCATCAGCTATCAAACCCTATAAGGGTATCTATCTCGCTTACTCTGTTAACTACGCACTTATTCCCTGAACGCACCTTAACTTGCAGGCACATCACAAGTCACACACTTAGCCCCTGTTATGCCTTTAAAAAATCAATTTATGAAGATTGCTCAATTCCCCTGCCAACCAAACGCAATTCTGCCTTCAAATAGTGAATATAGATATAAAGGCACCTTAACACTCCGATACAATTATATGTCACTGACATGCCATTAACCAATCTATTCACAAAGTCGCATTATGTCGCAGAAATGTTCATAAGTCGCTGTTATCGCTTCAGAAACTAGTTCACCACAAAAATTACCGACGTATTTATAAGCCGATGTTATGCCAATAAATTCAATTTGTCTATATCCTATAATTCGTAGATATGTCAACCAATCTCTATTCCGCATTTAAATAATCAATTAATAAGATGTCTTAATTCCCCGATACGTTTGGAAAAACGCTGTAAATGCTTTAGCATTCAATCGACAGGTACGCTTTAAGTCGCAGTTATGAATGCATCTACGTTACTATTACGGCCTTCGCAGATCAGTTAACACATACGCATTAGGTCGCAGATATGTCCATAAGTCAATACTTTAGAGACTAATGCACACAAAACGCTTACAGTCGCCGATAGGGTTTACGCCTCTAAATAATATTCTTTAGACTCTTAAAGTCGCAGATACATCCTTATAAATCGCCGTTATTCCTCAAAGTAATTGGTTCAAAAGAACACCTTAAGTCGTAGATATTTCCCAAATCGGACAATCGGTATTAACTTTTTTTACTTTACTATCATCGAAGGCCTAGATAATCGAACCCACTCCCTGGTTATCGTCGCTTCATCATACATATTTTAACGCTAAGCTTCTTTTTCTCTTCACCAGCTACTGACACTTACATACACATGTATGCCTTTGCTTACCTTCGTCGCGGAAATTCTGAAACCCTCACGTAATCAGACGTTCTCGCCAGGCTAGCGTGATCCCCTAATAACCCCACCCTTGCTATAAAATTTGCTATAATACTCTCCCCGCATTGGTGTAATGAACATGCTCAATGAAACCGATATTTTGCCCTTATATCTCGCTCGTCACGTCGTTGATACACACCCTTAATGAAATTCGAATGATGGTGCCTCAACTCGCAAATGTATTTGAAATTCGCTGTATTTATCTAAATGATTTACTTAATAATGCAGTCTTAAGTCGCAGGTACATGCACGAATTGCCGATCTTACGCTCTAGTCGCTGTTACGCATTCAAAACCAAAATTTATTATAACCCTTTATGTCGCAGATATGTATGTTCGCCAGTTGCTACTATGCCCCTAATGCGCTGCTTCCGCGGAAGGCCTTATCCCAATCAGTGATAAGGCCTTCCGCCTTTACTTTGCCGCAGAACGAAACGCAGGTATACAACAAAGAAACCGTAGTAAAAGCTATCCAATAACTGGTTTAAAACAAAGAAACCGTAGTAAAAGCTGTCCAATAACTTGCCAGTACTCAATTTTTTGGCATTTGCTCTCAATGAGAATGCAGTGAAATATGCAAGAGTTCGAAAAAGCAAACCCAATAAAATGTTGCCAGATTTTGTTACAGCTGATATTTGTTTGGCTCGCAATCAAGAAAAGAATTCAGACTTAATATACAAAAATTACTCCAGAATTCGCAATTTGCTCCTCAAAATTGTTAATTGCATTAACTCCATCCAAAGATGCAGACAATCTTTGCACATATGTACATACATACATTTGTATGCAATTTACTTCATAAATTCATTGCAGTACGCCAAACGTGGTAATTCGTAACAATTGTTAGAAACTATCATAAACTTGTACGTACAAAAACATGACTATTGTTTCCGAGAATATATGTAGCACGAATTGGCATCGGAACATGCTGAGGAATGAAATCTTAAACGTTTCATTCTGGTACCCCATACACCATACGCACATATTCACCCCTATGCTGAAATCCGTCGTAACTACGAATTTGCTACGAATCGTAACATCAGTATGCTCAAATCCGAATTGCGGAATCGTAATTTCGAAATTCGTAATGTTGGTATGCCTGAGTCCGACGTAGCTGTCATTTCATTGCATTTTTCGGAGATTTTGTACGAATAGCAACTGGTGTCGGAACTTAGCAAATTCAAAACAATAATAATAATAAAATAAATAGTGTACACGGAAAACAACGAACAAATATGTAAGTTAAATTGTGCATAGAAAAAAGTGGTGTATTAATAAATATTTTGCAAAATATTCATGACATGAAGAGGGAGTCTCTGCGCTAGAAGAAACGGCACAATAATGAAATGGAGGCCATGAAAAGAAAGGAGCTTGCGTTGCAGCAGAGGCTACTGCTATTGCAGAAAAAAACCTTCAGCAGTGAGGCCAGTGCGAATATATTTATTGAAGTACTGAATTCAACTGTTTATTTAGTTTTAAGAAATTGATTTATGATACATTGTTTTTTTTAATAAATTTGCATCGTCTCGTAATAATCTCCTCTGCATATTCATGCAACTGTTGCTTATAGCATATTCTTCCTCCTGGGACAAAAGTGCAGCGGCTACAGAATCCATTTTATTTTAATTTAATTAAAAAACTTGCTTACAAATAACTAATAATCGCTGGTCTCAAAATTCACTCTTCACTTTGTTCATTTCACTTTATTTTAAGAACTTCGAATTTAATAATTTTAGTTGGCAACGCGGCCGTGAGTTACGAACGGATTTCAGCATAGCATTTTCGAATTGTTCGGAACGGAGCTACGAATTCGTAGGCTACGAAAATTCGGATTTCAGCATAGGGGTGATTATCTGCAGAATGAGTACAGCACAAACCATTCAACTGGATGCTTATGTACACATACTTACATATATCAATAGGCCCGTTCTTTTGTAACCTAGTTGCAAAAAAACACTCCAACTCGGATAAAATTTCCTTTTAGTTACTTCACAACACTGGCAATATCTGTCATTAAGCATATGATTTGTTTAGTGAAATTTTAAAGAAGCATTGGAAACGATTTATGCAAGCTCCAACTCTTCTAAAGACTCGTAGAGTGAAAAACAAGGTACATGAGAAGAGCTCCAATTTTGAAGGTACACTCGATGCAATTAGTGAGGCAGATTTCAAAATGCACATGAGGCTAAGACGCCAAACGGTGGAATATCTAACAAGTAATAACAAAATGTGTGCAAAAGAAATGCATAAACTTAATGCTATTTTATTTTCAGTGAAGTATTCGGAGTCTTAACTGCGTACCTGCCACATCTGGTGGTGGTAGAACGCGTATATTACCACAAAAAATCCATGTACATATATGTACATTTGGTATGTAAGCAATACAGTGGCATTTAGGCAACTAGCAAATTTGTGCGATATCAACGATGTGAGTGATGAAAATACATACTTACATACGTTTGCACTTGATGAAGGTTTTGAAGAATGAAACCAAGAGGCAGCCCTTGACAGAAGGCAAACCCTTTTTAATTATTTAAGACAACAAAATATTATTTAAAAATTTCACTGCATATACATATATATTTATATCTTTGAATTCACTAATAAAAATATTTACAAGAATTCATTGCATTTCATTCAACTTAAAATCTATAAATCTAAAACAAATTCACAAGGAGTATCACATATAAAATTCAATTCAGATCACTTCTTATTCTCATTACAAATAAAATAACAATCCAAAAGCAAATTTAAAAAAAAAATCCAGTTTCAGTGAAAACATTTTAGTGAAGTTTTTGCAATGTTTTTGATGTAAATGCTTCGTGCTCGCTTTTATAAAACCCTTGTACATTGTACAGCAAAATGTTACCGATGTGTTTTGAAAAATTGTCAAGTTGATGCTCTTCCGCATGTACACGGATTTTATAAAAACGAGCGCAAAGAATTTACATCAAAAACATTGCAAAAAATTCACTACAAGGTTTTCACTGAAACTCACTGTTACGTTTTAAAAAGCTGTTGCTAGACAGAGTAATTTCTGTTAGCTATTTTTTCCAGACAGCACATTTGCCGAAAGTGTTTCAAACGGTCTGTAACCCACATGAACCCCTCCATATAGGGGGCAAAGCACGGGCTGGCGTCAGTTCTGCTGTTGTTGTCCAAGCACAGCGGCATTCTTTCAAAGTCCTGGAAGTGGATTAATAAATATAATTTGTTCAAACATATACTTATTTCTTAAACCTACCGTGATCGCCATTGACACCATGTCTTCCAACACGTTCGCGTAGGCCAACCTCTTTCTTTTTGGGTGCTCCAACTCCGCTTTCCGGGCGAGGTAGCATACTCGAATACTCAATTGTCTTCTCACATGACCATCTCTTGCGCCTTTTTTCTTGCATTCTGAAATAACAAACATGTTTTAATTCATAATTTTATGTGAAATATACGAAGCGCAAATTTTTCTTACCCTTGTTCCATTTTTATCTGTTTTGTTTATGTATCCATAAAACAAACAAGATTTGACAGTTGATTGAAATTTCCCAAGTATTTTTCCAGAGCCCATTCACAATAGAGCGGGTTTTTTGCTTCACAACACTACATCTCAGGTCGGATATCTTATAACCGAGTTGGCTCAACTCGCATATTTTTCCGAGTTCGTGTTGTTGTTTTACATGCTATTTTTTATCCTACCTAGTGTTTTTTTGCAACTAGGTTACAAAAGAACGGGCCTAATGTACGTATGTATGTATATTCACACGCCTCTTCAAGCGCTAAATGGAAAAGACATTAAAGCCGGATTCATCGTTCTTGTCCGGACAACTTTTGTTGGAAATTTTACACGTTCTTTTCCCACTTTGTCTCAGTGAGAGCGTAACCAAAATGTGCTGAACTCTCTTTGTTCGAATCAATTTGATTTTGATTTTCTGTCCGGACAACTTGATGATCAGGACTGCCATTACTCATGTTTTTGTAATTTTCAGCCAAATTGGATGTACGATTTGGAATAAAA
Source organism: Anomoia purmunda (assembly GCA_951828415.1). NCBI lineage: Eukaryota > Metazoa > Arthropoda > Insecta > Diptera > Tephritidae > Anomoia > Anomoia purmunda. Next base: position 68,657,927 of record OX639998.1, on the reverse strand, counting down.
ACTACAAATTTACATGTAGGCAACCATGTAAACCATTGTCAGCTGTTGTCATCTTTCATCAAAAGTTCGCAATGTCTTCGCCGGCTGGACAAAGTAATTAAAATTTATAACAATTTATTAAGCATTTAATTAAAGTCAATCGTTTTCAGATTTTGCGTTGCTCAAAAAGCTTTTTTCAGAAGTGCCAAAGGAAAAGTACACCTTCTTGTATGATCTCAGCCAAAAAGAGTACAAAAATAATAAGCTTAAGCAAATACATAGCTTGGGGTGAAATCGCGGACGCACTTGAATTGCCAAGTAAAATGGACTATATTTACTAACTAGTTCTTTAATAAGTATGTGTTGATTAATTTTATTATGTAGAGGATGAAGTGCAAGTGCTGTGGAAACGCACCCGAAATAAATTTAAAAACGCGCTTGCCAGCAGTAACGCCCCAAGTGGAAGCGCGAGACGAGTACAAAAGCTGATGGATACTTTTTTGTTATCAGAAATGGAATTTTTACGGAAATATGTAGAAGATGAGGAGTAAATTTTGTTGTTAGTTTCATGACCAAGTCCAAAGTAAATTGTGTAAGAAACGCGCAGGTATTAAATTTCATGAATATATTTACAGACCAACAACTACAAACTACACTGGCATGCAAGAACTTTTTGGCGAAATGGCCGGAGATCCTGAAGTCATAAGCTCCTGCATGGATGAATCTTCATCTACCCCAACATTTAAACGCAAGAAGCCAAAACATGGAACTTTTGACACCGAAATGCAAACAGCCTTGCAAAAACTGAATACCTTAGCATCAGGTATTTTAAGTGCGCCACAGGGTCCTTTCTACTTATATTTTCAATCAGAAATGGAAAAATTGCCAGAGAATGTCAAATCTGAGCTTAAATCTGAAATAATGCAAAAAATATTTCAAGCTCAAAAAATGTATTTGTAAAACACATTTTATTTGCTAATCACAAAAATAAAGACAGTTAACTTAGTTTGGAAGTGTTTATTCAAATGCAATTATATTTTCTGGCAAGTTTTGAAATAATTTGTATACATTCTCCTTACTGCAATAGCATCTTGAGATGCATGGTTACTGTGAGAAGACATCACTGGTTGCAGAAAACTTTGCAAAATGGGTTGCTCTTCGCGTTGTATGTTTTGTAGGTGTACACATATGTACATCATTCGGTGCTGATTTTTCACGAAGCCAATTATGCAGGCAAACGGTGGCCTTCACAATATTTCTTGCGGTTTGCTTGCTTGCTATAATTGGTTTCCGGAATATCCGAAAGCGACTGGCCATAATACCAAATGCGTTTTCAACAACTCTTCGCGCTCTAGACAGATGCTTGTTGAAAATAACTTCTTCTTGTGGTAAATTCATGATATTCCGACCTGAATATGGACGCATAATGTTTCTCCGCAAAGGAAAAGCCTCATCCGCTAGAAAAACAAATGGAGCAACTTCATTTGAGTTGGGAAGCAGTTTTCCCTCCCCAATTTTCAAATCTGCTGGATGATGCAAAATTTTGTACCCAAACCTACAACTTTTAAACACACCGCCGTCGCTGTTATGTCCCAATGCTCCTATGTCCACCATAATAAATTTGTAATTGGCATCAGCCACTGCCATTAAAATTATACTATGCGTATGTTTATAGTTGTATGTCAGCGAATTGTGGTTCGGAAACGGCTGAAAATTGGTAAGCGTTAATATCGGATTTCATGAATTGATGTAAATGGTAAAGTTTTAAGAAAAAATGAGAAACGATGAATAGTGAGTAAAGTAAATATGTATATATGTACATAGGTGGGTAAGTATGCTAACAGGTAGGCATGTAAAAAGATAATCTAGGGTATACTTATGTGTTTATAGACAGATTTAAGCGAAGTTAATATTATACGTACCTGTACAACAACATGTTTCCCGTCTATTGCTCCTAGGCAATTGGGAAACCCCCACTTCAAAAAAAAAATCGTCAGCGGCCTTTGCCCAAACCTCTTCTGAAGGAGCAGGAAAAACGAATTGCAATTTTTTCCATATGAGCTCACAAGTCTCCCTTATAATATTGGATGTTGTGGATGCACCAATTCGGAAACCAAAAAATCCGATCGATTTCATGATATCGCCGCTTGCTAGATATCTAAGAAATAATCATTTATGTATGTATGTACATATGCATTTGGAAATATATATGTTTACCTGAGCGTTAAAGCTAATCTTTCTGCTTGTGTTATTTCTTCCTCACTTTTATTCGGTGTGTTCCTCATACCGGGCCCAAAATGTGAAGAAGTTCATCGAAACTGTTGGGGTCCATGCGGTGGAAATTTATGAACGTTTCCACATCATTCAATCGGATTTTTGGAATTTTGCGCACACCGCAGCTTCCTCCCCTTCCTTTTCGATTTTGTAACCTTTTCCACCAAATTAGCAAGCACAGCTTTTGCATTTCTATGCAGAAGAGTTTAATTAGCTGATATCTCTCCATTGATAAGTACAATTTGTCCACTTAAAGGAATTTTTATTTGTTTCGTAAAAAATTTTCACCTGTCAAATGACGGATTATCAGCTGTTTACTGCAGTCAAAATAAAATGTGCCGAACGAACGATGAACCGTACTTCAGCACGCTCTCCGACAAAATATTTTAGAGAGAAAATAAAAAGTTGTCCGGACAAGAACGATGAATCCGGCTTAAGACATTAAGTAACATAGGAACGCTCTGAAATACTCGCTGAATTTCAAACAAACTCGCCGCATCCCCAAAAAGCTGATAAAATGTAGAGAGGCAATAAAACGAAACTCTCGCTGTACTCTTCGCAACCCTGTATGTAGGTGCATATGTATGTATATTCTATGTACATTATTTTCCACACAGCAATGCCACTAACCTACGCGCTCGCTAGTCCGAATGTGAAACACATATTCACATGTGTACACCACTAGCTGTCACAAAGCAATACCACCCCCAAAGAAATGAGGTGAGCGATGGAACACTCGCCGAAATCTGCGCAACTCTCTGCATTCACCACTATAAGCTGCGCAATAAACCCTCCTCTTTGGTAGTCCGCACCAAGTGCGCATATAAAAGTCATTCCCATGTCCTGCCACACAACAATGCAACTAATCTAAACTCGCCTGAGCGCTGAAATACTCGCGGAATCGATACACACCTGCCGCATCCATAACAATAAGCCGCGCAAAAGGTAGAGACGCAATAAAACACAACGCAGCCTCTCCACTAAACACTTGCTGTACTCTTCGCTCGTCTGAACCAAGAGCGCATATGAAATACATACAGTTGCGGACAATAATATAAAATCAAATCGGTTGCTGCGAAACCATCAGCGGTTGTTCCTCTTTGCTATTATATTTTCGATAACTTTTGTATGTAATCGAATCAGTAACTATTTGTCGTTTAAAACATCATAGTGGAAAATAGTTTGCGTTTTACTCTTACTTTTGCGCTTAAAACTTGCAACGGTGGGCTTTTAAGGGGTTTTTCTCCATTAATGAAATAACTATTCATGCGTGTTTGTGTTACTAATATGCTAAATTAATAAGCGGAACTAAATACATGTTTTGGTTTGGTTAAGGAATGTTTTTGGCAAACATACATATGTGGAGGGAATGCCCGACTCCATTATACCGACAGTAACCGTATGTACATACATATGCACGCGTAGCAACCAAACCACGTAATAAACGTTGTTTGCGACAACATAGGAACGCGCTGATTGTTGAAACACTCGCCGAATTTCATACAAATTTGCCGCATCGACCCTTAAAAAACTACGCAAAAGCAGAGAACGTAAATTTAATTTAAGTTCTCTGGCAAAAGCTGGATACGCAATGAAGCAGAGCCCTCTCTCAACGAATCTCGCTGTACTCTGCGCTGGTCGAAACCAACTGCGCATATGCAACTTATACACATATATGTACATTACCGCCTGCCACACAGCAACAACAATAAAATTCCATACCAGTGCTGTCCAGAATGAAAAATGTGAATGTATGAGTGACAACGAGAGAATGGGAGCAGCCCAGTAGGAAATTTAAACCAAAATAAAAGCATATTGGATTAGAGTAGAAATAAAAAACTCAAGTGGGTTATATGTTAAGCCTACACATTGTTAAATAAGGGCGGTATTTTACAGATTATGTATTTGGTAAAATTCTTGTACCAGCGATATTAATTAATTGATGCAAATTAATTTTTATAAGTGTGTGGACTGATGGGAAAACATTATGACTGGTAATATAAATGCTTTGTAGGTCAACTGAACAATTCAATTTTTTAGGCACATTGCGTCAATATGAATACTTTCGTGGCAGCTTCTTAATAAAAGTACATTCGATAAATGACTTGATGTTAAACTGTGGCGCTGCTTGGAGCAAATGAACTTTAAGTCCGAAAAAAATTTCTCACAAAAATATGTTGTGGGAAAAAGTGAAAGGCACTGATAAGATATTCTTTTCAATATTGGATATGATGATTCTTCTAAATTTTTCCAAAATTCAATATTATCTCCGTGTGGTGGAACGTTTTCGCTTTGCAAGATGATTAGCTCGGACTGAATTGCAAGTTCATACTTACTTATATCGCATTTGAAGGGGGTTTCAAAGATGTCAAGAAATGGTTGAAAAGAAACAAAATCCTGAAATCTGTCTTCAAAATTTATAAGCAATTGTTCGAGAAGTGCAATATGATCACTCGGCTTAACACCCTCATGTTTCGTAATAATAACCGAAGTTTTCGGAAAATGAGTATAATCGCCAGATTGAAGTTCCCTTAAAAGCAAAAATAGCTCTGTTTGGAATTGATGCACATTTTTCACAGCATCGTTTATTCCTGTTTCTTTTCCTTGAAGCTTTAAATTGAGTTTGTTCAAAAAAAAGGAGACATCAGCCAAAAATGCTAAATCCAAAATAAAATTGTCATCTTTTAAAGATCGAACTAGGGTGTCTTCATTACAATTGATTTCAAGAAATTGTAAAACTTCTTCCCTCAACTCAAATAACCTGTTGAGACAATCACCACGACTTAGCCAACGAATGTCTGTATGCATTTTTAGGTCAATATGCCGAGCAGAAGTTGTTTTTAAAAAATTTGCAAACTTTCTGTGGGTGAGGGAATGGTGCCCTCCCCGTATTTCATTGATAATCTGTTCTGCACGTTTCATGACAGGATGACCGCTCAAAAATTTTGAAGCGAGTGCAACTTGATGAATAATGCAATGAAAATGTCTCCCAGAAATTCCATTTTTATTCAATTGGCCAATGAAGCCTTCATTCTTGCCGGTCATAACGTTTGCACCATCCGTGCATACTCCTGCAAATTTGTTTGTATCGAAAACTGAAAAAACTTTTTCGTTTACTACGTCGAACAAGATCTTTCCTGTCACATTCCCACAGAATGTTTCAAGAGAAAACATTGTTTCAGTTATTTCATAATTTACGTTAACTGTCCGAACACATATCGCCAGTTGACATAAATCATTAATATCGGTGGTTTCGTCCAAGCACAGAGAAAACAATTGGCAATCATTAATTTTTTCATTTACTGCAGATTGAATGTGTATTCCTAGTTCATCAATCCGTCGGGCTACTGTTTGGCGGGACAAGGGTATATTTTTAACTAGTTCTGTATCAAGATTCAGTTTTTTAAAAATTTTCAGACAAATGTTTTTAACAAAAACTCCATCTACAAAAGGCCGGCCTTGTTTAGCAATGTCTAAGCTGATCACGGAAGATAGCTCAGCTTTCAGTTTCAGTTTTCGATTTGATTGCTTAACAACTTCCTCATTTTCTACTTTAGCCAACCACCCTTTGAATTTTTTCAAAAATACTAACTTTTTTGCTTCATATAATCCCTGGCTAGCTTTTTTGTCTAAAACTTGTATATTTTTGTGGAAGGAATCGAAATGCCTTCTGATATTAGATATTTTGCCTCCTTTGAACGACGTGTAACATAAAAGGCATTGCAAGTCGCCAAAGGCATTTTCTAGCATAAAGAAGTTCTTACAGGGCATTGTATTGCATACACGATTGCATACACTAAGCGTCGCGGACAAGCTTGGTGTTTATTCGTTGCTGGTTCGCTAACGACTGAACGATGGAGAGTAAGCTCAATTGAGCTATGGGATGGACAGCACTGTTCCATACATACCTTCATCCAGAACAATAACCTGAACAAAATGTAGATACGCAATAACATAAAAGAGCCGCCTCTCAACGAAACTCGTGTGAAATAATAATATGCGTATACAAGAGACGCCACAATCGCTTTTAACGCTTTTGAACTTTCAACTTATTACAGCGGTTTTTCCACTAATTCACTGAAACTTCTACCCTTCGGCTCGATGGACCAAAATGTTTTCTCCTTTCCGAAATATTAAATATTGTTCTCATTAAATTACTTATTCTTTTATTGAACACATCCGCCGCTATTTCTCCATCACGACCGTTTCGTTTCGCTTCTGACTTCATACTCACTCTCCTGCTCGAACATTCGCTATTCACAAATTCAGTATAGGCAATAGGGTACGGGTATGATTTCCTATAGACAGGGTCATTGGATTTAGTTCTAATGGATGCCATAATTTTAGTATGAAATGGTAATGTCACATTTGGGTCGGCGAAGGCGTTTTTATTATTATCAATCATATCTTTGAATTCGGGTAGAATATCGGATGGGATGTGGTTATAATCCATAGACATATGAGAAACATCTTCACATTTGAAGAAGTGAAAGCGCTCGAAGCCATTCCTATATTGTAGTTGGACATTGAATGAGTTAAGACCATGTCCCAATAATGCTATTTTGTATTTGCTTTCAATGTTTTGGGATCCAGAAACGATTTTAATTTTAAAAGCCCTATCAACTTCCTCTATGTTTCGGAGAGTTAGAAGGTTTTTTACATAGTTTTTAGAGGTTCCTGTATTTAATAAGGTTTTTAATGTTTTTTCTCTATTAAGCCTCTTCTCTATACAAGGCAGTGAAGAGGCATCTATTCGAAAAAAATTCTCTTTGTCGTAGTGCTCTTCCTCTTTAAAGAAATTATTTACTCATTGAGCCTTACGAAAGTTTGATCTATTTGATCCGTCCGAACTTTCACGACTTCTTTTCTGAGTTGAGGGCGATTATTGGAATATTGCGTGGAATTATTTGACGGAAAATTCCTTCAGTGATGAGAGAATGATAGGTCTACGAAACAGGATTCTGATGGGTATTATTTTCAACAACTATTTTCCTATAATGAGGGTTACGTTTCGGGTGAATGTTAGAAAATTCACTCAAAGAATTTGCAAATTGGTATCTCCATCGATTACTTTAAATTTCTTGTGCCATCGCGAGTGCAGTTGGCATATCTTGAGGACCTTTCGAATAAATAATATTACCGATAGATGGGTGAAGACCCGAAATAAAGGTTCAGAGCGGATCTGTATTTTATTAACATTGCGTCGACTAAGTTTTGGTTATCCTTTTCCATCATGACTTTCGATGAAATGAGAGTAAATTGTTTTTCGATTTGATCATAATAATCATTAATGCTTAATTTTCCTTGTTTCATCATACTAAGCTGCTGCTCTAATATGTAAGTTAACATAAGCAGCCCTTTGTCAACAATAAAGTCCGCGCGTGGCCTGAGTCAGCGAATTCACATTCTCTCGCTGACGGGTAAGGCACAGCGTTAGCGGTAAACTGCCAACGTAAGCGTCGGCGTCGTATGCGCTCCAATAACTCTACAACTACTGCTAACATCGAATTGCGGAACACAACAACTACATACATGAAACATTAGCTTTAGAATGTGCAGTTTGTAGTGCTCTTGCCATTCAAAGAGAAAATTTCGAACAAAAGCTTGCAAGTATTAATCAACGACTAAATGACGTAAAAATCGACACACCGAACATAGAAACATATAGGGAAACAGAAATTGTACCCGGGAATAGATGTAAGGAGCCACTCGATATTGTAGAATCCTTACCGGACTTAGACGGTAAGCAGGAAAGTTATGTATCGTGGCGACAGGCGACACACACCGCCAACAAAGTTTTTGAAGGCTATGAGGGTAGCAGCAAACATTATCAGGCTGTTGCCATTATTAGAAACAAAGAAACAAAGAAGGGAGGACTATGATAGGACCAACGATATCAGGTCTCACTAGCATTGTCATACTAATTTCCTGTTACGGTCTAATTAAACTATACCAAGAGCGACAAAAAAGACGCCAATCCCACGACCTTCAGAACGTCATAAACAATTATAAGAAGCCCGTGAACGGCCTTCATTTAGAAGGGGAGGAGTTAACATAAGCAGCCCTTTGTCAACAATAAAGTCCGCGCGTGGCCTGAGTCAGCGAATTCCCATTCTCACGCAGACAGCTGGCCCAAGTCAGCGAATTCACATTCTCACGCTGACGGGTAAGGCACAGCGTTAGCGGTAAACTACCTACGTAAGCGTCGGCGTACTATGCGCTGCAGTAACTCCACAACTACTACTAACATCGAATTGCGGAACACAACAAATACAACAAGGTGCAGGAAACTATTTAAAACATTAGCTTTAGAATGTAAGTTTCAGGTTGTAACAGAGAACTTATCAGACAGCATGATCTGATTAATAAAGTGATAATAAAGAATCATACAGCACTCTTGTTAATTTGAACAATGGCCTTCTATCTGCATAAGCATGATCGAGCTTTGCTACTATGGCATCTAAATTTAAAACTGTGTTATATTCTGACAGTACTTGGTCTGCTTGACCAGTCACTTTCGTTCGTATTCATTTTATTCATATAGATAGCTAAGCGCCGCCACGAAGAGTTCGCTGCGCTATCTCCTCTAAACTCCGGTAAATTTTTCACTGCTTCCAAAGTTGCTAGAAACGAGTTTGTTAATTCTACTTCTTGATAAGGCACTATTTTTGGCTCTGATTGAAATTTTTCTATTTTGCTATTTAGCTCTTGTATTTTCGCATCATATTGTGCGTTATTATTTCTTAAAAGTTCCGCGATAGCGGCCTGAAAGGCTTCGGAGTTCATGACTCTTGTAAATCACAAATAATTTTAAATCTGTTATATTATTTATCTAACCCTCAAAACGAAATATAGTATAGCCGGTTGTTTTAATGCACTTACTTAATTTTCTGCATTGTATTTTATATGTACTCGTATATACATATGTATGTATGTATGTATAATTTAATTGATGTGAGCGTACAAAAATTATTCTCACAATTATATTTATTCTATGCTCGCTAACGCTTAACTCGTTTAATTTGCCTTTATATTATTGTAATATTTCATTTAATTTTCACATGTATTTATTATAAGTATTAATAGTATAATTGGATGTAATTTCACTTCGTCTTAACGTATGCATCAATTTTCACTTATCTTAATTAGCACTTCAGCATTTAACAATTTTGTATTTTCTTTTTTATAATTTTGTTAAATCACTTTATTGTGTCGTAACTAAAAATACCTACAGTATCGTCAGCGTGGTGATGGCCTTCAATGTGGTCCACTTCATTGTTGTGCACCTGTAGATCCTATCCTCGGGGGTGGGCGGGTTGTTAGTTTTGCGCCAGTTATTACTGTACATAGATATAAGTTATTATAGTAATTAAACTCCATGATCGAAAGTAATTTAACTCCGCTATGTGAAGTGAGTTCTCCGACAGCTTATGCTAAACTACCAAATAACAATTCTAAATTTTTGTATTGAACCCGTACCACTGCAGTGCCGCCGTTGTCGTTGTGCCTACGCAGCGCATTCCGTATTTTGTCTTGTTAGGTCAGCAGTTTGGGTACTGGTTGCAGTTCTAATGAATTCGTTGCTAACTGTTTGGTCAGCAGTTTGAGTACTGGTCGCAGTTCTGATAAATTCGTTGCTAACTGTTTGGTCAGCAGTTTGGGTTCTGGTTGCATGAATTCTCATGAATTCGTTGCTAACTTGTATTAGGTTAATGAGGTGTAATATTTGATGGAATATGCGTTTCATATCATGAATTCATATTATGAGAAAAATAAAGTAATTTAGTAATATGTTGCGTTTGTGTTGGGTGTTAATTGTTTTTAGCAACTGAAAGATCTTATGAATCTTCATCAGATACCATTACAGTATTTACAGTATTTTATTTCTAAATTGTCATCCATGCTCGAAAAATCCAGAGATGACATGGAAGGGTTATGGATTTGTGGATGCGAAGATGAGTCAAGTTCTTGTGGAATAATATTTCCGGCTAGATCAATTCGGTGTGGTAAGCAGGTATTATTTTTTGTACATAAGTTGTTATTGAGTGAAAAATTGTAGTGTTATTGATTGGTGAGGTGATATTTTGTGGTGCGTTGCTATTGAATGGTGAGTTGTTATTTACTGGTGGATTGCTTTTCAGTAAGAAGTTGATGATTGACTGAGGAGAAAGTTGAAAAGACTGGGTAGAGTTAAAAATTTCAGGAGATCTTGAAATTTGGTGGTTGTTGTCTGGTGGGATAGTTTTGTGGTTTATATTCGGCTGCACAACAGAAAGAAGGGAGATGACTCTATGAATGGGTTTAAAAAACTAGATTAGGTGGCGATTGTTACAAATTGTTGTGAATTATCATGACTTTTGTCAAATCGAGTTCGCGGTGTCCAGAAAATTTGCAAGGAAGAGGGAATTTAGAGAGCAAAATGTCATTTAATTCTGAGGGGAGTTGCAAATTCTTGCTGGAAAATATATTTAAATATGAACTAATTAAACAAAGACTAAGTAAAGCAATATACAATATTGCAACGAATTTTTAAGTTACTTGCAAGTTGCTGAAAAATGGCGATATGTGTTTAAAAATGCAGGTGATGATTTAATAAATATAAAAAAAATTATGTGCTACATACTCTCTGTTCCCGCCACTTCAGCTTTCATTGAGAGAGTGTTTTCAATAATGAATCTAAAGTGGCGAGAAGAAAGGAACAAAGCGGGTTTACCTTTAATAAAAAACGAGCTATTTATAAATTGTAACCTTAATTATGATTGCCAAAATATTTTTGAAATATTTAAAAACAATAAAAAAATTGATATCGTGTGCTCGAAGCACCCAAAAGTATACTTTAAAGAGATAAATGTAAATTTTATGTAAATACGCTTTAATTACTTTTTAAATTGTTAAAGTACATTTAAATGTACGTTATTTTTGTATTATATTTATTTGTATTTTTAAAAATGTGCTAGAAGAACGCAGAAATATGCATAAAAAAATGATGAATTGGAAATATACTTTTTTTTTGGAAATACTTTATTTTTTTCTTATACAAGGACTGTTATACTTTATTATTCTCAAAAAAAGTTGGCAACCCTACTTGCAACTTTTGTTCTCGTTAGAAAAAAAAAAATATTTTTCGCTATTTTCATTTGTTTGATATGCAACTATGGCAATCAGCTGGCAGTGAACCTTCTGCAAATTTTTAATTTTAATTCTAATTGAGAGAGAATACTTGAACATTTTAAGGAATTTCGTTGCCGGATAATTCTTTTTAGACACATTCGCAGATATCAATTTTGTTCTACGTGCTGACGAAATTGTTTCCGCCCTGACCGTCGTATATACTATTGATTGTTGTATTAATTGACTGTCGCTGTTCATGCAGGGTAGGCTTTGCAATAAATACCTACATATACTGAATAGTAAGTAAAACTTTATAAAAAGTGTAATAAAGGTAATGTTTACATGATTAAAACTCTTATTATGTACATATAAATTTAGATGGAATTTAGTTACTTTGCATATATGTACATAAGTTGTCACGAATTGCTTTGAGGATAGTAGTGAATTGACTTCATGTGCGAAACGTGTACAACCCATTCGATTTGGGGACAGCTGAACTTATAAGATTATCTCACTTATTCTGGACGACTCGGAATCTATCAATGACTATATTAAGAATGAAGTAAAGGGAACCTTTCTGCAAGAAGCCTTACTCTCTGAATTATGTTGCTGGTTGATTCTTACTGGCTTTTCCCAGAATAATACCACTGATGTGTATCTATGTATGTACATATGAAATGCATTATGCATTTTGCAAAATTATGGCAGAAAGAGGTTGATTATGGAAAATTAATTATGCCCACATATTTAAGTAAAATTAACATATGTGTTTAGAAGATGTTAATCAAGAATTTCTTAAATAAAAATGGCCAATTTTTGGCACATTTCTATTAAACTTGCATTCCATTTATTTTAAAGTACTTAATTGCCGGAAATGAAAGTTATACATCCAAACCCTAAGTAGGTTCAGTACTTTAAAATCTCGAAATTAACCCGAATTATAGATTGGGAGCTAGCGCTTATTTAACTAGCAGAAATTAAATAAAAGAAAAAACGTCAGGGGCTTCCCCTCAGCGTTTTGTTTGCGTCAAAAGAGGGGAACATTGAATGTTCGACAAATTATCAGCATCGAAATCGCGTATTCGCAACGTCAAATTTGCGTCAATATGCGTTTTGCTTAAATGTTATCAAATACTCATGCAGGGTATTCAGAGTTTCCTATTAACTTTAAAACACTTAACCAAATAGTGACATTGTTTGTTGGTGTTTAATGTAGGAAAAAGAGATAACGCGGGTTGTCATACTTAACTAGCTATATGCTATGTATTTATTTTACGTTACGTTTTTCGCATCAGCTGTTTTCATTTTGCGCCACAAAATGAAAGGAGTTGTAGATAAATTTGTCGAAAGGATAAATTCGGATTCCTTTTCTCAATATACTGTTAAATATTTATTGAGCTTGGAAGCACTGATTTAATTATAAGTCATCTGAACCATCCATTGTAAAAACAATTTTCAGTTGGTTTTTAGTCGCCCATCTTGTCGGTTTCTTAACTGGTTGATCGTAACAGGCGTGAAGGAAGACACAAAAAATAAAAATCTTGATTTTTCAAGTTAGTCTGAAGGAAACATTAGCATATTATTAACTCTAGTGAATAGTTGGTAGTGCTGCAGAAGAGAATAGAAGAATAGGCATAATCACCGGTTTAAAAAAAATCCAGGAATTTTAGGTAAAAAGTGAACTATGTTCACATACAGAACAGACAGATTTGTCGAAGCGATAAATGTTAAACGGAGAATTGACTGCCTGTTCACTCACACCGGGTTATAAGTGCATGAGCATGAAAAGATTGCATAATATTTCAATATATGGAACAACAAAAAGTTATTTAATCGTGCTATTTATGCTATATATAGTCACATGCGGTCCACTTTTATAAGCATTCACACGCTTTCCCACATAAACCGTGGCTTTTTGATATATGTAATTGTCACGAACGGCTCAGGTTGCAAACCTGCAGCTGTGCTGGCTGGCAGATGCAGCTGCACTCACAACTCTATGTATAATTCGAATTAGATAAATACATTTTGCTAAATACAATTTGGCTTACTTTGCATGTTTCGTTTTAAGTCTTCTTTTATGTATTCCGTATTTTATGTATTCGTATGTTAACTACAATGTAAAATTGAAAATTAATAAAGCGGCAGCTGTTAAGTGACAACCAAAGAAAACACAAGTGTGTTCTCAATTACTGGCGACGAGAATTATAAAACCCGCCAACCCTAAAATTAAAATATAATTGAACAATATTTCAACCAACTATATGGAAAAATCGTTTTAAAACTTCGGAATCGCATGAAATTTAGCTATTTGATAAATATTCTTAACATTTATTAGAAATGCATATTTTAACTTTTATACAAAATACAAGTTTATTGATTGTGTTTGCGCAAGGCGTAACGAATGTGTGAGAAAAAAAGGAGGAAACAAAGAAATTGGCAAGAAACTGAAAAAACAAAAAATACTTAATAACGCGATCCTAATTTGAATTTTAACTCAACAACAAAGTAAAATTTATCGAAAATAAAAAGCGAAAAAAAAACTAAGTGAAAAACGCAGTTGCAACAATAACAACGATAATAAAAGCAACAGCAACGGCAGCCGCGGCGACAGCAGCAAAAGCAACAACAATAGAAGTAGCAGCAGCAGCAGTAGCAGCAACAACAGTAAGGTAGAGTTAGTATATTATGAAAAAAATGAACAATTATATAAAATAAATGTAAAAATTCTTCCTTTTCAAACAAAATATGGAAACAATGTGGGAAAACTATCGCACAATAGTGTAAAACAAAAATTCGTTGCATACACACGGGTGTTGCAAACTTGAAAATAAATAATAATAATAACTTTAAAATTATTAAGGTGCCTTCACTAAAACAGTGGCTCCAAACTGTAACGATAAAATTGTTAATGTGTCTTGACTAAATTAGTGCTTTCAAAACTGTTAGATAGGTGTCTTCACTACAACAGTGGGCAGCACCTCTCGAACTGTACACGATCAATTAAAATACCCAGTAGGAACTTTTTACTGAATAAACACATATATATTTGTTTTAATCTCAACTGATACCAGAGACCTGCAATGAGTACTAATAAAATTGGTATACTTAAATCAAGAGCCATAACAATTGGTGCAAATGCGTACTCATACTAATTCAAAAAACTACTAAGACTCATTCACACTAAAACAAAAAAAAACTCAAAGTACTTCTACACTTATATGTGCTGACAATTTATGACTCTATCTAGTGTAGAGTAACAATTTGATTTTACTCACTTGTTCATAAGAGACAATAATAATGAATTTGAATAAGTTGAGTATTATTTTGGTTATGCTTTGTGCCACGTAAAAAATGTGTGAGTGGCGTGTAACGTAATCGCGCTGAATAAGCTGTTCAGTTATTGTTTGTTTTTGCACGTGTTTGTCCATGCTTTCTAAATAATAATTGTAAGCTAACAAATATAGACCTAAAAATATACTTATATATATGTATATATGTAGGATTCCACCCACAAGTCACACAAAAATGAGTTCAAAACAGTATTTAATGTACATTGAGTTTAATTAGAAATTTGTTAAACGAATACAATATAATGAAATAGATGATTTGAAAAAAGTGATGGTTTTAAAATGAATTTATAAAAGTTTATAATTAAAAAATACTGCAGACACCAAAATTTCGTAACTCGTCTTCGGCTTCTCAAACGCGACTCGGCTTTTTAATTTTGTTATGGACACTTTGCTGATGCTGCTCGTAGTTGCCAGATGTCTTGTTCGCATTAAGCTATTATAGGGTTTCCCTGTACCCACAACTCGGCCTTCCTGCTTCGCTTTCGCCCTCGAATTCGCTGCTATCTTCAAAGTTTGACCAAGGTTTCATAAACTCCGCACATGTTGTTGTTTGCTTTGGCCCCTCACAGAGACCTGTCTTCTTAACGTCATAGGTATTGTTGGCTTTGACCTTAATGATTTGATAAGGACCCAGATATTTTGGCTTCAGCTTTAGGCCTCCGCCCAACTGCGTTCGCTTTATCGCAACCGCTTCGCCTATGTGGTACTTTTTTGCTTGTTTTCGTCGCAAGTTATACGTTTTTCGATTTTCTTCCTGCACCTTTAGCAACTGTTCTTTGGCACAACGTCGATTTTCAGCTCTCTCACATTCGAACTGCTTTTGTATTTCTTCGTCGATTAGAGATTTAATATGCAGATCTTCTTTAGTACGCATCTTTACTCCTGTCAGTAGTTCTATCGGTGTTGTATTGATGCTCCTTGAATATGTAGAGTTAATCATTTGTTGGACCTTATCGACGTTTTTATACCACTTAGTACAATCTTCGAGACTTAACTTCGTTAGCACTTGAATAATAACAGTATTGAGTCGCTCAACCTGGCCATTTGCGCGTGGAAGCCCGGTTGTTATTTTTATGTGATTTATGTTTTCGTCTTTACAATAATTTTGGAATTCAGCTGATGTGAACGCTGAACCACGGTCGGAAATTATTTGTTGTGGGTTACCAAACGTTGTACTTTGATCTCGTAGT
This sequence comes from Anomoia purmunda, assembly GCA_951828415.1. Taxonomy (NCBI): domain Eukaryota; kingdom Metazoa; phylum Arthropoda; class Insecta; order Diptera; family Tephritidae; genus Anomoia; species Anomoia purmunda. The sequence continues at coordinate 68,642,020 of OX639998.1, read as the reverse complement.
CGCGATATGACTTCTTGGGCCGATGTCGTCTTCGTAGGATACAACCAGCAAAATTTCGTAAATGCGTCAATAACAGCGAATATATGCTTATATTGCTTACTCGTTGATTCGAGAGGACCCAAGAAATCTACATGATATGTCTGGAGTGGAGCGTCGCCTTTTTGCAGAGGATGCAGTTCACCTTCCTGCTTCCCTGGTTTTCGATTTGATATGATGCAAGGTATGCAACTCTCAATATACGTTTTGATTTTTTCGTCGACTTTTGGAATAAAATATTCTGCATTAATAAGTTCTTTGGTTTTTCGCACGGCAAAATGACCTTTTTCGTGCGCACGTCGAATAACCTCTTTATACATGCTTTTTGGTACTACTATTAATTCATCATCCTTAACCAGCTTGAAGAGAATTTTGCCTTTCATGAAATAATTATCGTGGGTAATCTTCTCGTTTACAATATCTATAGTTGCTTTAATTTCGCAGTCTTGCTCTTGTGCACGTCGTAAAGCATTCAAAAAACCATCGTCGACTATAGTTAATACTGCATACCGGCTGAGAGCGTCAACATGTTTCATCATTGAGCCAGGGCGATGCTCTATTGCATAGTCGTAGTCTTGTAAAAATAGAATCCATCGCGCCACCCTTGTACAAAGGTCTTTTTTGTCTAACGTTTTAGTAAGGGCGTTACAATCAGTAACTAACTTAAAGCGTAGTCCTAACAGATATACTCGGAATTTTTTTAAAGCTTCTATCACCGCTAATATCTCGAGTTCGTAGCTGCTATACTTTCGTTCGGCATCGGTAGTTTTCCTGCTCATGTAGTATACAGGATGTAGGTGACCATCATCGGGTGACTTTTGCAGCAACACTGCCCCGTAACCGTCAATGGAAGCATCGGTGTGTACTTCCGCTTCGAAGTTCGGATTGAAAATACTTAAAACTGGATTTTGGCCAAGTAATTCTTTTAAAGTTTCAAATGCAACAACCTGTTCTTTGCCTATTTCAAATTTTTTATTTTGCTTTACAAGGTCACTTAAAGGCTTTGCAACTAATGAAAAGTTAGGAATAAATTTCCTGAAATAACCAGCAAGGCCCAAAAAACTCTGCACTTGCTTGATAGTCTTTGGCATTTTGTATTTTTTTAAAGCGTCAATTTTGTTCGGCGATGGTGAAATCTTTTGATTTTCAATTATATAGCCAAGAAACTCTACTTTTTGTTTAAGGAAATTACACTTTTTCAAATTAATTTCAAGTCCATAGTCTTTGCATATATTAATTACCTGAATTAAATTATTTAGAGCTTCTTTCTCATCACCACCAGGCACTATTATATCGTCTATATAAGGCAATGCAATGCCTCTACGCGTTACTTCTCGAAATATGGCATTAATGTATTTTTGAAAAACACTCGGCGAATTGGATAATCCAAACGGAACTTTGCAAAACTGATACTGTCCATCATGAGTAATGAAAGAGGTATACTTTTTACTAGCCTCTGCAATTGGCACGTGAAAGAAACCATTTTTAAGGTCAATCGTACTGAAAATTTTCGCATTTTGCAACCGATCAAGCTGATCTTCGATCAGTGGTAATGGAAACCGATCTTTCACCATAACTTTGTTTATTTTTCTAAAATCAACACATAACCTTGGCGAACCGTCGCGTTTTTTTACTAGCACAATTGGACTGCAAAACTCAGTATTTGAATGTTCAATTACTCCGTCTTTTAACCATTGTTCGATTATTTCGTCTACTTTATATCTTTCTGCTAACGGAAGTCTACGCGGCATTGAATAAATTGGAGTTTCATCTTTTAAAATTATATTCATTATAATGTTTGGAGACTTGCTCTTAATAGGTTTGTAGTTGCCAATCAAATCGCGATAATATTTTGCGCGCCAATACTAGCATTTTCGTCAATATTTAACGATTCATCATTTGAAATATCAATTTTCAACAATTTCACTTCGTCTTCACATACGTCTTTTTCAATTTTTTTAAATGACAGTCCATGAGCACTTATTGTAATTGTTGCTTTCGCACAGAAGTCTTCACCTAGTAATATGTCAACGTCCAGATATTTATCAGGAACCACCATAAAATTTAGACTATATTTTTCGTTATCAATTGATATTTCATGCTTCACTGAACCCATTGGCTTTATTTTGTTTTCGCCATTGCTATCACCAAAACCAACTAGACACACACTAACACTTTGAAGTGTGGGCTTACCTATGCTAATATAAACTTTGTTTGTAATTATATTGAATTTACTTCCTGTGTCAAAAAGTGCTTCAAAATTGTATTTGCCTACTTCCACTTTTTTATGCATCACACTTTCACGCAAAATCCTTGTATTAACTTGTTTAAAATTATCAGTTTTAAATTTAGGGCAATTTTTCCCAATGTGACCAAATTCATTACATTTAAAGCATTTAGTACCTTTTTCTTTGTTTTTACATTCTACACTTTTATGCCCTTTTACCCCGCAATTAAAACATCTGACTTCTTTCTTTTCAGCATCAACACTATCGACAATCTTTTTCTGTTTGTATACCCCTCTTTGTTCAACTTCTTGCTTGACATTACTTCGCATTTTTTCATAACACTTGAGCTTTTCTTTGAATTGTTTTATATTTTCTGTACCGTACAATATTCTGTACCGTACAATATTCAACTCAAATCTCGAATTCCGTCGATAACATAAGATATTAGCGAGCTTTCGTCGATATTTGCACGGGAAGCTAGTTCCTTCATTTGTAGGAAATATTCGTGCACACTTTCTTTTTCTTTCATTTTCCTATCAATCAATTGTTTATGAACTTCTGCACTGTTGACTGTTGATTCAAATTCTTCACTCAGTGCTTTTTTTAGCCTACCCCACGTATTTAAACCCCTCTCACTATTTATAAAAGTTTTTGCTAAACCTTTCATTGACTTCTTTGCATAAATGAGCTTTTGAAAATCATCCCACTGCATGAGTGCTGCTACATCTTCGAATTCGTTTATCCAATTTTGTATTGGAAATTTTTCGCTACCATCATACGGCCTTATTGTGTCTTCAATGTCACGAAAGCTTACTGCAAACCTTGGCTGTTGCACATACACTTGTCTTACTCCTTCTTGTGCGTTATTGCTACCGCTGGCCACGTTGACCTCGCAACAACTTTCAAAGCCTTCGTCTTTGTTTTTATTGCTCTTATTTTCATCTTCGTCGTCGTTGTTTTCATCGCCATCTTCGCTTTCGTCGTCTTTTTCGTCTTCTTCGTTATCGTCGTTTTCGTTATCATCGTCGTCCTTGTCTGCGGCAAGTAAATTTCCCTTTCGAAGATTTTGAAAAATGTGATCGACTATATTGTCGGATTTATAATTTAAGCAAAGCACACCGCAAATGGAAGCGAGATCGACTTCTGCTAAATTTTGTTTAATGTACGCAAGTTTTTGTGTGTACGCGCCGTCGCACTCATCAAAAGTGAACCCTTCAAACTCACGCAAGCGCTGTCGATTCTTTCTATCACCTTCACATTCGAATACATATTTATGTAAAGCTAATATACATTCTTTTCGGCTTTTGCGTAGATTTTCGCGAACATTCACGAAGTCACTTAGCTTAGACATTTTTGTAGTTTTGTCGCGTCTGATTTCGAAATATAACGTCGTTTCGTGGTACTATGCCAATTTTTGTATCAGCCGTCGCTTGCTTTATTCATTGTAATATCTGCCACTTTTTTTCCAATACTTTTGCATTGTTAGCGTAATTGATTTATGATTCACATGCACTTCTAACACTCTAGTCTTATGGTTGAGCCCCCATATTTTGTAGGATTCCACCCACAAGTCACACAAAAATGAGTTCAAAACAGTATTTAATGTACATTGAGTTTAATTAGAAATTTGTTAAACGAATACAATATAATGAAATAGATGATTTGAAAAAAGTGATGGTTTTAAAATGAATTTATAAAAGTTTATAATTAAAAAATACTGCAGACACCAAAATTTCGTAACTCGTCTTCGGCTTCTCAAACGCGACTCGACTTTTTAATTTTGTTATGGACACTTTGCTGATGCTGCTCGTAGTTGCCAGATGTCTTGTTCGCATTAAGCTATTATAGGGTTTCCCTGTCCCCACATATATATATATGTATATATATATTTATATATACATACATATATATATATATACACATGTAATTTTTTTAAGTTGATAGATATTATACTAAGGAGGCTAACGACGACTTAGTGGGAAAAATTTCTTCAGGAGTTTATAAACTCAGCGAAAAACGGAAAGGCAGAAGTGCAATATGGGACATGTTTGCAGAGATAATAAAAGATGATGGAAGTATTTTACTCGAGTTCGTATGTTGCCGTAACTGCAAAAAAGTTTACAAATGCCGTGGCATGCAGACTTCCAATCTTAATAGGCATAAATGCTTCAGTTTGCATATAAACCAAAACAGAAAATCAGTGAGGATGACAAAAAACTGGCATTAGAAGCTTGTGCTGATTGGGTGATTGAAGACTGTCGTCCGTTTTCATCCGTAGAAGGTTCCGGATTTAGGAGACTAGTTAAGTTTTTTGTGGGTATTGGTACGAAATATGGCAAAAATATAGATGTAGAAGATTTACTCCCAGATCCTACAACCATTTCGCGCAATGCACTATAGCCGAAATTGCGATTTTAGCGGCAAAAAGTCAATTTTTCAAATTTAAATTTTTGCAATTATTTTGATGGTGTTCAATACCCAACATATTGATAAGAAAAAATTTAAAAAAAAATTTACTGTTGGCAACCCTGTTTATGTACAAACAGCTGGTAATGTTTACAAATTTTTTAGTACGTGTTAATACAAGTGAAGCAGCAAAAACAGTTTTTTAATAATATATTCTTGTAAAAAAACTTTGTAAATATGAGTTCTATTACTCGAGGTGAGTAATTTTACTATATACAAATATAGTTTGCTAAATGTTTTTATTTCGTACTTATTTTGGTAGTTTTTTGTATGTATTTTTTTGTGAAATTGTGAAGAGTTTTATCGTTTTTCGTGGAGTAAAACTAAAAATGTTTTGAAGTGTCATTGGAACTATTTACATGTGATTGTTTGTAGAAAACTCAAGTTTTATGTCATGGTAAAAGTGTATGCTTTTGACTGCTAATGAACGAATTTTTAATACTTTTGTAGAAACACTCAAATTCAAAAATTCTTAAATATTTGAGTTTTGGTTGAGAAACAACAGGAATGTTTCGAATTACATAAAAGGAAAGATTTCATACGAAATTGACAGTGAATTAAGTAAATTGATATGTACTAAAGCTCGGAACTTATCTAATTTTATTAAACTTAAATGGAATAAACAATCCAGAAATGAGAATGCATTTAGAAAATATAATAAGAAATGGTTGAGTCGAGAAACAATTTTTGTAATACCGAAAAAGATTAATACTATTGGGCGACCAAAACTGACGTATGATGATAGCTGCGAAAGAAATAAAAGGAGATTAGCTTCCGAATTAGCTTCCCAGCAAGGAGACAATGCGCAATTATTAGTTCATGCTGCCTCTATATCTGCCAAAAAATCCCACGCAACGGATTTGAAATTTGTCCTACAGCAAGTTGCTATATCTCCAAATCGGCCATCCAAAATTCGAGAAGTTCTTAATACTAGCCATAAAGAAGTTACGCCAGTATCACCTGATGAAGCTCTAAGGTGTACTCAAATATGCGGCAATTAAACATAAAACACAATTGTAGTATTTATCCGACTTATGATAAAGTTTATGAAAGCAAATTGAAATGTAGACCGGATGAAATCAAAGCGAATGAAAGCTCTGTCGAAGTGTCGTTGCAAAATTTGTTAGACCACACAGCTAAAAGAATTCTTGAATATCAAGATGAAGTATTGTGTACAATGGATGTTGAAGAATCGATCCTAATTTCGAGCTACGGGTTTGATGGTTCTACCGGTCACAGCTTGTTTAAACAAAAATTTGTGGAATTTCGAACTATAAGAAATTTTGATTCTCCTAATTTTGAACCGAAGACCGACGCTTTGAAATATGGATTAGGCCCTTTGCATGCGTGGATTCGTAGTTTCGAGTTTGTTTTAAAACTTTCATACAAGCTAGATTTGAAAAAATGGCAAGTTCGTGGAGCAGAAGAGAAGAGAATCCTGGCAGAAAAGAAACAAAAAATTCAAAAAGAGTTTTTGCTTCAAATGGGGCTTCATGTCGATAAGCCGAAAGCAAATGGCAGCGGCAACACCAACGATGGCAACACAGCTAGACGAGCATTTTCTCGCACGGACCTTTTAGCATCTATTACTGGTATAAATATTGATTTTTTGAAACATTTACACATAATCTTAATTGCTCTCTCCTCTGAATTTGAAATTGATGCTCAAAGGTTTCGTGATTATTGGATTAAAACCAGTGAAATATTTTTCCAAAACTACGAATGGTACTCTATGTCTGCCACAATACACAAAATATTAGTGCATTCGTCACAAATAATTGAGGCTTCAGTAGTACCCGTAGGTGTCCTGGCAGAAAATGCATCTGAGGCGCGAAACAAATTTTATAAAAAAGATCGAACTGGTGACGCTCGAAAGGATTCAAGAGTGCACAACATACTTGGCATGTATCATAGAGCTATGGATAGCTCTGACCCATATATTTCAAGTTTATGTTTGCAAGAACGTACAAATAGTTCAAAAAAACTTCCTTTTCCTCTAGAAGTCATTGATCTTTTTAAAATGCCTGAATTGCCACCAGAATTTTTATTAACTTCAACATCTCAAGAAGCCTCCAGCTGCAATTATAGTTATGATTCTGATGTAAGCTTAGAGTCGATAAATAATTATTCATTGGAATTAGAAGCGGCTGAAAACGAAGAAACAGACCATGAATAATTAAGCCCTATATCTTTCGAGAATATGTATGTTATTTTTGTTATTTTCAGATTAATCCATAAGCATTTACAACTTCTTTAAAATTATAAATTTATGAATTAAAAAATAAATTAATTTCTTGGTAGCATTCAATATTTTTTTAATAGTGGGCGCGGGCCGCCCATTTTTTCTAAAGTTTTTTTGTCAGAAGAAGTCCGTTTTCAAAATTTGATGAAGCCAGCGTTTTGGTATATATTTTTGGCGACAATTTGGGTTTTGGGTATAGGAAAAAGAGGGCGTGGACCGTTCAATTTTTTCTCAAGTTGCTTTTTTGTACCAGGAAGTACGTTTTGCCACTACTTTGAAAAAAGGGGGCGTGGCCCGCCCATTTTTTTCTCAAATCGATTTTTTTATCATTAGAAGTCTACACACCAAATTTGGGGAAGCTAGCTTGCCAGGAAGTACGTTTTGCCACTACTTTGAAAAAAGGGGGCGTGGCCCGCCCATTTTTTTCTCAAATCGATTTTTTTATCATTAGAAGTCTACACACCAAATTTGAGGAAGCTAGCTTGCCAGGAAGTACATTTTGCCACTACTTTGAAAAAAGGGGGCGTGGCCCGCCCATTTTTTCCTCAAACCGATTTTTTTTATCATTAGAAGTCTACACACCAAATTTGGTGAATCTAGCTTGCCAGGAAGTATTTTTTGCCGCTAAAATCGCAATTTCGGCCATAGTGCAATGTAGGGAAAAAAGCGGATGCGAAAAAAAAAGAAATTTCATCTCAAGTAAGAAAATATGTAGAATCCGGCCATGCTTCTGCTACAATTGATTTGTGGAAAGATGACTACATTAAGCGAGATTTTTTATGTGCTACTCTGCATTTCGTGAATGACATCAAATTATTTGACATCGTACTTGGAATGAAATCCATGGATTACGCACAATCTACTGGTCTTAATATTAAGAGAAAGCTGCAGGATATTTTTGCTGGGTTCGGCATCAACAGTTTAGACATCATTATTTTCACTACAGACAGAGGAAGTAATGTGAAAAAGGCGTTAGAAAACAACGAGAGGCTTAATTGTTCAAGTCACCTTTTCTCGAACGTCTTAGAATCTAGTGTTGAGTCTACAGATGAACTTAAAGAGACAATATTATCGTGTAAGAAGCTTGTGAAATATTTTAAAAAATCGGGAATGCAACATATGCTGCAAACGTCGTTGAAAACGCATTGCCCAACCCGATGGAATTCACATTTTTCAATGGTAAAGTCGATTGCAGATAATTGGTTGAAAATCAATGAAAATCTGTCAAATAGTGCAGAAATGCACAGACTTTCTAATTTAAACATATCAATTGTTCAAAGTTTTGTTAAACTTTGCCAGCATTTTGAAATTATTTTCAAAAAACTGCAGGCGTCTTCCACACCTTCATTGTGCTATGTAATTCCGTCAATTAATCGCATAAAAGAAATTTGCAAGTTCGATGAAAATGACGTTCAGGCAATTTCTGCCTTAAAATTGAAGATTTTGGAGGGTTTGGATGGAACTTGGATTCCAAATTTGAACATATGGCACAAAGTTGCTTATTATTTATATCCACCAGCGTTGTGTCTCCAAGCAAACCAGTTAAATGAAATTGAAAGGTTTTGCATTGCTAAAATATCAAGTGAGAATGGATTATCGGATTCAACTACACAAGAATCTTATACAGCACCGACATTATTGCCACCAGTAGATCCTTCATCTCCAATACTTCAATTGAATAATGCATCATCAACTTCTATATCTTTGTCATCAGTTGATACTTCAAACAACGAGGAGAGTTTCTTCTTTCCAAATTACTTCGACGTACGAATACTTCTTTAGCAGAAGCTGAAAATGTCTCAGATGAAATACGTCGCTATTCTGCAGAAAATGTAGAATTTTACGAAAATTTTGACGTTATGCAGTGGTGGCAAAATAATAGTAAACGTTATCCGAGGTTGTTCAATCTGGCACGAAAAGTTTTGGCCATTCCAGCTAGCAGTGCAGCTTCAGAGAGAGTGTTTTCGCTTGCCGGTAATATTATTACAGAAAAGCGGAACAGAATTGCCCCAAAGACAGTTGACAACATTCTTTTTTTAAATTCCATTTACAACAAAAAAATATAAAATATTTTCAGTACATACACATTTTCTTAATGATAAACTTATTTACTTTTATATGTATATGTATATATGCACATACATATGTACATAAATGTACCTTTGAATTTACGTTTATTTTAAAACATGAATGATCTCGTTTTGTTATTTCGAAATAAAAACTATTAATAAAACATTATTGAGTTGCATTTTTAGACAAACATACTGGCATACATACATATGTACATATTTGGCGCTTACGTCAAATAACTCGATGTTTTATTGAGCTACAAATTCAGAGTTCTACAGTTATATGCCAACTCCGAACGTCAGATATGTGAGAAGCAAAACAAATAACAAGAAAGCTAAACCAAAAAGACTCAAGTGACTTAAGTCATTCCACTGTACTCTTGGTGCTTCTTGGTGCGCGGAGTCATTTTGGTTTAACGCTATGCACTTATTCGCTCAATGAGCGAATTGAGCAGTACACCGGTTTCTATCAAGATAAACTTACTCTTGGTTTATAGTCTCGCTATGTGTACCGTGCGTATATGTGTATTAGTGGATACTCTTCTTTGACTTATATCCAATAGTACTCTTTTTTGTGTTAGTCAACCAATGATGCAAAAGAGTGAATAATTGCAGATCTCTGATTGATACAAAATTCTCTCAAAATGGACGCAGTGACCATATCACATTTTCAACTCATTTTAAACTGCATTATTGGAATTGCAGAATTCGACGGACGAGATCCGAACCAATTAACAGACATACTACCCACAATAACATCCTTTGATGCAAATAATCAAAGAATTTTATTTAATTATCTGAAAGGAAGATGCGTAGGAAAAACAAGGGAAATAATTCACAGATACGGACAAGTTAGTGATTGGGAAACATTGAAACCAATACTGTTGAGTAATTGCGGAGAAAAGAGAAAATTTTCATTTCAGAATCAATAAAATTATAAATAAATTACACAATAGGATATTAGCACATAATGATTTAAGCTTTTCAACTACAGAAGTTAATAGGAGAGCGCTACAAACGCTTAAAGAACACCTCCCCGAGCCTACAAAAACAGTGATCATAGTTAGAAACCCTGATTCTTTAGATAAATCATATAAAATCATTTTAGAAGCTAGACATCAATCCTTCACAGCACTCGGGCAACAAAGGAAAGATCCTAACCCAAATAGCTATCGTAGGACTAATTTTAGCTATAACGCTAACAATAGAACATCTTCCAGACCCAACCAGAATATGAATAATATTCCCAGTTATAATAGATATAGCAATAACATGCCACACAGGGGATATAACAATTATATGCCACAAAACAGGTATAGCGGTGGCTATGTCCCAAGGAATGCAAGTAATAACTATAACAGCAAACTAGAATGTCAAATCAGGCAACCAACACAAATTATAATCAACCCGGCAATTTTAACCCAGAAAGAAATTTTAATCAACAAGGAAATAGGAATCAAATGCGAAATTATAATCAATCAGGAAATTATAATCGGTCCGCAATATCAAATCGTAATAGACCAGAACCTTTGGATATCAGCAATGCAAACGCAAATTTTCAGCAGGGCCCACAAAACTATTACCCTATATAACAATAGATACACACATAAGAAAGTTATACTTCATCATTGGCACTGGAGCAGAGTTCAGTCCGATCAATGAAAATGTCTTTAACCCAAAATGGAAGAGGGAAGTAAATGTGCAAGAGAAACGCAAGTTAAGAAACTTTGCAGATTCCCAATATTTAAGGAATTCAATGAAAAAGATTTCGTATGCGAATCCCTCGAATATAATTTCCACAAAAACTTTGACGGACTCATCGGTAACAATATCCTAACGAAGATAAATGGGATAATAGATTATCCAAACAGAACTTTAAAAACAAATAAAGCAATAATAAATTTTTTCTTAACAAAAGAAGAAGAAATATATAGCAAAATAAGCTAAAAAGAAAATGAAGTGGAAATCTTCAACAACGTTTTAAAAAATAAGTGTGTCACAGAATTCGTTGACACCAATCACCTTAACGGGATAGACACACAAAGACACAAAAGCGTATTTTATAACGAAGACGACAATTTAACATTTACTAGTTCAACGAAACATAGAATAATGACTAAAAATGACATTACGGTTTACTCTAAAATTTACCGATACCCAGAAATCCACAAACCGGAAATAGAAAACCAAATAGACCAAATGTTATCCCAAGGCATAATTAGAGCATCCTCTAGTCCTTACAACAGCCCTATTTGACTGGTACCAAAGAAGCTGGACGCAACCAACGAACAAAAATGGCGTCTTGTAATTGACTATAGGAAGTTGAACAGCGTAACTACGGAAGACAGATTTCAATTCCAAATATAGACGATATATTTGACAAATTGGGAAGATGCCAATATTTTTTAACGCTTGATTTAGCCAAAGGTTTTCATCAAATTGAAATGGATGAACGCGACATACACAAAACAGCGTTCTCCACCGCAAACGGACATTATGAATTTTTAAGAATGCCCTTTGGATTACTTTAATGCACCGGCAACGTTCCAAAGGCTAATGAACGAAATACTAAAAGATTATATCGGAAAGATTTGTATTGTGTACATGGACGATATCCTAGTATTTTCTACAAGCGTAGAAGAAACCCTGGAATCTTTTGAACAAAATTTTAATCAGATTAAAGGAGAAAATTTAAAAAATACAAATAAATAAATGCGATTTTCTAAGGCAAGAGACAAAATTCCTAGGCCATATAATTACAAAAGAAGGTATTAAACCAACAAAAAGTGAAAGCAATAGAAAAGATTCTTCTTCCGAAAAGCGAAAAAGAGATAAAATCATTTTTAGGAATTACAGGATATTATAGAAGGTTTTTCAAAGACTACTCGAAAGTTGCGTATCACATTATCAAATACTTGAGAAGAGTCATGAAAATAAATCAAAATGATAAGGATTATATAAAGGCATTCAACAAATTAAAAGAGCTAATAAAAGCAGATCCAATTTTAATTCACCCAGATTTTAATAAAGTTTTCACACCAGCGACAGATGCCAGTAACTTAGCTTTAGGCGCGGCACTCCTGCAAACCGATAAAGTTATCTGTTATGCAAGTAGATCACTAAACGGGCATGAAAAGAATTATAGTACAATAGAAAAGGAGTTACTTGCAGTAGTTTGGGCAACGAAATATTTCAGACCATACTTATTCGGACGACACTTCACCATCAAAACGGATCATAGACCATTAGTGTGGCTGAACAACTTAAAAGAACCAAATGCTAAACTCCAAAGATGGAAAATAAAGCTGCATGAGTTCGATTTCGACATTTACTACATAAATGGAAAGGAAAATGTAATCGCGGACGGTCTAAGCAGACTATGTTAGAAAATGATAATGCGATGGAACTAAATTTAAATGAAATATTCAATGATGATGACATAGATACGATACACAGCGCAGAAACTGATAGGAGGGGAGGCCGTTTTTCAACGAATAGAAAAATAGGTAAGCTTGAATCGATCCCACATTATTTAAAAATAAAATGTTATAAAAACATTTCTTGAACTGATAATGCAGACATTCTTTTTTAAGGTTGATTGAAAAAAGTCAAATTTGCTGAATGTACCCCATGCCGGGGTACCTTCGTCGTTCATGTAAAGTACAGTAAAGAGATAAAAAATCTTTTTGGAATCATTTTATAGGTAAATATTTTTATTTATTTATTTATTTATTAACAAGAGAAACAATTATACAATAATTGCTACACCTAAAATATCTGAAGCACTGGCTGCCAGGGCCTTCGGCTTATATAATTAATTACAATGGTAAAGTGAAGATATGTACATACCTACGTGCGTTTGGGTCAGTTGCCCATCCTTATGGTGGATCGCTGAGCCATCGCACATTTGTTTAAAATAACTAGCGTATGTTTATACAAGTGTATATAAGATATATATAAGTAAGAAAAGGGAAAATATTAATAGTAATTTACTTTACTGCTTTGTTCAAAGATTAGATATTTAACTTACTATGAGATATAAATTTAGAAATTAAAGTGATATTTGTTCCATTCATATTTTGGAGGTAGGTGGAAAGTTTGCTATCAGCGAATATGGAAGTGCGTATGTGTTGTAATTATTCGCAGTTGTCGATAAGATGTATTACGGTTACGCCAGGAAATCCACAGTAAGGGCATGAGTTAGAGGATGTGCCAGTGAGGAGATGTGAGTGGGTAGTTATTGTGTGTCCAATTCGGAGGCGGACGAAGTGTCTTATGCTGTAAGCAGTCGAATCTGTGGGGTATACAGGTCGGAACCATTGGGATTATATTTTTTGTACTGGTGTTGAAAGTTTTCCCAATCTATAGACCACATGTTCCGTAATGATTTTTTGACGAGTAATCGTATATCGTTTTCTGTGAAATATCTGAACGTGTGTAGCGGCTCTGTACCCGCCTCTTTTGCCCTTTTGTCAGCGGTTTCGTTACCAGGTATGCCAATGTGACCAGGTACCCACATAATTTTGATAGAATTTCTGTTTTGCTGGAGCAATTCGCGTAGTAGAACAGTTAAAGTGGAGTCATTTTTTGAATTTAGTATGCTTTCTATTGCCGATCTGCTGTCTGAGCATATGATAAATTTGCTTTTGTTGAAAGAAGCATATAATACTGCTTCTAGCAAGGCAGCTATTTCAGCTGTAAATGCTGAGCAGTATTGGGATAGAGCTCCGACGGTTATTGTAGCACCAGAGTTGTTTACTACAGCAAACGTTGTGGTGGAATCGAACTTCGACCCATCGGTGTATATAACTTTCCAGCTCCCGTTAAATGGTTTTAAGGCTTCATAGAATAGTTGCTTATATTCCAAGGCATTGGTAGTATTCTTGCTGTGTTTATGTAGCTCGCTGATAAATGATTGCTTCGGAGTGCTAAAGGTGGTCTGGTAGTAGAAGGAATAAGTGTAGGTGTTGCTAATACATATATCTAAGTCCTTTATAAATAGGAGACAGCGGGTTAGAGCTGAATTCTTTCTCCCCCTTTTTTTGGCTGCATTGGTTGCATTCGCTCGTTTCTGCAGTAAAGTAGTTTTGGTATTAGGATCATTGTGATATATTTAGTTCTTTGTGGGATATCTGGTAACCCAGCTTCGGTTAAAACGACTTTGTTAGGTGATGTAGGAAAGGCTCGTATACTTCTTCTGGCTGCAGCACGATATGGCGCTTGTAGAATTCTGATGCTAGATTTTGCGCAATTTCCATATATCGCGAGTCCATAGTCGATCTTAGATAGTAGTAGTGCTTTTGTGATATTGACAAGAGTATTGGTGTGAACAAAGCAATGTTTAGACGAGAGAAATTTAATTATATTTAGTCTAGTGAACAGGCTTGCCCTTATATATTTACAGTGCTCCTTAAAACTATAGGTCTTACCAAATATTATTCCTAATACTTTTAGGGTATTAGTGTGGGGAATCACGGTGTTATTAAGGGACACGGATGGAAAGGAGCAGTGATGTTTTCTACATACGTGGAAAGTTGCGCATTTGCTAGTGGAGATATTTGCGCCTGAGGTTTCGCTCCATTCGGATACTCTATTGAGGATGCTTATAAAAGTGTTTTGTATCCGACTTAGATTTTTGGCTTTGGAGAAAATGATGACGTCGTCAGCATATATAAGATGCTCAACTTGGTTAAAAGAAGATAGAATCGTGCTAAGTTCGTTGAAGGCTATTATAAACAAAACAACCGAGAGAGGAGAACCTTGTGGTATCCCATTAAATGAATCGTAGATATTTGAGTTGAAATTGTTGACTTTTGACACGAATTTGCGGTTTTGTAGGAATGCCTTAACGAAGTTATAGATTCTAGTTCCGATTTTCCAACGTTTCAGTTCTTTGAGGACAAGGTGTGCTCCAATTCTGTCAAAAGCCTTCTCGAAATCAATGCTTAAGACCGAAACGTGATTTTGGCTTGCTAAGGCAGCAGACACAAAGTGGTCAAAGTATACTAAGGGCTCGATGACTCCTACGCCTTTCTGGAAAGCAAATTGGTGTGGAGATAAGAGTTTGTTGGTCTTAGCGAACCACATAATTCTAACAGAGACTATTTTTTCCAAAACTTTAGACACACATGGAAGCAGCGATATTGGTCTGTAGCTTGTTATAGCAGTGGCTGGTTTGTTTGGCTTAAGGATTGGGAGTATTGAAGATAGCTTCCAATCCTGTGGGAATACGCCAGTGCTCAACATTTCATTGTATAACGCAATAAGTCTCTTTTTCAAATCGGTTGGAAGAAGTATGTGGTAAGGGATTTTATCTTTTCCGGGAGTTTTCCCTGTCATTGGGTGGATTGTGGAGTCGAATTCCTCCAGTGAGATAGGTGCTTCTATTGCTAGCGCAGATTCAGAGGGGGTGTAGTTTTGATAAGTTTCTGCTAGTGTGCTGCTTTTCAGTGCGTTAAAGATTGGGTGAAAATTGGTGGAGTGATTGTACTTTGACCAGGTGGAGGCAAACTCTTCTGCAATTTTCTCTGGAAAGAAGATAGGGCCTTGTGATGAATGAATAAAGTGGATGTGTGAGGAGAGTGGGGAACCTGTAAGCACTTTGATGTCTGTCCAAATTTTTTTAGGGCTCGAGTTTGGGTTGATGTTAGAAGTTATTTTTTCAAGTGATTTATACTTGGCTGATTTCAATTCCTTTCTGAAAATGGCGTTAGCTTTTTTGAAATTGATGAGATTTGTGTCATTCATATTTCTGTTGTATTTGTTCCATAGGTTTTTCTTGTTTTTCCTAAGAGCGGTCAACAAGTTTGACCAGTAAGGCAATTTTGCGTAGAATTTGTTTGGGTTGCTCTGAGGTATTGTTAGATGTGCAGCAGAGCGAAAAATAGTTTTTATGGTACTGGCTTCCGCGTTTACATTTTTGAGTCTAGGACTATTGCTAGATAGAGAAGATGAGATCGTCCGAAACTGGGACCAATCAGCCTTGTCTGTGAGAAACTTCGATTTGATATTCCTTAACGACCAGCAGGGAGTGTTCAGGGAGGCGATGAGTAGGTAATGGTTGCTGTTATGAAGCTCGTCTATGGTACGTGAAGATAGTTTTGGTGCAATGGAAGAGGAAGCGAGAACAATACCAGGGTGGGAAAAGGTACTGTGAGTAGAAAAATGAGTTGGAGCTCCGTCGTTAAGGACGGTAAGATTGTGCGTTAGAATTAGGTCTTCGATTATTTGCCCTCTTCTGTTGGCGCCAGGAGAACCCAAAAGGGGACTCCAAGAGTTAAAATCTCCCAGTAGAATGATAGGGGTGGAAAAGTTTTTAATAATGTTGACAAGATCTCCTAGTAAAAAGTTTTGCTGCGGGGGAATATAACAGTTTATTATAGTAATTTTGTACCCAATGTCTACCTCTACCGCTAGGCAAGAAATGTTAGATGAAAAATGAATATGTTTATGACTTAAATGCTTTTTTACAAATATTGCAACACCCTGCTTGCAAGAGACAATTTGATTTTTGTTGTGGAAGTAACTAAAATATTTATTAGGCGGGTGTGCTGTCTTATAGTATGGTAGGTGAGTCTCTTGTAAGGCAATAATGCCAGGCGCGAAATCATTAATTAATATATTGAGATCCTGGAAGTTATTTAAAAGCCCGTTGCAATGGGAAAGTTGGGGAAATAAGGTGGGAAAGGAGGGATGAAACCAAAGTAGATGGGTCATCCACTGATAAACATGCTGATTCGATATTGCTATCAGTAGATTCGTTTGGATTATTATTATTTAGTTTTTTATTTAATGTGCTATTGTTTGTTTGGTATGTCTGTACAATGTTTTGATCATTTCTTATAATGCTAGTATTGCTGGATTGTTGTAGTGATGTGTTATTATTGTCTTGTTTTTCTATTGTTTGGTTTGAGAAGCTGGATATAATAGAGTTATTGCATGTTGATGAGTTGTTGTTGTTAAATTTGTTAAGTGATTGCATTGCTGGGATATTGTTAGTGTTTTCAGATGTAGGATTCATTGAGGTTTGTTGTTGGGGGCTCGGAATGTTTTTTGTGATATTGGCGAATGTGTGAAGGGAGGAATTGAAAATAGCAGTAACTTGAGTGCTGTGTATTTTTATTGCTTCACGCATTGAGCATTTTCTGTCAGTTGTAACTTTGAGTATTTCTTTCATTTGTAGGAATTTGGGACATGATTTATTTGAGGAGAGGTGAGGGCCCGAACAATTAACACAGTTGATTTGTGTGCATGAGGATGAAGGATGAGGCGGGAGGGAGCAGTTTTCACATACAGGCAGTTTGGTACTGCGTTTAGTAGTATGTCCAAGATATTGACAATTCTTACAACTCATAGGGTTAGGGTAGTATGGCCTGACATTTGTAGTATACCACGAGATTTCAATTTTTTCCGGTAGGTGGTATAAATCAAATGTTAGCAGAACTACACCACTAGGGATAGAGTTTCCATTGACAATTTTAGGGAATTTAAATACTGAGACTACGCCTTGCTCTCTTAAATTTTCAATTATTTCTTTTTCTGTAACTTCATTCAAGCACGGTGCGAAGATGGTATCTTTGCAAGAATTAAGGTTGTTATGAAGCTCTATTTTTACGCTGCAAATTCCAGATAAGTTTGTGGCTGACAAAAATCGTTTTATTATTGATGAGAAATAAAATCATCTCGACATCTCATATTGTACTACACCAAAATGCAACCTTACTTTGTATACCTCTGCAACACTTGCATGTATGTATTTGAATATGTATCAGTTTATCAGCCATTGTTTTTTATTGTCACGAGTTAAAACTGTAACGAATAAAACAGCTACAGAAAAAATTAGAAATAACCACGTTATTCATCATCATTTTGGTCCTTCGATCCGAATTTGGAACCACCAACTGAGCAGAGTGTTAAGTGAACGCATTTTGGAGCTTACATTGGAAACATTTATTCGCAGCGACAATTTGTTCAGCTTTTCATTTTTCACATTCGTGCGAGTAGCATTGCAATAGTGTAGCAATGTCGCTGACCGCATTGAAAAGTCAACGAGGAAGATATAGGGCCTCAATAACGAGCGCATTTAATTTTTCAAGTGAAATAAATGACGCAACGCCTTCGGCAGAGTTGGAAGTGAGAATTTCCAATTTGAATGAAGCATGGAAACAATTAAATTTAATTGAAAATCAAATAAGCGAATACGAAGAGAGTGCAGGAGATGAGAGTGCTGTGTCGTCGTTCGCACAGTACGAAGAGAAGTACATACAAGCTCTCGCTCGCATTACGGCACATCTGCAGCAGAAGCAAGAAACAGCGAGTAGACAGCAAACGCCACAGCAAGCAGCGAGCGATTTACAAGTAGGGTTGCAGAACTTAGTGTTGCAACATAATGACGTTGTGTTACCGAAAATGACAGTACCGACATTTTCGGGCGAATACAGTGCGTGGAAAACATTCAGCGATATATTCAAAGTAGCGGTAGACTCCAAAGCCAACTTATCAAATACGCAGAAATTTTACTATTTATCATCATTTTTGGGGGCGGCGAATCTGCAGATTTAATTAAAAACATACCGGTTACGAATGAAACTTATACGGAGGCATGGAATAAACTTCAGCAAAGGTACGATAGGCCACATTTGGTAGCAAGATCGTTCATCAAAGGTTTTATGAAATTGCCAACTACAACAACGACGAATCCTAAAATTCTACGAAAAATTATTGACGGTGCAGACGAATGCTTGCGAGGATTATCTGCCATAAACATCAAGGAACGTGACCCATGGTTGATCTTTATCCTGCATAACAAATTGGATACAGAAACGCGTCATACATGGTTTGAGCATATTGGATCTCGAACAAGCATTACAATTGAAGAATTTTTGAAGTTTCTTGATGCTCGTTTTATTCATTTGGAATCAAATGAGCTACACACAGCAGGCACAACAGTGCGTAATACATCGGTACGTTCACATGTTACAGCAGCAACATCTGGTTCATCGTGCGCATTTTGTAATGGACAACATAACATCGCAAAGTGCACAGACTTCATTGCAGCATCTATATCAGATCGTCGAAAACAAGTAAAATCGAAGTCTATTTGTTTTAACTGCCTCAAAAGAGGTCATCGAGTTAAGGGTTGCAAATCAACCTTCAGCTGTCGCACATGTCATGCGAAACATCATACACTTCTCCATGAGTCGACTGATAAACAAGAATCGAAATCGAATTTAGGTAAAGACACATCTCATACAAATGGTAATGACAGATCAATGACGAGCACTTCAGATGACGCTCTTGCAAGTCATCATGTGTTACAAGGCCCACACAGCATGCAGGTCGTACTTCCTACAGCAATAGTGGTGGTAAGAGACGCTTCTGGGCAAATTAATAAACTACGTGCATTGATTGACACCGGCTCGCAAGTATCATTTATATCGGAGGCCTGTGTCCAGCGCATTGGCGTATCACGTTCAAAGGGGAGACTGCACATTAAAGGTATTTCATCTTCAGAGGCGGGTATGACAAAGGGCTGAGTGAATTTGGTCATCAGCTCCCAACTCGACAATTCCAGCGTTTCGGTTTATGCGTACATACTCCAACGTATTACAGCAGATATTCCAAAGCATAGCATTAGTAACATACCGTGGAAGAAAATCTCGTCACTTAGACTGGCAGACTCAAATTTCAATCAAAGCGCACCAATTGATTTGCTACTTGGCGCAGATATTGCTTGGAATATCATCACCGATGGCAAACTTCAAATCGAGAAGCCAAACTTGTTTGCAATCAGTTCCATTTTTGGGTGGATACTATCTGGTCAAGTGGACGTTGCGCCCAGGGAAGACGCAATCTCATCATACACTGCCACGATCAACGTGGACAAGTTACTTACGAGATTTTGGGAGCTGGATGAATGCAGGCCAGTTAGTAACCCATCAAATCATGACGATCCCGCTGAAATTCATTTTCGAGAAACATATACACGCTCTACTGATGGCAACAAGAGTATACAAATTTTATGAAGGAATATATGTCCTTGGGTCATATGCAGCAGATACCCTATGAAGACATTGACAAGTCACCTCACTACTACCTACCACACCATGCGGTTTTAAAGCCCGAGAGCTCAACAACGAAACTCCGCGTGGTGTTCGATGGGTCACATCAAGATGCGGTGGGTAAATCACTCAATGATCAACTCTTGGTTGGTCCGCCAATACAGCGCGACTTGTTTGGTGTTTCGCTACGATTTCATCAATTCAAGTATGTGTTCGTTGCCGACATTACAAAGATCTTCAGGCAAATTTGGGTATCGCATATTCACCAAGATTTCCAACGTATTGTGTGGAGAGAGTCACCTGATGATCCCATCAATCACTATAGGCTATGCACTGTCACATACGGAACGGCTTCAGCGCCCTTTCTTTCTGTTCGTGTTTTACAACAACTCGCACTGGACAACATCAACCAATTTCCTCAGGCAGCTAGCATCATTTGTAATAACATCTATGTGGATGATGTCATGGCTGGCGGAGCTTCAATCGAAGACGTTATTAGGCCCAAAACGGAATTAGTTAATTTGCTCGAGTCTGGTGGCTTTCATCTCCGTAAATGGAGTTCCAACTCCACGACGATTTTGCAAACGGTTCCTGCCGAAGACTGTGAAGCTTTTTCGAAAAACAAAGATGGCGTTTTGGCAGACTACATCAAAATACTGGGTCTTTATTGGAATCCTAATCCAGATAAGTGTTCGTTTCATGTTAGACCACCCACTATAATCAACGCAACTAAGCGACACATCCTTTCAGAAATTGCTCGAATATTCGATATTTTTGGGTTTTTAGCACCAGTTGTGGTCAAAATGAAAATCCTTTTCCAAGAGATATGGTTAACAAATGTCAGCTGGGATGACCCACTACCAGATCATATAAGTAGCACTTGGCGACGTATTCGAGAAACATTACATTGTTTGGAAGCGATTTCTATTCCAAGAAACATTTTGAATCCTGCAAAGCAATTCGAGCTTCATTGTTTTTGTGACGCATCAACGTCGGCATATGCTGCTGTCGTGTACAGTGTATGCACTGAGGAAGATATAAGGTCAGTGTCGATGGTGGCTGCAAAGACGAGAGTAGCGCCACTCAAGGCCATGCCCATACCGCGCTTAGAACTATGTGCAGCCCTCTTGCTAACACGCTTATACAATTCAATCAACGTTTTACTCAATATCGCAGACACAAAGGTCTATGCTTGGACAGATTCTCAGGTGGTCCTTCATTGGTTATCGTCTCCACCTCGCAATTGGAAGATGTTTGTCGGAAATAGAACGGAAGAAATTCTCGATTGTTTATCACGAAGCAAATGGAACTACATAGAGACAAAGGCGAATCCCGCGGATTGTGCATCCCGAGGGCTTACTCCGGAACAACTCCTTCATCATAGCTGACTGATTTGTCAGCCGAGGCCTTTATTGCGGCCTTCAAACGCTTCACTTCGCGACGTGGCAAGTGCAGCAAATTGTATAGCGACAACGGCATAAATTTCCATGGTGCTCATCGATTGCTGACAGAAATGCATAAAAGTTTACTCAAAGAATCTTTCAACCATGACATCTATTCTCACTTAGCTAAAGATGGCACAACGTGGCATTTCATCCCACCATCATCGCCGCATTTTGGTGGGATATGGGAGTCAAATGTGAAGTCAATTAAGCATCATCTACGAAGAGTGATAGGCGAAACTCTCGATGACTGTATAGGTAAATAAATTTTAATAAATATTTATTTCATTTCATTAGTTACAAACAAAAAAACATATTTTATGTTACAGTAGTGAAAAATAGTGCCTCCTTAACTTATTAAAGTTAAAATAAAAAGTTATTTGATGTTGAAACTATTTATATCCACTTCAAAAATATGTTTACTGCGACAACGTGATGTTGAAGCAGGATTCGAGGGGTTAGGAAGCTTTAATACTATTTCGCGCCTCAAAAGCAATGAAATATCCTCGTTCTCGGGCTTGAAAAATGTAGGTGTTGGAACATCAAATTTCCTAAGAAAGTTAACTGTGAATGTATAGTCGCTAAGACTTTCTATGATTTCAGCTACATAGAAGTGGCTTCTTACAAGTTTGAGCAGGTAAGGTGAGAACAAAATCCCTTGCGTTCAGCACGACGTCATCAGTCAATTTATAATTTGAAAAATTTCTATCCTCTGGCGTTTCTTTGCCATCAACAAAAGATCCAATTGACTGATCAGTATCAGCATATGTATGCATACTCATGTCACTTTCGTCAGAGGAATAAATTTCTTCCTGCATCACACCTTTACGCTTATTAGTCTTCGGGCGAAAGTTCTTTTCAATCTTATACTTATTTTTGTCAACATTAGCTTTTGCTGAAAACTTTAAGTTTCGTTTTTGTTTTTTGAGATTTGGTCACAGATTGTCTTTCTTCCGTTCTTTTTTCTCAACCGAACTGGTCAAAATTCGAGAGCACCCAGATTGGGCAGTCTTTTTAGAAGCGTCTAAACGATAAATTAGACGAATTTGTTCTGGTGTTTTAGAAATAGGTATATTAACAATATTATCTGATTGTAGCTGAACTGGATCAATCAAAGCATCTTCATCCGCTTGATCTGCGGGAGCGAATTCATCGTCGCTAAAATTTTGCGAGTGGAAAGGATATATTCCAGTCGACTGGAAACCACTGATTATATTTTCAGATTTAAATGCTCTTTGGAATGGCAAATTAGATAGGCGCGCAACTTCTTTCCTGGATTGTTCGTCATAAAATCAGTAAAAGATGTTTGAATACATTTTTTAAACGGACCATAAACTGATACGTCAAGTAGTTGAAGACGGTGTGAAGTATGTGGGGGAAACGACCATTCTCCCTCGAATAATTGATGCTGTGAATACTGCAGTGAGATGAGTGGTTATCGAGTAGCAATAGAATCGGACGCTATTTAGAGCAATTTGTGTTCTTCTGAATGTGTGTAAGAACATCTATAAACAATTCTGACATCGTCCAATCACTTTTGCTGACTAATCACAGGGACCCCGGAACACATCCGTTTAAAAATTGGGGGTTATAACGTATGCGTGGGAAAACGTAAGCTTGTGGAGCTCGATTTCCACTGGCGTTGATTATCCCTACAAGGGTGACCAAACTGCCTCTCTCAGCTGTAACAACTTGCCCAACTTATGGTTGTGCCTTTGCTGCAATTATCTGTAAAGCACCTCCAAATGACTAAAACATTAGAAATCAAATTAATTAATTCACAAACTTTCGACGAATCGACGACAGTCGTAATACCCGTCTCGTCCAAATTGTAAATATCGTTTGATTGAAATGAATATGTCTGATAAAGTTTTTTTACATTTGCATAAAATTCATCCACAGCTTCTTTTGAGAAACCTTTCAATCTTGCTAAACTGGCTTGCTCATGCTTACGAAGAGCTAAGCTCGGATTTCGTTTCATAAACCCATATAGTCAGTCTTCACCTGCTTCTTTCGCAACATTCCATTTTTCAGGGAAAACTTTACCGTTATCCTTAGCATACTCATATGCCATCTTCCTAAACACTTTGTATGATAAACCATATTGATAATAGGAACACTTTTTAATGTAGTCCACTAGCTCGATTTCTTCTTTCATCGTAAAAACTTGTTTCCTTTGACTGGTAGATAGTATCTTCAGTGGTGTAATCGCCTAAAGGATCTTGTTTTTTTATTCGTGATTCAATTGTTTGTCGTTTGATATTAAATTTTCTACCGGCAGATGTTGCCGTTTCTGCGCCGCGCAAAACATCTGCGACTGCTTTTTGCATCGCGCTTTCATCAATCGCATCTCGTTGGGTTTTATGCTTATAATTGCGAATCATTTTTAACGGATAAATCTAAATAAATAAATAAACAGGAGGAAAAATTGGCTTAACATAGAACAGGGCACATTAGGCAAAATCGCCAAATGTGCCCCAACTCAAAACGCTGTATCTACCCCGGACACTGATTTTTTAATTTTTTCTTTTTTTTAGTTTTCGAAGTTTTTTATTATTTCACAAAATAAACATTCTTACCTTTCAGATAAAAAGCGAAATTTTTGTAAAAAGTCAAATATAAAAAGCTGAAACTACTTGCATAGCAGATTTGAAATATAATTGAAGCACCCGCGAAAACACAAAAGCACGTGTAGCTTTATCAGCTGATGAGGTAGAGATGTAAAACTTTAAATGGGTATTTCTTATTAGTGGTGGGTGAGTTTTCGCTAATAACCCAGCATTTTGATTTTTTTTCGAAATAAGTGGCTTTCGACGAGGCCCCTGGCATAAAATTTGATTTTTTTAAAGAGTCGGCGAATCGTTTCCGCACAAACTTCTAAATTTTTTTGCTCTTTTATTTGTTTTTGCAAGTCTACAGCAGATAAGTTAGGATTTTGTTTTATTAAACGAAGAATATATCTACAGTTGCGATCATTGATTTTCGCTCTGTTCCTCAGATTACGCTTTTTATTACTTACGTTTCCCCTTTCTTTATACCTTTTAATAATATTATGCACTGTAGACTTTTTTTTGCCAACAATTTCACTGATATCGCGAATCGACTTCTTATCTTTGTAGTTTTTTATAATAATAGCCCGTTCTTCAATTGTTGTTTGACGCATTTTTGTTAAATGATGTAAATTCGTCAACAGTCACTGAAACACTAATGAAAATAAGTACTCAACTTATAACGGTACCTAGCTCGCGAATTCTAACTGTCAAATTTTGAGTGTGAGCAGCATATATGACATTAATTGCATTAAAATTTTTTTCTAGTATTTGTTTTTGTTTTCAATGAAGTTAATTCATATAGTTGTACTTCCTACATACCAGTGTACATAAATAAATAAAAACCATTTGAAATCGCAAAATAATTATTTTCTTATTTAAGTCAAAGGTCCTATGCATCCTGTGTCCAATTTTGAGTGTGGCTCACTGGCTGATGCCAGATTGCTCTTGTATACCGAAAACGCTTTTGCCGAATGTACCCCAAAGCCGGAGCTACCCCGGTCTCCCCTACATACTTTATAAAAATAACGGAAAACGCAATTAATAAATATAAAAATCAACTCATAATTCAAAGAGCGCAAAGACAATCAATAACAAAGAAAATAATATATCCAAAGAAAATAAGAAGCATAATTAATGTAACACTCGAAAGCGACATCTTAAAAATAATGCGAGAGAATCTACCGGAAAAAGGACTAATTGTAATTTACGGCCCAGATGACAAATTATTTCTACAAGTTCGGGAGTTATATATAAAATTTTTCGCAAATAATGCAAACCTAAAAATAATGAAATCAAACATAATTTTGAAGGACATAACAGACAAAGGAGAACTTTTAACAATGATAGAAGAGAAACACTTGGAAAATAATCACAGGGGATTAAATGAAATATTAGAGGAAATAAAGACAACACACTACTACCCCAAATTACAAAACGAAATACAGAAGCACATCAACAACTGCGAATTATGCAATAGGGCAAAGTTTGACAGAAAGCATATCAAACACCCATTTAATGTTACAGACACCCCAGAAAAACATAATGAGATAGTCTATGTTGACATTTGGTATTCACAAAGAAACGTCATTTACATGACCAGTATTGATAAACTCACAAAATATGCAACGGCCCACCCATTAAGGGTATCAATAACACAGTGCTACAAAATGAAAAAAAAAATATGCAGGGGCTCTCGCAAGGATTTTTAGTTTCGTCATGGCCCATAAAACACTTCCTCATTTGCGGGTTTTCTCCATCACTTCGTTTTTAAATTTTCTGCGTAGAAATATAATACAACTCTGAAATTCTTAAAATTACAACTTCGAGATGCTATAACTTTCTTGTTTCTTGATCGAATTCAATTTTCTGTTTTTTATTTGAAAGATGTTTCTTTTACCCTTCAAACAAGCAAACTAGCTTGCAAATCGACCGTGTTTTGCTTTTTTATTCCAAAAAAAAAATTAAAGTTTTTCTAAAAATTTTCCTTTTCTGCACGTTTTTATTGGATATTGAAGTTACAAAACAATGGCTTTTAAACCTTTATAACAAAACACAAGAAATCAGCTTTCCAAAAAGCAATAGTAAATGAAAATTGATTCAAGATTAGCGTAGTAGCGCTTTATAAAATGAGCGTGTTTGTTTTTTTTTTTTTTTTAAGGTTTTCGTTTGGTTTGTTTTTTATGTTCGGCGCTGCCTGAATCTCTTAAAAGAGGCCAACAGTAATCAGATAGCATATTTATTGTATTTTTGCCAACATAACGCTGTTCAATCTTTAGTATTTCCTGGTGGAATCGTTCTCCTTGCTCATCGCTCATCTGGCCCAAATTTGATGGAAACATGTCCTAATGAGCGTGCAGATAGTGTAGCTTAATTGACATGTTGCAACCCAAGTTATGGTAGGCAGACAACATGTCACTTACTACTGCTTCATAATTTTGTGTTTTTGTGTTTCCCAGAAAACATTCACACACAGAAGAAAACCTTTGCCATGCTTTTTTTTCAACATCGGTCATTAGTTGTACAAAGTTAGTATCGCCAAAGAACATAAAACTATAAGAAGAGACAACACGTTACTTTTGCTTTACTCGTTAATCGACAGGGTAGCCCCATCTCTTTTCATTCAATCATTTACGCATGTGGTCGAAAGTGTAGGCGCTACCCTGTTGATCTACGAGTAAAGCAAAAGTAACGTGTTGTCTCTTCTTGTATTTTTATGTTCTTTGGTATCGCTAAATAGTTCGCGAATTTGTGGACCGACAAATATTCCTGTTGGAAAAGGTAGCTTTGTTTTAAATCGTGCAATTAAAATACATACTTGCATACCTTCTTTCAATTTTGCGTAAGTTATTCGCGGAAACTTTTTTACAAGGCTCGACCATTTTTATCCAGTGCTTTGACAAACTGTTTTATTAAGCCCAGTTTAATGTGGAGCGGTGGTAAAATAATATTTTTTGAATCAACTAAGGGAATATTTATACTATTTTTTTCACCAACTACAAACGATGTACGTGGAGCCCAATATTTTTGTATGTAGTGTAGGCTAGTTGCTCGACTGTCCCATTGGCAGAAATAGCACGGATACTTCGTATTTCCACCCTGCATACCATTTAAAATAGTCAGTACCTTGAAGCCAGCTACAATTAGCCACTTGTGAGTTTTGTAGTCAATGACATTCAATATTTCAGCCATACTGTCACATGATTCTTTTATATCGGTAGCGTAGGCCAGTGGGACCGATGGATATAAGCCAGTGTTGTGTAATAGTACAGCCTTCAAACCTTAAAAATTAGATGAATAAACGCCAATCTCGTGGAATATGGTTATAGCTAAATTTTTCAAACAATGCATTTACATCATTGCAAAAAACCTAGTTATCATATCTAGTGCTTTGACTAAATAGTGAACCAAATGCAACAGTTTCTTCTGTTCTACGAAATGTAGTATGCACATCATTTTGCAAATGTTTCCATTGATCCATCCTTGAACCTAAAAGTTCTGTCTGTCTTTTGGACAGTTCTAAATCCCGTACAAGGTCTTGAAACTCTGCTCCAGAAACTAAATGTGGTTCGTTCATTCCATTTAAAGGTGGAACGTATACTGAAGCTGCAGGTTCACAAAAGTCTACAAAAGACGATTCAAAGCCACTTAAACTTAGCGATACTTCCGATTCCGCTGTTTGATTTACGTCGCCTTTTACACGCACTTAATAACATGGTCAACATCAGCATATTTAATATTTCGTCTTACTTTGAAGTGGTATCCTTTTGTAATCGTCAAACAGAAATAACAATTATTTGGTCGGTGGATACGTTGTGGAAGCCAAGCAACTGGCTCATCAAAAGTGAATGCTTCACTGCGATTTATCTTCCAAGACCTTAACGACGAATAGCACGACGAGCAACAAACTGTGGGTATATATACCACTTATCGTATATATAGCATCGACCGAAATATTCTTCATACAGCGAAATAAGCTGTTTGTTTGACGACGCGGCAATTTTGTGTCGTGAGTCCACATATAATCCGCAAATAAAGCAAAAATTATCCTTTTTATCACACATTCCACAGTTAAGATGTAAATATTTCTCAATTCTTTATTTCACAATAAATTCACTAAAACATCATCAAATGACCTCCACGAATTTAATACAAAACTTTTATAGAAAAAATTTTAAGTAAACTGTCCAATTTTGACAAGTCACAAAGAGGGCACTCAGATCGCTCTATACTCAGTTTTGTGAAAGTTCATACCTGCTATATGCAAATATTAATCTATATATGTATATAGAATTGTAAAGTGTTTTTTGTAAAAATTGGCTCAAACACTACAGAACAGTTTTTTGTCAAGTTTGGACAGTTTATTTTTTGGATAAGTACTCTCAACATAGGATGTATTTGTTTCCGCTACATGGCGCTGGTATCGCTATCTTTACAAAATCCGTATTTATGGTCCGATTTTATTCATATTTGGCACGTATGTTTGATAAATGTAATTAGAACCTCTGTTGCTAGGTGGCGCAGAAGTCGTATTTATGGTCCAGTCTTTTAAGTTTCGTACACAAAGTCGCTGACGGCAAATAAAACGAAAACATTAAAAAAAAGGCTTACTCACTTTATGAATCACTACTACGCTAATTTTGAATCAATTTTCATTTACTATTGCTTTTTGGAAAGCTGATTTTATATGTTTTGTTATAAAGGTTTAAGAATCATTGTTTGTAACCTTAATATCCAATAAAAACGTACAGAAAACGAAAATTTTTAGAAAAACTTTAATTTTTTTTTGGAATAAAAGACCAAAACACGGTCGATTTGCAAGCTAGTTTGCTTGTTTGAAGGGTAAAAGAAACATCTTTCAAATAAAAAACAGAAAATTGAATTCGATTAAGAAACAAGAAAGTTATAGCATCTCGAAGTTGTAATTTTAAGAATTTCAGAGTTGTATTATATTTCTACGCAGAAAATTTAAAAACGAATGATGGAGAAAAACCGCAAATGAGGAAGTGTTTTATGGGCCATGACGAAACCAAAAATTCATGTGAGAGCCCCTGGATATTTTTGGTGTAGCACAGTGTAATCGAGGCGCTCAAAATTAGAATACAATATTTAGGAAATCCTGGGTTTTACCCGGCCAAGGACTGTTGTTTCGGCGATCTAACCCTGTTTAGATCGGCCTACCCCATAAGTCGTCTGTCTCCCCAGGAGCAACTCCTTGCAGCAGGGTTGCTTCACCTCCTTCTGCTCAGGGCTGGCATCGAGCCAACCCCTGGTCCAGAAACCTATTTTTGCTGCGTTTGCCAGAAAAGCTCCATCTGAAATCTACTTCGGTAAGTGTAATTCGCGCGACGGATGGAGCCATCTTAAGGTCTGCTCAGGCCTTAAGACCCATAAGGAGTGACTTCAACGCGCACCACGATATGGGTAGTTGCAGCAGTTCGCCTGACCTAACAATAGCTAGCGCAGGTCTGATAAATAGCATAACGTGCTGACCTATGCTATCGCTTGCATCAGACCACCTACCCACAATCATCTCGATTGACAGACCTGCTGACTTTGTCTCCGCTGACCACCGGACCTATATCAACTTTAAAAAGGCTGACTGGGTCAGGTAAGCGGAACAGGTGGGAGGAACATTTGAAGTCCTGTAACCTAGTTTTACCCAAAACCGCCCCTGCGAGAGAACCGTCCTAGTAGCGTTGGACTTGTCTAAAGCTTTTGACACAGTCAGCCACTCCACGCTACTAGCTGACGTGGAATCATCGACTCTCCCGCAGGGACTGAAACGGTGGACCGCGAATTACCTGTGTGGTCGTCAATCATCGGTATGGTTTAGAGATAAAACATCCAAACTAAGGAGGATTGAACAAGGGGTACCGCAGCGTAGCGTCCTGTCCCCACTCTCGTTTAATCATTATATCTCCAAGCTCCCTCAACCGCCAGAAGGAGTCACAATTGTCTCCTAGGCTGATGGCTGCTCGATAATGGCAACCGGCAATGTAAGTGACCCCCTGTGGTTGAAGGTGAACGGATATCTCTCCGACCTTGCCTATTTCTTTACTAGCAGGAACCTGGCGCTATCCCCTGCTAAGTCCTCGGCGGCCCTCTTTACCACCTGGCCGAAGGGGGTCAGGCTGGATCTCAACATCCATATTGATGGCACCCCCATTCCGACGGTCAATCACCCAAAGATTCTGGGGGTGACTTTCGACAGCCTGCTCTCCTTCTCCGCGCACACTATCGCAATCGCCAATAGAGTACAGAGCCGCAACAATGTCCTCAAGTCGCTTGCCGGCAGCTCTTGGGGCAAAGACAAAGAAACGTTGTTGGCAACATACAAGGCGATTGGCCGGCCGGTAATAAATTATCCTGCGCTAGTGTGGTCGCCGGGAACCAGCAGGACACAGTGGATGAAGCTGCAGACCTGCCAGAACGCCGCATTCCGCACGGTGACAGGATGCCTGCTGATGTCGGATGTCGCCTGAGGAACATCTCCACCAAGAGGTCAATGTGCTCCGCGTTAAGGAGCACAACCTCATGCTCAGCAAGCAGTTCCTTGCTGGGTGTCACCGTTTGGGGCACCCAAATAGGCATCTGCTTGCAGTGGAGCAACCCCCCAGGCACATCAGAAGGCATCTCTTAGAACTAAAGGACGAGATCCAGCCACTCATCACGCAACCGCTGGATCCGGAGGCGTACCGGCGGGTCCTAAGCAACATCCCCAGAGACACAGTCACTACCACCATTGACTCTCGCCATGCAAATGTAGTTATCGGAGCCCAACCACCACCTGTAGCAGATGAGGAGTCCCTGCTGCCCTACCTATCCAGAATCAACCCCGACATACCCAACACATGTCCGGAGGTTCTCCGCACGACACCAATCACCTATTCACATGCCCCTCAAACCCACTCATCTAACCCTCTTCTCCCTCTAGTCCAACCCTGTCGAAACTGCACGTTTCCTGGGCCTCCCCCTAGATGAGTTGGACGACAACGACCATGGGTGAATCCGCTCTTCACGGGGCGTGACTAGCCGCTACAACAACAACAACAACAACAACCGGAAACGCGGACGTGGAAAGACTACATTCGACTTTAAACGAACATATGATACTCCTTAATGGGGATTCTGAAAATAAAGATGACCTAAGTGAAAAAGTTTTTAAAACCGTTATGGCATACAACAATACAAGGCATTCTACAACAAAATAGGGAGGATAACAGGACCAAAACCGGCTTTATGAACAAATATGTGACCTAAGTGAAAAAGTTTTTAAAACCGTTATGGCATACAACAATACAAGGCATTCTACAACAAAATAGGGAGGATAACAGGACCAAAACCGGCTTTATGAACAAATATGGGGACAATAATATAGCAGGAAAATCACAACCCAGATACAAAAAACATGAGAATTGCGAATTAGAGGGAAATTATTTAAAATCGCAAAATAACAAATTTTATAAAACACAGGTTAAACGAAAATTTAAATTTCAGGAAATTTAACACGGGATAATGGCACAGACGTTTACTTACGCAATATTGATATTAATGATGGCAACGACCACCAACACTCTACTACAAATAAACCAACTAGAGAACGAATTTGGCTACGCAAAAATACGAGTCGGGGAAGTAGATGTGGTTAATGAGACCACAAGGATCTTACACATCATACACCCCACAGAGATACAATCAATAATTAATAAAATAGGAAGTAACATAGAAAAGAATTTGAATGAATTTGACATACACGATAGGAAGATAATATTCGAGGAAATAAAAACAATCGAAGCCAAAATTCATACTTTAATACCAACAGATAATAATAGGAGACGAAGTGGTTTGATTTATGCTATAGGAACTGTGCATAAATGGTTATTTGGACTTATGGACAACGAGGACAGAAAAGAAATACTAAATTACCTGAAAATAACGGACAAAAATAACCATAACATAAAAGAAACAGTTAATAGACAAATCCATATAAATGATCGTTTCAATGAATCTATCAGTATATTGAAGAAAACTATAGAGGATTACAGAACAAAAATATTGCATGTATTTAATAAATCAAAAGAAACAAATAATAAAATAGGAAAAGATGAAAAGTCTTCTTTTATGTATTCCGTATTTTATGTATTCGTATGCTAACTAGAATGTAAAATTGAAAATTAATAAAGCAGCAGTTGTTAAGTGACAACCAAAGAAAACACAAGTGTGTTCTCAATTACTTACTATATGCACCATGCTAGACAGTATCCAGCGGATCGAGAGTTCTTCTAATATTTCCCAGCAAATGTCCGATATGTGATTTAAGTGAGTGTGTAATTTACGTGGATTTTTAGATTTCTGATAGTTTAACAACTCCTTACTTGTGTGTTTATAATAGCTGTATAACATAAAAAATATATTTTACAATTGGATTCATCAACCA
This sequence comes from Anomoia purmunda, assembly GCA_951828415.1. Taxonomy (NCBI): domain Eukaryota; kingdom Metazoa; phylum Arthropoda; class Insecta; order Diptera; family Tephritidae; genus Anomoia; species Anomoia purmunda. The sequence continues at coordinate 68,609,488 of OX639998.1, read as the reverse complement.
TAACCAAATATCACAATATTACAACAGTTCAAATACCATCTGGGTTCTTATTTGAATATTTTTTAAGTCGACAATTAAATCTTGATTAGTTGTTTTTTTTTTACTATGGGCCAGTTCCAAAATGCATGTTGATTTGCATTCATATAAAGAGCATGCCTGTAGTATGCAATATATCGAGCATGAATCAAGCATAAAGCACATCAATTATTTTTGTTATACTCAAGCCAAAACCAAGCAGCAAAGTTTTTATAGTTTGTATATCTTACGAAATATATAGCATCAATACAAAGCAAAAGAAGCAAAGAAATATTGTAGGACATTTTTTTTATTTATATTGTGTGGAGGTACGTTATTTTATGATTTTTATTTTTTTATACAAAAAAATAATCGTTATTCTCGGATTTTTATTTTTGCGACAATTCTTAATCGTTATTTTATGATTTTTATTTTGAAGGTTACCATTCCATGATCGTAAAAAGCAAAAAAACTTGCAATGTTGACAGTTAAATCAACAAACGTAGACTCAGGATAACCATCAAGAACAACCACGTTCAGCAGAAAACTGTAAACAAGATTGTCATTCCCCTTGATTGCATTCTTGATACCAGCAAAATTTTATTTAATAAGTACTAAGTACAAAAGTATTTAGAATATTATGCTGTAGTAAATAACAAAATACTATACATATATATACATACTCATTAATAGAATAAATGTGGGCAAGCGATCAGGCTATTGTGAAGGGTTAAAAAGCTATAATGCTGAGTATTTATATTGGTTAAGTTCTCATTTTACATGGGTTTTTAGTAGAAAATTAAAGTGTAGCGTTTATTTCTCATCGAATGTTAGTAATAAGAAGTAAGTATGTAGTTGAAATATGAAAATCAGTTGATTTTCAAAGCACGCGAAAAGGTGAGAGGTGGAGAACTTTGAGTTCCGTTTTGGCGTCAGAGCTGCTTATGTGACACTTCGTGAGTTAAATTTGTGGGAAAATAAAATAAAGTTCGTAACACTTTAGAATAGGTTCTTTATTACTCGATGAATGTTCAAAGACTGACTTTTCAGGAAAGTAGCATAGATAGACAAGATTACAAAGTTAAATTAAATACAGTTAGACTTATTCTAAAATTGAGAGGGAGAGTGAAAACGGAAATTACAAACACATAACTCGCCTCTCCTTATAGGATTCGAGTCCCATCGAATCGTTAACAAATCCACAATAAGAAACTTTTAAAATTTTCTGATGCTAATATATATTTAAATTACAACTAATAATTTGGAAATATGTTAGAACATTACAAATATCTTATTTTATATATATATATTTTTTTTAAATTCAAATATATACATATATAGTTTATTGAAGTGTCACAAATATTCTAATTCTATTGTTTGTATTTTTAAACAAATGTAAGTATAATATATTAAAAAAATAACGAACAGTTTTCCATGGTTTGTTTCCAATTTTATTTTATATTTATTATATAGACTTTAATGACCGCCTAAATTGTGCCATGTCTACTTTATTAGGGTTGCTGTAGGGGTATCTGTTAAATCTTTTAGCAGTTTTTTGTCGAATTGCGGTTGGGTTTTTAATATATAAATTAGATTTTTGTAAATTAAGTGCAATATTTTCCCTTTTAATATTTTGTCTATCAATTGCTTTCTTTTTATTTGTTTCAGATCTATCCTTAACCTCTTTTAAATTTATATCAAGCTTATTAATAAAGTCAATTGGTGTTAATTTAGTCGAGCTATGAATTGTATTATTATAGTAATTAATTGCTTTTAGTACTAATTCCCCTTTTCAGCGTTCTTTCATATTCCTATGTGTTCTAAAAGAGTCGAATGCATTCTTTCAACATGCGAATTTCCGGTGTGAGAATTCGGGGTAGTGAAGTGGATTTCAATATTATTTTCTTAACAGAATAATTTTATAAGCGCATTATTAAATTTGTTATCCATATATAATTTATCAGGTTTTCCTAAAAATGCGATACGCTCTTCAATTTTAGTTTTAATTGTAATCATATTTTTGTCATTAAGTTTATGTGCTGTGCCTAATTTCGTGAATTTGTCTACATATTGTCGTTAAAAAAGAAGCTTTTTGTATTTGAAATATAGTATGCTGAAATTGTTTATTTATCGGCTTTCTATAATATTTATTTTCATTACATATTCGGCAGTTATTAAAATATCTGTTTATTAATTTTATTAGTTTAGGATTAAAATATTCATCTTTTATTTCTTCGTAATTCTCTTGGATTCCTCTATGGTTACCTTTTATGTGAATATCATAAATGATAGTCAATAAAGATGCCTCGGATTCAATATCACTTGCAATTTTTTTACATTTTATAAAATTTATTTTATTATTTTTTAGAAAATAATTCAATTAATTTATTTTGTATGATATTATATTAAGTATCATTAAGTTCGGAATATATTCCAACTTTTCCATTTTTCAATCCCCGCCTAAATAAATCATTTAAGTAATGTGTATTATTTAAGTAATTTTCAGCCACGTATATTATTTTATATTTTTTAAAAAGTGTTTCAGTATCTTTATTTTTCTTTCTAACTATTCTTATTTGCGTTCTATATTTATTAACAATTTTATGTATTATGAAAAAATTATTGTTTAAAGTCTCAACTAAAGATGTTTGATTCAACTGAACTCTGCTCAAAAAGTCTACTACCTTATTATCCTTCCCCTTAAGATACTCAATATCGAAGTAAAATTCATCTAACAAAATTTTTCACCTAATAATTCTTGAGTTAGGTTCCTTAATTGAATAAAGCCATTTCAGAGGTTGATGATCAGTTTGGACTAAAAATTTTCGGCCATAAAGATATGGACGGTAATATTTTATTGACCACACAATGGCTAATAACTCCTTTTCCAATGTTGAATAGTTTTTCTCGTGGCCATTCAAAGTCCTACTTGCTTAACTTATCGGTTTACCCTCTTGGCTTAACACCGCCCAATGGCTACATTACTTGGTCAATACGAATTTTTTATTAAAATCTGGATAACATAATAAAGGTGGATTTACTAGGATTTTCTTTAACTTTTCGAAAGCCTCTATATACGATTTATCATTCGTATTAATCTTACTATTCTTTTTTAAATACTTTATTATAGGGCTAGCCACCAAAGAATAGTTCTTAATGAATTTTCGGTAATACCCGGATAATCCCAGAAAAGATTTAATATCTTTTACTGTCCTCGGAAGCTGCAAATTTTGAACTATACTAATTTTTTCTGGGTTTGGTTTTATCCCCTCATTTGTTATAATGTGTCCAAGAAAGTTTGTTTCCTTAGATAAAAATCTACACTTATTAATTTGTACCTTTAAGTTGTATTCACTAAGTTTATTAAATATTTTTTGTAAACTCTCGAAACGTTCAGTTAACGAAGTTGAAAAGACTAGTATATCGTCCATATAAATTATACAAATAGTATTAATGTAATTAGATAAAACATAATTCAACATTCGCTGAAATGTGACAGGTGCATTTTTGAGACCGAAGAGCATTCGAATGAACTCGAAATGGCCCCTTGGCGTGGAAAAGGCCGTTTTCTCAATGTCGCTTTCCTCCAATAAAACTTGATGGAAGCCTTTCGGAAGGGGGAATTTATCATCCACTGTAATTTCATTTAGCTTTCTAAAGTCTATAACTAATCGCCATTTCTGTTGATTCGAATTATCGGTTTTCTTTTTAACAATCCACAAGGGGGAATTATATGGGGATTTACTAGGACGTATTATATTTTGTTTTAACATTTCATTTATTTGCTCTTCTATTTCATTTTCTAAGATCTGTGGATGTCTGTAATTTTTGCAATATATTGCTTTATTAGAAGTAGTTATTATTTTATGTTTTACACAAGAGGTTGTAGTTAAACTGTGGCCTTCGATAAAAAATGTCTGTTTGTTTTTATGTAGAGAGTTTTCTAATAATTTATTTTCTTCCTTATTTAATCCAATAGGTATTAGTTCTTTAAATTTATTTTATTCCAATTTCTCCAAATAGTTAATTTCTTCATAAGAAATATTAAAATCATTGTCAAGTAGTTTTATTTCGTTGTTATTTACTATAAGAATATTATTTTGAAAATCTATAATAGCTCCAATACGGATAAATATTTTACTCCCTATATTTTTTGTAAACTCTCGAAATGTTCAGTTAACGAAGTTGAAAAGACTAGTATATCGTCCATATAAATTATACAAATAGTATTAATGTAATTAGATAAAACATAATTTAACATTCGCTGAAATGTGGCAGGTGCATTTTTGATACCGAAGAGCATTCGAATGAACTCGAAATGGCCCCTTGGCGTTGAAAAGGCCGTTTTCTCAATGTCGCTTTCCTCCAATAAAACTTGATGGAAACCTTTCGCAAGGTCCAACGACGAGAAATACTGCGCCTTACCCAACTTATCAAATAAGGACTTTATATTCGGAAGGGGGAATTTATCATCCACTGTAATTTTATTTAGCTTTCTAAAGTCTATAACTAATCGCCATTTCTGTTGATTCGAATTATCGGTTTTCTTTTTAACAATCCACAAGGGGGAATTATATGGGGATTTACTAGGACGTATTATATTTTGTTTTAACATTTCATTTATTTGCTCTTCTATTTCATTTTCTAAGATCTGTGGATGTCTGTAATTTTTGCAATATATTGCTTTATTAGAAGTAGTTATTATTTTATGTTTTACACAAGAGGTTATAGTTAAACAGTGGCTTTCGATAAAAAATGTCTTTTTATTTTTATGTAGAGAGTTTTCTAATAACACTACTCGACAAATTTTGATCAACTTCAGTCTCCAAGAATAAAATAGTCCTTTCTTAAAGTGAAATTTTCTCCTGATTCCGAATATGACTTCCATTTTCTTGTGGCAGATCTAGTTTCCGAGATATCGGCGAAAATATGAAAATTCCCATTTTTGCAGAACACTACTTCATATAGGTACGGCAAAAATTTGTATTTTTCATTTTTTCGTTTTAAACTGTTGAATTATGCATTATACTAATTCCCATAAAAATTTCTTGCCTTCTTCGCCCTCAAGTATCTTCAGTAGTTTGGCCACTATGCCAAAAAACGTTCAAAAAATGTTGAAAAAAAAACGAAATTTTTTACACAATTTCAGATTTAACCACTTTAAAATCGGAAAAATTCTATTGACGAAAAAAAGTTAGCCCTCCTATGTTGTAGGTAATTTAACTACGAAAATTTTAAGCATACCAGTACAACAATCGGACGTGCCATTGAAACTATAGCCCCGTTAACTTGCAAGCGTCTATCCTACAATTTTTTTATAGAAAAAATTTTTATTCAAACTAGGTTTTTATTTTTTTATAACGTTTTATTATAGACATATGTTTGCACGTTAAACTGTATTCAATTGAGTAATATGAGTATAAATCAGCAATTCAGTAAAAAACAACAACGACAACAACATTAAATACATACATATCTACATCTAAAAAAGTCAAATTGAGCGATTTTACCGTGGTGGTCAATAGTGAGGGACGTGGGTATTTCTAACTACCCGTTTATAATTTTCTGGGTTTGTCTCCCGTATTATTGTCTAGCAATAATCTCCCATCATTTCTTCATTCCAAAAACCTTGGTAACGCTTTTCAAAAATCATGAGGTCTTGGTGAAACCTTTCACCCTGTTCATCACTTTCAGCACCTAGGTTTGCGGGAAAATTATCCAAATGTGAATGCAAAAAATGCATTTTGAGGGACATGTTGCATTTCATAGCACTGTAGTTTTTCAACAAGGCTTTGACCATCTCTCTATAGTTGGGATCTTTGTTGTTGCCAAGAAACCCACTAACGACTTGCTTAAAGCTGTCCCAAGCCGCTGCTTCTACTGATGATAAATGATTCGCAAAATTTTCGTCTTTCAGCAACTTTCTAATTTGCGGACCAACAAATATACCTTCTTTTAATTTGGCTTGAGTTATTTTAGGGAAAAATTTCGTTAGGTACTGGAAGGATGGCGCGTCCTTATTTAAAGCCTTTACAAAATTTTTCATTAATCCTAATTTGATGTGAAGTGCTGGCAAAATAACTCGTTCGGGATTTACTAAAGGCGGGTTTGCGATATTGACGGCACCTGGTTCGTACTCAGCTCTTGGTGGCCAGTTTTCCTGAATATAATGGGTTTCTCTAGCACGGCTGTCCCAAAGACAGAGAAAACAGCAATATTTAGTGAAACCTCCTTGAAGTCCGAGAACTATAGCTACAACCTAGGATGTATTTCATATACTATTTATTTTAAACTGTACCACCGAAACTGCTTACCTTTAAGTCCGCACAAATTTTCCAATTAAATTGTTTATATTGAATGAGCTCAAGTAAATTTGATATGCTTAAATAAGTTTCTTTGGTATTCTCAGAATGTGCCACTGGTATTGACGGTAACGAATTTCCTTTATGGAGTAATGCTGCTTTTAAACTATGCTTTGAACTGTCTATAAACAAGCGCCAATCATCCACTTTATTTTCTAATTTTAGTGCTTCAAATAAACCTTGAACATCATTGCAGTAGCAAATATTTTCACTTTTAGTAAAAAAAGAAGAGAAAGTCTTGTGTCTATTTCGAAATTTGGAAGTACTTGTCGAAGGGCCCAGGCTGCCCCATTGCTGCAAACGAGATCCTAGAACTTCGCTATCAAATTTCGATAATTTCAAATCTCTGACCAAGTCATTAAGTTCGGCTTGTGAGACTCGATGTGGGATCTCTCCTTCTTGTCCACTTTCTGAATTATCTGCTTCGGAGTCACTTTCGCTTGAGGCTTCAAAACTTATAGGCGGTCTAGGTATGGGTAAGGTATGGTCATGTAGTTTTGGTTTTTTAGCTGATGCCACATTTGGATAACTTATTAATTTCCTCTTTTTTCTCGTTTTACCTTTAAGGTCTATCACGCAAAAATAGCACTGGTCGTGGTTAAAGGGTTCAGTCCACATCATTGGAACACCAAACTTCATGTTATGACCTTTACCCGATACCCATCTCATTAAAGTTAATCTACAGGAGGCGCAAATAAAATTAGGTGTCCAAGATTTATCGAGATTTTTTACACGGAAACCGAAATAATGAAAGTATGCATCTCTGACAGAATTAGTTATTTTCCGAGCTGAGTTTCCGAAAATATAATGTCCGCAAATAAAGCAAAAATCATCCGGATTATTTTTACATTTAAAATCTCTTTTGCAACAAGCCATTTCGTAAACACATCTACCGATATAGTATGTATAAATTTGCACTACAATTTGCAAAACAAAATTTACAACAAACAGTAGTGACAATTAAATACTTGATGTCTTTTTAAATTTATTAGACCCTAAGGTAGAGTGACCAAATGAAATGTCTCGCCAATTTTATCAGAGTAATACTAAAATTGTAGGATAGACGCTTGCAAGTTAACGGGGCTATAGTTTCAATGGCACGTCCGATTGTTGCACTGGTATGCTTAAAATTTTCGTAGTTAAATTACCTACAACATAGGAGGGCTAACTTTTTTTCGTCAATAGAATTTTTCCGATTTTAAAGTGGTTAAATCTGAAATTGTGTAAAAAATTTCGTTTTTTTTTCAACATTTTTTGAACGTTTTTTGGCATAGTGGCCAAACTACTGAAGATACTTGAGGGCGAAGAAGGCAAGAAATTTGTATGGGAATTAGTATAATGCATAATTCAACAGTTTAAAACGAAAAAATGAAAAATACAAATTTTTGCCGTACCTATATGAAGTAGTGTTCTGCAAAAATGGGAATTTTCATATTTTCGCCGATATCTCGGAAACTAGATCTGCCACAAGAAAATGAAAGTCATATTCGGAATCAGGAGAAAATTTCACTTTAGGAAAGGCCTATTTTATTCTTGGAGATTTTTTTTGTCGAGTAGTGTAATTTATTTTCTTCCTTATTTAATCCAATAGGTATTAGTTCTTTAAATTTATTTAATTCGAATTTCACCAAATAGTTAATTTCTTCATAAGAAATATTAAAATCATTGTCAAGTAGTTTTATTTCGTTGTTATTTACTATAAGAATATTATTTTGAAAATCTATAATAGCTCCAATAGGGAGTAAAATATTTATTCCTATTATACCATCAAATTTTGTATCAACAAAATTAGTTAGTTTAACAGACATAGTATTATTATTTTCCTTGAATTCATTAGGCACATTAACTATCATTTCACTTCAGTTTATAATATTATCACCTACTAAGGTATTTAATAAAATTGGTTTTATTAAGCTTCTAATTATCCCTATTTTAGAAAAAAATTGTAATCACCTAGGGTTGTAGCAGCACCACTATCAATTAAGCATTTTGTTTTCACATTATTTATAGTTAATGTTATTATGGGTAATTATGGCTCCGAGGCTGTACATGAAAATTTTCTGTATCATTAATAGCATCAATTTCTATGGGTTCCTGAATATTATTAAAATTTCTATTTGAATTTGGTTGATTTTGCCAAAAAATTCCAGAGTAGTAATTAGGATTTTGTTGTCTATTGCTATTGGGGATAAACTGATTTTCATGGTTTCTGTAATTTCTGTTCATATTGCCATTATAATTTAACCTATTTAGACTATTGCGAAAATCTCTATTACGATAAGAATTTGACAATTGTTGAGCATTATTGTTATAATTAAAATTATTATTTGTATTTTGGGTATTATTACTTGGAAAACTGTACGCATTACTTGTATTAACTAATTTGATATCTTTTAACAAATTATTTTTTAAACAAAAAGTGTAAGAACCATTTATAGATCTAATGTTATTTTGAATTAAAAGCGTTTTTATACTAATGGGCAAATGGTTAACTTAAATACCAAAAATGAGTTTCTCATTATTTTCAGGTGTATATAAAATGTCAGGTTCTAAACTATATTTAGTATTCATTAAACTTAATATTTTCTTTAATTTAAAATGTAGTTCCTCAATATTTTTGGCTTCTACGTTTAGTGCGCCGCTTCCTAAATTAAAAAAACTTCGTTTCACTCCGAACTCCTCCTTAAGCTTAATTATTAAGTTCTCCCATGTAGGGTCAACCAAGCATTATACTGCTCTCAACGCTTTTCCTTGCAGCCTATTGCTTAAAACAGATTTTATTGTACCTTGATGTTCTGCTGGCGTCAGCTGCAACACAGTCGCGACGTCTCTCAAGTAGTTACTGAGCGCATACTCACTGCTTCCATTGAAGGCAGGCAAACTCCTAGTTTCATGTAAGCTTTCAGCTAGGGTCAAAGCCATTGTTTCTGTTGTTGTAGTCGCATTTGCTCGTTTTAAGCTGTTAACTTCTTTGTTGTGTTGTAGGTAAGTAGTAGGGTTAATATTGCGTTTACTTTAAAAAAAAATGCTCTATTGATTTATGTAAATGCAATTGTTAGAATTAATGCTTTAATGTTTATTGTGTTTGATTCTTTTTCTCTTCTTCTCTTGAAGGTTAAATAAATGTCATTACTTTCATTCAATTGTTTGTTGTAACTCTCTTAAGAGTAAATTTTGGTCACAATCAGAATAAATTTTTTTCACGGTCAAATGAAGGCACATGAGTCAGTTAAAACATACATATGTATAGTTTTGTAGTTGATTTGAAGGTCATACCAATGTCAAATTTGAACTGAATTTATTATTATTAATTTTTTCATATGGAGTTCAGTCGATTTGATAGATTTTCCACATGTTTTTGTTGTAAATCTTTGTTTAATTTAAAATTCGATTTCACAAAATTTTTGATGTTCGAAATTTTCTTAGGACTTTATTAAGGGGTTTTAAATAGTTTTTTATTATTTTCTTTGATTTTCACTTCAAAGTGTTCGTTTGGGGTTCAAATCGGTTTATCGAAAAATTTTATATTTTCTGATGCCGATTATCACTGGATATGTTATTGCGCACATATCCCATCCTCGTCGCCAGTTAAATTTGTGGGAAAATAAAATAAAGTTCGTAACACTTTAGAATAGGTTCTTTATTACTACATGAATGTTCAAAGACTGACTTCAGGAAAGTAGGGTAGATAGACAAGATTAGGTTAGGTTAGGTTGGAGTGGCAGCCGCCTACAGCGGCTCACTTAGGCCAATATTAGACAAGATTACAAAGTTAAATTAAATACAGTTAGACTTATTCTAAAATTGAGAGGGAGAGTGAAAACGGAAATTACAAATACATAACTCGTGTAATTGTATGTATTTATCTAAGTTGTCAAAGCGGAACTGTCACGTAAAGCGAATCAAGCTTTCCACCAAGCATAGCCTTTATTGCGTTGATTGTAACAGCAGCATTCTGGCGGTGATTCTTTTCGTGATAGTTTAAGCTTTAAATATGAATTGGAGTAAGTAAAATGAATTAAAATTGTACTTGTCTGACAGTGTAAGAGACGATTGGGTTAAGTCCCTTCCAGTAACACTGTTGGATGCTCGGTGAAAGTGATCGGCCTTTATGTTGGACTTTAAAAACTCTGGGCCTTTAGTGTAGTAACTCTCTTTGTTAAACACAAACGGACCGTGTAGCTGCATCGGCTGAGGTGCGGTTTATAGGTACCCAATGTGGGTGCCAACTCTATATAACACGATCCCCTACGAACGCGTTATATCTTCTTTCCGATGAGTTTATTCATTGTAAAAGTATTTGTGTGTCGCTGCCGAACGGATCGCTTTTGATTTTAAATTCGTAATTATTGGCAAGCGTATTACCAAGCCTCGTTCCAAGAACTGGGTTGAAGACTGACATCACGGTGTTAAGTAGCTCTCTTTTTGTCGAAGTATTCTGCCAGCCCTCTCGTTTCATTCCATATTAACTATCCCACTGGTTTTTGCGGTGTTTAAATAAATTATCTCTTTACGAAGTTGCAGTTAGATATGAAGTCCCGCAACTCAAAACCTGCTTCTAAACTGATAATGACAAATTTTGAAGGATTCCTCTGGGTCGTGAAAACTGGTAACCAAATAATCGACGCAATGCTTGTTTATTACATATGTTGCTTCAGGAAATTTTGTTTTATACCTTTCCGCATTTTTATTCTTCGCATGCTCTGCAACGAGGGATAGCAAATACTTCCAAAGTTCATCGACGTCATTACATACTCTTGGATCGGTTGATTGGAGTCATATGTATGTCACGCTGACTTCATCCTTATCTTTCTGGCGTACCTTTCCTCTTCTCTTGTATCGTGCGCCTCTTTACCGATAACAAACGCCTCTCCGCTATGTCTCTACTGCACGGAAGTTGGGTAGAAACAGGCAGTCTCTATTAGCTTGCACTATGGCAATATTGTAGACTTTCCATTTGGGCCGTAGAGATTAATCAGTGGTATTTTGAAAAGCTGCTTTGATGCCACTTGTACTCGTAATTTAAAAGTGATTGTGCGCTAACGTATCGCTGCGTAATTTATAGTGACATGTTTGGTTCCTCCGCCGTAGTCGAGTGAGTAGCGTATGCGCACTTCATTCGGTGCGTCCCGAATCCGAATCCCAGGCGTTGCAAGTAATATCAAAAATTATATTCTTAAAGTTTTTCTAGTAGCGGTCGCGCCTCGGTAGGCAATGGCAAACCTCCGATAAACCTGTGGCATACCTGCTACTGTCTGGCACATAATACAACACTGAAATTGGTTAAGACTCTTATTGCGAATCTAAAAATAAGTTAAACAATGTGGCAAGATTTATATATTGTAAAACAAAGTTTGACCACATTTCGCAATACCCAATAAACATACATGAGCTTAGCATTGAACCCGGTTTGTCTCCAAACCAAACTTGACAAGGGATGACCGAAAATCGTTCCAATATACATCAACTGTCGGAAAAGCAGAATACCAAAGAGAAACAATTTGAAAATTGTTGAAGTTTTAGATTTTCACGTAATTCAATTAGTGTTGCAGTTTGCAATCAATCAAAATTTTAGCTTGGTTTTGCATACACAAAACATCCAAATCAGTCTAAAACAGTAATATATTTTCACTTGCACAAGAAGCATGCATTGGACAGACCAATAACAAACGCGTTTATTTTAATTTATCGGTTTGACTTCAGGTGCTGATTGATTTTAAATCAGGGTTTGAATCGTCACAGTCGTGAACGAGTAGCTAATCACGTAAAAATGTGAATATCATAATATGACAATCGTGAACTTACTCGTTCGTTCGATTGACCAACTGCCGATCGTCGAATTGATGTATCTATTTAAACTTATAAACGTGGTTAATATTTCAACGATTTTTATTAATAAATGACAAATTGTAATAAACATAACTCCTTCCAGAAGTAATGTCGCAATTTATGAGCGAAATATCAATTTTGGCAAAAAATTGTATGCCAAACTTGCGGGGGAAAGCTGATGAAAGACTCCGACAACGGAAAATTACAAAAGATGCTTACTTCCATTACACACATGTATTTATATAATTATATGTGAAATTTACCTTCAGGAATTCTTTATTTTTCCGCAAACCATTTCTTTACAACTTCGAATCATCGATACGTATGAACTCTGGACGTAGGGTGCCAATTGCGCAGATATAATCAGCATATGTGCTATTTTTTATCTTTATTATTAAAACTACCTATTTTCTGATTTTGTACTGATTTTATTATTTATTAAATATTTATGTGAATTGGTATATGTAATTGACATTCACTTGATGTTAACATGTTCCAAAATTGGGGTTTGACAACTCATAAGTTTGAGTATATTATAATTGAAATTGTATTCAACGGCATAATACAATGCAATTCAAGAAAATAGTAGAAACATGTATCGGCATTCCTTATTTATTTATTTTTAATATAGTTTATTTTATAGCAACAACCAAGTGAGCCGGAGTTGTAAACTCTCTAGAAAATTCATTCATTCAACCAATTAAAAAAAAATTCTTTAAAATTTCAAACTTTTTAGTCAGCATTTTTAGAAACATTTTGGTTTGCAGTTTTGTATCATATTCAATTTTAGTCAAATACTTGCGTATTATTTGATGTGGCTAACAATTTTAACGCATAAAAGAAAAGCTAAAGGGTGAAATATTAAAAACCACCCAGAATTTCTAGCTACTTAAACTACGCTGCTACATACTGGATTTTCTTTTGCAATTCGGATTGAAAGGTTAGATATTAGAAAAAATTGCTAAAACTAATCATTACATTTTGCTTCTACTTTTGTGAACACAACTGTGCATATACCTAACGTAATACCCATGTGTTGTTTTAAACTAATGGTTAGTAATACTGATAACACTTTAACTAAATATCTATTAGTTATTTTTTGTTAAACTAATGCGCTGTTATTTGGCTTGTTACTGTTAATACACAAACAAGGGCTTAAAGATTCTCTGATTTTTATAGCTTTGTACTGATTTTTGACCCAACTATACTGACTATGCCACGAAAGTATGTGGTTACCCTACTCTGAATTCAACTTGGATATGATACTCAGGTGCATCCCAATCAAATAATCGCTACCAATAGCATGTTGATATGCGCCTCTCGCAATAACCGAAAGAGTTGCTGCTAAATGCAGAACTGAATGAACAGCTTTGGTATCATGGCCCTTGACATGAATTTTCGTAAGAACATATTTACGTAATCGAACGCCTCTTTGTTCATCCGAAGTCACTTAATGGAAGTATTATATTATAAATGCAGATATATGTTGATTTTATCGTATCGTATGCATATATCGGACTTTAAACTTTACAGTAGGCTTACATTATAGTGTAATCACACTGTAGAATTGTTAGTATTACTTCATATGTCCTTATTGATAGTTTACATAAATGTGAATTGTCTAAAATATGCTTATATTCGAGGCGGGCTCTGATCGTAGTTCTGGTCATTGTTTGTATAAACAAGTATGTTATGGAGAAGAAACAAACAATTCAGCTAATTAAAGCCGGTTTATAAAGAAAATAAAACTTTGAAAACTTCTCGACTCTAATCTACTTCAATTTTAAGGCTTTTGAGAATGACATTTTAGAGAGACAACAAACGTTTTAAAAGCGGAAAAAATAGAGTAGAATCTTTCTAGTTACAAATATGGTGATGTACAATGACAAATTTGACGTACGGTACACCTGTATCAATGGTCGATGGAAAAGTATATATTGCACTCACGGAAACAAATTCTACACGAACGTGCAATTTTTGCGCCATTAAAGATATTAATGTACAAACTGATTCAAAAAGATGTGAAAAATACACCTAAAAATGATCGAAGAAAAATTTTGTTTATTTTGACTTCCTGTGTATGGAAGAGCTACTGGGAGTCTCTGGAATTAAGGATACAGTCAGATTGAGTAAGTTAAAGATAAAGAACGTTCAGGTTCATCGCTCATATGCAGAGATGACAGAGTGTTCACTGAGCATGTGTTGGACTCGTTTAAGTTGCTTGTCGATACTCACTTTCCGGTTAACTCTGATTCTAGCAATAACCCGGTATGCGAAAAGTTGTGCCACGGTCCGACGCATCGCTAAATCTATGTTCTCAGAAAGTAAAATTTCATGGGATTAAATCAGTTTTTTCTTACAAAAGTTCTGGCCTGGATGGGATTCTTCTGAGCATTCTACAGTCTGTAGAGAATGCTATCATATCATGGCTTTTATCAATCTTCCAAAACTGACTACGTTCCTATATCATGGAGGAGTGAAAGTAGTATTTATTCCGAAGGCGGATAGACGAGGCCATAGTATTGCTAAGGACTTCCGACCGATCAATCTGACCTCCAAACTTTCGAGAGTATTCTGTACGCACATATTCGTTGCTCTGGAGAAAACGTGTGTCTGAGAAACAGTACCTACGCATACTTGAAGGGAAGATCCACGAATACGGCTCTTCATGAGGTCGTCAAAACGGTTGAAAGATCACTGGAATTCAGACATTACGCAATTCTTGGGTCTTTCGGCGAGATAGGCGTCGAGAAATGTATTAGTTAATAGCAATGGTGCAGAACCATTCAAGCGTAATTGGAAAACTGCAGCATAACGAGACAGCATTAAGTAACAAAATATTAAAGCCAAGCTAGGTAGAATGCAGAGATCTTCGTCCATTGGGGTGACGGGAGCATAGAGAACATGCTCTACGGATAGTTAGAACATATCTCCTGCCTATAAATCTTCATATAATGGATTCTGCATCAGTGTCAGGCGATGCCGTTTTATAAGCCCATAGGAAGTAGTAATGTCATATCGCTTTATATTCATTGGAAAAGGGAAATAAAGCCATTACCGAAAATGTTTCATATGAGAAACAAGGCCCTACGGTCTTATTTCAACATAAAAAGTAATATTTGTGTCTTTGGAAGCGGTCTGGCGTCGGCTTGTCAACAGGGAACGTGCACGTGCTCCGCGATTCCTAATAGTTCACACAGTCACAGGTTTTAAAAAAAGTAAACCTTCTCCCTCTAACCCCTCCACAGACCCCTGAGGAGGCATTTGAAAGTGGGGTAAAATTACAGTATTTTCAGAAAAAATTGTAAAGTCCCCTCTTACTGTTTGCCAGGGCATATTACATTTCTTGTACATCCAGCCCACGAACACAATAAGGATCATAGGCTTTAGTCAGCAGGATTCTCCTTTCTGGTTTATGGCGTTAAACGTTTCTTAATTTAATTTAATTACTTTTGCCTATTATTATAAAAGCTTTACTCTTTGAACGTCAGACAGCAAACACACTTGTGACCATTGCCGTTCTTTGTTGAAAGTAAAATGTAAATAAATTTATAAACGCGCTGTTCATCGTTAAACAATAAAATATCAAGTAAAAATAAAAAGAAATGAGTGGAAATATATTACAAATTATTTATTTATAAAAATATAATTGAAAAACTGTTATCCGTTTTGAATACAATTGGCTTACAATTTAACGACAAATAGATATTTAAGTAGTGTACTGATGATTTTACGTAATAGTTTACAAAGTTTCATTGAAAAAGTGGTTTGTATATTAAGGCAAGAGACTTTATTTCACTTTTACAATGAAAAATAAGACCATATCAAAAAATAACTTTATGAGCTCAAGGCCAGTTTTTAATAGGAATAATAATAGAAAAAACAGTAATGGTAGAAGTTATAGCTATTTCGGAGATCACCACATCTCCTCATCAGACTTCTTGCGTGTATTCGAACCAGAAAACGTATATTATAAAGAAGGCTTATCCCAGTACATTCCGTGTACACACCACGCTCTTTTTTTCCACCATTTCTACACAGTAGACCCACTTAATTTAACAGTAGAGACCCATATTAACAGTGCTAGAGCGTGAATTTATAGTTAGAGAGAAAAATAATGTAACTTATCACTGGTGTTGCAGGTGGTTAATTTGGTTTTAATAATATGAAAATTGTCTATAATCATGCAAATAAATAAATATTTTATTGAAATTTCATTTTTATTTATAATGTAATATAAACGAATTTAATATAATGGATCTTTTTATTAAAATTTATGTCAAAATTTTCGTTTTCTAGTAACTGATGAAGTGAAAAAATTAAAATTTAATTTTAATTAAGATAATTTTTTAAACATTTTTTTAAATATTAAATAATACAAACATAGTAGTTTAATAAAATAATTTTATGCAATTTCTTTATAGTGCACATCTTAAATTATTTAAATAAATGAAAACTTTTCAATAATTTAGTATATTCATTCGTAACGAAATGAAATCAGAATAGGAATGTGAATAAAAAAAGATTTCCAAAAAATTAATGACTGTTAGTATTTTATATCGTATTGAGATAAAAACAAAATGCATAAAAATTAGACATGGCACAAAGAAGCTGGGATTCGAACTATGGGCCAAAAATTCCAACTGGCATGTGATAATGTGGCTGGCGGCTAAACGCGCTAAGCCCCAGGAGACATCTCACGAGATCTGCTTAAACGGCTAATTATGCAAATCATAGCAATGTGTGCGTAAATAAGAGCAATTTACGAATCCAACTAAAAATGAAACAAAGAAATACATAAATTCATATACATACATCCATGTACAAACATACACACTTAAGTGCCTTAAGTGTTGAACTACGCTAAATCTGAATCCAATCACAGCGCAATCACAAACGCAGCAGCACTTGTGCCTGCGCCGGCGCCAAACATTCTAAAATGTCTGAAACTACATACAACAACAAAAAATTCATTCATAAACGCTTGCGCGTATTCCTGAAAACAAATGCCGTCCGTTCATAAGCGCGAGCATTTCATCTCCGCGCACGCAAATGTTCCCCTCAACAATCTTTTTCGCGACGAACACAAAAATGCTAAAATCTTCAATTTTACAAACCATCGACGGTCATTGAAAAGTTTCAACACCGCAATACAGATAATGATGTATTTTGGCAACGTAGTCTGACAAATTGCTGGCATTTTTTTAGAATATTCTAGAACTTTAGTCCAAATGCGCATCAATTCATTTCCGTACACGTGCACGCGCAATTGGCGAATCGACACAAAAATTGCCGAAAAACAGAAAAGAATATTCTTTTGGTTACCGTTCCCTTTCCCTTTCCTCCCTTCTCTAATCCAAATTGTTGCATAACTCCTCTTCCGTCTCCACTTGCCCCGCTGACAATCAAAAAGCAGATTTTTTCTCGGGTTACTACTTTTTCTTCTTTGTTTCAGTTTTAGTTGGATTCCTAAATTGCTCTTCTTCTTTACGCACACATTGCTATGCTTTGCATATTTAGCCGTTTAAGCAAGTCAAACAGAACCTCTGCTGTGGCTTAGCGCGTTTAGTCGCAGGCCACATTATCATATTGCACGTTTTAGCTTTTGCCCCATAGTTCGAATCCTAGCTTTTTTTTTTGTGCCATGTCTAGTTTTTATGCATTTTTTTTTAATTCAATACGATATATTTATTAACTTTCATAAATTTTTGGAAATCATTTCGTTACGAATGAATATAAAAAAATATTGAAAAGTTTTCATTTATTTAAATAATTTAAGATGTGCAATATAAAGAAATCGCATTAAACTATTATGTTTAAAAAAATTATCTTAATTAAAATTAAATTTGAATTTTTTCACATCATCAGTTACTAGAAAACGTAAATTTTGAGATAAATTTTAATAAAAAGTACCATTATATTAAATTCGTTTTTATTACATAATAATTAAAAACGAAATTTCAATGAAATATTTATTTATTTGCATGATAATAGACAACTTTTATATTATTAAAACCAAATTAATCAGCTGCAACACCAGTGATAAGTTACAATATTTTTCTCTCTAACTACAAATTCACGCTCTGGCACTGTTGATTGGGTCTCTACTGTTAAATTAAGTGGGTCTGCTGTGTCAAAGAACATAAAAATACAAGAAGAGACAACACGTTACTTTTGCTTTACTCGTAGATCAACAGGGTAGCGCCTACACTTTCGACCACATGCGTAAATGATTGAATGAAAAGAGATGGGGCTACCCTGTCGATTAACGAGTAAAGCAAAAGTAACGTGTTGTCTCTTCTTATAGTTTTATGTTCTTTGGCTGTGTATAAATGGTGGGGAAAAAAGAGTGTGGTGTGTACAGCAGACCCCCCGCCAGCGGAACGAATCACGGAATGGACTGGGATGAGCTTTCTCTATAATATACGTTCTCTGATCTATTGAAGATTTTTCGACTTTTGACAATGCACGTCCCCTAGCTTATACTTATTAAGGCAAAGCCTAAACGAGATGAGCCAAGTACATAAGTTGTGTATGCTGTTATTGTTTTTTCCTTCTTCGTATTTTTGCAAACACAATTTCAAGTACGGCAGTCTGCCGCTTTAAATAATTTTGTGGTTGTTGTTGATTATAACAAATTCTATTTGTGCTTCCTTTGCTGTTAGATAATTTTTATGGTTCGGCGTGCTCATCCTTTACATGTATATTGCTATTTACTTATGTATATCAAACAATAATTTCATGAGCTTAAGGCCAGTTTTTAATAGGAAGAATAATAGAAAAAAAGTCTTAAAATTGTAAATTACGGCACAGGTCGACAAAATTAGAGGCTAAAATTAATACAAATTGAGAGCATATTTCGTGCTGCGCAGAAGGATTCTGCTGCTTCATGACCACAAAAGGA
The DNA here is from genome assembly GCA_951828415.1 of Anomoia purmunda. Taxonomy (NCBI): domain Eukaryota; kingdom Metazoa; phylum Arthropoda; class Insecta; order Diptera; family Tephritidae; genus Anomoia; species Anomoia purmunda. Next base: position 68,590,378 of record OX639998.1, on the reverse strand, counting down.
TTCCGCCGATGGTTATGAAGAAAAGAGCAAAATAATAATAAAAATTACATTATATAGCTCGATGTTTGGCCGAACTTCTTTTACAATTTGATATTGATATTGTACCATAAATTGAGGGATTAACAGTTTTTCTATAATTTTTGATGTTATTTGCCCCGGCAGTTATTCGAACCCGGGGCACACCGAATGAAGCGCGCACTCGCTATACACTCGGCTCTGCGGCATACCTATTCTGAAAAAATTTGGTAGCAGCTGTGCTCAGGGACCCTAACAGTTACAAGTTTTATTATAAAAATCGCTCTTTAACTATTATTTAATTTCTCATTAACAGTTATTTTTCATTTTTATTTTATAAATCTAAAATAACAGCTATTTTTCCTTCAACTGCTATTTTTAATTTATACACTAAAAATCATAAATAACTGCTATTTATGGTTTTTAAAATAAAAACCAACAAATAATTGTTATTATCGATTTAAAAAATAAAATTAAAATTTTTCTTTTAATTTTGCATAAAAATAGCACTTGGTTGTAGAACGTTTCCTTAATAGTGAATTTTTCAATGACAGTTTTCAGAAATAACTGTTATTTTTCATCCCTGGCTATGCTATGTATTTTGAAAGGAAACAAAGTTGGATACAACTAAGTCGTTAAACAAAATCATAATAAGATTTACTAAGGTGCTGTGTTGGAGTGAGACATGAAATTTTGGTTTTCAAAGACTTAGTCGGTTGAGAGAGTGAATGAGGGAGGTTTGAAATAAGGAATTTTATATTTCCTCGTGAAAAGTACTATCTTAGTCTTTGCGGGGTTAACGCTAAGCCCAGATATTTGCTTGGCAGAAGGCATATTGTAGTAGTCCCTTAAAACCTGCAAATGTTTACCAGTTGTTACGATAGCTACAATATGTCATCAGCGTACTCTACGGCTTGGCAATCAGTATCCTTTAGGTTCCAAAGCAGGGCATAGTAGAGGGGAGATTACCCTTGGAGGGTGCCTCTGGTCACATGTTTAGTAATGGTCACATGATAGCGGTCGCCTCGTCACGGGCTACGGCAAACCTACGACTATATTTCCGCCATGCACAAACTTCTCACAAAATTCATTTGTCATTCGGAGTCGGCATAAAACTGTAGGTCCCTCCATTTGTGTTACAACATCAAAACACAAACCAAAAATTGTAAAAGTGTGGTGTAAGCGCCAAATTATTGTTATTATAATATTATTCGCGTTCTCTAGGAGATCTTTATCTGCGGCATGTAATTTTGCCAAATCATCGTGGTCCGGAGAGCCAGAAATGAGTTTCTATACAGATCCAATTAAATTAATAGATATTTCAGGTGTTCTTTCTTCCTACTGCAATAAATTTTAAATATTTTTCTGTTTTTTCCAAATTGTCTTCATATTAATTTAAATTAACTACTTATGTATGTATGTATGTGAGTTATGAAGAAATGCCCCTTCGGAATTGTTACCTTACCCATTATTGTTTTGCTTACTATTTTGATATTGTCCTAGTTTCAACCCTCTGAAAATATTTTTAATTTCACTCCCTACTTTATTAACCTTTGAAATTTTGTTCCGTTGACTATTTTGTGAGCCATATTTTTATTGTGAATTCTAGTACTTATAATTTGATTTGATCTTCGAGTTTATCTATTATATAAGATTTTGTCTGAAATAGATTTGAAAATATTGTGGAGTCAATCTTCTTACGACCAACTTGCTGTGAAGTGGAGGCACTTTGTAGTGACTAAATTTTTGAATATAGCTTTCATTGTCTCGGATCAGAAAACTTATCAATGCAAGCCAGAAGCAGTTTATTCTAAGTTGAGAAAATATCTATATCCGTGTAAGATTTATTCTACTGCAGTAGATACGTTTGGCTTGTCTATCGTACTTAAAAACTTTGCAAATGGAACAGTTTTTAACATTTCTTTCATTTCGGGAAAATAATAATAACATTAAATACGTCTTGGGTCCTATTCCACAAACAGACATATCAACTTTGCACTTCGTAATGATTATGTTTTGTTCCACAAAAAATAACTATACTTTGCGCGTTATTTAAATCTGTATTAATGGCAATTCGCTCAAATTTAATATGAAGGGTGGTGCTATACCAGCTAATACACCGAATCAAAAAAATTTGAAAACGGCCGTGGTACTGCCCATTTTAGAGCAAATAGGTATATCTCTGAAACCATGCTACCAAAGGCTACAACATTTAGTAGACACATCACATTTGATGTAAGTAGGTCAAATTTCAAAAATTGTACAAATCGGAACAAAACCTCTCATATTACGATAATTTTCAAAAATAAAAAACGTGATATTTTAGTCAGTATTCAAGACAATTCTGTCATATTCAACGCTAAGGATAGGGATGAACTAGCAAATATACCATATCAAAAAAATTTGGAGCAAATAAGTGTATCTCCGAAACCATGCCATCAAAGTCTACAAAATTTGGTGGCCATATCAAATTTGATGTAAGTAAGCAAAACTATAAAAATTTTACAAATTGGACCAAAACTACGCCCACCTATTATATAACGGTCATTTTCAAAAATGAAAGAACGCGATATTTAAGTAACTATTAAAGAGAATTTGCTTAAATTTAATAGAATGTAGAATGAGGTTGTACGAGCAAATACATGGTAATAGGCGTGGCACCCACTTCGAACAACTAGGTATATCTCAAATACTCCACCAAATTTAGTCCACACATTGCATTACATTTCTAGTCAATAAACATATTTCAGAAATTGCAAAAATCATACAAAAACCATACCGACCGGTAAAAAACCTAAATCAAAAAATCCGATATTTATTAACCACACTAGACAATTTACTCGAATTTGAAAAACTAGATTGGGTTTGAAACTGAAATACATGAACTGAACTGAATACTTTGTTTATAGAAATCAGACTAAAGCAACTAATTTACAACAAATCAAAATATTCACTATTTTACTAAATCATGTCACACATTCTTTCAAGTTTGGTATAAAGAATTTAAGAATTTAATGGGGGAGAGAAATAATTAAAGAACCAAAATTTTGGCAAATGAGTGTGTACTTAAAATCCTACTAACTTCCTTTTGTTTTGGCGTAGAATACGTCTTACCTTACGGTATGGGCACCAATGTCAGGTTTTTATTGTTGTAATCTCTATTTCTTTAATTATAAGGAAACGGCTCGATTAATTTTTTTTTTTTTTTTTTTGTAGTCAAATGAAGATGTTAGCTTTCGTTTGACATACATTTCATGTTGGTTGATATCTTCCTAATATTTAAATTTCTCAAATGAAAATTGTATAAACACATGCACACAAATATGTGTGTGGTGTTTGGTTGAGTGTTTGCTGTTGGGCGATTTAAATGTACTCGTGTAGCCCTTTATTTGTATTGCATAATTTTAGGCGGGCCAGTTAAAGTAGAGTAAAAGAAGAGAAAATGCTGCCAAGCACTGCAAAAAAATAATAAAATGGATTCGCGTATGTTATTTATCATTTATTTATCATTTATCTTTACTATTGATAACAGCCATTGACTTCGTTTTTGCGAGAAATTTAATTGATAATTTAAAAACATTTTTATCCTATTTTTCCTATCATAAGCTTATGTATATCATCCAAAGTAACTATCAAATAAAGAAATTCATTTGCTTGTATTATTTATCATTTATTGTTACATATGTTTTCTGTCTTATCGGATGGCGTATTCTACGTTAAACTTAATAGCCGTGTCTCTGACACAGCCTGATTCTTTTTATTTACATCAATAATTGCGACATATTTTTTTAGATATTGAACAGTGCTTTTGGGATTATATCATATATCCACGTCAAATAACTGGTAACAAATGGTGGACAGCAGTTTCGTCTTAAATTGTGATATATAGGACCATTTACCAAATATCATACATCTGCATCAAATAGTTGTGGAGTTACAAGGATTTCGGCTTTTTTATTGTATAGTGCATGGCACCGCCCATTTTTCCAAAATAATACACAGTTTTATCTACAGGATATATGTATATATGTATTTATATATACCCAAATATCATTCATCTGAACCGAATATTTGCAAATATAAGACGCACTAAAATTTTCTATTCCACAGGGGCGTGCCACCGCCCACTTATCCAAATTTATATATGTATACATTACACTCAGCCCGGGGATCACTTTAACCTACTGTGCAAATTACATAATTAGCGATTCAGTAATATGGACGCATATTGTGCAATATGGATGGAATGTGCGATATTGGATAGAATGCTATTTTTTCTGTATTTTTGTTAACAATTTGGTTGATGTTTATTTGTATAAAAGTAGGGTTTTTACAATGTGTATATGTGTGTGTGATGTAGAATATGTGTAGTGCAGTTATGCACGTGTGCGGTTAATATTTAAACAATTGGTAGCAATATGAGAAAATATGAGAATGAATACTTTTGTAATTATACTTATTTCGATGATATATGATTCCATCGCCGATGGTGTAAAAGATGAAAAAGATGTTGTTGGTAAAAGATAAAAAGATGATGTGTAAATCCCTAGTTAATGATGTTTGCAGGAAAATTGAAGAAGAGGCTAAATGGTATGGAGCGCTGGCTTATATAGCCGCTCGCCTAGTAACTTCGCTTCCAGGGATTTCGAAACAGAGTTGCTGCTTTCGCATAACGCGAGGGTTGCATTCTTTAAGGCATGCAACTGCCTTAAACATGGCGGCCCCGGTGCACTGGTGAAAGGGATAACGATTTCTGCACCTTTTCTAATTCAGCTATAGCCTGCTCCACTACACGGCATGCTTGGTTGGTTGGCAACTTCGATGAATTTCGTTCGCCAGACTTCTGTCGATGCAATAAGGTATGATGAGGCTTTTGCAGGTCTTGCAGTTGCTTTGCGAATTGCACTGCTTTATACGATGCGTTCTGGCCAGACAGTTGTAGCAATACCCATAGGTGTGCACGCAATGGATCCTATCTTCATCGTTGAGACGTAAGAATACGCTGCAGAAACGAAGCGAATGATACCGATGACATATGAGGCATATATGTATGGTTGGATCCCGATGCCGAGGTTTTTTCCTGTCTCCTGGCGGCGATAGGCTCCGACCTGAACGTCTCATGATGTCTCTGTAAACGATATTTGCTTTAGTTAAGGTTTTGTAACAACTTATGACTAGAACCAGGTTAAGACAAGATGACGAAAGTTGCAGTCAGGGAGGCGGATTAGATATATCTGGCGGAGTTGGGAGTGGACATAATTTGACAATTGGCCTGGTTAGTAGACCGTGTTGTGCTCTCACATCCGCAACGCGAACCTTGTTATCTGAGCCATGATACACCTTTTCTATTCTCCCTAACCGCCATTAGTTTGGTAGTGTTAATTCATTTTTAATGATGACGAAGTCATTAACTGAAATGTTTTTCTGTGGATGTTTCCACTTATATCTTTTATGTAATTCCTTGAGATATTCTTCTTTCCAACGAGCGCTGAAGTGTTGGAGAAGAATTTTTAATTTGTCCCATCGGTTTTGAAGAGAGAGGTTATCCGCTGCCGGTTCTGGTATAGCGAGCAGTGGTGCCCCGCGGAGAAAGTGCCCCGGAGTTAGAGCTGCTAATTCTTGTGGGTCATCAGACATAGGAGATAATGGACGAGAATTGAGCACCGCTTCGATTCGGGCAAGTAACGTTGTGAATTCTTCAAAGGTGAAATGCATGTTTCCGGCGACTTTTTTGAAGTGGAGTTTAAAGCTTTTTACAGCGGCTTCCCATAAACCGCCCATATGGGAAGCATTCGGAGGAATAAGCCGCCAGTCGAAACCGTGAGTATTGTATTTGGAACGGGTGTCAATGGACACTTCCTGGAGAAATTGTTGAAACTCTTTTTGTAAACCAACACTTGCGCCGACAAAATTTTTTCCGTTGTCAGACACGATAAGTTGAGGCAAACCACGCCGACCAACAAATCGGGAAAACGCTGCTAGGAAAGCTTTTGAGGAAAGGTCGGAGCAGAGTTCTAGATGTATCGCTTTCCTAGAAAAGCAATTAAAAACGCACACATAGCCCTTGAGAAAGGGTGTTGTGCGAGTTGTAGATGATTTTATCTCGAACGGACCGGCGAAATCAATTCCTGTTCGAGTAAATGGTAAAGAAAAGGTAGACCGTTCTGGTGGTACAGCAGCCATGATTTGGGTTTGCACCTTTTGCTTATAGATGGTGCATGTCTTACAATTGAAGATGCATTGCTTTACTTTGGATTTAAGTCTCGGAATAAAATACTCTTGTTTGGTGATTCTTATCATTAATTGATGCTCTGCATGCATCAATAGGTCATGAATACACAGGAGAAGTAAGTAGCAATATCTGGATGATTGTGGCAGAATAATTGGGTGTCTTTCATTATTGCAAAGGGAAGAGTTTGCTAAACGTCCGTTGACCTTAAGAACGCCGTCTTGATCCAGAAATGGATTTAACGTTAAGAGTGGGCTTCGCTTGGATATTGGTTGAGAGTTTGAGAGGTTTGAATATTCGGTAGGATAATTCCGCTTTTGTGTAAGAGATATCAGTCGAGTTTTCGCAACCTGAACTTCGCTTTGAGAGATTACTGTGGTCTGGTAAGTATCTTCTAAAGTGGACTGTATTTTGTGGGATTGAAGTCGATTGATGAGCGAAACATGTATGAGATAACTCGTATGGCTCGAGGCCATGAGGAGAATCGATTGAGTATATCGGTTCCATCTTCTAATGTATGAAAAGTTTCCACTTTGTGAGCTTCGGTGGGAATGACTTTTGGATAAAGTGATATTGGCCAGAGCTCGGGAGCTTTTACAAGCCATTCTGGACCATGCCACCAGAGTGAATTATTAATCAAATCTTGTGGCTTACATCCACGTGTTCCCAAATCCGCTGGGTTGTGGCTAGATGAAATATGTCTCCATTTGACATTCCCAACGTCTTTTATGATTTGTGCTGCACGATTTACGACGTACACTTTCCATGTACATGGTGGTTTTTCAAGCCACGAGAGGACTATGGAAGAATCACACCAAAGATATAATTCGTATTTTCATAGACTAACTTGGGATAGGATGTGTTTGATTGTTTTGGCAAGTAGCGCTGCTCCGCAAAATTCTAAGCGGGGAAGGCTTATAGTTTGAAGTGGAGCTACCTTAGATTTAGAAAAGAGTATATGAGATGAAACGTGATTCTCTTGTGATTGGGTTCGAATGTAGATTGAAGCGCAATAAGCTTTCTCCGATGCATCACAGAATCCGTGTATTTGTACCTTTCGATCGAGAGAAAATTCCGTCCATCTAGGTATTCGTATTTGTTCGATGGCTGGTAGATCGGAAACAAATTGATTCCATTTATGAAGTGAAAGGGGTTTGATGCATTCATCCCATTCTGTCCTCTCAAGCCATAGATGTTGTAGCAACATTTTTGATTGGATAATGATAGGCGATAGCCACCCTGCCGGGTCAAAAAGTTTCGACACCGAAGACAAAATTTGGCGTTTGAGTGAGCTGAGATTGATGATCATGACCCCCGAATAATATGTCATCGACATAGGTTTCCTCAGTGAGAATTCTTTTTGCTAATGGGAATTTGTGTTGCGAGTCTATAGCCAACTGATGTAAGGTGCGTATGGCAAGATATGGAGCGCAATTAACTCCAAAAGTTACTGTTTTTAGGGCAAAGTCACTGAGATTAGGGTCGTTTTTGGTACGGAAGAGGATACGTTGAAATTGCTGATCCTTTTCATGTACCAGAATCTGTCGATAAATTTTTTGGACGTCTCCATTAAAAACGTATTTGTAGAGTCGCCAATTAAGGATGACCACCATTAGATCGGTTTGTAAGGTAGGGCCGGTGTGAAGAACATCGTTGAGAGAAAGTCCCGTTTCGGAGGGTTTGGACGCATTGAAAACGACTCTGACTTTGGTTGATTTGCTTTCAGCGCCCACAACGGAATGATGGGGTAAATAGAATGAGAGATATTTCTCTTTGTTATGGATCTCTTCTGAAGTCGTAGACTCCATATGGTTTAACGTCAAGTACTCGTCTAAAACTTTGTGCTATTCTTCTTTTAAGTTTAGATTTTTGTTCAGCAAGTGTTCCATACGAAGCGCTTGCTTCATGGCTTGCGAACGCGAGTGACCCAGACTTAAAGAGGAGGGAAATGTTCTTTTAAACGGAAGTCTAACAACATACCGTCCATCATCTTGTCGGTATGTGGTTTCTTTATAAAAGTTTTCACAAAAAACGTCATCGTCAGATAGTTCACGATTTTCCGGCAATTCCTCAATTTCCCTAAATCTGAACATCTATGTTTTCGCTGTGGTTTTCAACAACGGGAGTGTGAAAGGTTGAGAGAGGTTCCCGTTCAAACGGTCCGCTGAAATACCAACCGAAGATGGAGTTTTGATCCATAATCTGGCCAAAGACGTTATGCTTGACTCCGTCAAGGAGCACTTGTGGTATTAAGTCACTTCCCATGACTACCTCAATTTGAGCAGGTTTAAAGAAATGTGAATCAGCCAGTTCCAAGCCTGAGACTACAGAAATTGTAGGCTTTTTCATTTCGAATGTTGGTAGAAAACTGGTTAATTTTTGAAGTACGATTGCTTTGGTTTCGATCCGAATGTTGTGTCTTTTGGCAACTTCGATATGTACCTTAGCCGTTGGTAGTAGCGTGTTTTTCTTATTGCTTGAAAAGTTCGCTTGAACGACAGCGGATGAACTCTCGATAGTGGAGTTGCTGCCTTGCGAAAGTTCAAAGATTGGGTGCTTAGAGTGAGTTGGATTAGAGCTGGTTGATTGGATGTGCAATAAGGAAGTTGAGCTGGTAGATGGTTGAGCTGATTGGTTGCGAACAAAGGGTGTGGTATTTGGGTTTAGATTAAGATGCAATAAAGTGAATTTGAATGTACTTTGACAATCGTTTACGAGATGATTGTATGCCAAGCAATTGACACAATACCCATTTTCTTCTACGAACCTTTTCCGTTCTTGGATTGGGAGTTGTCGAAATTTTTGACACATTTTCAATGAATGGTGACTGTTGCAAAGTTTACACTTGAATGATATCCTTTCCTTTGCATGAAAAGCTTGAATTATGGTTTGAGTTCGAGGTGGAAGAGAATGGCGGGTTTTGGTATGTCGAATACTATTTAGTCGTTCGACGACTTCATATCGACTGGTTAGGAATTCATCCATTTGAGACCATAACGGAAGTTCTTTCCGTGACTTAAGAGATTGCTCCCAGAGTGAAAGGGGTTCATCTGGAAGTTTAGTTGAACACAAATGAATTAGAATTGAATCCCAGTTAGAGACTGAGACACCCTGAGATGAAAGTGAGGATAGACAATCATTGATTGCGGTTTGAATTCTTTGAATGGCTTCACTATTTACAGAACTCGCTGCTTGTATATTGAAAAGAGCTTTCAACTGATTGTCGACTAGCATCCGCTTGTTCTCATAGCGGGTTCTTAACGCTTCCCAAGCTAATGAGAAATTTTCATCACATAACTGGTAATGCTTTACAATGGCTCCGGCTTTGCCTCTCGTTTTATTTCGGAGGTGATAGAGCTTCTGAGCTGGGGTTAATTTCGGGTGATGCAAATATACGGCCGTGAACATGTCACGAAATGAGGGCCAATCTTCATAACTGCCATAGAATACCTCGGTATCGCAAGGTGGAACCTTGATGCAAGTCCCAGACGTATCTAATTGAGAATTGTTGTGATTCGGGATCTTATTGTTACCTGGGGTTCCTTGAAAGACTTTGATTTGATCTAAAATTTGGGCTTTACAAATGTAGTAGCTATCTGCGCATAGCTGAAATTTCTCGTGACAGTCTTTCTTGAAATCGGGTGAAGCTACACTATCTTCAGTTAAGCAAACTTTTTCATAAGAGGCGCATAAATTTTCCCAGCGCACATTCAAATCGTGCAACTTCACCTCGAGAACCGATTCTGTATGATCATCGAAGTCTTCTTTTCCGAAATTGGAACAAAACTGTATCACGTGGTTGGAATCAAAGATAAACTTTGCTGTTAAAATATGGTCTGTCGAAATTTTGTATTATTCGCATACAAATTTTACAAATCGATAGTGAAAAATAAATTTAAAATTTCACAAGTTAAATTTATTGATTTTGACCTGACTTAATTCGCATGTGGGTGTACTTATGTACGTATGTATGTATTCAAATACGCGAGTAGATCTTTTAGCGGCGACGCAAGCGTAGCGTCAGGGCAGAATGTGTGTACGTAAATGAAGAAAATTACGTGCAAGTATAGCAAGTTGCGTTATTTTAGAGATCAATCGTGAAAAAAAATAAATTTAAAATTTCACAAATTAGAATTATTGATTTTGACCTGACTTAATTCGCATATGGATGTACATGTGTACGTATGTGTTCAAATCAATAGTGAAAAAATATAAATTTAAAATTTCACAAATTAGAATTATTGATTGTGACCTGACTTAATTCGCATATGGATGTACATATGTACGCAAGTATTCAAATACGCGAGCAGATCTTTTCGCACGACGCAAGCGCAGCGTCCGTGCAGAATGTGTGTACGTACAGAAGTGGAGTAAATTACGCGCAAGTATAGCAATTTTTAAGGGATGAACGCAAGAGGCCGAACGACTTGTTTGCGTTGACGCTGGCAGCGCGGTGCTGGCAAGTGCATGTCAAAAGAGTCGCGAGGCAATATACGCATATGCACATACATGTAGGATGACCGATTACAAAATTAAATGAAACACTTAATTTACACTTATATTACAATGTTCAACTTTATTTTACAACTTTTACTTTTATCTTTTCGTTAGCGCGAATTTAAGTCTTGTCGGGTTGGTGGTTGTTCAGCGAGTGAAATTCTCCTATTCTAGTTTGTCAATGTCAGTCGTTCCCTGTTCTCATTCGTTCCAGTTAATCAGGGTTGCTTTGTGCCTAGTCAGTTCGGGTTGCCGTCTCTCATTTTCCCACATTCGGCCATCCTGCGTTCTCATTCGCCCCGAAGGAGGGGTCCCATTTCTTTAGGTACTCTGCGACGGTCGTGGTGCGTGACGGCCCCTCGTGGTCTCCAACCTTTTCCACTTCATATCTACTGTGGCTGAATTTGCTGACTACCTTGTATGGTCCCAAGAACTTTGGCTGTAATCTCAAGCCGGAGCCGAACTGTGTGCGCTTAATGGCGACGAGATCGTCAACTTCATAGAGCTCCTCATCCTTGCGTCCGCTATTGAATGTTTTGCGATTCTCCTTTTGGATGGTGGCGATGTTCTCCTGAGCTTCTTTCCTCACAGCTTCGCGATCTTCGTCCAGCTCTTCAATAGCCGCACTTGCTAAAAGTTGTTGTAGGTCTGGTAGATTGGACGTTCGCATTTCTACTCCAGTCAGAATTCGGAATGGGCTGAACTTCGTGCTACGTGGTGGAGTACTGTTGACAAACTGTTGCACTCGTTCTACATGTCGATACCATTGAGTTGGCTGTTCCTGGCAAAGTTTTGATATCATGGGCACAATGATTTTGTGTATCCTCTCTACTTGCCCATTACCACGTGGCACTCCTGTCGCTATCAGTTGGATGTTTTCACTTTCGCAATATTCTTTGAAGAGGTGCGAGGTGAAGGCTGACCCTCTATCTGTGATGATTCTGCCGGGATTACCAAATATCGCTGCTTGCTTTCGCAACCGATCCAAAACTTCTTCTGTTCCCGTGCTCTTGGTTGGGTGCAACCACACAAACTTCGAGAATGCGTCCACTATGACCAGTATGTAATTGTAGGCTTTTTTGGTTACCTCCATAGGACCTACATGGTCAATGTGGTAAGTTCCAAGTGGCCGATCTTCTTTGTTTATAGGGTTGAGGAAGCCTTCCTTCTTCCCATGCTTGTTTTCGTTCGTGATACAACTGACACAGCTCCGGACTATCTGCGTCACTTTGGCATTCAACCGAGGTATAAAAAAGTTCTTTTCTACTGCGTCCTGCGTTCTCTTGATGGAAAAGTGACCTTGGTTATGTGCAATCTTGATGATTTCGCCTTCCATTAGCGAGGGGACAACAATAAGTTCCTTAGCGGGATCCTTATGAAGAATGCCTTGCTTCATGTAAAAATTGTCGTAGTCATCTTTCTCCAAAACCTTGCAAACTGCCTTAACCCAGTCGTCGCTTTGTTGCGCTTGCCGCAGCCTATGTACCAGACTGTCTTCCAGCATTAAACATGAGACCCTGCTCAACGCGTCGACATGCTTCATCTTACTACCGCTTCGGTGCTCGATCTTGTAGTCGAAGTCCTGCAGGAACATGGCCCAACGAGAAACGCGAAGTGGCACATCCTTCTTCTTCATCGTCATCGTGAAGGCATTGCAATCCGTCACAATCTTGAAGCTAATGCCCAAGAGATACACTCTCCACTTTTTCAATGCTTCCACAATCGCCAAAACTTCCTGCTCATACGAATGATACTTCTCTTCAACGGGCTTCGTCTGTCGGCTCATATACTGGATAGGGTGAAGTTGTTGATCGCCGAAATCTTTCTGAAGAAGCACTGCGCCATAGCCGGACATACAAGCGTCCGTGTGGACTTCCGTTATAGCTTTGGGATTGTATAATTTCAAAACTGGTGAGTTCGTTAACGCAAACTTTAGTTGCTGAAAGGATACCAACTGCTCGTCCCGTAGTTCGAACTTCGTCTCTTTTCTCAGCAAGTCTGAAAGTGGTTTCGCTATTAAGGCATACCCATCGACAAATTTACGAAAATATGAGGTCAGCCCAAGAAATCTTTGGATGGCTTTTCGATCACGAGGAAGTGGGAAATTCTTAATGGCATTTGTTTTGCTCTCGGATGGCTTTATTGCCCCATCCTCGATCTGATATCCCAGGAACTCGACTTTCTTCGTAAGGAACTGGCACTTATTCCATTTGATTTGCAGACCGTTTACAGACGCTACTGACAGGACACGCTCTAACTTTCGGATGCCTTCCTCTTCTTCCTTAGCGGGAATGATAAGGTCATCCATATAAACCACCACAGTGCCATCCCGTATCAATTCTCTTAAAACAGCCGAAATGTATCGTGTGAACACGGCGGGAGAGTTGGAAATACCAAAAGGCACGTATAGAAACTCATACTGTCCGTTAGGTGTCACAAATGAAGTGTACTTTCGTGAGCCTGCTTCGACGGGAACGTGGAAAAATCCGTTCGTCAAGTCTAACGTGGTGAATACTTTCGCTGCCTGTAATTGCTCGATGACATCGTCTATTAGGGGCATCGGAAAGTGATCTCTAACGATCTTCTCATTCAGGCGTCGGTAATCACAGCACAATCTCTTTCCACCGTCTTTCTTTGCCACCAGGACGATCGGTGACGCATATTCCGAACAGCTGGGCTGGATGATTCCTTCTTCAAGCCATTTAGCGATTTGTTCGTCGACGACACATTTATCAGCGAATGAAATTCTCCGGGGCGGTTGGGACACGGGAACATCATCCGTAAGTAAAATTTTCATCTGCATTGGTAATGCAGTACTCCTCTCAGGTTTGTATGCAGAAACCAATGCCCGTACCTTCTCAGCTTCGACACGTCTCAGATGGGACAAATCCAACTCGCATTCTCTAACGATTGAAATAAAACACAATTTCTTAAACTCAGCTGCCATTTCGTTGGCACTTGCTTCGGCGATTGCAGCACTTGCTAGCCCCTTGACGACTTTTAGTGGATTGCGGGCCTTAATTGCCTCCACCTCACGTTCGCTCGAGCTCTCCTGTACGCGTCTATGTGCAACTGTTGGCGAATTACGAGCCTTATTTGCTTCCGCCTCATTCCACCTAACGCTATCACGTGACGTATGCTTTGCCACAACATGGCTCTTGGCATTACGTCCCTTCTCACATTCCTGCTGATCACCCTTACCGCTGTTGTCTCTGGACGCCTTAGTCCCCTCGCGCATCATCGTGCGCTTAAACTTCGTTGTGTTTATTCCGAACTGACCCATCATCCGCTCAGCCTTACTTTTAAATCGTACATCGTCCTCCGTCACCACTAAATCTACGTGCTGCAAAATGTCATTGCCTAATACCACTGAATACTGCAAATCGCGTTCCCTGACGACATGAAATGTTAGCGCAAATGTCGCCTCATCGATCTTTACTTCCGTGGTTAAGCTACCCATGGTGGTTAGTTGACTATCACCTATCCCGAACAATCTGCTCCTTTCTCCGCTCAGCTTGACGTTCAACTGAAGCATCAACAAAGTATCGTACCGCATCAGGCTAAGGTCGGAGCCCGTATCTACCAGTGCTGAAACCTTTCTACCGTTCATCAAAAAATCTTTAAAAATTAACCCGCTTTTCTTTGCTACAGCGCGCTCATTTCGCATTGCATTTACATTTCGGCCTTCATTTTTAAAACCCTTGGAACCGTTCTTACATTCCGTGGCGCGATGACCAGACTGGCCGCAGTTGAAGCATTTTAGTCGACGTGGACAATTCCTTGCGAAATGATCAGAGTTGCCACATGAAAAACATTTATTTGTACCGCTTTGTTGCTTGAATGGATTTTGACTTGGTGGTCTAAACTGAATCGCATTCTGGGGTTGCGGCTTACTTGCTCGAATCTTCTCGTATATCTTCACTTGCTCTTTAAGGTCGCTCAACGTTTTTGCCTGATAAAGATTTACTTTATTTGCCCTCGAATCTGGGATGCCTTCTATGAAGTACTCGATAAGACTGGAGTCGTCAAGGTTTATTGACTTTCCGATCTCCATCAAGCCATACAAGTACTCCAAGTGCCCCTCGTTCTGACGCTTGACACGATTCTTCAGCGAACGGTGAACCTCGATTGATGACGGAACAGTTCCAAATTCACTACGCAGTGCTTGCTTGATGGCATCCCAGCTGCTTACCCCATTCTGACTACGTAAAAACGTTTTTGCGGCACCCTTCAATAATTGCTTCGAATAAATAAATTTTTGTAAATTGTTCCAACCCACAGCAGCAGCATTCTGCTCGAAATCTTCTAGCCATGTTTCTAAACCGGGCTGACCTGAACCAGAGAACTGCGTCATCGAATCCTCGATGTCACGGAGTGTAAATACCGACCGTTCTATTACTGAGTTCACTACCAAGCTATGCCCACTGGCCGCCTCGTCGTAATCCGACTCATCATCGCTTGCAATCAGGCCGAAGTGTTCTATGAGTCTATCTTGCAGCGTAACCTTTCGCCCTACTGTCGACAGGTTTAGTCCTAGTAGTTTGTCTTTCAGTTCAGCTACCGTTAACGAAAGTATCTGTGACCTGTCCATTGTTTCGTCCGATTACAAAAATTGATTCTTAATCTAAGGTACAAAATGTTCACGCTTGCACTATCAAATTAATGTTATTGAATATTGTTCAAATGAATATAAAATTAATGTATGTTAAAATGTACGAGTATTACTATAATATGCACAATAGCACTAAAACAATTTGGACCAATTTACATTTTCAATTAAAATTTCATTAATACTTAAGTATTTTTAGCGCCCTTATCCGGAGTGTACTGTACTTTCCCACGCCGCAGTCTTCTTGGCTTTTCACTTCAATAACTGTGTTGTACGCTGTACGGTATTTGATTTGCCTTTCAAAACCGTTACCCGCTATTCTGCTTTAGCGCTTCCGTTCTGCTCAAGCGCTGCCGACGTTGTTTGCACCTGCTGCGTTGATCGCTCTACGGTTCTTTCACCGTCACTAACGTGCCGCTATTCTGCTGCCGTTGCGCTGCTGTTCTGTTGGTAAGCTTTCACGCAATTTCCTACAGCCTGCTGCTGTTGAGTGGCTGGCGTTGTATTGCGCAGCTACTGTGCCAGCACAATCTCACGCAGAAATTTCGCAAACTTACTTTCACCGTACCACTGCTCCGTTGGTTGCCTTGCACGCAATCTTGCTGCAGCCCAAAATTAAAAAAATGTTTTCGCACTGCCACTATACCTCTGCGCAGCTCTGCCTTCGTACTGCAACGCTCTGTCCACTGCGCTGCTTTCCTGCACGCAGCCGCTGTACTGCTCCGCTATTTTCGCTGCAGCGCTTTGCGCACGCTAAAACTTTTGGGTTTGCACACTCACATGTGGGCTTGAATCCCAACGCTGACACCAATTTGTAGGATGACCGATTACAAAATTAAATGAAACACTTAATTTACACTTATATTACAATGTTCAACTTTATTTTACAACTTTTACTTTTATCTTTTCGTTAGCGCGAATTTAAGTCTTGTCGGGTTGGTGGTTGTTAGCGAGTGAAATTCTCCTATTCTAGTTTGTCAATGTCAGTCGTTCCCTGTTCTCATTCGTTCCAGTTAATCAGGGTTGCTTTGTGCCTAGTCAGTTCGGGTTGCCGTCTCTCATTTTCCCACATACATATATATGTAGGTGCATACATTCGTGTACATATGTACATATGTATGTTATATCAGCCGAGCAACAGTTATATTAGCGTTGGATATAGCAAATTTTCCACTTACTTGCCGGCAATATTTCCTATTACCATGGTTATTTGTTGGCGTTTCGGCGACGGCGTTGATTTTTACTTCTGGAGTTTTGTTCCTTTCTTTCTTTCTTTATATAGTCGAATTTGGGTAGTATATTCAGAGAACGTATATTAGACAGAGAAGCATTAAGTTAGGATGCCGGTGTGAATTGTCAAAATGCATCAATAATTCTCGTCCAGCTCACCATTCTAATGGCCGACAGGGGAAATTGTGAGAGTGGCGAGTTAACAGAGCTGAGCGAAGGCAAAATTTGTTTAACAGACTATGATTTCTGATAAATTTTAATTGTTTTGGCTCGAATTTTAGATTTTGCCAATATATCCACGAATTGATATAATCATCTAAATATTCAATTTGACGTGAAATTTTGCTTTACTTAAATATGTATGTGCATGATAAGAGTGAGCCAATTTTGGTTTTATGCATGCATTATATACATATGTATGTATTATAAGCGTAACAATCGTTATCATACTAAGTATACATACATATCTAAATATATACACATATACATATAGATAATATGTAGTACATGTGTACGTATATAAATATCCAAATATACGTATGTATGTATATATATGTACATGCGTATATGGATATGTATATACAGACATATGTACATATGTATATATATATATAAGTATGTACATAAGTATGTGCTAAAAAATGTCAACAAGTGCACATGCATTCATATGCATTATATCTGTCATCATAATATATTTATTTATTGTTATGTAGATATATACAGCATTTATTTCATCCCTCCGCCAGCGTGTTTGTTTTCAACCGCAGCGCAACTGCAGTACAGCAACAAAAAATTCATTCATAAACGCACGCGCATATTATTGAAAGCAAATTTCCGTTCATTCATAAATGCGAGCATTTCATCTCCCCACAAACACATGCGCCCCTCATCCATCACATTTTTCGCGACGAAGACAAAAATCTAAAAATCATAAATTGAAGATTTTTGTAATTTTGGTCCAAATGCTCACAACTTCAAATGGGAATGTAGGTATTATTTTGGCCCGCTTGTACCCGTAAAATATTTCATGAAGAAATTCATCTATTATTAATCTAATATGTTTGCTTAGGGGTCGTGCACATATTACGTAATGCGATAGGGGGGTGGCGGGGGTTGGCGATTTGTGACGAAGTGTGACATGTGATTTCCCTTTGCCTAATATATAACATATTAACAATTAACATTGTATTTAATTTAAAGATTAATAAAAACAATTTTTCTGAAAGTGTGACATGGTGGGGGGTCTGAAATGATCAAAAATTGCGTTACGTAATATATGCACGACCCCTTATCATTATAAACGTGTTTTGCACGAAATCCTGTTATATATGTCATTTAAAGCCCTAATTATTCGAAATCGGCGCAACCAAACGCCTTACCGCTACGCCTACTTGCATACATATGTACATTACATATATGGATGTCAATATGTAGTCTAAATATTGGTCGCATTTATGTCAGGACTTACGTGTTATCTCAAATGTAGCACAAGTAGCAGAATAATATATTTAGGAGTCGAAAATCTACTACCTTTTAACATATTTTTCTACAATTGTCTAATTAAACGCAAACAGTGCTATAATTAATTGTATTTTGTGAGACCTTTAATTAATTATACTACTTTTGCTTCTTCCTGAACCAACAATCTGGGTCAATGACCTATACAAAAGATTTTCAACCCGAAATTGCAAATAAACCGTACCATTTTTATTCTGAGAGGGTATAAAGTACCAGAATTTTAGTTGTAAATTGAATTCTGTGGCAAATAACTTAACATCTTATGTATGTATCTAAATGTAAGTATTTTATTTCAGATACTCCTCTATTCGATCTAGTATTATCAATATTTGTATTATACTCCACTTTTTTCTTCTACCTTCCTCAAATACAAATTAATTCAACTAAACCCTGATTAATGATGGCGGCTTTGCGACGCAGCTTTTTCGTGTGAATTGCGGGTAGAGGCAACTATTTCTGTGGAGTTTTGACAAAACAGCTTATTTGGCTTTAGAGTTTTTATTTTCAAATCAATAAATTTCTATCTTTGACGTACAAATTTAATATTTAAATTAATCTTTTACCACGACAGCCTGTTGAACTATTGCTTTGTTTAACTATTTGTATAAATATTTCATTAGAACATTGTTATTTTTGACATGGTAAAAATAAAGTCCAACTGGAGATAAGATATTTTGTCAAACTTTGCGCGCAGACTTTGAGTTCGGTTGAATGTGCGCGCATGTCAACAAACATATGTACATACATAATTACTTCTATTCTATTTACATATCTACACATATGCTTGTACGCGCCCTTTTGCATGGAAGTAATTCGATTAAATATGCATTGTTAAATAAATGCATGCATGTGCATACATATGATAAACAATAAATGCAATTTCTTTAGTGTTTTTGGAAGATTTTGTTTAACTACTTAAAATATTTATTGAAAGTTATATATGGAAAATATTAGTATAATAAAATAAAACACTAAAATTGAAATTATAGAAGAATACATATTTTTAATATTTTTTTTTAAATGTTGGAAATAGAATTGCGAAAATTCCTTATCAAAACAATAGGAAAATTTTCGCCAAAAAACATCTGCAACCACACAATGTAGCTGATAACAGAGAACGTACATTAATTTTCTCTAAAATTGTTGTTTACGCTCAACCGATGCTAAATTTTGCCCCTTGTAGGTGAAAAATTATTGGGTGGTGAGCTGGACGAAAAATAGACCTTTTCCCAAAAACGCGGAACGACAACAGGAATGAAGTGGGATGCTACTTCTCTGTAAATATACGTTCTCTGGTATATTTGTTGACAATTGAATCCGAAATAAGGAAATGGTCATTTTGATTTTCGAGTGCTGAATGCACCGTATCTATAGAGTTCTCAAACAAAGACTTTATGTCTAGGTTTTCCTCGTTATGTATTTGTTGTCGACTAAGAAAGTCGGCTACATTATTTTCCTTACCTCTGAGATATTCAACTTCAAACTCGTATTCGCTGAGCAGAGTTTTCCAACGTAGAATGCGTGCGCTTCGATCTTTCATAGAATATAGCCATTTTAAAGGCTTATGATCTGTTTGTACAAGAAATGACCGCCCGAACAAATATGGTCTGAAATGCTTCACCGCTCACACTATCGCTAATAACTCTTTCTCCAGAGTATGGTAGCGTTTTTCGAAAGCGTTTAATGTGCGACTAGCAAAAGATATTGGTTTGTTATTTTGACAAAGAACCGCGCCTATCGCAACATTGCTGGCATCAGTTGTCACCACAAATTTTTTTGAAAGGTCAGGAAATGCTAAAAGTGGGGGTGAGGTCATTATAAGCTTCAACTTATCAAAAGCTTCAATATATTTAACATCTTTCATATTAATCTTTTCGTTCTTTTTCAGATATTTTATTATAGGTGCAGCGATCATAGAGTAATTCCTAATGAATTTGCGATAATACCCAGTCAGGCCTAAAAAGGACTGAATTTCTTTGACAGTTCGTGGTAACTTTATTCTTTGTATAGCTTCTATTTTTTCGGTATTTGGCTTAATGCCTTCCGGAGTAATGATATGCCCTAGAAAATCTGTGTATCTTGAGAGAAAGTTACATTTTTCATATTGAATTTTCAGATTGTTTTCTGCCAACCTATTGAATATTTTAGTCAGACTCTCAAAATGCTCTTTTATGGAGGTGGAGAATATCAATATGTCATCCATATAAATTATGCATATTTTATTGATATAGTCGCATAGAACTGTATTCATCATACGCTGAAATGTAGCGGGTGCATTTTTCAGGCCAAATGGCATACGAGTAAATTCATAATGCCCGTTTGGACCTGAAAAAGCGGTTTTTTCGATATCGTTTTCGCTCATCACAATTTGGTGGAATCCCTTAGCCAAGTCGATTGTGGAAAAATATTGTGCTCGCCCTAGCTTTTCAAACAGTGATTCTACGTTTGGTGTAGGGAACTTGTCATCGATTGTAAGACTATTTAGCTTCCGAAAATCTATTAACAAACGCCATTTCTTTTTACTACCAGGGTTAGATTTTTTCTCCACAATCCATAATGGCGCGTTATATGGAGACTTACTTGGCCTAATGATTCCGTTTTTTAGCATAGATTCTAATTGACTATTTATTTCCTCTTCCAGCGCATAAGGATACCTATAATTAATTTTTTACGTAAATAGGGGCATGGGGTTTTGTTATAATCTGGTGTCTGACTGTTTCTAAGGCTGGTAGATATTGGCCATCTTGGAAAAATATGTTTTTATATTTCAGTATAAATTGCTTCAAGAGCAGCTGATCTTCATCGTTCAAATCTTTTTTAATTAAGGCATCTGTATCAAAACTAGTATCATCCAATGTAAAATTATCCGGATAAGTGTCTGTTTGAGAGCAATAAGCGTAGAAATCCTTATCATTGGCTAAGTATGTGTTAGTGCAATTATCAACGAAATGTATTATTTTATTGTTGACGCTAATGACTTTTAATGAGAAATCAATTTTGAT
Source organism: Anomoia purmunda (assembly GCA_951828415.1). Lineage (NCBI taxonomy): Eukaryota > Metazoa > Arthropoda > Insecta > Diptera > Tephritidae > Anomoia > Anomoia purmunda. The sequence continues at coordinate 68,569,278 of OX639998.1, read as the reverse complement.
TTTCAAAGGGATAATAATATTTAAGCCAAGTATGCATTGGAAAGGTTTATTAGTAAATGTTAATAATTTAATGGACATTGTTTCTCTAAAGGTATATTGACAATGACTTCTTCTAATATTATATCAGACGCAAAAAGTGTTTTTACTAGGATAGGTTTTTCTAAAGTTCTGCGATGACGAGAGTTTTTAAATATCTCAAAATCTCCCAATGTGGTTGCTGATCCGGTATCTAACCACAGTATTATTAATTGTTAAATCTATTAGGGGTAAGTTGGTTGAAGAGGAGAAAGCTGAAAATTTTCGTATTTTTCAATATTGTCCACTTCCATTGGCACACCAGGTGATTGTTGATTATATCTCGTATTGTTATTAAACCTACCAGAATTATTTACGTTTCTATAGTTTCTTTGGTCATTAAATTTGCGAGTATTTCCACTAACGTTACCCCTACCATAACCGTTACTATTAAAATGGGGATTAGTTTGGACATTCTTACCATAACCATTATTAAAGTTGCCAGAAGAGTTATTACGGTAATTATTAACATTTTCATAGTTTTGATTAGCGCCAGGGTGTGTGTTATAATTACCCGAGTTATTTGAGTTGCCTCTATTAAAATGTATATTATTCCGATTGCCGCTATTTGCATTTTTATTTTGGTCAAACACATTGGAATTATTAGAAAATTTGTGTGAAAAACTAAACGGATATTTATTATTTTTTGCATGGGCAGCCGTGTTATTTACACTGTTATTTATTTTAAAATCGGTTAACATATTATTTTCCAAATAATACGTAAATGCTTTTTCCATGTTAGTAATTTGATTTTGCAACAACAGAGTTTTTACATTAAAGGGCAAAAATTGTAGATAAATGTCAAATATTAATTTTGAATTCTTATATGGTGTATACAAAATGTCATTTTCTCCTTCTAAATAATATTTAGTGTTCATTGACAATAAAATAGATCCGAGCTTACTATGTAAATCTTTAACATCTATGGCCCTAATATTCATCGCCTCATTTCTTACATTTAAAAAAGTTGTTTTTATACCAAATTCTTCCTTCAATTTGTTTAGGATGTCATCAAAACTTGGCTCATAAAGTTGCTGGATTACGTGCAATGCTCGCCCTTTCAGTTTGTTGCAAAGAACTTTGGATATAATATGTTTTTCACCGTCATTTGTAAGCGACAGTATTGTTGCAACATCTCTCAAATAGTGGGTTAGTGTATACTCACTTTTTCCGTCAAAAAATGGTATACTTCTGGCTTCTCTTAATGCCTCTGCGAAGCTTAATGCCATTTTATGATTTTTACTTGGTTTGTCTGTTTATTTGTTGTTTATTTGTTTTTTTTTTTTGTTTTTTTTTTTGCTCAGTTGATTGTGTTTTTAAAATTTATGTTGATCAAAAGTCTCAATTGATTATGTTTTTTTTTTTTTGTTTCTTTGCTTATTTAGAATGTTCGATGATGGTTACAACATGTACATATATAACATGAAAACAGTATAAGAACATACAAACAGAGAACTTGTAAGTAATGAGAAGGCGCAAATGTTAAAACAGCTTTTTCATCAACAAAATTTCTACGTGCCGTCGGGAGAATTCAACAATTCTACCACACCAATAAAAACCATTTTCACCATATTTTGCTATATTTTGCTATATTTACGTCGCCTGTATGAAATATGAATTTGGGGAATCCCTTGCTTACATTTATGTATTTTGAATTTTGTCAATATATTTTATGAACTCGTTCAGTTGATTTTTATAAGTGTTGCTGATAACACGCATAAAAGAGTGAAAATGAGTTCAAAACGTCAATTTAAAAGTGTTCGTGCAGTTCAATTAAAAAAGAAACGAAATGTTATTTCTATTAAAAAGAAAATGGAAGTCATTCACCGCCATGATAAGGGCGAAAAGGCTTTTAATATAGCTAGCGTTATGGGTTTGCCTTCAACAACCGTAAGAACAATCATAAAAAGTAAACAAAAGATTATCACAAGTGCATCCACTGCTGCAGATCGTTGTTTGGAATCCACTACTAAAATAAGACCCGTTTTGATGGAAAAGATGGAGAAGGCACTGACTCTTTGGATAAGTGATTTGGGGGGAAAAAATATTCCGGTAACTACTTTAGTTATTAAAAGGAAGGCAATTAGTTTATTCAATGATGTAAAGTTAACAACTACAGATTGTGAAGATTTTTGTTTCAACGCGAGCGATGGGTGGTTGCAAAACTTTAAAAAAAGATCCCAACTTTATAATATAAAATTCCATGGAGAATCTGCAAGCGCAGACAACGAAGCAGCTAAAAGTTTTGTGAAAAAGCTAAAGCAAATCATTGATGAAGGAGGATACTCACCTCAGCAAGTTTTTAATGTGGACGAGACGGGACTTTTTTGGAAACAAATGCCAAAAAGGACATTTATATCAAAAGAGGAAAGAGCGGCCGCCGGGCCAAAAGTTTCCAAAGACAGACTTACACTCTTCTTGGAGGAAATGCTGCAGGTGATATGAAGCTTAAGCCCTTGTTGATATATGTATAAGTCTGAGACGCCAAGAGCTATGAAAAATATTTAAAAAAAAAATCTCCCTGTTGTTTGGAAATCCAATAAAAAAGCTTGGATGACTGCTAAACTTTTTATGATTGGTTTAAGTTGCATTTTTGCCCAACAGTTATCAAATATTGCGAAGTAAATGGATTCGCGTGCAAGGCATTGCTGTTAATTGATAATGCCCCTAGCCACATTATCCCGCTTGATGATATGAATGACAATATTAAAGTAATCTTCTTACCGCCAAATACAACGGCGCTTATCCAACCGATGGATCAAGGCGTTATCGCGGCATTTAAAAAATACTACTTACGAAGGACATTTAACAACTTGATTGATGCAATTGATAAAGAATCTCACTGCGCATCTGCTGATGTAGTTCGCAATTTTTGGGTCAAATATAATGTCATGCAAGCAGTGGAAAATATTAAACAAAGCTGGGAAGAAGTATCCGCGACAACGATGAGCCATGCATGGAAAAACATATGGCCGGAATATACTACATCTCGATGTGGATCAGAAGAAAATTCCAACGATTTAAATATAGAACTAATTAACTTAGCGCACACTGTTGGCTTCACAGATGTTGATGAATCCGACCTTATTGATATCTTGGAAACAGGTGATGAACCATTAACTAACGCAGAAGAATTGGCATTGACAGATACTCCTGATAAAGATGATAATCTATTAGAAAATTCGATGGTCGAAAATGAGAGGGAACGTTCACAATTCCCAATCTCAAAGCTATCAGAGGCTTTTAACCACATACAGAAATCGATCAATATTTTTGAAAAATTCGACAAAGATGAAGAGCGAGTTATCTCAACACGAAACTCAATTAACAATAGCTTGCAACATTACAAAGATTTGTTTACACAAAAGAAACTATACTGTCACAGCAGCGGATTGATTCATTTTTCAAGCCCATTTTATCATCCGATACTCCTTCGTCAATCCAATACCAAACCTTGCAGCGCAATATTCCAGACGAGGATATCCAAATTATCATGTCTGAAATTTCATCAGAGGACTTTACTTCATCAACCCAAGGACAAACATTTAGCCAGCGAAGTCTTCCAGACGATGATATCAAAATGCTCGTGTCTGAAATTTCATCAGCGGACACTACTTCATCAAGCCAAAGAAGTCTTCCCAACGATGATCTGCAAAAGCTTTTGTCTGAAGTATTGATACCAAATGAAAACTTCGAGGAGTGAGATATTCTAAAATTTAAGTACTTTTATTTTATTTATTGCTCAAGTTTGGAGTGAATTCATATTTTAACTTATTATTTTTTACATACAAACGAGTATGTAATATGTACATTTATCATAGATATTCCAAAAAGGATCTGAATTTCATATGTCGAATTTTTTTACACTTGAAATACACTTATATAAAGTGAATATAATGTATCTCTTAATTGCTATAGTTTTTAACTCTTTTTATGTGCTTATGGACTTTATATACATACAATACATTTCTTAGTATGTAATTGAATTAAATGTGCATTTATGTACTTTATTTGAAACAACCAATAACCTTGCCTTTTTCATAATCATATGGAAAACTACAAATTTGATTAACGTCGTTTCGATTTACGTCGCAATCTTTCGGAACCGACCAAAACGTAAATCGAGATATTACTGTATTTGAAACTACATATGTACGTACATATGTACATACATGCATACATATCTACATATTTACATATGTACATACCTACAACAACAAAAAATTCATTCATAAGCGCTCGCGGGTATTTCCGAAAACAAAAGATGTTCATTCATAAGCGCAAGCATTTCATCTCCCCGCGTACGCAAATGTTCCCCGCAACAATCCTTTTCACGACGAACACAAAAATGCTAAAACCTTCAATTTTACAAACCATTGACGGTCATTGAAAAGATTCAGCATCGCAATATCAGACAATAATCTAATTTGCCAACGTAGCCTGACAAATTGCTGGCATTCTAAAATATTTTGGAATATTCTGGAACATTCTAGAACATTCTAGAACTTTAGTCCAAATGCGCGCATCTACTCATTTGCGTACAAGTGCACGCGCTGATGGCAATTGACACAAAAATTGCCGAAAACTCGAAAGAAATATTCTTTTGACGATTCCCCCTATCCCTTTCAACCCTTCTCTTATCCTCAACTATTGCATAACTCATCTGCCGTCTCAAGTTGCGTTTCGCCATCCAGAAACTGGTTTGTTTGTTTACTTATTTTTATTCTATGGTTTTTGTTTTGATTTATTACTTATCTTCTTCCTTTTGAACACATGCAGCCGCTCGCCTCCGCAATAGCCTCTCTGCTCTAAATATAGCAAAATATGGTGAAAATGGTTTTTATTGGTGTGGTAGAATTGTTGAATTCTCCCGACGGCACGTAGAAATTTTGTTGATGAAAAAGCTGTTTTAACATTTGCGCCTTCTCATTACTTACAAGTTCTCTGGTTTAGGTACATTTGTATATTTTTTGTTAGGAGGATACAATACGATATTCTCACTTTGGATATGTATACTACCTAACTGTCACGGTTTCACGTATTGAAGACGAAATGCACTTTTTAAGCAATTTTTTGTTTTTGTACTTTTTAAATTTTTGATGTGATTACTGTATTTTATTTTCTATGATTTCCGCAGCAATATACATACGTATGTACTATGTATGCTTTCTTGTATATGGAAAAAAAATTTCGTCTTCTTAATTTGAGTTTTTACTCACAAAACGGGTTGTATGGCACTTTTCTAATTGTATCTTTTTATTCAAACATTTTTTTTTTTTTTTTTTTTTTTACTTTAGGCTTAGATCTTTACTGCATTTTTAAAAAAATTTCTGTACTTTTATTTAGTAGTTTGAATAGTTATTTTAATTTTAAACTTGAGTTTTTCTCATTTACATTATTTTAAATTGCCACATCACTTATGTACATACGTCTTTAACAAGTACGATTTTAGTTTTTCTTGTTGTTTTTGTTTTTTTTTTGTGTTCAGCACTTAACTTTTCAAAAGTTTTTTTTTTGAAAGTTTGAAGTTTTATTTTACTCCGTTTTAACCTCGTCGCCAGATACGTTCGCGGATTCAAGGGGTGCACGCGAATGTATAAATAAATGAAACATTTATTTGTTTAGTTATATATTTTTATATAACTATTTAATTAACTTTTATTTAATATAATATATTTATAATACATTTATTTGATATAATACATTGACATGACAAAGAGGCGATGATACGATGAAATGTTAACTTAGAGCTTTTTCTAGATCTCTTTATAGGTAAATATTTATAGTAAATCGAGAGTACTTATGAGTACATATTGAGCGCATATTGAGTACATAATGAGGAGGTAGAGTTAGGAAATTAGTTTATGGTGAGAGGGAGAATGAATATAAGTACATAACTTGCAGTTATGCACGTGTGGGGTTAATATTTAAACAATTGGTAGCAATATGAGAAAAAATGAGAATGAATACTTTTGTAATTATACTTATTTCGATGATATATGATTCCCTCGCCGATGGTGTAACAGATGAAAAAGATGTTGTTGGTAAAAGATGAAAAGATGATGTGTAAATCCCTCGTTAATGATGTTTGCAGGAAAATTGAAGAAGAGGCTAAATGGTATGGAGCGCTGGCTTATATAGCCGCTCGCCTAGTAACTTCGCTTCCAGGGATTTCGAAACAGGGTTGCTGCTTTCGCATAACGCGAGGGTTGCATTCTTTAAGGCATGCAACTGCCTTAAACACCTATAAAGGACGCACATTCATTTTTATATGTATAGGACAAACTTTACTATAAAAACATGCTCCTGGTATTTAAAGTTCGGTTAAATCCGAACTCAGCCTCTTCCTTACTTTTTATACAGGGCAGTGGTGCCCAGGCTTTATAACTTCATTCACTTAACGGGGTTTTTTAAAAGCATAAAGCAACCCAGATAGATATAAAGATAGGCACGCTTTGCATTCCACTCAGTAAGAAACCGTTTTAAAATTATATGAGACGCCCACCTCTCATATAACGGTAAATTACCAATTTCGAAAAACATATGGAATCAAAAATGTTGGGAATAGGCGAGGCATGGCGCAGCTTAGAGCAAATAGCTATATCTCTGAAACTTCTTTGTCAAATTCACCCAAATTTCGTACACACTTCTTCGAAAATTATAGAAATCATGCGAAAATTACTCAACCGCTAATATACCAGTCATTTGCAAAAAAATTAGCAAAACACGTTATTTAAGCATATAACTTACGGAAGCACATACATTAAAAGCATACCAATTTATTTTAGTTTTTATTTAAATAAAAAAAGTCATTTAGTTTTTCAAAATAAAGATTATTACATTCATTAATATACATTAGAAGCATGGTTTATTTGAAATAAAAACTTGTGCCGGGAATTTAAAGTTCGGTTGAATCCCAGCTTAGAGTCTTCCTAACTTGTTTTCTGTTGCTGTTTTTCGGGTTGGTGCAATAAAGAACAGAATCAGAAATCGAATTGTAATTCTCATTTTGTGTTTTCGTTCAATACGCATGTTTTTCTTCAAAATATTAATGAAATATTATTTAGCAACACGGATAGCAGCATACTATGCCTCAAAATACTGGTTTGGTAAAGACAGGAACAGAAACCAGTCCAAAATACTCCTCTCTGCTTCTGTTGCTGATGTACTGAATTCTGTTCCTGTCTCTAGCAGTACCAGAATTGCAGAATTCTGTTGCCGTTTCTGTAGTAGTCAAAAATGTACTGCATTCTGTTCCTGTTTCTTTTTCTGCCTGCCGTAAGAGCAAAAATGCTTTGCTGAAGTTTAATATTAAGAGGGTCTCCTATACGTTGGAAAAACCATAAACGACTATACTTCACTTGGTGTATCTAGCTAGCGCCAGTTAGCAAGGCAACAACTGATATGCTATATTGGAATAGCGTCAATTAAGAAGTGGAAGACTAAGGCTCGAACGAAAATAAAGCTTAATTGACGAAAAACCGATTCCGAAAAAATCGACCGGAATCGAAATGCAGAACAGGTCTGAATATATATATTTTTATCCCACACACAGATAGAATCAACTGTTATTTGTTTCAAGAAGTGTAATTGTACATACAGTGGCGAGCATTTAAATAACTAAATCTATATCTATGAAGCAATGATGTAAAAATGGGGGTTAATCAGTTTATTTATTGAGTTTCACAGAATATTAAAAATCTCACAGCTATTACAATACATTAATTCCAGCAACAGAAAATAATTCAAGATTTTATTAAATTAAATTACATATACATATTCATTTTGCAATAGTACAATAGCCAAGCACATAAATAGGGAATTCATTTGTGCTTTCTAAATTATTTTTAAGAACAGTTTTAAATAAACTATGTTAACCTAACTTAATTTTTTTAATATTTTATTTATTTATTTATTTATAATAATTTATATAACAAAAGCATTTTATTATACAAATTCAAAAACGCAGCACTGACTACGAGGCCTTCAGCCGCCTTGTAATTAGAACTATGTATGTAAAAGAATTTATGTGCTATGGGTTAGTTAAGGTGTAATTAACTTAGATATATTTCAACAAATTATTGGTTTTTAAGAATCTGTATACAATCATAATGATTTCCTCTGACGGTTCGCTTAGTAATTTTATAAGGTCAATGCTGTCGGAGTTATGGCCTGTTGCATGAAGACGCGGGCAGAGTACCAAAATGTGGGTGGTGGAAACGGACGGGTTTTTGCCCAATAGTAAGTGAACGTGCGTTAGGGTGATGTGTCCAATCCTTAATCGGGTATAGGACTTCATGGCGCTTATTGGCACTGTAGATGGGTAAATGATACGATATCTGCCTGGGTTTATGTCCGTGTAATGATGTTTGCATGTTTTCCATTCACTTAAGTTTTCTTTATGCCTGTTGTGATTAATAGGTGTGGAAATGTCTTGTTTGGTTGAATCCATATACGTTAAGGCAGGTGTCCTTGCTACATTTTTGGCTGCAAAATCTGCATAGTGGTTGCCTCTAATGACAGTATGGCCAGGTATCCACAGTACTTTTATTATCCAAAGAGCACAAATGAGTGCATCTCATGATCTGCTATCAGTACAGATAAGAAACTTTCCCTTAGTCTTTTTAGCGTGATCCACCGCCTGAAGAATTGCTGACGCTTCAGCGGTAAAGACAGAACACATTGAAGGAAGAAGCCAGTTGCAAATTATTTCACCTGTACCAGTAACAACTGCAAATGAGGGGCTTTCCGTAAACAATAACTTTCTGCCGTTTTTTGCATAAGTAGATTCCATTTCAGCAAATGTTTGTTGAAAAACTTCGTTTGGTGTTTTTTGCTTGGACAGCGTCAAAAGTTCAGTGTGAAATATGTTCTCATTGATCAGCCATGGTGGATGCCTTTGAATAGCTTTGGGCCTAATGTTACGTAACATATTGTTTTCTGCGCCAAAGGTTAAACATCTGGTAATAGCTGATTGCATTCTTGGTAATTTCCTTTTTTTGATGGGACATGTGATGGTTTTGCTTAGTAGTGAGTTGGTGTTCTCAGCCGCATTCGCTAAAAGTTGTCGCGTAGAATCGACAAAATTGTTTAGAATAGTTGGCAGCCCAGATTCAGCGAGTATGATCTTGATTTAAGTATACTGCACATCCATCATCCTTTACTATTTCGGCAAATATATTCCAAATAAGGCTTTTCCGATTCCGTTTCTCGGTCAAACTATACACTCCATCTTCTTCTTTTTTTTTAATATTGTCCATTTTTAAACTTCTTATCATCTGATCACCACGAAAATTGTACACACTTTGGCACAAGATAATGTTGAAATATAATTACTCAAAATAACTGAGACCATCGTAATTAACCGTTATAATAAATTGAGCAACAAATATTCCAGCCTATGCCATATACATACATATTTACAGCAGGAGAAGTACCTTGCATTCAACGTACAATCATACATCATTTACATCGAACCTCGACAAAATTGTTGCATTATACGTACTTTATGAGAGAGCGTATAAGTAAGACGAATAGTGACACGCATTTAAGCAATGTATCAATTGAACTCAAACATTTAGGCATGAGTTAAGTAGTTATAAGTATTTGTTATATTTTTAAAAGTTCGAATAACAGCCTTATTCTGTGTACTTGACTAATAATCAAAAAATTGACAATTAGTAAAGATTTTTATCAATTTGACAAATTTTTCTATTCTGTGCATGACTCGACAACTCTAAAAAGCTTTAAAAACTGTGCTTCTCCCCACACTATGGTGAGATAAACAATGTAAACAGAAATCAGCTGTCTACACAATTAAAACGCAAAATGGAATCTGCAAGCACGTAAGTATTTTATATTTTATTGTTATTTTTGTGAAAAATGTGTAATTAATAGTATTTTTCACAGAAAACCAAAACAAGAGCGCGCTACTCATGAGCAACTGGAGCACTACGTTGCTTTTTATAAGAGTAATCCGGAACTGGGCATTGGGAAAAATAGCCCCAGGTCTCCGCAGCAGATACAAAATCTTTGGAAGCAGTTGGCGGACGAATTAAATGCGTTGCGAGGACCCACACGGACCCCGGAAAAGTGGAAGGAGGTATGTATTTTTGTATGTTTGCATGTGATATGTTTTGAGTGAAAAAATATGTACTTACATACATATGTGTATATATCGACATATGCATATGAATGCACATATGTATGTTAATACGCATGTATGTTTTGTCTTAAATTTATTAACATCAAAATTTCATACATGTAGACCCTTGGAGTTTGGAAGAGTCAGCTGCGCACACGTACACGTCGCGCAAGGATGCACAACCGACTCACTGGTGGTGGTCCTTACATAAAACCAATGGGCGAATTTGAAGAGCGTGCTCTGGCTACCTTTGGATTGCTTGCAATCGATGGAGTAGGAGTTGGAAGTAGTGGGCTTGCACCGCTTCGAGAGACAGCAGTTGACTCCCGAACACCACCTAGTCCTACGCAATCAGTAGCTGCCACTCAGCCTGCAAGCCCAGAGCCGCCATTGGAAGGTCTGATAGTGAGTTCGCCGACGCCAACGTCTGCAGTGATGCCAATGGACTCAGAAATCGAGGTATGTAACATTATTTCCGTAGCGATTTTCGCTTTGCCATTCACTTCGATAGTGTCATAATCTTATTCATACGTGCATATACGATAGTAGTAATATGAAAATATTTTAATTTTTTTGTGAAAAAGTATTAGTGTTCCTATACTAGTTTTTTAGTTTGATTGTGACACTATTGATGCAAATAAGCGGAATGTTGTTTTTTAACTGACAGTGACTATATTTGCGTTTTTAGAATGGTACTGTTTTGGAAGGCGCACCAGCACGTATGTCTCGCGGTGATAGAAACCGGCTAATTAATACCCTCATTGAAAACATGAGTAAAAGAAATTTATATGAGGAGCAGCGACAACGCAGCAAGAGCAGCGTGTAGAGCATCGGGAAACGATGCAGGCTATTCAAGCCTTAACCAGTGTTGTCACTGAACTGGTTAAGGTTTTGAAACCTCCGTAATTTAATTTAAAAAAAGTTAAAAACTTTTAAAACCAATCTTTTATACATTTTGAATTTCTTTTGAGTTTGTATTAAGTTTTATATAAGTTTGAATTTTTCTAAGACTGAAATGCAATTTAATTTTTAAAAAAATATGTATGTATATATTTAAAAAAATCCATGTATATAGTTAAGACTGATTTGAATTGAAATGTGAATACCCACACATACATGTGTACCTGAAATGCAATTTAATTTAAAAAAAAATATGTACATATGTATATATGTATTTAAAAAAATCCTTGTATATAGTTAAGTAAGACTGATTTGAATTGAAATATAAATACAAATACATACCTAAGTACATAAATGCTGAAGGACACTTTTGTCCATGTATATAGTTAAGTAAGTTAAGTAGCAAGTGAATTAAAAAAAAACATATGTACCTGAATTGCAACTGAATTAAAAAAAAACATGTGTACTTGAAAAAAACATTTATTTTGTGTTTAATTAATTATGTACATATGTACGTGAGGAGCCATATGGAGCGTGGGGAAGAGAAAGGGAGGAAAATGAAGAGGATGATGAAAATATAGTAGAAATCGTAAAGAAGGATTTGGAGGGGGAAGAGAGAGTGAAATAGAAGAAAATGATAATGGAAATGCAAACGTATTTATTTTTATATACGAAAATAATGAGAGATGCATAAAATCATAGCGTTGAGATGTATTTCGACCTTATTCTCTCTCCTTCGCGAGTGTTTTGGGACGAGTCGTTTGAATCTGTTGAGAAATCATGGTCTTCCTCAAAAAAATCTTCCTCCTCTGGTGCAATGCCAGCTTTTATCATTATATTGTGTAATATAACGCAGCTTGTGATAATAAGTGCAGCTGTTTCATGGGAATAGTGAAGCACTCGGTGTTTAAGCAAACACCTAAAACGCGATTTTACAACACCAAAGGCTCTTTCTATAGAATTCCTAGCAGATGCATGTATTTTATTGTATTTTATTTCTTTGGTGGTATTTGGGTTTGCAACTGGTGTAAGAAGCCACGGTTCCAAAGGATATCCTTGATCTCCAATGAGCCAAGATTCTCTTTGGTGAGGAAGAGATCTGTTATTGTACTCCCGTACCAAATACTCCCGTAGGTCAGACGTGGCCCATGTTCCTGAATCATGAGTAGCTCCTGGAAAATTGGCATTTAGAAAAGTGAAGCACAGGCGGTGATCGCATACCTTCAAAATCGTGTGAAATATTACATAAAGACATACATATTAGCAATGCAATTTTTATTTACCGCTTCAACGTTAATGCTGTAGTACCCTTTCCTATTTAGATATTGACTAAGCGGACGCTCCACATTGTTTGAAGGCGGAGCAACAATGGCAATGTGGACAGCAAAGTTAGTCACATTGAACAGTCGTGTTTGTTAGTTGCTCTTCATTAAAATAATAATAAATGTGTCCTTAGTGGCTATATTAAGGTGAAACTTAATTAATTCGAGAAAGTGACTCATAATCTATAAATTCTACTTAATGCAAGTTGAATTTTGTCAGTAACAATTAAATATGCCGTGTGTTTGCGGTCAGAAGGTTGATCGCAATCAACATAAAGTACAATGCTCGAAGTGCAAAGAGATTTTTCACTTAAACTGTGTCGGTATTTTGCCATCAGATCTCGAATTTCTGCTAAACTCTGATAAGCCGTTTTTTTGCAAAGTTTGTGTGGCTGTGCGGCGTAGTTCTATTCGCTCGCCCCCGCCATCCGTTGTTTTGGAAGAGAGAGATGCAAATAAAATTGCTAACTCTGCGTCGTCGGGCTCTCTAAAGAGTGGTGGAAATTTCAATGTGTGTAGTAATTATCCATCTGGTGTTTTGCCAGAAAGAGACGTTTCTAAAACTGCTAAATCTGCTTCATCGAACACTGAAAATAATAGTGGAAACTCTAGTAGTGTGTGTGGTGATTGTCAACATGTAGCATTGCATACTGTTGTTAAAGAGCTTGCTGCTCTTAGAGATGAAAACGCGCGCATTTTCTCGTTACTCACTGCCTTGCATGATGATAAAAGGCACCTAATACAAAGCACTGAATGTCTGAACTCTGAAGTTAAAACATTACGGTCGGAGCTTAATGATAGAGATGCAAATATCTCTTTTCTAACATCTGAAATAAAAAGCCTGCGTGAGGTAGTTGGGTGTGCATTTCCACGAGCAGGCTCTTTGTCTGCTGCTGTGCCTATCGCTTTTTCTGCTGCTAATTCTCTTGTGCCTACCGCCTCAAGCCTTGGCGACTCTATTAGTGCTGCCTTAACTACTGCAGTCCGAGATAAACTGCCGTCTTATGCTGCTGCTGCTGCATCTTCATCTTTACTGCTCTCTACTTCTATCTCTTCTCACGCTTCTACTACTACTACTACTAACGTGGTGACTGCGAAATCCGCTTCACAAAAAGCTGCGTCGCTACCTTCATCACTGCCAACTCTTATTGCTCCGACTACTGTCTCAAATGCAGTTGTTCAGTCGCCCGTGGTTGTTGTTGGCACGAATGATTGGACTACTGTGCGAAATAAAAAAGGTCCCAAGTATAAAAATATAGTGGTTGGACGCAATGAGAATCCTGATCTTGATGTTATTGTTAAAAAGAAGTGGGTGCATGTCTCCTCTTTTAAGCCGACCGTGACTGAAGACATGGTTATAGACTATGTATCAAAACAATCTGGGATCGAACGTAAACATCTCGCCTGCCATAAGCTAGTCAAGAAGGATGTCTCTATTGATAGTCTGCGAAGTATAAACTTCAAATTTGGAGTATCGCCAACATTCTACGAACAAATTTTTAGTTCAAATGTCTGGTCGTCAGAAATAATGGTTCGACCATTTCGATTTTTTCAAAAAGAGCTCATTACAGAACTGGTCAAATAGTGTAAGGTTAGAATCTAATAAGGCTACGAATAAAGCTCTTAAAATCTACTTTCAAAACATGAGTGGAATGCGAACTAAATCTAAGGATATTTTTCTATCAACGTCTCGCGCTGAATTTGACGTTTATGTTTTTGTTGAAACTTGGCTCAACAATGATTTTTATGCCGAAGAATATTTTGACCATAATCTATTTCATACATATCGTAAAGATAGAGACGCTACAAAAACAGGTCACCTCAGAGGTGGTGGTATTCTTATTGGTTTGAGGCGTTCTTTAAGATCCTCAATCTATCAACTTTTCAATTATGATTCACTTCTTGACCAGCTGTGTGTCTGTATTTTCGGCTCATTCGGTAAATTATTTATATGTGTTTCTTATATTCCTCCGAACAGTTCAGATGATTTGTATAGAGAACACGTTGATAACATTGTTAATCTTTACGAAAAAAATGAAAAATGTAATTTTTGTATCCTAGGCGATTTTAATCTCACTGATGTAATTTGGTCTCATTTTCAAAATAATGATACTTTAAGTAATGATATTTTAATACCAACCAATGTTAATAGAGCTCATGAAATTAATTTTATAGATAGTCTTTTTAGTATTAATCTAGTCCAAATCAATAATGTATTTAATAAGCTTACTAAAATACTTGATCTTGTTTTTGTTGATGAAAACCTAATATTTAATTTAGATGAGTGCTCTTTTCCCATAAGTACGACTGATAAACATCACGTGCCCCTTTCTATTTCTTTGGAATTTTACGATGTTGTTGGCAATGAAAACAAGAAATCTCTTTCTTATAATTTTCGTGATGCTAATTTTAGTGACTTGAACGCTGCAATATCAGAGATAAAATGGGATATTGTTCTTTCTTCAACTGATGTTTCGGAATGTTTTCAGAATTTTCTGCTCAAGATGTCCGAGGTGCTTTCGAATAACCTTTCCGTTCTCTTGCCTCGTCTCCACAAATTACCCTGGTACACCAAAAATCTTAAAAAACTTAAAAATCAACGAAATAAATATTATAAATTGTACAAGGCTTATAATTATAATATCTGTTACAAAGAGAAGTACTTTTATTACATGAATCAATTTAATGTCCTCGATAAATTTTTATACAATCAATATATATGTAGGTTTGAATCCGAACTGAAAGAAAATCCTAAAGCCATTTGGAAGTACATTCGTTCTAAAAAGGGCTGTACGAACATTCCAACGTGTATGAATTTTAATGGGGTTTGTTCACGAAATTTGTCTGATACTGTCAATTTATTTGCAGATTATTTCAAGACTAATTATGTGACTGACGATGGAATCGCTGATACAACCACCAATTTTGGTCATAACCAATCCCTGGATTTTGGTTGTCTTTTCTTATCTGAATTAGATGTTATTAATGGTATTTCCGCCCTAAAACCCTCTTTGAAAAGTGATATTGATGGTTTTTGCTCGAACTTTTTTAAGCAATGCAACTCATCTATTTGCGTGCCTTTACGTATAATTTTTAATATGTCTCTTTCTACAGGCGTTTTTATCGATCATTGGAAGATTGCATCTATCACCCCGATTTTTAAATCAGGCAGCAGAAATGATGTGGCAAACTATAGACCTATCTCTAAGTTAAGTGTTTGCTCTAAACTCTTCGAGAAAGTGGTTAAAGAGAAGCTTTCTTTTGCCATTAAATCAATTATTGAACCTCACCAACATGGGTTTGTCCGCGGGCGGTCCACCGTAACCAACCTAGCGGTTTTTTCAGAATTTTGTGTTTCAGCGTTTAAGTGTGGGTTTCAAGTAGATACTATTTATACTGATTTTTCTAAAGCTTTCGACAAAGTTTCGCATACCATTTTACTCCAAAAGCTAAAAAACTTGGGGTTTCACTCAATTTTTTTATCTTGGGTAAAATCATATCTTACTAATAGATCGTTGTTTGTCGAAATTGAGACATGCAAATCGTATTCGTTTGTAGCTACTTCTGGTGTTCCACAAGGTAGTATCCTTGGTCCTATCTTGTTTATACTTTTTATTAATGATATTGGATCTTGCTTTAAATATTCAAGGTTTTTACTTTATGCCGATGATTTGAAACTTTTCCGTAAAATAACACGCCCGTCTGACGTATATCTCTTGCAATATGATCTGGACAATCTTGTTTCTTGGGGTCTTAGAAATAAGCTTTCTTTGAATATCGATAAATGTTTTTACATGACTATCTCTAAGTCAGCAAATACCTTAATTTCATCCTATAGTATATTAAATCATCAGCTCACTGCAGTGAAAGATTTCGTCGATCTGGGGGTACTGTTTGACAGTTGCTTTACTTTTGTAAATCATATATGTTACATTCTGCCAAAGGCATACAGTAATTTAGCCTTTTTACGCCGATATGCGAAGGACTTTAAAGATCCCTATACAAGGAGTTTTCTATTTAATTCGCTTGTTCGCTCAAAATTGGAATATGCTTCCATAATATGGAGCCCAATTTATAACTGTCATGCTAATAGAATTGAAAGAGTGCAAAAAAAATTCACTCGGTTTGCACTTCAACCATTAAACTTTGCGGCCCCCTTCCCAACGTATAGTGCTCGTTGTATGCTTATACATTTGAAATCTCTAGAAAGTAGAAGAATTATTCAATCATTAATGTTTGTATACGATGTGATTTGTGGTTTCATTAACTGTCCTGAACTCCTTGAGCAGATAGGCTTTAACGTACCCAACAAAGTATTGCGTTCTCAATATCCATTTTATCTCAATGTTGTCAGAGCTAATTATTTTACCATAGCTCCAACCTATAGGGGACTTTCAGAATTCAATAAAATATCGAAAAAACTGTTTCCTGACTTTTCATTGCCAAGGTCGGTATTTAAATTCGGAATCGAATCATTGTATCCTTAGAATATATGTATATATTTTTTAAGTGTCGTAATAATTTACTTATAAGTATTACTTTGTGAGTCTAGTCTGTAAGGTTATTAAAATCATAGACTAATAAATTGAATTGAATTGAATTGAATGTGGGTGCAATCAATTGCCCCTATAGTACTTTTAATACCGAATTTCCGGAAAAAGCTATATTAAAAATGATTTTAGTTGAAAATATTTTTAAATTTTCATAGCATATATACCCTGTTTTCACAATGTTTTCTTCTACAACTGTGCGTGGGAATTCAATTTCTCCGACCTTAACCTTCACAATTAGTTTTGCTACAGCTCGTAAACTTCGTGAAAAAGACGGCTGGCTTATTGGCAAGTTATAGTTGTTGCCCACACACTTTTGGTAGTTAGGACCCGTTTGCAAAACAATTCAGCACCGCTAAAATCCGGATAGTTAGTGGCAAAGACGTATGTTGATCATCATGCGGTTGCAAGTCATCAATAAGACGCTGGCACAATTGACGAGTCAATCGAAAATTTTGAACAAACAAATTTTCACTTAAAAAGAATGGATCACTTGCATCCCTTAATGATCTCAAATGCCTAGATCGTTTTCTGTTTTCCTCATTATCTTCTTCACTCCACAATAACAGCAAAAGTAATAAATCTTCTTCCATTTTCATTCGTTCACGAAAAAGAGAAATTTAAATTTGAATTTATCGTAATCGAGTTTTATCTGTCAAGACGGTTTTACAGATTGACAGTTTGTCAACTAGAAAGCTTTTTTCTTTTGACACAGAATCAAAATAACTCGATAAATTGTCAAAATTGACAAATGATGGTGAGTTTATCAAGTGCACAGAATAGGGCTGTAAGTATACATGTACACAATTATTGAGACTTCCATGAGCATACTTAGCACATAAGCTACTCATTGCAGACCTCTGATACATACATACATATGTACTTACATAAGTAGAATCAAGAAAAGATTCATTCACACATGCGCAATTTTTCAGCGCAAGTGCACAGCGAAACATTGTATATACATACATACATGCATATCTACATATTTACGTATGTACATACCTACAACAGCAAAAAATTCGTTCATAAGCGCTCGCGTGTATTTCCGAAAACAAAATATGTATGTATGTTCATTCATAAGCGCAAGCATTTCATCTCCCCGCGCACGCAAATGTTCCCCGCAACAATCCTTTTCACGACGAACACAAAAATGCTAAAATCTTCAATTTTACAAACCATCGACGGTCATTGAAAAGATTAAACATCGCAATATCAGACAATAATGCATTTTGGTAACGTAGTCTGACAAATTGCTGGCATTTTTCCAGAATGTTCTAGAATTCATTTGCCTACATGTGCACGCGCTGATGGCGATTGACACAAAAATTGCCGAAAACTCGAAAGAATATTCTTTTGACGATCCCCCCTATCCCTTTTAACCCTTCTCTTATCCTCAATTGTTGCATAACTCATCTGCCGTCTCAAGTTGCTCCTCGCGATCCAGGAACAGGTTTTTTTGTTTACTTATTTTTCTTCTATGGTTTTTGTTTTGATTTATTATTTATCTTCTTTTTGTACACATGCAGCCGCTCGCCTCCGCAAAAGAGTCCCTCTGCTCTAAATATAGCAAAATATGGTGAAAATGGTTTTTATTGGTATGGTATAATTAAATTGCTATGTTGAATTCTCCCGACCGCACTTGCAAATTTTGTTGATGAAAAAGCTGTTTTAACATTTGCGCCTTCTCATTTCTTACAAGTTCTCTGGTAGAAGTGCATGGGGAAAAACAACAAGTTGATTCTCAATTGGTATGCAAAATCCATCGGATCGGGTAGAATAATTAATTACCATTCAAATCATCGATGGAGACAAAAAATAAATACTACGACGAGTCTCATAAGGAAAATACATCTCCTAAGCGATGAAGAGTTTTCCAAAGAAAATAACAGCAAAATAAGAAAAATACCGCAGTCACTTATTGAAAGTTCAATACACACAACATTGAATAAATCCGACTGTCCGAATCTTAATGACAAGTCACAAACAGAAAACACAAATAAAAAATACATTGGTTTGGCAGACATATGTATATACCAGGGCTAACAAACAACCAAACACTGCGAAGGTTTAAGAAAATGAAAACAACGTTTTCCCACAAACCACACAATACACTAAATAACACGATGCAGAGAAAAGGTGACGACAAAAGCACTTCCGTTACTTCGTACTTGTCTCGTTTGACGGATTGACGTCACAGATGGCTCTTAAAACGTTGATTTTTCAAAGTTTTGAGTGATTTTTTCTCCGGAAAGTCTTCGCATACAACTCAAAGAATATATAGCGATTTATATCAACGCAAAGAAGCTGAATCAAATGTGATAAATAAAATTTTCAAATTGTGCCAAATGTCAAAAACAATTTACGAAATCAAGCAAAAACGTACCCCATTTTTTATTTGATTTTCATTAAAAGATATTTTAAATATATTTGTAAATTGGCTTATAAATAAATATGAAACCAAAAAAATATTTAAAAATAAGAAGTTTATTTTTCCAGAAAGAAAGTTTATTCAACTAAAAATTTCTGGGAAATTTTCTAGGAGGAGTTTCGAAGTCGGTGTCCCAATTAGTTAATATACTCATAAAATATTAACATGTGTACAAGCATACATACATATGCATGTATATTTATGCTTTTACTATTTTTACATAGACTTCTTTCGTTCGGAAATTAGAATTAGAAATTGAGAGATAAAAAACTGTCGACCAACACATAACTAAACTGCAAATAAAGAACTCGAAAAGAATTTATTTAGCTTAGTTATCGAAGGTAGGAAGAGGAATAAGATCGCTTGTTTGTGTGTTTGTTTTCGACCTTTACACAACAAATAATTAATTACTCTAATTTAAAGATTTTTTATTACATATAGTTTATTTTTTGGCACGAATTCGCTTTCAAATATTTAGCGAGGGAACTTTCAAAACATATCAACCAATTTTATTTGGTTCTAAGATTAAATGTGAAGGAAGGAAGGAGGTGTCCGCAAATTTTTCATTTATGTCATGAGTAATGGAAAAGCAAGCAAAATTCACTGGAAGTTTTTGCCAAAACCCGGATTGCCATTCTTTGTATTTTATTATTCAGATTCTTCATTTAATATTTTATCAAGTTGTGGACGGAAAACCCATGCTCAGGATTTTTGGACTAATTTTTTGTAATTTTGATTTTGGTCTTTGCAATCATAAATAAGAATTGGATAGGTTGTAGTGTTCTAAACATCCAATTGTAAGAACTTCTCATCGTGGCCGCTGTAGCCGAGTGAGTAGGGTTCGGTGAATCCAGGGTTCAAATCCTGCCTGGGGCAAGTAACATCAAAAATTATTTTAAAAAAAGTGTTTTCTAAAGCGGTCGCCCCTCGACAGGCAATGGCAAACCTCCAATTGTATTTGCACGATGAAAAAACTTCTCATAAAAAAACATTCACCGTTCCGACTCGGAATTTACACTAACAAATTATGCACAATGAAGGTATGATTTACAACAAAAACATAATTTTGACATTACGTTCACCTAGGGATTCAATCAGCTGCTTGATCAGCTTCACCTTACGTTAATTCGCATTGATTACTTATGTATGTTTTATTTCTTTTGACATAATGTGTAACTTGGAAGCAACCGATAGTTGAGGTAAGAACGCTTGTTGCAGTTTACTGGCATTTGTTAAGTTGTGCTGCATTTGGGTATGTACGTTAATAAATGCAAAAGTGAAAGTGAAGTGTATTTAATATTAAAGTGCAATAAAAACAGGGTTTCAAATCTCGGGACCTCGCTAAAATTTAGATGTGTAGTAAATTTTTTTGCAAAGTTTTTAGAAAAGTGATTTTTTAAAAGACTTTAAAAAGGTTTTCTCTGTTTACCAAACGAATTTTGATTATAAAAACGTTAAAATCGATCGACTGTTTCTCATAAATTGTGCACATTCTATAAATGTCAATATTTTGTTTTGCTTGCAGATTTGTGCTGTACAAGAGACAATTGAATTCATTGAAATTTGAAACATCAGTAGACTTAGATATATGTATGTATGTACATATAGTACATATACATATATGTATTTATATATGTATAATATACATATTTATTTAAAATATAATTTTAATGTCAAATATTATTTACTGTATAAACACTTGTTTGTTATATAATTTAAATAAGTTTTAGTACAAATGCATGTAATATTTAAATTATTGGAAAATAAAGAATTTGAAATTTAGATATTTTGGATTGAGATTCTAAGAATAATTTAAAACCCTTTTAATTTTTTCTTCATGGCGGAGCTTACTGCGTGCAGGGGAAAGTGGATAAAATCTGCACAGCACCTTAACAAAATTATGTATTTTTTTATCCAGTTCTGGAATTAGGATAGCGGATTAAACACAAATACTGAGTTAGAGGTGGCTGGCCGTATGAAATTATTGCATTTATCATCGTCCCTGCCTTCCGTTTCTGCACACAATAGTTCTGTTTTCGTATTCACTATCCAGTAAAAACCAGCAAGAACTTTTTCAGCTTTTTCTCCTGGGTTTTAGGCTGACTGTCTCCACACTGATTTCGCTAAAGGTTTCTACTCTTTGTTGATTTATAACCAGTCTTGTATTGGCTTTCATTCAGTTTTTTAAAAGGTTTGAATCATTTTTATTTAAAAACAAGTTGTGTGGAAATTATTGACGGCATTTATTTTCTATTTTTTCCCTCCTTTGGGGTTCGCCAAGGGAGTATACTAGGTCCTTTACTATTTGTTTTGTTGAGATAAGTAACTGCACCGACGATTCTCGAAAATTAAGAATCCCGTCGATGCGTTTAAGCTTCAAAACGACATTGGTAGCTTACATCTATGGTGTCGTTTATTCTCGTCTTCATGAAAACGTCAAAACTTCCTTTAAAGTAACGTATTCAAAAACTCTTAATATCTTGCCGACGTCTTATAACATTGGCATTGGCGTAATTTTTTTTTTTTTGAGCATTTTTTCTTTAAATAAACATATTAGTCATATTATTTCGAAATCTTACTTGGGGTTAGAGTTTGTAAGGAGAAATAGTTCAACATTTTCTGACCCTATACTCTTAAGTTATTATATACGGCATTCGTTAGTTCCATTTTGGAATAAGCTAGTTTCCTCATATGCTCGCTTATATTGACGCTTGTGCAGAGAAGTAGCATCTCGCTTCATTCCTTGTCTCGCACCGCGGATTTGATGGGAACTGTATATTTTGGCTTATCCCACCACCCGATAATTTTCATTTGGTCATTTTACTAATTGATTTCTAATCATAACGTATGTATGTATGTATATAAAAATCATTATGCAAGCTCCCCCGTCCCCTTGGCAGACAACATCTAAGATGGAAGCGAAATAACACTACCAAAATTAACTCAGTTATCACTTGTTTCCTATCATGTTTGAAATTACAATGCGCCAACCAAGTATTCCAATAGATAGTCAAGCTAAGCTATAGTGTAGCAGGTTATCTTGGTAAAAGTCAAATAAAAACCTAAAATTTTTGTGCGAAAGATCGTAATTTATTGATTTTAAAACAAATATTCTAAGCCTAAATGAGACGTTTTGTCAAAACTCCACACAAGTAGTGGCTTCTGCGCGCAATTCGCACGAAAAGGCTACGTACCGATATGTATCTAACATATTTACATACATACATATGTATATACATAAATGCGCCATACATATGTATGTGTGTACATTTGCACTTGCGCGAAAATTGTAAACTCTTCACGAAAAAGGCGGCAAATGTTTCTGGGCTATGGTGCCACATTGCAGTATTGTCTGATATTACGATGTTGTGACTTTTCAATGACCGTCGATGGTTCGTAAAATTTATGATTTTAGCATTTTTGTGATCGTCGCGAAAAATATTGTTAAGGAGGGCAATTGCGTGCAAGAAGAATCAAAGTTTTTAATTTTTTTTTTTAATTACAGCCAAAAAACATCGGAAGTTTACTTTTGCGCCACCTTGTATGTATCGGGTATTTTTTTGGACTGATAGAACTTTCGATAGGGATAGCTGTCACTTGACAGCTGGTAAATGACATTTTGTTTTGGCGTTTCTGTTCAGTAAGCATTGGCAAATCATCATGGAAGGAATGACGCCGCAACAACGTTTACAAATTTGGAAATCTACTTTAAAAATCAGTGTTCTGTTCGCTTATAGAGCACTTCATGAATTTTATGGTCCACATAATCGAGCATCAGAGCAGCTTATTCGTCGAACTGTTGATAAATTTCGAGCAACATTTACTCTACTCACTCGATGAAAAACCTACAACAAGACAAAGTACTGTACGTACAGAAGAAAATATTGGTGCTGTAAATGATTGTGTTGGAAAAGATCCGAATTTGTCTATTCGCCGCCGTGCTCAACAAGTTGGACGTTGTCAATCCACAACATGGAAATTAAAAATTGGACTGATCGCATCCGATCACCAAAGCTAGTCGGGGCGGACATATGCCAGAAATCGTTTTTAAGTATTAAATGTCATGAAAATATCTTTCAACCAAAAAAAATTTGGCATCATATTTCAGTTTTTATGTGTTTTATTTCACTTTGAAGTTCCATCAGTCTAAAAAAAAAACACCCTTTAGTTGTTGAAGATTTTTCAGAATGTCACGCTAGTGGAGGGATGAAATGAATGCTGGCAAATATTTACATATGTATATACATTTGTATGTGCACACTTTGTAGTAAGAATGCATTTACATATGTAGATGCACATACATATGTATGTATATCAACCAAAATAGATATACATAGGTAAATTCATTTAGATGCATGTACACTTGTTGACATTTTCAGCCCGATTCTGAATACAAATTCCTTGGGAGATTTTCCCCTTTTCCCTTTCTCCCATTCCTCTTATTCTGAATGATGTTCGAAAGTAGGAAATTTCCTATCTGGGAAAAAATTAGGTATTACGAATGCAAGCAAAAGGGGAATGGCGCTGCCATTTCAAAGGAATTTTTCCGCCAATTATTTTGAAGAGAACGCAGAGCAAAATGTAAGTTTATTAAATTTTCAATGAATCTTATATACAAAACGTAAAAAAAAATACTTAAACTTTTTATAATTTTATAGGTCAAAGAGCACGAATAAACAACAACTGGAGATTCTTTTAAACCTGACGTACCAGCATCACATTTAAGCTATAGTACCCCTTCCTATTGTAATACAAATGGCTGTTTTCACAGGGCGCAATAATACGGGCATGCGTTCCATCAAGACAGCCTATGACGCTGGGAATACCATGTTTCACGTATATTGCTCTTGAGATTCGACTTCTTTCTTCGATGTTCATAGAGGCACTTATCCACCTTGGACATAAATTCGTTTCAAAAGCTTCAGTTACTTCTTCGAAAACTTTACTGAAGGTGGGTTGAGCCAAAGAAACGTCGGCGTCCTTTCCAATTCCCGTCTGATATCCACCTTCGGCGAAGAACCGCAAAGATATAGTAAGCTTTACGAGCGGGGAAACAGCTTTTTATTTTGCCGAGTGTGTGTTGTAAGGACTCCTAACAAGTAGCGAAAAGCGGGTTTATTTACCCTATAATACTTTCGAAATCTATAAAAACAAACAATATTTGATCGCACTAATTAATAAAAAAGCTCTTGGTATTTACAGTGTTGCCGGCAACTCAAGCGGGTTGGTTTTATCGCGCAGCTTCCTCCTCTCTAGATGCATCTGTCGCTGTTCCTCATACTCTGCTTCCTCTACAACCATTCGAAATGCTATGCTATGCATTTTTTTTTATAAATTTGTTTAAATTTGCACTATTTTTAATAAAAACTGTTGATATCTTATTTTTCGCGTTCACACAAATATGCCAAAATGAAATGTCAGTAAGCAAAACAGCTGATTTCGAAAATTCGAAATTCCTCTTCCCCGGAAAAGAGTAGCAGGATTTTTTTCTCGAGAAAAATAAAATTCGCGCGGAAATAATTCCGCGAGAATATATAGAATCAGGCTGTTATGATAGAATGAGTTATTTATGATTGCACGTACAAATCTACTTATGCATGTATGTATGTATGTATGCATGTATTTGCATATTATATATGTATGTAAATATGTATGTATGTACTGAAGTATGATAACGATTGATATGTTTGATATGTATGTATGTATGTATGTAAGTACGTGCATAAGTATGAACACATTTATTTTGATATTAAAATCTACTACCTACATTAAGAATTAACAATGGACCATGATGTAAAATGTAAATTAAATTAAATGTAAATTTATTTTTATATCCATTTTAATGTATAATAAATATACTATTAGATCACAATGTACTCAATTATACATTAACCGAACGGTTTAATTACCACAAAATGGATGTCAAAAGATTCAACGCTGTGCTTTTAAATTATCTTAGCGACAAATATCTGTCAATAAGTCGTAATGTCACAGAAACATATATCGATAACTGCATAATAAATTTAAATTCCGCACTAAACTCGCAAACGCGATGCAATAGCTGCATTTGTACTAATTATATAAACTCACATTGATCTTTTAATTATTAAAATATCACGGGCGAATGCGTGTATGTACATACTTGGCACTAGTTTAATAATATTTGAAACATATTTTTTACATTACTCTTATTTACAGCTGTGTATGCGTTATTTGTTTTGTCCACATCTTCTTTAAAATTTATCGTGTTCTTGATGTTTTATTGTATGCGTAGGCTTTCCGATGTTGTTCTCCTCCTCTTTCGAGGTCTAAAATCCTCAGATTCGCGAAGTCAGATGTATGTTTGCTGTTGTAATTTTTTTATTTCTTTCGTCCGCCTTATGATCACCTATCCTTATACCCTACTCTCTTTTTGTCGGGTCCACATAGCATTTATAACCGTTTTCGTTTTCTTTGCCTTTGCACCTTATTTCGTATACAACGTTGTGCTGTCTTTTGTTTTCATAAGTATTTTATTCAGCGTGTTATGTGGCTTGTGAGCAAACTAATATTTTCATGTTTAATAATTTTTCTAAGTGCCTTATTATTTGTTAGGTCTGGCATGTATGTATGTTAGTCCAATATGTTTTTTGTTTGTGTTTTCTAGGGTTTCATTTTTGTTGTTGTGTTTGCCGTTGTCTCTATTAGTCTTTGTATTGTTGCTTTAGAGTAGCTATTTTTCTCGAGTATATTTCTTATTATCTTGTTGGTTTTTTCTATGAATTATTCGTCACTAAGTATGTGTGTTTTTCTAATCAGACTAGTAGCTGTAGTAATTATTTGCTTCCATGGATGATTGGAGTGGAAGTTTATTATCCTACCTGATGCGATCGATTTGGGGTACCAATTAAATTTAATGATATTTTGTCGCTTGCGTATTTCAACATCCAGAAATGCTATCTTGTTGTTTTCTTCTTTTCCTGCTGTAAATTTTATTTTAGTATGTTGAACAATTTTTATAATATTCTCCACGTCTTTTGATCTTATCACTGCGAACACATCGTTGTTGTTGCAGCAAAAAATATTCCCAATACAGTTTTAGGAAATGTTGCTGAGGTGACAGTCCTTGGCCGGATATAAATCTGGGTCGTTCCGGTATCGTAGAACCGACTGTCGTCTACATATGTATTTGGTTATGCATTTGATGTATAAATCTGGGTCGTTCCGGTATCGTAGAACCGACTGTCGTTTTGTTTCTTATAGTTTTGTATGTCATTTTGTCATTCAATCATTTTCTCATTTTCCGCTCATAATCATTTTTATACAACATAACAGTGTTGTTACCTTTGCCTGCTTGGGTTATTATTAATTGGTCCTTGTAATAACGCATGCACAGCACATGAATATACATATGTATACTTATCAGAGTAATGTGAAAAATATGTTTCAAATATTATTAAAGTATGTACATATGTACACACAGTCGCCTGTGATATTTTAATAATTATTAAATTTAATGTTAGTTTATAAAAATAGTCCAAATTAGCTATTGCTATTGTAATTTATGTTATTGCTTATTGTTTAATGAAACATACTCTCTGAGGAAGACGCGAAATACGTTAAAGCGCGTAGGAGGAAAAAATAGCCGAAATTTAAAGTTAACTTTCGTAAAAGCGAATGTACGGTCATTAAATGCACACAAAAGAATTTGTTTCCGAATGCGAGAAAATTTGTACCCCAAATCAAAATTGACGACGATGTCATAAGAGCTCAGAATCAAATAAAATATCTTGGATTAATGTGAGACGAAAGTATTTCTTTTTTCATTTAGACGACACATTTTACAAAAGCAAAAAAGATGTGCTTTAGTTACGCGAACTTCAGACAATGCTATGTACCTCTCACGGAAAAGTACCTATCCCCTTTGTATCTAAAAATATTGAAGGAAAATAATTTAATATATTCGTATCACAAGAATAAAAATTATTACTACCATAAACGTTACAATACCTATGATGTAAACCAGCAAAATCTTGTATATAACACTGAACAATACGCGGATAACAAGCCAATTAAAACTCAACAACCATAATTTTTTGTATTCACCTAGATATCATTATTCCTTTTTTAAGTCTTTTTTTTGGAAACATAAATTTTAAATTTCCATAAACGCCTAGTACATTGCGTATATATTTTAAGATATTGTAGGTACTGTGTACATAATTAATATACTAATTTTTAACCTCCTAGATAAATACTAAGGTATGTTAAGATAACACTATTTAGCTCAATTCAACGATGACTTTGAAAATACATATATATATATAAATTAGTGTTTAATATAATATTAAGGGCTTTATTGTAATGTTTTTGTTTATTTTGGCTTGGTTCCTATTTTTAATGTGATTGAAAATGTAAGTATAATATTTGTAGTAAATAAAAATATTGTTTAATATATTTTTCGCACTTGTTTCTAAGTTTAATGTACATACAATAAACAGCTGACTTCGTCGTGATGAAGGTTCAAAAGACACCGAAGCGCGTAGGAAAATAAAAGAAACTTTTTGATTGCTTTAAAACCGCACATAACGAAAAACTCCTAAATCATCAAAAAATTGGGCCCGTTTCTTTGTAACCTAGTTGCAAAAGAACACTAGGTAGGATAACGGATTGCATGTAAAGCAACAACACTCACTCGGAAAAATATGCGAGTTGAGCTAGCTCGTTAAAATGATATCCGACCTGAGATGTTGTGTTGGGAAGTGAAAAAACTGCGCTATTGGGAATGAGTCGGAAGAAAATAAATGGGTAATTTCAGTTTAAGACCTAATTCGTTTGGAATTTGCACAGTATTTTTAAATATACAGGTTAGGTTAGGTTACTGTGGTAGCTCCCGCAATGGGAGCTCACCTAGACATAGTAGGAGTCCATTGTGATACCACTTGTTTTATGAACGGTAACGTGAATCGGAAAAATCAGGAAAGATTAACCTGAGAAACGTTGCGTACCCCGAATGAAGTCACGCAAACTGCCAATCTCCACCCCAGAAAGCTCTTCTGTGGTCCTAAAAAAGTGCGAGACTAGGTACTTGAACCTCAGTCTCGCAAAGGCAGGGCAGCTAAGCAGAAAATGAAACGATGAATCCACCTCATCCTCCTCCATACAGCTGCGGCAGAAAGGGTCAGAGACTATCTTCAGCCTAACCGCATGTATACCCAACGGACAATGCCCAGTCAAAACACCTACGAGGGTTGAGAGTTGCCGCTTAGTAAGCGACCTCAGCTCCCTTGAGCGCCCACGATCCACTCCTGGCCAGAGGGTCCTTGCAATTCTGCATGTCATGGCAATTTCCCAGCGCTCGCTGAGACGACCGAGAGCCCATCTGTCCAGGAGAAGTTCGTAGGCAGCCAAAGGAGCCCCACCCTCTCCCTGCATGGAAAAATTACTTCCAGGGTACCCTGCCGAGCGAGCTGATCAGCCATGCAGTTTCCTGCAATGTCACTATGGCCCGGTACCCAAATTAGTCTAACGTCGAGATACTCTGAAGCGGCTGCGAGAGAAATCAGGCACTCCCTGACAAGTTTTGATCTCACCATTAGCGATCCTAAGGCCTTAATAGCGGCCTGACTATCCGAGTAAATGTTAGCCCGTCTTGTGGGTATTACATTGGTTAGAGGCCAATCGGCTGGCTCCTTGATTGCGGCCACCTCTGGCTGAAATACACTACAATAGTCCGGAAGCCTAAACTTGCGGCTGAGGGAGAGCTCCTCGCAGAAGACAACCCCCCATCCCAACCTTACCGTCCAGCTTCGAGCCATCCATGAAAAAGTTCACCGTCCTCCCGCCCCACAAGCTACCCTCCTTCCACTCCTCCCTACGCGGATGTGAGTGGAGAAGGAGCAACCCCGAGCTGGAGCAGGCAGACAGCAATCTGTTTCCGAAGGGACAAAGTTGAAGCTGGCAAGAATCCTACAATGCCCAAAGGCCGAGCTGAATCTGTATCCATTGCAACCTAGCCGGGCTGCGGCACGGTCTGCTGCAACCTTGCCTGCAATGTCCACAGGTAACACATTAAGCATAACATTGAGCGCGAGAGTGGGTGTGGTCCTAAGCGCCCCACTGATCCCAATGAGCGCGGACCGCTGCACCAGCTCTAGCTGCTTAACCTTCGATACTCTATCTAGCGAGTTCCACCAGACCACCACTTCATAAAACATTATAGGCCTAATTATGGTCTCATAAAACCAGTAGTTTACCTTGGGAGAGAGGCCCCATCTCTTCCCAATAGCAACCCGGCAACAGTGCACCGCGACCGAAGCCTTTTTCATCCTTTCTTCAATATTTGGCCCCCAGGAGAGCTTTCTATCCAGAATCAGACCTATATACTTGACCCGGTCAGAAAGCACCAGCGGGACGCCACCTATTGAAGGGGGATTGGCGGCATCGGGTACTTTGTACCTCCTGGTAAATAAGACGAGCTCTGTCTTACTAGGATTAATCGCGAGTCCGCACCCTGCAGACCATTTTACGATCAAGTTAAGGTAACCCTGCATGATATCAAAAAGGGTGTTCAAAACTTACCCCTGACAATGAGAGCAAAATCGTCAGCATAGGCAATAACCATACAGCCTTCCCTTTCCAGCTCCTTCAGGACGCCATTGATAACAACGACCCAATAGAGTTGTGAGAGAACCCCTCCTTGCGGAGTGCCTCTACTCTCCCTTCGTTGAATGGAGGCGCTGCCCCACTCCGCCACGACAGTTCTGTCCCAGAGAAGGTGGTTGACGAGCCTTACAAGACCGGGTTCAACCCTAAGCTCCGCCAGGGATCCGACTATTGCCTGTGGCTGAATGTTATTAAAGGCACCTTCTATATCCAGAAAGGCACCAACTGCAAAGTCTTTGTGTTCAAGAGACTCTTCAATGACGTTAAAAACCGTATGCAGAGCTGTTTCCACAGACATGCCCTTCGAGTAAGCATGCTGAGCACGCGACAATCGCTCTCGCGGTATCTCCTCCCTTATATGAAGACAAATCAGCCTCTCCAGGGTCTTCAAAAGAAAAGAAAAAAGGCTGATAGGTCTAAAGTCCTTTGGGGATACATGATTATACAGCTTGCGTAAATAGGCGCCAACCACCGACACGACACTCGTTCGGACTTCTGCAACTGAGCGGGAATGATACCATCAGGTCCCGGCGACTTCAACGCTTTGAAGGAGTGTATCGCCCAGAGTAGGCGACGCTTCGCTCAATTTCCCAAGTCGTCCCTGAGACATCCGAAGGGGACGGGAGCCCTCGCGAGCACCCGCCTAAGCCTAGAGGACTCGTGGCAGCCTTCAACGTTTTCGCAGAAGCTTCTCCACGAGTCTCGCTTAGCTTTCCTTATTTCAAATTTACATATTCCCAATCCGATCCTATAAAGTTCCTGGTTAAAAAGTCGTTTACTCGAAGCCCTAAGCTCCGAAATTTCGAAAGTCACCAGTACGGCTTAGACTTGCCCGAAGACGTCCACTAAGGCGTCGATCGAGCTTTCCGAAAGGAGTGAATTCCCCTGAGGTTCCTCAGGAAGAAACTCCTCCAGCTTCTTACAGTATAGATCCCAATCCGTATTTCTCAGATTCCTATAGGGACGATTTTGGGGACGAGCTTCGCCCAGGGGAATTGAATAGACCTATGATCAGAGAAGGAGTGATCGTTAAGAACTCTCCATTTCGAGATTCGGGATAACAATTCAGATGAAACGCTATTACAAATAGACAAGTTTTCGCTAAGAATAAAATCAAAGAAAGACGCACCTCTTGCGTTAATATCCGACCTTCCCCAGCAGGAGTGCCTCTAATTGGCATCGCAACCCACAACGATGCCGGCTTTCCTACGCCTCGCTTCTGCCAGAGTATACCCCAGCAGCACAGGAGGTGGTTCCACCTCATCATCGTGAGCCTTATACGTGGGCATGGGCCAAAGTTCTCCGGCCCCGTCGTCGAGTCTCACTTACTACGTCTCCATTGCTGAAATTAGACAGAAAATAAGTATTTATTTCACCCCTGACGAGCATACAAGCTCTATGTTTACCTGCGTTGCTGGACACCAGAAGCTTGTACTTCTTTGCCCCGATGCCAGAAGCACCGTTACTGCTCAGCCAAGGTTCCTGGATCAGGACTACATCTGCGGACGCGGCCTTAGAATGCTGGAGATTCATCTGCAGGATAATCATCCTCAGTAATCTCCTCCAGCCCACCCATGGCAGCGTCCTCGCTATCCGAGGCAAGTAGCCTCTCCTCCTCGGCCCCATCGAACAGCCTGCTCAGACTGAGGACGGACCCCGCGGCCGAGGAGACTCCCCCAGCGCTCTCGGCGTCCGACCTGACGGAGTCAACCTCCATGCTCAAGAAGGCATCCATGACTTTCACCGCTTCCTCCGCATCCGGTCCGCAGACCTCCGGCACCACCTCCGGTCCAACCGAAAGGAGGGCGTCACTACCTCTGGCATCCGATTGGTAGACCTTAAGGGCTACCTTCTCGAAGCCATAGGATATGACCCCCTGTTGCTCAGCGAGAGGGCCGAGGGACTCCGCGTTAAGCAGAATCAGCGCTTGCCGATATGGTTCCTCAGATCCCTCAAACCGAACGACCTTCCAGTTGTGCGCAGGAAGGTTCGGATTACAGTAACGGAGGAATTCCTCGATCTCTCCCGGTGCAGAGGGCTCCGCAGGGAGCCAGACACGAGCCCGCGGACGCAAAGGCAAATCCTTCTTATCCACTGCCCTCGAGCCTGGCACCCTTCCAGACCTCCGCCACCAAGGAAACCGCCGCTTGGTAGGGCGTGGCCGACCGCTCGTCAGCGCACGAAATCCTCTTAAAGAGGCCAGAGTGCCAGCCCGCACTCTCGCAACGAGGAGGTGGACCAGGATTATCCCTGACCACCTTCATGAAAACGGCAGAGAGTTCTGCCGCCACACGCTACCAATCCATCCTGGAGATGGCACCGTCTTCCTTACTGCGGTCCACGACACCCAGGATAATGGAGCCCGCCGGCTTAGCGACTCCGCTAAACGTTTTGGGCGCGATCCCAGTCCTGGGCCGTTTGACTGAAGAGGTCTCCCCCTCCTGGGACCGCTGTCTCTTTGAGGCTGAGCTCTTCGGACGCGCACTCGCGCTCTCTCTCAGCACCCCCCTGGCCCACTCAAGCGACCCCAACAACGCGGGTGATAGCGTCTGAATCCCTCGGTTTAACCACGACGTTGGATGTCGGCTCCGACACTTCTTCACTACCCTTAGTTTTGGCCACAGCGGCCGTCCCCCGTACAGAGCAAGCGGTGGGAGGCGGTTTCGCTCTCCATTCGCTAGTAGAAGCTGCCACCCGCAGCGATGAGCCGGTTTTAGGGATCGGCTTCGGCGCCCCTCCACCGCTCGAAACTTTGCTGGAATTTTTAAAATTTTTGGAACTCTTTATTTTCACTGGGTCCCAACTCAGAGCGGCTATCCAAAGCCCGAAAGTGTAGTCGTCCTGAAGAAACGGTCCCATGGTTGTCTATGCCGCAGCAGGGAGGCCATGCGGGTGTTGACGCACATCCTTATGAGATGAACGTTCAGAGCCAGACCAGACGTAAAGACGGGAGTCCTGTCAACCGCACCTATACCATCAACCTTATGACGACGGGAATTGGAACGTACTCTGAGACTTGCCAGATTTTAACGGGACGGAGACGGCGGTGGCATTAGCCTACCAGCCATTTCTGCTAAATTTCACCTCAACATACTAAGGTGATAGAATACCACAGCCGCCAGCCCAAAGCAAACAGAATCAAGAAAATATAAACAAAGAGTAGTCCATGGGCAAGGCAGGGGTTGTTACCGTTCAGGTTAAGGCCGTCAAGGCCGCACGATCATTTAGCGTTACCCAGGATGCACCACGAGGAGGCGATCATGCATTGCATCCCATATAATATATAACTAAATCAACAAAATTTTGGGATCACAGCTATTTTCCATTCTTAAAGCACGAAATAAATCGCAACTTACATGAAAGAGGCTAAAAGGGTTGCTTTTGCAACTAAAGGAAATTTTATCCGAGTTTGAGTGTTCTTTTGCAACTCGGTTACATTAAAACGGGCCCAATATTCATATTCTTTTCTTTTGCATGAATTATTTGTGCTTTGCAAGTGCAATATTCCTTATAATTGTTGTTTCGAGGAGGAGTTGATTTGCTCCACCTATTCGCAAAATAAAATCTAAAAATACTTAGAATGATTTACAACTTTATTGGTTGGTGATCGCAATGGAAGTGAAGTCAAAAAGTTTTACAGCACAAAACTAAGCTATGCTTATGATGATAGGTACGCACATAAGAATGGTGTGAAGAAGCAAATATAAAAAATTTAGTACATTGCAATGAGAGAATTACAGCTATTTATATGATCACGAGATTTAGTGCTGCGGATATTGAATCGCAAAATTAGTGCGGCTACGAACATCCTCCCCGCGTTGGAAGGTGCAGGCTTTCAACAGCTTTAGTCTCGATAGGAAGCACAGCAATTTTTCTTACAGCTCGCTTAATAAGTCCATTGGCAGTGCGTATGATTATAATACGAGCCACACCATCGGCACCATGAATTAAACTTTCCACCTAGTCGCCATTTCAGAGATGGAAGGTTTTCGTCCTTCAAAATTACCATGTTTCCAACTTGAATATTCCCAGCTGAATTTCGCCACTTCACTCGCTCTTGCAGAAGTGAGAGATACGAAGTGCTCCATTTTTTCCAGAACACCTGTTGCATGTGACAAACGCGCTGCCATCGGTTCAAACGACTGATATCAAGGCTGGTTACGTCTGGTTCAACGAAAGATGTAAATGGAGTACCTATGAGGAAATGAGCGGGAGTGAGCACCTCAAAGTCATCTGGATTATCTGAAATCGGACAAAGTGGGCGAGAATTAATTATCGCTCCGATTTTACACAGAAGAGTGCGAAACTCTTCAAACGTTAGAATGGAAAGGCCAACAATGCGTAAGAAGTGGAACTTCGCTGACTTAACCGCCGCCTCCCATAAACCACCAAAGTGAGGTAAACGAGGCGGAATAAATCTCCAAGCGATGCCTTCTGAGATGCATTGATTAGTGATTTCAGAGTTATGAGAATTGCTTAAGAATAATTGCCTTAGCTCTTGCAACTCGTTTTTTGCCCCAACAAAGTTTGTTGCATTATCTGACCAAATGGTGTTCGGCTTGCCTCTTGTGCAAATAAAACGTTTTAGTGATGCCAAAAATGATGATGTGGAGAGGTCTTGAGCAAGTTCCAGGTGGCAAGCTTTCGTGCTGAAGCAAACGAAAATGCATATATAGCATTTGATGGGTGGTCTAGTCAGAATTTCTGACTTATAATAGAATGGCCCCGCAATAGTCAATACCAGTGGTGAAAAAGGCCCAGTTCGCTTGCACTCTATCGGGTGGAAGGCTGCCCATGATGTACGCTTTGCGGTCCTGCGTGTAGATATTTACGATGAAAGTAGTCAATTATTGCGTTAGTGACCGGATGATGCTTTGGCAACAAAGGCGGCTGTTTTGCTTCAAAGTCCAATAATGAGTTTTGTAAACGTCCTCCCACACGAAGAAGCCCAAATGAGTCGACAAATGGATTTAATGAGTGTAACTTGCTTGATGAGTTAAGTTTCTTATCAAATCGTCGCCCCTTAAGCTCGGCTGCAAAATGAATTTGTTGGATGTTACGAATTAGTAAGTGGATACCCATTTTAATGTTCAGCGGAGTCAGCGGCTGGTCATCAACATGAGTACTGCGATTTTGGCAAAAGTAGTAAACGTATGCAAAGATGTGTTGCAGCTTGTCAAAGGAGTTGTGGTACTTGCAATCGAGCGTTATGTCTCGCAGTTGGGAAGCAACTAAAACCTTTCGCCGCCGTTCGGGTAAGTCAGGTAAAAACTCTATGTTACGTGGCCAATCTGAATGCTCTTTTAACAAAAATGGTGGACCATTGCTCCAAAGTTTATTATTAAGTAGTTCATTCGGAGTGCATCCCCTCGAAAGGATGTCTGCCGGGTTCAAAAGTCATTCCTTTAGTTAGCGTTTGTATCTGGCTCACTCTGTTTGATACAAAAATGTTGAAATTTGATGGTTGTTCGGGAAGCCAAGATAGGGTTACCATTGAGTCTGACCAGCAGTGAACAGTGTGAGAATGTGGAAAATCCTGCGATATGGATGCCACCAATTCCGCAAGCAGTAGTGCAGCAGATAATTCCAGGTATAGTTAAACTCTTCACAGGCGAGACTCTCGACTTTGCACAAAGTAAGTAAGATATAAAAACACCATCACATTCCGAACGAATGTACACGCATGCGCCAAACGCTGCCAAACTTGCGTCGCAGAATGCGTGATTTTCACAACTGGAATTAAGTGTCAATACAAAGCGCGGAAATTTAAAACTGCTCACTAGACCAAACTGGGCGCAGGCATCATTCCATATAGTTTGCAACGACTGGGGCAAACTTTCATCCCACTGTACCTTTTCTTGCCAAAGGGTTTGTAGGAAAATTTTAGCTTTCGTAATAACTGGAGAGACAAGTCCCAGTGAATCATAAAATTTAGCAATATGTGAAAGTACCGTGCGTTTTGTTGTGCGTGCGTTATGTACCATAGGTGAAAAAGAGAATAAGAAATGATCTGTCTTAGGGTCCCAGAAGAGACCAACAGTCTTCGTTAATCAGTATACGCTGAAGTAAACCTTTAACCTGCCGTCTAATCTCAACAACTTCTTCTATGGTATCACCGCCTGAAATGAGATCGGAAACAACACTTCTTCATCGTACGAAAGTTGATGCATAGCACGTATTGCCAAAAAGGCGGCAGGCTTTGTACCATATGTTATAGTATCTAATTTGTATACCTTTATCTCGTCAAGTGGGTTCTCGCGCCATAAAATACACTGAAGATATTCATCGGGAGATGTCACACGTACACATCGGTACATTTTACATATGTCTCCGCATAAGGCGAATTTACGAAACCGAAATTGTAAAAGAGTTTTGAACAGCTTTGGCTGAATCGTTGGACCCGCTAGCAAAATATCATTCAAAGAGTAGACCGTTGTTGTTTTTGCGGACCCATCAAATACGACGCGAAGCTTCGTCGTTGTACTGTCAAGCTTTTGCACGCAATGGTGTGGTAGAAAATAAGTTGTTGTTGTTGATTGAGGTATAGCCAATGACATATGGTTCAGCGATGCATACTCATTCATAAAGGAAATGTATTGAGTTTTCAATTTATAATTATTTTCCAATTTTCGCTCTAAGTTTTTAAATCTGCGAATTGCAACATTATGTGAATCGCCAAGAGCGCTAAAGCATCTTTTTGCAGGCAAACGCACTGAATACTCTCCCGAAGCTAGCTGAGAAAAATTTTCCTTGAAATGTCGCTCACACCAGTCGTCTTTTTCAGTTGGTGGGGGAGCAGAATCGAAACAATTCTCTATTTCCCAGAATCTTTTTACGATATCGTTCCACGAGCTGTTGTTTTGTGGTTGCTGGGATGCATTTTTGCTACATGCTGCGAGTGACGATGATGGTTTTTTGGTATAGGAACACCACCAGAGACAATCCAACCCAGGCGAGTTTTTTGTAATATTGGCAAATTACTAGCAATGCGAATTTGGCCGACGCACATTAAATCAAAAAATAAACCTGCGCCAATAAGCAAGTCAATGCGCTACGGTTTAAAGGATAGTGGATCTGCTAGAATAATATTTGTTGGTATTTTCCATTCTGAAGAAAGGCTGAAGTGGGGCTGATAATCTGTTATGCAGGGTGTGACCACAGCAGCGAACGATGTGTTATAGCCTTGGTCTTGCGACTGTACGAAAACATCAATCTCTTTGTCAGCAACGAAGTTGGATTCGCCAATTCCGGAGATCAAAATTGTTGATTTTTTGAATGGAAGCTGTTACAGATTTGCCAAGCGAGTAGTTACGAAATTTATTTGAGAGGCCGAGTCGAGAATAGCTCGACATGGAACGAAGTTGCCTGAACAATTTTTAACGGAAATTATTGCTGTTGCTAGCAGCACATTACTGTTGCCGAGAGATGTGGCTTGAGAGACTGAACTAGAAGTTAGCGATGAAATGAGTGTTTGCTGTGACGAGGATGCAGCTTCAATTTCTGGAGGATTTGAAGACGAAGGAAGTGGGCTCATGTGGAGCAGCGAGTTGTGTTTGGCTGGGCAATGACGACAATGCCCAGACTTACACCTTTGTAGACTATGGCCTTTGCGTAGGCAATTCAAACAAAGTTGAAGCCGCTTTGCTTCTTTGTAGCGTAAATTCGGCGACAAATTTAAAAATTGGATACAACTGTTAATGTAATGGTATTTAGAATCGCAGAATACGCACGAACTAGCAGTACTTGAAGATGCTACAAAAACGTTTCTAATGCTTTTATTGAAATTCGAATTTTTGCCCACCTGGTTGCTAGGTGTTTGCGTTACCTTAGCACTTTCCAGATTTTCCATCATGCGGCAGCGCTTCTCCAAAAAGGAGGTCATTGTGTTTAAAGTTGGCAATGTCTGAGCTGGCAAGTCCTCTTCCCACTTTTCTTGGGTTTTCTGGTCGAACTTTCTTGTATTAAGATGTATGAGTAATCCATCCGAAATTTGCTCAGGTGTTGCCAATGTGTTAAGCGCACGAAGATGTGAATTGAATTTGTCACTCAATTCCCGCAAACTACTAGCGGAACCTCTATCAACAGTCTTAAGCCCGAAAATCATCTTGACATGTGCCTGAAAAACAAGTAATTTGTTATCAAATCGATTTTTTAGTAGAACCACGGCTTTATCATAATTTCCCTCAACCGGCTCAAGTGAGCAAATAGTTTCCTGCCCCGCTCCTTGCAAACTAGCGCGCAGATGTTGAGGTTTTTCCACTTTGCTCAACTCTATATCTTTGTCAATAACGCTGCTGAACATGGCAAAGAAATTAGACCAATCGGCGTATGCTCCACTAAATTTTGGTATTTTCAGCTCAGGAGGGCGAGATTTTCGTAGCGATGAATATAATGTTGACGACGATTCTTCTGATCCGAACTGCCTAACGGTGGATGAGTGTCTTACGTTTGACCTTCGGTGTAAATTAAGTTCGCAGGAAAGCTTTGCCTTAACTTCTAGGTATATTTCGAAAAATTCTGCTCGACCTCTTCCATCTAATTCGCGTGGATCGGCTTCTTCGAGGATCGACTGCACATGGTCAAAGCTGACGTGCATGCTCTCGACGTAGTCCATGTGGACGGAAAGTTCAGCTTCATCAAGCTCTCCAAGACGCTGCGTCGACAAAGTTTTATTTATTGCCATTAGTTGATGCTTAATCAACGCACATTTTCTTTTATGAAACGAGATTGATTCTGAGCCGTTATTCGTTTCATCGGCTAATGAAACGCCATTGCCCTTTTTTGATTTACTGCCTTTTGGCATGCTGGCCTTGCAAGTAAATGGGTATGCACGATAGATGCAAGTAAATAGAAGCAACTGTAATATCACCAGGTACC
The DNA here is from genome assembly GCA_951828415.1 of Anomoia purmunda. Taxonomy (NCBI): domain Eukaryota; kingdom Metazoa; phylum Arthropoda; class Insecta; order Diptera; family Tephritidae; genus Anomoia; species Anomoia purmunda. The sequence goes on along the minus strand of OX639998.1, from coordinate 68,530,335 downwards.
TCCGTTATGCGATTATGTATTAGCGCACCAATTTTGCGCATACAATTTTTGCTTGAACGCAGAAATTACGAAAATTAGTTTTTGTTAAAACTCGAATAGTTAAAACGCTATATGACTTCCAACCCAATCACGTCACCAAATGTTTCGAGGAGGAGTTGATTTACTCCACCTATTTGCAAAATAAAATCTAAAAACACTTAGAATGATTTACAACTTTATTGGTTGGTGATCGCAATGGAAGTGAAGTCAAAAAGTTTTACAGCACAAAACTAAGCTATGCTTATGATGATACGCACATAAGAATGGTGTGGAGAAGCAAATACAAAAAATTTAGTACATTGCAATGAGAGAATTACAGCTATGTATATGATCACGAGATTTAGTGCTGCGAATATCGAATCGCAAAATTAGTGCGGCTACGAACAATTGTCATAAGGTATTTTTTAATGGTTTACTTAAATTAACAGCACTATTCAATTACTATTGCGCTTATATAAAAAATAATATAGTATGAAAAATTGATTATTACTGATTACTCTCAAACAGTGACCAAATATAGCTGGGACATTTACGAAATAACTATTTTTCGGGTTATAAAAATGAATCACTTGCGATTTTAACTTTTCAAATTAGCATTTTATTAAATTTTTGGTTTAAATGCAACGATTGAGATAGTTATGTGAATAATACTGAGGGGTTATGGACAGAAAAAATAGATTAATCATTTTTTATATTATTAAGACACTAAAGGCTATTGTTTGTATTAAAGTATCAATTCCGTGGATGCTCAATTTGCGCAAGTTGGTTACTTTAGATTTAAATTGCTATAAAAGTAATTTTAAACCACACATAACCATAATCTACATCGCCAAAGCACTAAATTAAAGATATGTTCCTCTATTGTCATAACCTATATATAATGGTTATGGTGCGTTTTGTTTTAATAGTAAAGAGAAACAAAACACAAATGTGAATGATTTTACGGGAACATTCTCAATTTGAGCTTTAAATATGTATATTCTACTTTAGTATTATGTAACTATTTTTTTATCAAAACTTTCTTGTTACTAATATTTTAGAAGAAAAAGCAAAGAGGTTGAACTTGGGTAATATTTGAACAGATTCTTATATAGGAATTAATTCTTTGGCAATGTTCCATAACATTAAATTTGTAAACTAACACTGTAGTAAGCCCCGCAACTTGTGGTTACTATTTAGGCAAAATGGTCTAAGGCTTACGAATATGCTTAGATAGGAGATAGATGCACTTGGCAACAACACGTCAAAAAATAAGGTTGTTCCCAACTTATTTCAATAAAAAATTAAGGCGCGATGCCGCAAAGAACAGAAACAGGAACAGACTTCAGTACATTTTAACAGCGAAAGAAACGGCAACAGAATTTTGAGATCAGTAGTGCGATTCACTAACTTTAAACGGTGCGACAATTGTTATTTTTGACGGCAATATTTGCCGTTTGCACTAACGATTGTGCGATTCACTAACTTATTCTTAACGACACTTAACAGCTGTTTCGTTGTATTTATTCAAAGTGATAAAGAGTGGCACCTCTGTCAAACTAAATGTCAAAATAAGCGAAAAGCACAAAGGGAAATAGAGAAAAAACAAGCGAATGCCTGCTGCCAGATATAAATTTGAGCGTTTTTATTATATTTGATTAAAGTGAAATAATATACTAATTTATTTCAAACTACAAACGTTTATAATTCTTCTTATACGTAACAATGTTCCATTGTAGCAGAATTTAGGACTCTCCTCTGAGTGATTTGGTAGAATAGTCATCAACTCGACACCAAGGAATATCCGGAACCACCCGCAAATATGCCATGGTTTTTGTATTTAAAATTCGCGTTGTGCTCTAGTATATTTAGGATTTACATATATGTATTTACATTTTTTAATTATAATCATTTATCTATATATTAAAACTATTTTTCTGTTCTTTATTTCTAATTTTGTACTTGATCCTTGATAAAAGCTTGATTTTACCATTTGCACATTAATTGAATGGTAGATATGTATGGTGGTTGGCATAACCCTTCTCATGATTCTTTGGTGTGCAATCGACGGCCCCAATAGTGCCTTCCACAACGGGAGAAAAATTCGGAGAGAGCGCTGGAGAACATTAAATCTAATCCTTTCTAATAGGTAAGGACAATCCATGACTCCATTAATACCATTATAAGCAAAAGGCAAACACAATATAGACGTACGACTATCTAGAGACTTAAGATTAATAAGCCTAAGACGAGAAGAATACGATGGTACCGGATCAACAAAGTTTAAAGAACGGAGAGCAAATTTGAGAGTGTTTTTGAACACGTTCGATCCTATTAGTAGCAAGTTGATCGCACGGTCTCCAAATAAAAACAGCATATTCAAGATGTGACCGAACGAATGAAGTAAAAAGTAGCTCGAAGGTATAAAGATCAGAAAGTTTAGAGGCATTACGTCTAACGAAGCCTAGTACAGAGTACGCCTTTGACGTAATATAGTTAAAATGCTTATTGTTTATTGCTATCCGATTTTTTTAACCATTTTCCACTAATATTGCCTACGAACGAAAACACAAAACACTATGAATGACGTTTACATTTCTGTTTATGTTCTTTGTTGCACCAACCCGAAAACTGACTTTCTCCTTCTGTTACTTTTGTTCAAGAAATAAGTATAAGCCCACATGTTTCCTCCATTCGATTTCATTTTCTCAATATCCTGTTAAATATTTATTTTACTCTTGTGAATCGTTGTCGGCGCTGCATATATTTTCAGATAAAACACATGCACGTCAAAAAATAGGTAAAAAGTTTACTTCTGAAGAGGACATTGCAATCAAATACCTCAAACAAAAACATGTAAGCAAGCCAATTCGCTGTTTTATGTTTACGAAACAAAAAAATAGGATTTGTCAAAGCGACAAATGTTAACCGGAGAATTTACTGCCTGCTAAATTTATCGCCGGAATAATCTGAACAGGCACAGTTGTCAAGGCGCTCTTTGTAGCAAGCATACTTCGTGCGTATTGTCAAACAAACGCTAACGTGAAAGTTTTATGTGAACCGCCTTAAGGGTGAATTTCCTATCGGCAATTTAAATTTTCATCACTCGAATGTTAAAGCTTATTTAAACCCAATTACCATGCAAGGCACAGCATGTTTCCTCTGAAATTCCAATACAATCGTGCTTTTTCTCAAATACCAGTGCATTGATTATTGTGCTAAAATGCAGTTCAAAAAATAATAATTACAGTGCGCTACAACTTTTGGTGTATGCTTCAGTGACCAGTTCCATTACAGTGAGTTAAACCAAAGTTGAAATTTGTTACTGTGCTGAGGATCTGGGGGAATATATTTGGCAAATTTATGCTTTGGCATGCTGTGCTGTACTATGTATAATTTGAGGACTGAAATATTGGCTGCGTTAACTTGCATATTCAACATTGTGTTGTGGATATCTATTGTTAATGCATCTAATTGTTTTTATTATTTCTGAAATTATTTATATATATTTTTTTTATTTGCAGATAGTTAGTTCAATAAACAAAAAACAGTTCAGACCGGCGGCAACTTTTCAAAATATCAAAATGTAAGTAGGGAAAAAGTTGTAAAATTTTGCAAAGTTTGTGAGAAAAGTAGTTTTTTGTAATAACTTTTAAAAATGTTTAATAGTTAATATTAGAGAAGAAATTTAATACAATTAACTTTTTTTCGGTTACAAAAACCTTTAAATCGGTCGACTTTTGCTTATAAATTTAGCAACTTTTCAAAATATAGGGAAAAGTAGAATTTTGCGAAGTTTTTAGTTAAATTATTTTTTTAAACAACTTTAGAAAGGTTTTAATTTGTAATAAACATATAAAGAAAAATAATTCGATTACCTCTCTTTTGGTTACAAAAAATTTAAATCGATCGACTTTTTCTTATAAATTTTCGAACTTTTAAAAATATACTAGTATTAATTTTATTCTGTAACTCCTATCAATATCACTATTATATTTTAATAGCAGATTTGTTGTGAATAAAAGACAATTGGGGGCATTGAAAGTGAGAAACATCAACAGTTTTAGATATACATACATGTGTATGTACTATATACGTATTTATATATTGTATGTAATTGAAATTTTTATTAATAATATAATTTTTTAGTATTCATATGTATATGATTTTTCGGCCTGTTTTTATTAAATGATAATATTAATTTGTGAGCTCAAGGCCAGTGTATAAGGAAAAGTATATTGGAAAAAAGACAACAACAGTCAGGAGTGGTAGAAATTATAGCTATTTCGGAGATCACCACATCTCCTCATCAGATTTCTTTCATGACTCCATCGGGATTCGAACCAACAACCTACGACTTGCTGGGCAAGTGCGTAGCCAATGGACCAAAGCCGGCATGTAAGCTGCTGTTGCTTTTTACCACTTTTCCTTATGTCCTACCAACACAATTCAAGTACGACAGTCTGTCGCTATTAAGTGAATGTGTGGTTTTTAATTTTTGTTGTGTAACACAAATTCTATTTTTAGAATATTGTTAGAATTGTTGTTACGTTTTGGGCGTGCTCGTCCGTTTCAAATATTTATACATATGTCTATGATTTTTCGGCCTGTTTTTATTAAATGATAATATTAATTTGTGAGCTCAAGGCCAGTGTATAAGGAAAAGTATATTGGAAAAAAGAGAACAACAGTCAGGAGTGGTAGAAATTATAGCTATTTCGGAGATCACCACATCTCCTCATCAGATTTCTTTCATGACTCCATCGGGATTCGAACCAACAACCTGCGACTTGCTGGGCAAGTGCGTAGCCAATGGACCAAAGCCGGCATGTAAGCTGCTGTTGCTTTTTACCACTTTTCCTTATGTCCTACCAACACAATTCAAGTACGACAGTCTGTCGCTATTAAGTGAATGTGTGGTTTTTAATTTTTGTTGTGTAACACAAATTCTATTTTTAGAATATTGTTAGAATTGTTGTTACGTTTTGAGCGTGCTCGTCCGTTTCAAATATTCATATGTCTATGATTTTTCGGCCTGTTTTTATTAAATGATAATATTAATTTGTGAGCTCAAGGCCAGTGTATAAGGAAAAGTATATTGGAAAAAAGACAACAACAGTCAGGAGTGGTAGAAATTATAGCTATTTCGGAGATCACCACATCTCTTCATCAGATTTCTTCCATGACTCTATCGGGATTCGAACCAACAACCTACGACTTGCTGGGCAAGTGCGTAGCCAATGGACCAAAGCCGGCATGTAAGCTGCTGTTGCTTTTTACCACTTTTCCTTATGCCCTACCAACACAATTCAAGTACGACAGTCTGTCGCTATTAAGTGAATGTGTGGTTTTTAATTTTTGTTGTGTAACACAAATTCTATTTTTAGAATATTGTTAGAATTGTTAATACGTTTTGGGCGTGCTCGTCCGTTTCAAATATTCATATGTCTATGATTTTTCGGCCGGTTTTTATTAAATGATAATATTAATTTGTGAGCTCAAGGCCAGTGTATAAGGAAAAGTATTTTGGAAAAAAGAGATCAACAGTCAGGAGTGGTAGAAATTATAGCTATTTCGGAGATCACCACATCTCCTCATCAGATTTCTTTCATGACTCCATCGGGATTCGAACCAACAACCTACGACTTGCTGGGCAAGTGCGTAGCCAATGGACCAAAGCCGGCATGTAAGCTGCTGTTGCTTTTTACCACTTTTCCTTATGTCCTACCAACACAATTCAAGTACGACAGTCTGTCGCTATTAAGTGAATGTGTGGTTTTTAATTTTTGTTGTGTAACACAAATTCTATTTTTAGAATATTGTTAGAATTGTTGTTACGTTTTGGGCGTGCTCGTCCGTTTCAAATATTCATATGTCTATGATTTTTCGGCCTGTTTTTATTAAATGATAATATTAATTTGTGAGCTCAAGGCCAGTGTATAAGGAAAAGTATATTGGAAAAAAGAGAACAACAGTCAGGAGTGGTAGAAATTATAGCTATTATAGCCGGCTTTGGTCCATTGGCTACACACTTGCCCAGCAAGTCGTAGGTTGTTGGTTCGAATCCCGATGGAGTCATGAAAGAAATCTGATGAGGAGATGTGGTGATCTCCGAAATAGCTATAATTTCTACCACTCCTGACTGTTGTTGTCTTTTTCCAATATACTTTTCCATATACACTGGCCTTGAGCTCACAAATTAATATTATCATTTAATAAAAACAGGCCGAAAAATCATAGACATATGAATATTTGAAACGGACGAGCACGCCCAAAACGTAACAACAATTCTAATAATATTCTAAAAATAGAATTTGTGTTACACAACAAAAATTAAAAACCACACATTCACTTAATAGCGACAGACTGTCGTACTTGAATTGTGTTGGTAGGACATAAGGAAAAGTGGTAAAAAGCAACAACAGCTTACATGCCGGCTTTGGTCATGCCGGCCGGGCATGTCGACCAATTTTTTTAGCAGGAAGTTTTTTACGGAATTGATGTAAAGTTGGAGCTAGTCCAACCTGTTGAATGTGTGAGCGGAATTCCTTGAAGAAATTGCATCTTATGGAGAACTCTCGTGCATAAAAAATTCATCTGGGATGCGGAGCGTTGTAACATAGAGGTATTCTGCCGGCGATGCCTTCAAATCTTCTTTATACCAGGTTCTCAGTCCCAGTAAAACTGATGGTAGTACCTGCGTCCATTGCCGAATTTCGTGGGACATGATCGCTGCTTTCAGGGTCCAATGCCACCTTTCTACAAGACCGTTAGCTGGCGGGTGGTATGATGTCGTGCGGATTCAACGAGAACCGAGAGGGATGTGAAAAGTGCTCTCTTGAATCCAGTTGGACGTTATCGAATCTTTTCAAGTGCCAGCTGTAGAAATTGCTCCAATAAATGTTTTCAGTTCAAGAATTGCCTTCGGCTTCGGATAGTCGCGAAGGGTTCGCACTCGATCAAGAAGTGGTGCTGACCCCTGCGCGGTGATTTCATATCCCAAAAATCTGACGTTAGTTGAGCCTAGGACACATTTTCCACGTTGATGCAAAGGCCATATTGTCTGAGCCGTTGGAATACCAAACGTAGATGTTGTTCATGTCGACGTTCGTCGCATGAAGATATGGGGAAGTCATCGATGTACGCGTAGACAAAATCAAAACCAGAGAGAACCTCGGCAATCTTACGAATTCATACAAGCTGAACGGGGTGATAACAGCAGTTTTATGAACATCTTCCTCCGCTACCGGGATATGATGAAAAGTGCGACAGAGGTCGATCGTATAGAAGATGGGTTTACTAGCTACCGTTGCCGAATAGTCGTTCAGCAGCGATCTGGGGCATTTTGGTCACTGAGTCTTCGGTAATTCCCGCAAGGTCTCCAATCTCCATTTTTCTTTTTGGCCATTTCTAACGGACTTTCTCACAAACTCTTGGATGATCTGGTATGACAGTTCAACCAAAATCAGGAATCCCTGTTTGGCTATTTAAGCCGCTCGGGATACAACTGAAGGACGCGTTGAACACATGGTGGTTCAATAGTTGGAATATAGTGTCTGACTGAACGCTTAGCTGTCGTGTAATTGGACGGTGTGGCTCTAAATTGAGGGAAATCCTTCAGAGTTTGGGTGAATTTGCTAGTCGCTTCGCTGCCGGAGGTGATGGATGTGATAGGGGCGGTAGCAAATGAACAAACGATGTAGGAGCCGGTGCTGGAGTTTATGATTCACCGTCTGAGACCACAATTAGCCCGTATTGGTTTAGGAGATCAGTTCCAATTATTGGAAACGCCACTTTGGCTATGCAAAAAATCCATCGAATTGGCCGACCGTTAGCAGCGTGCAGTAGTAGTGGCGTAGATGAAATTCTATCGCTACGTGATGGAGGAGTCACGGAAATATCCATGGACTTGTTGGCCTGCGTACAGAATCTGCGGTGATAGTAGAAAACTGAAGGTGGTGGCGGGCGTTCAGTGCCAGAAGTTGTTTACGCTATATTGCGAGGTATATAGCAGTCATCGTTCGGAATTACTTGATCTAGTTTCTTTCCCAATTTTCCGAGCTGCTCGGGTAAGTCCTCGAGTTTTTTTTTTGCATTGAGTTATCAGGATTGTTAACGGTTAGCATTACGAATCTACTCCAAGACTCCCGTAGTATCTCAACAATCTCATTTGTCAATAGAGCGAGCTTGTCGTTATCTAGTTCGCCAGAGGTAGTTAGCACTACGTGTCGAGCAGATTGCCCCAAATCGTTTAAATTCCTCGAGGAGCTCCGACGGACGTCGATAGCCCAACTCTACACCCAAAAGTAGCTTCTTAAGACGGTGTTCCTGTGAAATTGAGATACATATTATTTACTAACACTTCTTTGTACAATATTATCGGTTTCATATGGATTTAGGATAAGAGTTTCTTGATCGGGACGAGCAACAACTGCCTGGTATTTAGGTAAGTTAGAAGCAACTCTTCGTAGCTGAAACTGTGCGTCTATGGCTACGAACCATTGCTGTACTTGCTTGATCCAAAATGGTGGTAGCTCCAGTTTTTCGAATCTTTCGACGTGTGCAACCGCTTTCTATGGAGGTGGTGGAGCAATTGTCTCGAAAAATTACAAAAGTATCAAAACTGCTTGCCGCAAAACATGGGCTTTCTCTCGTAGTGGCCTGTTTCGGATAGAAAGAAAAAGACATTTAAGGGCGGTCCACACGAGACTTTCGTGTTAGCGTGGGTTTGATAAAACTATTATTTTCGCTGTCACCACCAAGCCGAAAGTTGTTTAGTTAAAATATAACTTGAAGTTTGTTTGTTTAAATGTGTAACAAACAAGTTTTTAAATATTTTCTAATGTTTGATAAGTGAAAATGCAAGAAATCAATTTACGTTCATGTTGAATTTCGTTAATACGTGGGCATGTCCATATAATTGTGTGTATTCTGAAAACCTACATTTAGGAAAAGCGTAATATTTTCGATCTGAAATTAAAGGTGTCAAGATATCAGGTTAAAAGCTTTAATAAGAAAAAAATTCGCTTGAAATTTCTGCATCTTCTACTTCAGATTGTGCTTCAAATGAAAGCATATTGAAAGTATGCTCTGGTCCTCTGGCACAAAAATGTCATTGCACACACTAGGTTCTATATGGGTGGACTGTTTCCGAGGCGGGTTCGCAATTTGCATTTATTACAATATTAGCGTATCGCAATCCCCAAGACTTCTTAAATAAATTACAGAACATGTAAGATGTACTCCCCACTCTTCTTTCATCCCCTCTTCTTATTTGGGCGAAATAGTGCTCTAAACAGTCGTCTCGTCTGTAAGTTACTGAAGCCTGAGTACGACAAAAAGCACCACAATCGTCTTAACCCATATCATCCCAGTGTTCCATTTTTAAAACGGTTACTTTTTTATTTTATTACTCGAATTTCCGAACGCATCTTCAAATTAATGTTTTTATGTTGGTATTACTGACATTTCTTGCTGTCAGTTGGATAAATGTCATTTCACTCCGCGCGGTTTACTTAACTTTAAAACATAATTTTATTTGGAAGTTTTAAGTGAAAATTATGGCGAACAGAAATACGTAAGTAATTACTTTATTTTATATTATACTGTTGACAATTTTAAAGTTTATATGCATGTAATAATATTGTTATATCATGTTATAATACGTTTTTACTAAAAAAAAGCTAATTTGTTAGTAAATGTGAGTTTTATGTACCGTTCCATTATTTGAGCAATAGGAACATTCGCACATGTATTTTTTTATGTATTCGGATTTTTACTTTAGTATTGCCTCGTAATTATGAGATTATTTTATTGCAGGCTGAATGTGAATCAGATAATATCGCTGTTGGAAGAAGATGACGACGTGTTCGCGGCTGATATTTTCATCACACCTCCTGATAATTGGCAAAATAGTGACGAAGACAGTGGCGAGGAAGAGTTTGCAAGTATAAATAATTTGTCAAGACATCAGTTACTTGCAGAAGCTGAACTCCGGGTCACCAGATCGTCTCAAGCTGAGTCTAGGATAGTGAATGAGCTCGTTGGAGATAATGAACAAGTGGATCCAATACCTTGCTCATCGTCAGTGACGCAGCAGCTTAACTCCTCGTCGACCGTGACACAGCCCGCGCCAAAAAAAAAACGTACTGAAGTCACAAGAAAGTGGCGGTTTGTAGATATTCCAGAAAAGGCTGAGAAGGAGCACTGTGAACCAGATTTCTTGGAAAACCTGGAAAACCCTGTTAATTTTTTTGAGCTATTTTTTGATGAAGAGGTGTTCGAATTACTGCGCTCAGAAACTGAAAAAAATGCGATTCAGAAGGGTAAACATACATTTCGGGTTACTACAACGGATATAAAACATTTTATTGCTATTTTATTACTGTCGGGTTATAACAGTGTTTCGAGGTACCGAATGTATTGGGAACAACGAGTTGACTGCAGCTTTCCAACAGTGGCAGCACTTATGTCAAGAAATCGATTTGAAGATTTGTTGCGTTATTTTCATGTTGCCGACAATAATAATCTTGACCCCAATGATAAGTTCGCTAAAGTGCGCCCTCTATGGAACCTGCTCAATGCAAGATGGGTAAAGTATTATCCTGGAGATAAAAATTTAAGTATTGACGAATCTATGATTCCGTATTATGGTAAACATAGTACTAAGCAGCATATCCATGGAAACCCTATCAGATTTGGCTATAAAAATTGGTCAATTTGTACGCGACTTGGCTACTTGATTTATGGTGAGCTTTATCAGGGAGCTAGTACTGGAAATACCCACCCGGAGTTAGGTGTTGGTGCCTCAGTTGTTCTGGATCTTATATCAAAGCTGCCGCAAGGTAGCTACAGTTTTTATTTCGATAATTTTTTTACATCTTTACCGTTGCTTGACGAGCTACAAAAAATTGGTCACGATGGAACGGGGACTATTCGAGCTAACCGAACTGAAAAAGCACCTCTCAAAGATCCCAAAGAAATGAAGAAAACAAGTAGAGGATCTCATCACCAATGTACTGATCAATTATCTAATACCACTCTTGTTAGATATAATGACAATAACATTGTCACAGTGGCCTCGACTCAATGTGGTTCAAAACCCATAAGCAAAGTCAAACGTTACTGTGATAAGCAGAAGAAGGACGTTGACCAACCTCGTTGCTTCGTAAACTATAATAAATTTATGGGCGGCGTGGACCGACTTGATCAGAATGTGGGTTGTTATCGAATCGCGATTCGTCTGAAGAGATGGTACTGGCAGTTACTCATGTTTCCAATAAATGTGTCAGTCAATAACGCTTTTCAGTTGTACAAAATATCTCCAGCTGCAAGGAAAGGTAACGGTACGCCATATGATCTTTTATCTTTTACGAGAGATATTGTTTCGACATTCTTTCTAATGAAAGACTCCGCCCCTGGTACTTCAACGATGTCAAATCCTAGATCTTCACTAGCCGTAATAAAACGTGTGCCTGATGCTATTAGATTGGATGGTAAAGGACATCTCATTGACAAACAAAATAAGCAAACTCGATGTGGTTTATGCCACAAAAATACAACTATGAAGTGTATCAAATGTAATGTTGCCTTGCATAGCAAATGTTCTATTACTTTTCATACTGAATAATAATATTTGTACACGTAATAATTGTAAGATTTAAGAATTCTGTAAGTTTTAATGTTTTGGTTTCCTGGCCTTTTGTTTGTTTAAGTTTTTAAATCAATACATTACATAAAAAAGTAAATATAATAGTTTTATTTCCAAACAAAATCAATAGAAACTTACATGTATGTATAATCCTACTGTTCCATTATTTGAGCGGTTATGAAACTAAAAACCTGAATGAGATATATTTTTTTTCGATATGTAGGTCTCATTATACATCAATCAACTTGCTCTGTTCCGATTTTCATTAAGATTGAACTTGTTTTACTATGGTTGGGATGATACGAGTTAAACTTCCAATATTCAGAGTCCACCCCTTAATATAGTTGAATGAGGAAGTAATGTCAGAGCAATTCTCATCCTTTACACTTGTTGTCTTTAAAGTTTTTACAGCTTCATCCAAAAATTGGTACTTTTCGACTCTTGCCGAAAATATTCTCTTTATTGGCGAAGTAGCTTCAGCACTGTTGTTGTTAAATATATCAAAGAATTTATTTATGAACAACACGTATTCTGGAGTATTTATAAATTGAGAAGCACAACAAGCCAAACTCCCGGAGCTATATGAAGCTAGCATACCCGAAGGTATGGTATCGCTCAAAACCTGGGGCACTAGCTTCACGCACATTTTTTAAAAACTGTGTGAAAAAATATGTTTGTCAGAAATCGTTAGAACACAACGGACGAGATTTTGTGAATCCTTGTTTTAAAAATGAATAATGTCTCACCAACTAACCGCACGCGATTTACAACTAACTTTGGTTTTAGCACTTTCAAAGTAATTTCTTGCGCTCTTTAAGAGGTGGGGCTATCAAAAAATATAATATATTTGACTAGAAAATATGGACGCTCTTCTGAAAATCCTAATATCCTAGATAAATTTAGAATATGGGTCCCTGATCACAAACAAAGTGGCAAGATAGGAAACGATACATTGTAATTGGTTAATTATATTTCTTCTTCCTTTTATAAGAGCCATGAACAAAAAATTATTATAGTGGGTGCGACCAAGGCATCCCACCAATGCGTTGGACCAACTCCTACAATTTTGCCATACTTAGGAAGTTATTGCAAATGACTCTTAAGTGCCATTTCGTCACATAAAATTTACACGAATTCCCCGACTTCTTAACTCTAAACATTTTCGTTTAACATTCTTTCTCTAAATAATTTTCCCAAAAATAAACTACAAACTCCTGGGCTTCTTCTGTAACAGTTGTAAGTAATGCTCGTAATATATCGCACGCTCAAACGTGTGAACCGATGCGACCTTTTGATAGAAGGAGAAGCCAATCTTCTTTTCCTAATTCGACAATCGAATATTTTTAATGTTTAACTCTGTGTTATTAAATATCAATTTTTTACGGTGAACTCTCAACAATTAACCATTTATTTAGAATTATATATATATTGTATATAAATACAGTCCATTTTTTTTTTGTGTAAATATTTTGTAATGATTTGAATAACAAAAATATGTGAAAATCAGGGAACGCAAACAAACGATAGCACGTTTCCCAGTCGTTTAGTTTCGCTCATGCAAGGTAACGAAACACAACCTATTTAAATCGCTCAGAAATATTTTGTGAGCAGTAACTTTTGAATACAGAGCAATAGCGGAAAAACGAAACACAAAGCTAGTGCTCACAACACAAAATTTTGAACTTTTGACAGAAAATTGACGGTGTGTGTCAGTATTTGGTTGAAGAATGTTACGTTGTATTGTGTATCGTATTTTGTTTAGGTTTTGCTCATGATGAGTATTTTTACAATAAGCGAAATTACGCTAGTATGCAAGAGAGCAAATAATTCGATTGGTTTGTACTCACCTGTTATTGAAAAAAGGTTTGTGTATTATTAGCAAACCAATTTTAAAATCTAAGAAAAGATTTAAAAACGTTACTATTTGTATTGATTACATTACTATTTTGCCGAATCCATAAGCAATATTTTGTTATGCAATAAATTCTAAGCAACGAGTTACAAATGGATGCACCAAAATTGTCAAAAAATTAAATCTAGATTACAGGTGTTAAAATTTTACCCCTACACTTCTAAAATTTATTTAATTTACTAACCTGGCTTTATATTTACATCTCCTGGGACGGAAAATTGCAAAAATCGCCGCTCACTCACTCTCGCATCCAGTCACACACTTATTATTTGCCAACCTTTTTAATTTATTTCAAATGATTTTAAATAGCAAAACTGATACATGTTGAAATTTCACTCTTAATTGTGTCAAATTCATAAACGAACTGATTTTTCGCTTCATGTTCATTTGCCCATGATTCGGGTTTGTTGCCAGCATAAACCACCTGATTATGGGACGCTATGGTTGGTCAATCGAGGGAGTTTCTCATCTCATTATCTTTAATGTAATATTGATTTCGACTGCCTGTTCATGGGAACGTTATCGAAGAGATAAATTCGGTTTCATTTTCTCAACATCCTGTTAAATACCTATTTAACTCTAGTGGCAGTACTGTAGAAGAGAATAGAAGATAACGTCAATATCAGATGCTTGTGTGATTCGCTAACTTATTCTTAACGACACTTAACAGCTGTCTCGTTGTACATATTTATTCAAAGTACTAAAGAAAATCATATTGGTCAAACTAAATGGCGAACCGGGCGAAAAACGCAAAACGGAATGAAAAACCATATGAATGCATGTTTGAATAAAGTGAAATAAGATACTAGTTTATTTCACACTACAAATATTTATAATTGTTTTTATATATTGTAATGTTCCGTTGTAAGCAAATCTTATTATACTACTATAAATGTTAAGAAATATGTTTCATACAACATATTGTATCACGACACTATTCGCTAACAATGTTATCGGTAATACAATTAGACAATTAACTAATATCCATCTTGAATACTGATCTCTTCTTCATCTGATTTTCTCCTGTGCAACACGTGAAAATAACAACTTCGATTTATAAAATAAATAAGGTCTAGTGTATTTAATACTGCACCATTGTTTTATTTGAGACTCAAGTACCAACAACTGGTGACCCCGACGTGATAAGGACACGCATTGGTGCCCGAATATCAAGCACATGCAATAATGCCCGACCAAGGAGGCAGCGCAACGGCACCTGGGGCCAGACCGACCGCCACCGCTCCAGGAAACGACAGAGCAATCATTAATAAAGTGTCGGTGAAGGTTCCATTATTCTGGCCACAGCATCCTGAAATTTGGTTTGCGCAGGTCGAAGCTCAATTCAGTGTATCTGGGGTGTGCACCGACATCTCGAAATTCAATACTGTTTTTGCCGCTATAGAGTCGAATGTTCTAGCACAAATTTCCGACGCCATTTTAAGTCCACCCGAGGCCAACAAATACAACAATCTTAAGCAACGTATAATAGAACGTTATTGCGAGAGTGAACAAAAGAAAACGCAAAAACTGCTCTCGGAAGTGGACTTGGGTGATAAACCACCAACTCAGCTTTACAACGAATTAAGCACCCTGGCGAAAGGCAAAGTTTCTAGTGATTTTCTGAAATCCCTCTGGTTGCAGCGATTACCGGCACAGGCTAGAGCAATTTTACAAGCATCCGATGCTGCGCTGCCAGAGCTCGCAAAACTAGCTGATACAATTTTAGAAGTAGGCGATTTTCAGCAAATGGCAGTAGTGTCAGAAGCCAGCACAGGGGAGGCAGGTTCTTCAGGAATAGGTAAGCGAATAGAACGCCTAGAAATGAAATTTGAAAAGTTATTCCGGAATGGCAACCAGCGTCGAAGCCAATGATCACGTTCAACTTCGGCACGATGTCGTGGCCGCACAAGCACACCAACCCGAGCAACAGACGAATATTGCTGGTACCATCAGGTGTATGGAGAGAATGCCCGTAAGTGCCGGATCCCCTGCACATATGAGAAAAAAGCGACAAAAAACTAACCGCAGTTTCGGATCCAGTGATTAGACCCGAGACCAGCCAGCACATTGCCCGCATACTTATTGATGACGCCAACACAAAAACGAAGTTTCTAATTGACACCGGTGCTGATGTATCGGTGTTGCCCGCGCGGAATGCAAAGTCATACAAGACAATCAGTACAACGAATCTTTATGCTGCCAACGGTTCACCCATAAAAACGTATGGTGAAAAGCGACTTCGACTTTCCTTGGGTTTGAGGCGCGATTTCCTTTGGACGTTTATTTTAGCGGATGTCAGCTCACCCATAATCGGCTCAGACTTTTTAAACTACTACGAACTTCTTGTAGACATTAAAAGGGGTAGGTTGCTAGACAGGCAGACGCTTCTCGAAACGAAGGCCGTGGTCACGCAAGCGGATGTCTCCCAAATTTTGGTATACGACGTACACGGAAAATACGTAAAATTGCTGCACGAGTACCAAGACATCGTTACGATCAACGCAAACAAGAAACCGGTAAACTCAGATGTGACACACCACATCACAACTACGGGCGCCCCAGTGTTTGCGGGTCCACGAAGATTAGCGACCGACAAACTTAGCGAAGCGAAACGAGAATTCGAGTACTTGCTGCAAAAAGGAATTTGCCGACCGTCCAAGAGCAACTGGGCTAATCCGCTTCATCTCGTCAAAAAACAAGACGGGACTTGGAGACCTTGTGGGGACTACCGTGCACTGAATGTAATCACGTTGCCTGAAAGGTACCCTATCCCGTATTTACATGATGTAACCAGTATTTTACACGGTAAGAAGTTTTTTTCAGCAATCGATCTTCAAAAAGCGTACTACCAAAAACCAATCGAGCCGTGCGACTTACCAAAACGGCCATATCGACACCGTTTGGACTTTTCGAGTTCCTTTTCATGACTTTCGGCCTGTATTTTACACGGTAAGAAGTTTTTTTCAGCAATCGATCTTCAAAAAGCGTACTACCAAATACCAATCGAGCCGTGCGACGTATCCAAAACGGCCATATCGACACCGTTTGGACTTTTCGAGTTCCTTTTCATGACTTTCGGCCTGAGGAACGCAGCTCAGAATTTTCAACGCTATATTCACCACGTATTAAGGGGACTCGATTTTACTTTTGCTTATGTTGACGATATTTTGGTGGCTTCTGTTTCGGAAGAGGAGCACGAAAAGCATCTACGAATAGTTTCGAACGCCTCCGTCAGAGCAACTTGACGATCGCAGTCGGAAAATGTAAGTGCGGAACAAATGAACTAAGGTTCTTAGGCCATACAATAAACGCACATGGCATGAAGGCTCCTGAGGATAAAGTTGAAGCCGTTCGTAATTTTAAAATGCCAACAGTAGCAAAGGACTTAAAAAAGTTCCTGGGCATGACAATTTTTATCGATCCTTTATTCCTCACGCAACGAAAAATCAAGCCGTTCTCCAGCGATTAATTATCGGTAACCGCAAAAACGACAATACTACGATTGCTTGGTCAACGGAAGCCAAAATAGCCTTCGACGCATGCAAAGACGAGTTGGCAAACGCCGCGTTGCTTAACTACATGGCCTCGAATTCTAAACTAGACTTAATAGTTGACGCTTCAGACGGCGCGGTAGGCGCGGTGTTACACCAAATAGTCGACGGGCAAGTACAGAATCTAGGTTTCTACTCGAAAAAACTAACGACAGCGCAAAAAAAGTATAGCGCGTATGACAGGGAGCTCACTGCAGCATACCTAGGCGTGCTTCATTTCAAATACGCACTCGAAGGAAGAGAATGCGTACTATTCACCGACCATAAACCCCTCATCTTCGCGTTTCGTCAAAGTAGTGACAAGGCTCCCCCGCAAAGAGCACGACAGCTAGACACCATCAGCCAGTCCACTACCAACATCCGTCATTTGCCTGGACATGACAATAATATTGCCGACCTGCTCTCCCGCATCAACACGATACGCAGCGACACGATGGACTTCGATGAGATGGCCACCGCTCAAGCAAACGATCCGCAGCTTCAAAGACTTCTTAATTCAGGTGAGAACCGTTCCATTTCATTAAAAGAAGTGCCACTTCCAGGCTCACTAAAAAAGTTGTTTTGCGAGATCTCCCACGGTAGAGTACGTGGCAGTTCCATTTCATTAAAAGAAGTGCCACTTCCAGGCTCACTAAAAAAGTTGTTTTGCGAGATCTCCCACGGTAGAGTACGTTCATATGTACCGAATAGTTTCCGAGTCAAGGTAGCAAATAAGCTACACCATCTGTCCCACCCGGGAATCAAAGCCACACAGAGGATGGTAGCGCAGAGATTCATTTGGCCTCGAATGGCCACCGACGTCAAAGAGCGAAGGTGCAACGACACAGGAAGACACCACTTGGAAATTACGCAGAAGTTGATGACCGATTTCAACACATAAACATCGACATCGTTGGACTGCTTCCCACGTCCAACGGTTTTCGCTACTGCCTCACATGTATAGACAGGTTTTCGGGATGGCCTGCGGCAGTACCACTCGCCGACATAACAGCTGAAAGCGTAGCAAACGCACTCATCAGTGGTTGGATATCAGCTTATGGCATACCGCAGAAAATTTCCACCGATTTAGGACGTCAATTTGAATCAGAAATATTTCGATCATTAACACGCTTGTTAGGCGTGCAACATCTGCGCACCACTCCGTACCACCCCCAGTCGTATGGGATAATTGAGCGCGGGCACCGCACGCTTAAGTCGGCTATTAAGTGTAGCGCAACGAAGGATTGGAGTTGTGCATTACCCCTCATTCTACTTGGAATGCGTACTTCCATCAAAACAAACATCGGCACGAGCCCAGCAGAAATGCAGTACGGTACGGCACTGCGTATATCCGGGGAGTTTCTAAGTAATCGAAAGGAGCGACTTAGCGAAACTGAGTTCATTGAAGTTCTACGGAAAGTAATGAGCGAATCACCTACAACAAGGCCATGTCGTCACGGCGAAACGTCAGCATATATACAACCAGCATTGAAGCCTTGCAAGTACGTTTTCATACGAATAGATCAAGTTCGCGAACCTCTAGAGCCGAACTACGAAGGACCCTACGAAGTTCTATCGAGGTACGAAAAATATTTTGTAATCAAAATCCGGCAACGTGAAGCCAAAATCTCTATGGACCGTTTAACGCCAGCATTCATCTTCAACGATCGCGACGTTGAGAAAACAACGACAGCGATTCGGGAAAAGCAGAGCCCGCAAAATGTTCAACATCAGGACGACAAGTCCAAATTCCTCTTCGGTATCGTTAGCTTCGTAACTAGCCGGTGGGTATTATGGTGACTACCACAGAGCAAATCTTATTATACTATAAATGTTAACAAATATATTTCATACTACATATTGTATCACAACACTATTCGCTAACAATGTTATCGATTATACAATTAGGCAATTAACTAATATCGATCTTGAATACTGATCTCTTCTTCATCTGATTTTCTCCTGTGCAACGCGTGAAAATAACAACTTCGATTTATAGAATAAATTAGGTCTAGTGTATTTAATACTGCACCATTGTTTTATTTGAGACTCAAGTACCCACATATATATTAAACATAAATTATACTTCTGTTTTTATACTTAAATCTTTGATAAAATTTTGCTTTCGTTTGACATAAGCTTTGGCGCCAAAATTGATAAATGAGTACAACAAACATTCTCAGTAGTGCCTCCCACGAAAGGTGATGACTCTGAAGCAAACATTTCTTTAGCAGCTTGACGCTCCACTTGGGTCATAGGAAATCTGTCAAGCTGAGAAATTAGGTCGTCAGCCAAATCTGGAGTTAACCGATACAGCTTCTGAAATTCTATTGCATTCAATTGAAAGGGATTGTCCACATCCCGGAGCAAACTTTAATCCACTGTTGGAGAGCTTACTTCTTCGTCACCTCGTTGTAAATCATATGCCAAATATTCAAACGAAATTATTAAATGATTCTTTTTTCAAGAAAACAAATCACCAAATTTTTAATCTATCTTTTATTTTAGTTTAAATCAGGATTTTATCCTTTCTCGATTGAGTTAACAACATCAAATTT
Source organism: Anomoia purmunda (assembly GCA_951828415.1). Lineage (NCBI taxonomy): Eukaryota > Metazoa > Arthropoda > Insecta > Diptera > Tephritidae > Anomoia > Anomoia purmunda. The sequence continues at coordinate 68,510,667 of OX639998.1, read as the reverse complement.
GGTGTCCTTAAGTTTTCGAAAATCGACTAGCTAACGACAAAAACTGATTTGGCGATAGGGATAATCGTTACAAAATGGCAGATGAATAGCAACATCGTTAAAATTTTCATTAAGATGAGTTAACCATGCGAATATCATTAAAATAAGTTAGTGAATCGCACTACAGGAGGTCTTCTTGTGTTGCATATGTTTTGAAATAAAGCAGGTACAACTTTTATTATAAAAATTACTTTTTAATCGTCATTTCTTTTTTGTTCACACATTAATCGTTACTTCCTGAGTTTGATTTTTTTCTCACAAAATAATCGTTATTTCTAGAGTCTTATTTTTTGCTCAGACAATAATCGTTTTTCTTGAGTTTAGTCTTTTATTTGGAAAATAATTGTTAGATCTTGAGTTTTATATTTTGCTAAGGAAATAAAACTTAATAACCAGAGAATTGACTGCCTATTAAATTTGTCGGCGGGTTAAGACAGCAGGCACTTGAGGAAATGAAAATGCGTTTAAGGGGGAGGTGAACGAAATCGTCTGCATTCAGAAGGTTTTATCGTGGTTGAAAATTATCCTCCCTCCATACGTTTTTATGTTATCGCCTCGAAAAACCTGTCGAAATTGCTTAAAACATGTATCCAGCAATAGCATTTCTCGCAAGTCAATGGTTAAATGAAGAGGAATTGCTTATTCAAAGGCGGAGGCTACGAGATTGTACAAATTATTTATTCAACCAACTATTTACAAAATAGAAGTTACCTTTTTTCCCTCAGAAGCACTGTGGCTGCCCATGTGCATTTATTTTTGTGGCTAACTCATTCTACTTCAGGTCAACCAGGCTCTAAGTGGACGTATATTAGACAGAGAAATTCCAAGTTAGGATAACGATGTGAATTGTTAAAATGCGTCAATATTTCTCGTCCAATCTCCCCACCTCAATGGCCGACTAGGGAAATGTGAGAGTGAAGTCAAAATTTGTTTAACAAAATATGATTAATGTTAATTGTTTTGGCGTGAAAATTTGCAAAGATATAAAGATAAGATATAAATCGACGTGAAATTTATTTAAATACATACTTACATATATGCATGGTAGAGTGAGCCAAGTGTGGTTATATGTATGCATGCAAACTTACGCATTTATATATGTACATACATACATGCATATGTACTTATTTAATAAGCGTATCGATCGTTTTCAGTGGATATAAGCTAACGCAACACCTTGCGCTGCTGACATACAGACGAGCAATCCAACACCCCACACGCGCAACCCAACAGACCAGGCTGACATACAGACGGGTAATCCAACACCCCACACGCGCAACCAAAAATTGGCTAACGCAACAGACCAGCGACTGGCTTTCCCGTGGGAAATGCCAATTCAGCAAAACCAGCACGTCGCCGAGACACGGGCTTAGAAGTAAGAATAGAAGTAAGAAATATTGTAAAAGTTAGTCTTAAGTTGAAACTGAAAGAATAAAGACCGGTCTCGTCCGGTAAACATTTTTTTAAAAACTATTCGCGATCGATTAGTTTAACTGGCGCCCGAGCAGGGACCGCCAGCGCGAGTGAAAACGTACCAACCAATAATTAATCACTGGACATAAGCTCCCTCAGGAAAAAGAGGCAGCAGGATCCGTGTGCGGTACTTTCATTGGACAGAGACTGCTTTACGAAAAAAAAGCAGCAAAGTCCTTACGCGTCTGGTCGGGTAGCAGAAATTCTGGAAGGAACGCTTTCATCGTTGGACAGGAGCGTGTGCGGAGTCCAGGATCCGCAGTAGTCGCAGGACGCGCACAAAAAGGACAAATCCGGACCCGTCGCCAATCGGAATGGTTATCTGCTTTCTACTTATGTAAGTTATTTAGTTACTTGTTAAGCCATTGAATAATTGTGAAAAAAAAAATATAAAAGAATAAAAAGAATTGAAAGAGTAAAATAAGCATTCGCGTAAACGCATTAACGCAGGAATTATAAATATCAAAAAAAAAAAATAAAAATAAGTGGGCAAATTGCTTTTGTTAAATAAATGAAAATAAATAAGTGAAAAAATTTAAATATTGAAATTTAAAAGATAATAATTGAGGAAAAAAAATTTGTTTTTGATAAATAAATAGAACATAAATAAGTGTTAAGATTTAAGTGAAAAAAATTTTTTGTGAAAAATTAAAATTCTTTTCAGGAATTAAGAAACATAGCAAGTTATAATAAGAGTAATTTTTGTGAATAATTTAAAAAAAGGAAAAATAGTTACAGTACAAAATAGACAGAATGCCTGACGATATACCTTCTATAATTAGACCCTCTATACTTACCACCAATACTACTAGTACTACTACTCCCCGGTTAGAGGAGACCATAAGAAATATAGTAACCACAATATTTCAAACTGAAGGACAGAAATTAGTAAATAACATAATAAATCCAAACCATGAATTCCTTAATTTAAAAGACGAACCGCTAGTTGCTCAGGGCAATTCGGACTCAGACCGTGTGCCTGAAATAGCTAGGACGATCAGGGAATTTTCTGGAAACCCTAGCGAGTTCAGCTCTTGGCGGAAAAGCGTAGAAAGGCTAGATTATTATGGCCAATCCCAAGGGACGCCTAAGTATTTCGGAATCCTTATGGCCATCAGGAATAAAATAGTTGGTCACGCAGACGAAGTGTTAGAATCATATAATATCCCCTTGAATTGGAGTGGTATTCGGTCATGCCTAACGTGGCATTATGCCGACAAGCGAGATCTGAAAACTCTTGAGTATCAATTATGCAGTCTGGTTCAAGGCCGATTGCAAGTTCGACAATTTTATCAGACAGTATACTCCCACCTTTCCTTAATACTAAATAAGATATCTTGTATGGAAGAAAGCCCAGATTCACTTAGACTCCTCACCCAGATGTACAGAGAAAAGGCTCGAGATGCATTTATCAACGGACTTAACGGCGATCTACCGAGACTTTTAGCGGTAAAGGAACCAAAGGACCTTCCACATGCCCTCCACCTGTGCGAGATCCTAGAAAATCAAATAAATTATTCATCTCATAATAGAATAAATTCACGTATTCCACCAACTTCCCAGCGACAGAATATTCAGAAAAACGCACCATTAAACGTGCGTCCCTCACATTATTACCACCAATCATATCATCCTTCACAGGTTCAACCTCCACCAAGGACTGATTTCAGGACCCAACAAGGAGCGCAATATGTTCCACCTCTTTGGAATAGGCAATCTGTTCAGACCACTCCTCAATCCATTCAACCTCCTTGGCAGGCACGCACTACCCAACCTTATCCTCAACCCTACGTTAACCGTGCACCTCCACGCCCATTTGCGCCTAAACCATTAGCTAAACCAGAACCTATGGACGTCGACCAGTCCATGCAAACAAAGGCAATTAATTATATGAACCGGCCAGGACCAAGCAGGCCAGCAGAAAAAAGGACATCGAATTTTTCGCACCAAATACCTCACAAATATCAAAGGAATTTTCATATTAGTACCGCGACCGAACAACAAGACCATGCTCAAAATCAAACACCAACAATGGACGAATACCAGACAGCGTACGACGACAACGAACAGTCGTACCCAGAATATGATCAACCACTTTCAGATTTCACAGACATACATTTTTTAGAATGACAAGTTCTTCGCTTCCATACATAGAATGTAAGTCGAAGAACGGAAGTATCCTTAAAATGCTTATAGACACTGGTTCGAGTAAAAACTATATTCAACCACATTATGTTTCGAGACCACTTCCTAACGAGCAACCATTCTTTGCAAACTCAATAGCCGGACAAGTGAAAATCACGCACCACACTCTAGTTAATCTTTTTCGAAAAACGGATACGAATTTAAAATTTTTCCTTTTACCCACGTTAACATCTTTCGACGGCATCCTTGGCAACGACAGCCGTAAGGACCTATCCGCTATAATAAACATACACGACAACACCCTCATAGTTGGCAATGACGTAAAAGTTAAACTAAAACAAAAAAATTCACCAGACGTTAACAAAATTGACATCAGGATAGATCACATGACCAAGATCCAAAAACAGAATATAAACCTCTTGACGGAAAGGCACTACAACTTATTTTCAGAACCAAATGCGAAACTCACATATACTACTACGGTAGTTGGCGAAATAAACACTACTTCCGACTCACCCGTTTACACCAAGTATTACCCATATCCCTTGGCAATGCGAGAATTCGTAACCCAAGAAATCGAAACCCTATTACGAGATGGAATAATTCGACCCTCTCGATCAGCTTATAACTCACCAGTTTGGGTAGTGCCCAAAAAACTGGACGCCTCCGGACAGAAAAAATGTAGACTGGTCATTGATTACCGAAAACTGAACGCAGTAACCAGAGCAGATAAATATCCTATACCCGAAATTAATGAAATCATCTCACAACTAGGAAATAGTCAATATTTCTCGGTTCTGGATCTGAAAAGTGGATTCCATCAGATTCCATTGAAGGAATCTGACGTCGAGAAAACCGCTTTCTCAGTCAACAATGGGAAGTACGAGTTTACGAGACTCCCATTCGGCTTGAAGAACGCTCCAGCGATTTTTCAAAGGGCTCTTGACGATATCCTTAGAGACCATATAGGAAAAATTTGCTACGTCTATATCGATGATATAATTGTACTCGGTAAAGACGAACGCAGCCATCTGAAGAACCTAGAAACCATTTTCCAAACACTCGAAACCGCTCAAATGAAAGTACAATTAGACAAATGTGAATTCTTCAAGGACGAAGTTGAATTCCTAGGCTTTATAATATCACGGACTGGTATAAAGACAAACCCCGCTAAAGTTAGGGCAATCCAAGACTTTCCTTACCCAAGGCATTTGAAGGACTTAAGATCCTTCCTCGGAGTCTCTGGCTACTACCGACGATTCATTTGCGGCTATGCTAAATTAGCACGACCACTGACCTCACTCCTTAGAGGAGAAGACGGCCGAGTTTCGAAAACCGCTTCAAGTAAAAAATCAATCACACTGAATGACGAAGCCATACAAGCTTTTCATCAAATTAAAAATTCCCTTATTTCTGAAGAAGTCATATTAGCATATCCAGATTTCAAAAAAGAATTCCAACTTACTACAGATGCATCAAATTACGCTCTAGGTGCAGTCCTAGAACAATCAGGCAAACCTATCACATACATATCGAGATCATTAACAAAGACGGAGGAAAACTACGCCGCCAATGAGAAAGAAATGCTGGCGATAGTTTGGGCATTAATTACGCTCAGGAATTATCTGTACGGTACCGCCAAGGTAATAATTTACACAGACCATCAACCACTTACCTTCGCCCTAAGTAACAAGAACCATAATGCAAAGATGAAAAGATGGAAATGCAGGCTGGAAGAATACAACTACGAACTTTACTATAAACCGGGAAAAACTAACGTCGTCGCTGACGCCCTTTCTCGCCCACCAAAATCAGAAACAAATGTGCTTACAACAACTTGCCATAGTGACGAAAGCTCTCCACATAGCCTCATACCTTCTACAGAAGCCCCTATAAACGCGTTTAAGAACCAAATATTTCTGCTACTTGGCAACGAAAATAGTTATACCTTTGAACTGGCATTCTCCGGTTACCACAGACACAATATTATTAGGACAGAATACTCGTCCCAGGACATAATTGATATTTTTAAGCAACGGTTAGATCCAGCCCTAATTAATGGACTGTACACGACAGAAGCCATAATGGGTAGAATTCAAGAAATTTATCCGCTACATTTCAGAAATATAAAAATCCGCTTCACACAAACCCTTGTACAGGATATTACAAGAGAAATCGAACAAGAAGAAATAATACTGAAAGAACATCAACGTGCTCACAGAAATAGCCCCGAAAATAAAACCCAAATTCTGAAAAAATATTATTTCCCCAGCATGTTGGCAAAAATAGAGAAAAAAGTCAAACAATGTTCAACTTGTCTTCAGCAAAAATATGACAGACACCCTCCAAGACCAAAAATCCAAGCCACTCCAATTCCACAAAATCCCGGAGAAATTATTCATGTCGACATCTACTCAACAGAGAAAAGATTTATCCTAACTTCCGTCGATAAATACTCTAAGTATGCCCAGGTAAAAATAATCCATTCAAGAGCAGTAGAACATATTAAAGACCCAATACGTGAACTCATGATTGCATTCGGAATCCCTAAATTAATTGTAATTGATAATGAGAAATCCCTGAACTCCGCCTCCATTTCAGCACTATTGAAGGACCAAATGAATATTGAAGTACACGTTACACCACCTTACGCAAGTACAACAAACGGACAAGTGGAGAGATTCCACTCAACCCTTTCCGAAATAATGAGATGCTTAAAATCTGACAATAATAGCTTAACTTTTGAAGAACTTCTTTTTAAATCAGTTCAGGAGTATAATTCAACAATACATTCAACCACCAAGAAAAAACCTATAGAGACATTTTTTGGTACTAGGTTTAGTACAGACCCTCAAGAGCTAGAAAGAAATAGGCAACAGAATGTAGGCTTACTTGGGAAAAAGCAACAAAAGGACCTTGAATATCATAATAAAAAGAGAAACGCAATAAAGGACTATTCTGTAGGCGAAGAAATTTTCGTCAAAATTAACAAAAGGTTAGGTTCAAAACTATCGTCGAGGTTCAAAAAAGAAATAGTAGCAGAAAACAACAGGACCACAGTTAAAACGCGATCAGGCAGAATTGTTCATAAAAGTAATATCAGAAGCTAATTGATAATTTCAGGACCTACCTGACATTAGAAAAAAAAAGAGGAAAAAAAAAAGACATATAAAACCGAAAACATAAAAAGAGAGATAAAGTAACATAAGTAACACACAAAAATTTAACCAGTTTAATAATTTTTTTTTTGTTTTAGGGACAAATTTTAATTAAATTTACATTTAAGTTGTTTTCGAATAAGGATTTAAAATCGTTTAAAATGCCATAGGCGTTCGATTCGTAGATGATAGATAAAATCGTTTAAAATGCCATAGGCGTTCGATTCATAGATGATAGATAAACTCGTTTAAAATGCCATAGGCGTTCGATTCATAGATGATAGATAAAATCGTTTAAAATGCCATAGGCGAACGATATAGGAAAAAAAGAAGCAGGCTGTGTCAGAGACACGGCCATTAAGTTTAACGTTGAATACGCCATCCGATAAGACAGAAAACATATGTAACAATAAATGATAAATAATACCAGCAAATGAATTTCTTTATTTGATAGTTACTTTGGATGATATACATAAGCTTATGATAGGAAAAATAGGATAAAAATGTTTTTAAATTATCAATTAAATTTCTCGCAAAAACGAAGTCAATGGCTGTTATCAATAGTAAAGATAAATGATAAATAACATACGCGAATCAATTTTATTATTTTTTTTGCAGTGTTTGGCAGCATTTTCTCTTCTTTTACTCTACTTTAACTTGCCCGCCTAAAATTATGCAATACAAAGAAAGGGCTGCACGAGTACATTTAAATCGCCCAACAGCAAACACTCAACCAAACACCACACACATATTTGTATGCATGTGTTTATACAATTTTCATTTGAGAAATTTAAATATTAGGAAGATATCAACCAACATGAAATGTATGTCAAACGAAAGCTAACATCTTCATTTGACTACAAAAAAAAAAAAAAAAAAATTAATCGAGCCGTTTCCTTATAATTAAAGAAATAGAGATTACAACAATAAAAACCTGACATTGGTGCCCATATCGTAAGGTAAGACGTATTCTACGCCAAAAAACAAAGTTAGATTATATAATTTTAATTACATAATTATAACTTTAATATTTTTTTTACAGTTTATTTGTCTTTACGGCTTACGCCGAAACCCAAATTCTTGACTATACGAACGCACAGCTGATAACACTGAGAGACGGAAATGCGAAAATACAGGAGGGAACCTTTAAAATAATTCATATAATAGACATGACGCAATATGATAAACTCACTAAAGAACTTGAAACGACTATTGTACAAAACATTCCAACCAATCACCCACTGCATCCATTCCTTACTCACGAATTAGCTCAAATTTGGTCACTCCTTTCAAAATTAACTCCTAAAATAAAAAAGAAACGTTCACTAGATTTTATCGGCACTGCATGGAAATGGATTGCCGGTAGCCCTGACCATCATGACCTAGAGATAATAAGCGAAAACTTTAAAAACTTGTTAGAAAATAATGATCGGCAGATAGTAATAAATAAAATTTTTTTAGATAGAATTAATGAAATAACCAACAAAAGTAACGAGATACTTAAACATATTAAGGATAACGAAAACATGAAGTTAGAAATTGGCTTAAAAATCAAATATAAACTACAATTGATAAAGGAAGAACTTATTAACATTGAATATGCCTTACACTGGGCAAAATCTAACATTATAAATTCATTAATATTGTCTAATTTACAAATAAGTACAATCGAAAAAATTATTGAAAAGGAAGAGATTCCATACATTAATATCGAAGAAGAATTAGAGTTTACGGATATAAAAAAAGCCACAAATGGCACATCTATTATTTATATTTTAAGTTTGCCCACTACCAATAAAGAAAATTGTGAAAAATTAAGACTCAAAGGAGTAAAGAAAGATAATAAAATTAATAAGATCGATTTTGAGAATGTAATAAAGTGTAAGAACAAAATTTACGGATTAAATGAAGAATGTAAAACTTATAATCGAATAACAATTTGTAATGAAAAGAATCTTATTGATATTAGTAACAATAGTTGTATTAGCAGTCTTATTAATAGTAAACGCCCAAACTGTGTCCAGGCTAACGCTGACCACATCAATATGATAGAAGAATTAAAACCCGGAACTTTATTCTTAAATGACTACAATGGCTCCATTACAATAGACGATCAAACACTTGAACTTATTGGAACATTTATTATCAAGCATCATAACTCCACCATAAAGGTACAGAATCGAAATTTTTACGTGCGCGAAATTAGCAGTTTACAACCATTACCAGCCGTCTTACAACAGAAAAACCCAAAAACACCCCTCGAAGAGATTCTTTCCTTAGAAATGATGAAGGACCTTCATATAAAGAATATAAAGAAGCTTAACATGATCAACAAAGTCAATAAAGTTGGTCTAACGTCCTCTATAGCACTCATCACATTTTTGGCAATAGCAGTTATATTACTCGTTCTAAAAATCCCAGATAAGATGGGATCAAGAAAGGACAATGGAATAAATAGCAATACCCTAACAGTAATCAGAAGGCGAACGGGGACGTCCGCGCTTGAGGAGGAAGGAGCTAACGCAACACCTTGCGCTGCTGACATACAGACGGGCAATCCAACACCCCACACGCGCAACCCAACAGACCAGGCTGACATACAGACGGGTAATCCAACACCCCACACGCGCAACCAAAAATTGGCTAACGCAACAGACCAGCGACTGGCTTTCCCGTGGGAAATGCCAATTCAGCAAAACCAGCACGTCGCCGAGACACGGGCTTAGAAGTAAGAATAGAAGTAAGAAATATTGTAAAAGTTAGTCTTAAGTTGAAACTGAAAGAATAAAGACCGGTCTCGTCCGGTAAACATTTTTTTAAAAACTATTCGCGATCGATTATTTTAACTTATACAAATAAGTACATACATACATATATAAATACCCACAATCATTTATATACTTACATGCATATATACGTACTAGCGAGCCCCCTGCACACTTTGTAGTGCAAAAAAGAAAATAAAAAAAAATCAATTCAAATTCATTTAAATCAGTGATAAATTGCTTTTATTGTAATGCTCTGTGGTAAACAACATTAGTTGTTTTTCCATTTTCGGTGTAGATATACAAAACCGTTTGTGTCCATGTGAGAAAACTGGATACTATAAATTCACTCCACAAATTCCTAAGGATTGGCCTTGCGCCTTATTAATGGTAACCGCAAACGCAAGGTGAACAGGAAACTGAAGTCGTTTAAATTCAAATGGCATATCAGACGGAATCATTGGAATGCGTGGAATGAATACATCTTCGCCTTTGAATTTTCCTGTCAAAATAGTAGCTGCAATTACATAAGCCATCAACCTTTTTATAGCAAGTCTTGTACCATTACACAAACGGGGTTGATTGATATTGCGAAGCATAATAATAGTGGCTCCAACTTTCAATTGGAGATTATGCGGAGGCATTCCTGGTAAGTCCAACGAATTCAAAAATTCTGTTGGATAATTCACAACATCTTCTTCATTCGTAACAGTATCCACAGACTTGTACGTACCCCAATTCGCCAGGAATCTTTGATTGTATAGACATGTTTAATTCAGTAACATCTTTGTTCTTTGCCGCTAAAATTGCTCTGTCACTCAACCATGCATGGCATGTATATTGCTGTGCTATGTTAGTGAAAACACATTCAATCAATTCCTCTTTTGACTGTACGAAACGGCAAAAATCATTTGGCAATGTTATTAATCCAGTGTCATCAACAGGCATTGCACCATTTCCAATTTTCAGCAATTGCTTAGAGAACTTATCAGCAGATGGATCATTCTGCAACTGAACACGAACGTTGGTAGTGAGTTTCAATATTTTAACAAATCTCCATAAATATGAAGACTTTATGCAAGCGTTAATTTCATCGGCCGCGGTCGATCTAGGAATGACGGGCAATGTTTGCCTAAAATCGCCTGACAATAAAATCAATGCACCACCAAACAACTCTGAATTATCTCGGAGATCTTTCATTGTTCTTTCCAAAGCTTCAACAGATTTCTTATTCGCCATAGTGCATTCATCCCAAATAATGATACCGCAACGTTTCAATAATTTTCCCGTTCCAGATGTTTTTGAAACGTTACATGTGGGAGTTTCATTTACTTGGTAATTCAATGGCAATTTCAAAACAGAATGTTCTGTCCGACCACCATCTAACAAAAGCAATGCCAGAAGACGCCAGAAGACGCCAATGCCAATGCAATTTTATTCTGGGAACGTATCGTTGCCAATAACAATGAAATTAGAAACGTTTTTCCGGTGCCCCCTGGTGCATCCAGGAAATAAAATCCACCGGCTTCACTATTGACAGCTTGCATAATATTATCGTACGCCTTTTTTTGCTTCGCATTCAATGTCGAAAGATTTGCGTGGACAAAAGCATTTAATTCGTTGCGATCGTATTGTTGTTCACGTTGCAGTTCTAACTCAAAAATGTCATGCATTGCACGATTAGGTGATGGCATTCCCAATTGTGGTAATGCCTTATTAGCAATCTGCAAACAGAAATCTTCAATACAAATCAATGCTTCATGGCAAATTTCTGGCGTGAAATCCATTGCTGGATTACGATTTTCTTGACGTACTCGAAACAGAATATCTTCCGATAGACAGTCTTGGAATTTTGTCTACAATTCAGATGGATTCGATGGAAAACAGGTAGACAAAATAATTGCAAACAATGCTCGAATTTGATAAGGATGAGCGACAACTGCTGCATCTGCAAGTGTTTGTTCCCAATGAATATCATTTTCCAACAAATTGAGCTGTTGACACGCTTGTCGATATGTCGTATGCAAAACTCCATTGATTGTTCTTAACTGTCGAAATGATGTTGGCCCACGAACGTTTATTAACAGCAAACGTAAATAAAAGCACTCAGTATTATTTGGGTGAACAGTATATATACGTCCCAAAGCATCACTTGAATATAAATTTTGATGTCCATCAACTCGTTTTCCTTGCTTGCGCCGTTGGAACTCCTTTTTTGATGCACTCCACGTAAAATAAGTTGGCACTTCTGCATACATTAACGTTCTGGCAAAAGCATCAACTTCACACAATTTAAAAAATGCAGTTAGAGTTGTATGAGGTGGTGATAGAGCTCTCTATGCAGCATTTTCGGTAGTGAAATACACACGCTGGGCATTTTCAAGATGAACTGCTAAGTGAACAACAGCTGGATATCTCTCGTGAATTTGAAATGAAAAAATACGCCAAATGGCTTCATTACTGCTAATGTAACGCCCCATTTGATACTTATGTATTTCGTCGTTTCTATTTGGATCAGTAGCTCCATATACGGCCATATCACTACCTTTATTTACATATTTGCAAATGTATTTAATGGACTTGACAGAATTGCGGTATTCGACATTAATATGCGCTTTGAATACTTTCGACAATAAAGGTGAATACGGCACAATCCAACGATTATCGACTTCAACGTTTTGATTTTGTACTCTTATGGTAACTGATCTACCATTATTTTGAGTTGATCGACGACGATATAATGGGTAACCATCATTTCTAGTGATTGTATCTGAAACCAAAGCTCTTGGATAACGTTTACTACATTTGCCATCAACTATACATGGGGAGTTAATGTTGAATGCTCCACATGGACCGTGTATCATATTTTGCACAACATCAGGATCACTTATTTGATCAGGAATTTCAGCACATATCACATTGTCAACTTCATGCGGTGTGATTTTATTCACCAACCAAATTAAAATGTGAGCGTGTGGCAAACCACGCTTTAGCCACTCCACAGAGTACATCCAGCATTTGACTTCACCAAACACTTTAGATTTCACTATAAAATGCATAAGCGCTATCAGTTTTTGCTTAAAAACACGGGCAGTGATATCATGGCGGTCGGTTGGACTTTGGCCAGCGAATAAATTATCTTTAATGTCACTCCATTGCGGATTACACGTAAATGTTATAAATAAATCCGGTCGACCGTAATGACGCGCATAAGTCATTGCATCCTGCGCATACTCATGCATATGACGTGGGCTGCCTGTGTACGTTGAAGGCAAAATGGTAATTTTCTCAAGATCATTAACATTACCATCATTATTTATAGCATCACGCAAATGGATGTACACCTCCGAACGTAATTTCTTCTGATTAAATCGTATGAAATTTAGTCGTTCACTTTCAATTTTGGCGTACATACTATCAACAACAAATTGATGGAAAAGTCTACGACAATGCAAAATATGATTAATATCATTTTGACGGACCATAAGGCGATATGAATAATAATTCATTGCGCTTACTTTTTTATTTGATTCCGCTCCTAGAATTAAAAATTAATTAGAAGGGTTGATCATTTTAATGTTAACATGATAACCGTTTTCTCCTCGACAAAACAACAATGGGTACTGTAATCCATCATATCAGCGATGAGTTTCAGATACTCTTTGCAGTTGCATATTTCTACGGCGCAGCACAATGTCACGGGAATTGAATTCATCGCCTACGATTACAATAGCGACATCATCCATTGTGGGCGCATTAAAACATCTGACATGTTGCCCAGGAGGCGTTTTGTCAGCTCGAATCACAATTGCATATTCATCTGATGGCATTTGATCGAGAGCAGTTTGAAAAAGTCGCACTAATTCATTTTCAGCATGCAACATATTCTAAAAACGCTCGATAATATCCCTCCGCAAATTTGATGATATATCACAACGACGATCGGTTTCCACATTTGAGTTACCCACAAAGTATATTTGCAAAAATTTATAGGTTTGATCAGGAAAGGGTAACAAAGAACCAAGTCGATGGTAAACTTGGCCTTGAATCTATTGAAGATTGAAATTTTCACAATAGTACGTTTCGCGATCATCTAAATAAACATCAAAACAAACAAAAATACCTTGAAAGTTGGCATAAAATTGTCCCGCATAATATTCGTCGCTCCAAATGAAGTCATTTGAAATGCAGAGTTATACCCTTGTATGTTTTCCAGAAAATGCTTTGAAATTGGTGTGCCACCAGTTATCAAATTATGCAAGGGCTCCAGTGGTGAATTCAATTCTGGTAATTTAACTTGTCCGTTTGAACAACACAATCCAGATATCTCATGTTTAAATTTAAACCCCTTGCAATAACTGCAAACAGTAGTCATTGGTCCAATTGAAACCTTGCCATGAGAAACGTAATCAAAGTTTGCATCATAATTGAATGCAGCACGCTCCAAAGTACGTCGCACATACGGACGTTGAGTTGGATTTCGCATAGTCCTACCACGTGCCATGGCATTTCGAGCAGCCAAAGTATTATTTGCACGCTGTTCGTCACTTTGAAATGCTCCAGATGCCGCAACATTTCTAGTATGACGTGATTGACGCCCCAAATTGCTGCGCGTACGTACCATTTTGTATTAAAAATTTTTGCTTCACCAATTAAATATTAAGTAATTGAAATTTTATTTATTCACGAAATTCAAAAATTGAGGCACATATGTTAGTTGAATAAAACAATTATTAAGAATTGAAATAGATCAGCTGATCATGAAATTTCAGTCATAGCAGGCACTCAAAAGCTAGCTACCTTGGAGAAAATTCCGTTACAGCATTAAATATATATATTAGCTGTTAAGTTAACATATAACAAAGCTCATTACAGCATTACATGTATATGTATATTATCTGTTAAGTTAATATATAAGTCGAAAGGAGAAAAAGTCCGTTACAGAATCAAATGTATATATTAGCTGTTAAGTTAACATATAAGTCGTAAGCTGTTAAGTTAACATATAAGTCGAAAGGAGAAAAAGTCCGTTACAGCATCACATGCATATATTAGCTGTTAAGTTAACATATAATTCGAAATAAATGCAGTGTTCACCAAAATGGCTATAACTCATGAACCAATCCACATACAGAGACCGTTTACGCATAAAAGCCTTGGTATTGATGTCACCTTTCATATGAACTTAGCAGAAACAAAAGCGGTTCCGGCATTCCAGAGAACATCAGTCACTAACACAATATAACTTATTTTTATATATATAGATGTACATATGTATATAAGTACATTTGTACGCGCAATCATAAATAGCTTAAATGACCAGCATTTATTTCATCCCTCCACCAGCGAGTCTCAATCTGCACCAAAAACCTGTTTTCAATCGCACCGCAACCGAAGCACAACAACGAAAAATTCGATCATAAATGCACGCGCATATTATAGAAAGCAAATTACCATTCATGCATAAACGCGAACATTTCACCTTCGCGTCGACCACAAAAATTCTAAAACCCTAAATTAAAGATTTTTGTAATTTTGGTCCAAAATCGTAAGTAGAGATGGGGCGCTAGTAGTAGTGTAGATTTAGTTAAGCATATGTGGTACGCCTTAGGCTATGCATTAGTTACACAGCACTAGATACACAAAATAAAGTACATATCATCACTAAGTATCATCATTAAGAAGAACCCCATTGTAAAAGACGCCACGTTTTTTGTCAATACTTATACTTATATGTATGTATATTTAATAAATCCTTTTCCAATACATTTGATAAAACCTTATTATGGTAGCAGAGCAAGGTTCGATTGACTTGATACGAAAATTAACTTGTGATTAATACATTTGATAAAACCTTATTATGGTTAAAGAAAGCTCTCTTGCCTTGTGCGTTGCTCCCTATGAAAGAAGTCACGCGAAAAATTTCAAATACAAAATGGCGACAAAGTGTGACATCAATATACCGATATTTGATGGTCAAAATTACACGATGTGGAAGAAAAGAATAATTATGTTCTTAAAAATGAAAAAATGTAATGCAGTAATCAAACGGCAGAAGGCAGAGTCCGACAAGCAGCAAGAATGGGAAGATCAAGATCTACGCGCTATAAATTATATATGTATATAGTGCGATATCTAATAAGCAACTAGAGTTTGTATGCGACAAAAACTCTGCATGGGAAGTAATGCGAAAATTCGACTCGTTATATATCAAAGAGTCTACAGCGCTGCAAATTGTTTGCAGAAACAAGCTGGAGCGGCTAAAACTGAGGGAGTATTCTGACTCAGCAACATTTTTTGGGGATTTTGAGCGTTGCGTAAATGACTTGAAAACTGCAGGGGCAAGTGTATCGGAAAAAGAAAAACTGAATTATATGTTGAATACGTTGCCGGAATCGTATAGTTACATTGGCGATTTAATCGATACGCTAAAAGAAGAGGATCAGACGGCTGACTATGTGAAAAATAAAATTGAGATGGCGGAATTAAAAACTTCAAATGAAGAAAATGGTGGGCGAAAGTCAAATGCATTTGCTGCAAATAAGCGGCAAAATGACCGCACATGTTATAATTGTGGCGAAGTTGGGCATTTCCAAAGAGAGTGCAAAAATGGTGAAAAAAACATGTGGCGATCAACACGAGGGCGGCAAGCAGTCGGAAGAGGAGGTTACGGCAAGGGCCGCGGAAATTATCATGGCAAAAATACAGCAAGCACGCATAGAAATAGCAAGCAAACCGAAGAGAAAAACGAAGACAGGAACAGCGCATGGGTAACAACGATTTCACGTCACGTGGTGGCAAAGGCAAGCAAAGTAGAAGGTAATGAAATCAAATGGTTTTTAGATAGTGGGTGTACGGACCACATAATAAATGATGAAAGACTTTTCCAAAATTGTAAGGTACTTGAAAAACCTGTAAATGTTTATCTTGGTGATAATAGGGCTGTGAAGGCGACCAAAATCGGAAATGTGCTAAGCTATTTTGAAACTTTCGGAAAAAAACAATCTTATTAAAATGGAAAATGTTTTCTATATAAAGGACATGAAATCAAATTTAATCAGTTATAGTAAGTTGACAAAAAATAATGTAGTGGTATCAAAAGGTAACTTGACAAAAATTATTAATAAAAAGGGTAAAGTAACTGCAGTAGCGTTTAAAACTAATGGCCTGTATATTATGAAAAGTAAATTAAAGCTTGATGAACATTTTGTCAATATTGCAAATAAAAATACCAAAAATATGAGTGATAAAGAGAAGTGGCACCGATTGTTGGGTCATGTAAACTTCAAATATTTAAATCACATGTCAAAAAATCAAATGGTAGAGGGAATGCCGAGAGAACTTGAATCTGAATTCATGAAATGTAAGACTTGTATTGAAAGCAAAATGCATAATATTTCTTTTGATAATAATAGACGAAAGGCAAAGGATTTGTTGGAAATTATACACACTGATGTATGTGGACCTTTTTCAACAATTGGCTTCCAAGGTGAAAAATATTTTCTTTCTTTCATAGATGATTATAGCAAAATGGCAAAAGTGTATGTATTGAAATCCAAAGCGGAAGTTTTTGATTGTATCGTTGAGTATGTAAATGAAAGTGAAAATTTGACGGGAAAAAGGGTAAAGTTTTTGAGATGTGACAATGGTTCAGAGTATTTGAATGGACGAGTTTACAAATTTGCAAAGGAAAGAGGGATCGTTATTACTAATTTTCCGGCATATGTTCACGAGCTAAATGGAACCGCGGAAAGGTTTAATAGAACTATAATGAATATGTCTCGTTATTTATTAGCTGAAGCAAACGTAGGTAAAAAATATTGGCCAGAAATTGTTTGTGTGGCAACTTATTTGAAAAATCGTACGCTAACAACTAATATAGAAAAGAAAACGCCTTATGAGATATTTTTTGGAAAGAGAGCGGATGTGTCAAATTTGCGGCTATATGGAAGCAAAGTTTTTGTTAGGAAACCAGAACAGAGAAGAACCTCAAAATGGGATAAAAAGGCAGAAATGGGTATTTTAATAGGATACAGCAGTGTTGGTTACCGTGTACTGTTGAATAATAAAGTCATAGTTGCTAGGCATGTAGAGTTTGTTGAAGAAGGTGTAAAATGTATTGGCTTGCGTGAAGATGAGTCTGCAGACGAAAGTAGTGATGCTGAGGAAAGTTCTCATGATAAATCTTTAGATGAAAGTTTTAAAAGCACAAATACTGAAGATGCTGACGGTAATGAATGGGCTGGAACGCAGCCTGAAAATAGTGAAGAGGAAACCCAAGATGAGGTACGTAAATCAAAGCGCGAGATAAAGAGGCCAAAGAAACTTGAAGATTACACATGTGATAGTATTTATGTAAACCTTTGCAGCATAGATACGCCTACGTCATTTGAGGAGGCGATTGAGTCAAGTGAGGGTACTTTTTGGAAAAGAGCTATGAATAAAGAAATTGAATGCCTAAACAAAAATCAAACTTGGAAGTTAGTTGAAAATACAAATAATAACAGGGTTTTGGATGTAAAATGGGTTTATAGTAGAAAATCAGAAGGCACTTACAAAGCGAGATTGGTAGTTAGAGGTTTTCAACAAACCGATGAGATTGACGAAATTTATTCTCCTGTTGCAAAAATGCAAACTTTAAACATTTTATTATCATATTGTTGCCAAATGGGGTTCGAAGTTGAGCAAATGGATGTAGAAACAGCATTCTTGAACGGAAAGGTACAGTCCGAAGTTTATAGTAAGCAACCAAAGGGTTATGAGGATGGTACAAAGTTTGTAAATTGGTAAAAGCATTATATGGTTTAAAGGAAAGTCCGCGAGCATGGTAAGAATGCCTTGACAAATTTTTAACTGGCATTGGGTTCGAAAGAAATAAAATTGATTCTTGTTTATATACTTGTAAAAATGGAAAAGAGGTAATTTACCTTTTAATCTTTGTTGGCGATTTATTAATCTGTGCTAGAGATGAGAATGAAATTAGTAAAGTAAAAAGCCAGCTATCTGAAAAATTCAAAATGAAAGATCTTGGAAAAATTAAAGAGTATCTTGGTATAACCGTGGACTATGGGCCTAGTAAAAGTGAAATGAAATTGAGCCAAACCAAATACATTGAATCATTGGCTAAAACGTACAATATAGAAATAAGCAAAGTATTTAAAACACCTATGGAAATGAACTTGAAACTTGAAAAATCAGAAATATATGAAGAAAATATAAAATATAGAAATTTAATTGGCGCCTTATTGTATATAAGTTCAGCTACCAGACCAGATATAAGCTTTGGTGTTAATTATTTGAGTAGATACCAAGATTGTTACGACAAAACGCATTATAAATACTTGCTGCGAATCCTGAAATATTTATACTTAACTAAAAATTTGAAACTAACGTACAAAAGAAAAGAAAATGTTAATATCCTTGATTGTTATGTTGACGCCGATTGGGCTGGTGACATTTTGGATAGAAAATCAACCACAGGGTATATTATAAGACTATTTGGAAATGTAATATATTGGAAATCAAGAAAGCAAAAAACTGTAACAAAAGCTTCAACAGTTGCAGAATATGTAGCATTGTCAGAAGCCGTAAGCGAATGGAAATTTATAATAGAATTATTGAAATCATTTGACATAAAATTTGAAAAACCAATTAGTGTGTATGAAGATAACTCCGGAGCAGTAAATATTGCAAAGTATGGTAACTTTACTAAAAATTCTAAACACATTGAAATTCACCATCACTATATACATACATGAATGTGTTGAAAGAAAAATTATAGATGTTGTAAAAGTAAATTCAGATAATAATATTGCTGACATTTTAACAAAGTCGCTTGGCCGAGAAAAATTTGAAAAATTTAGAAATATGATAAATGTAAATTAATACAACTAAATCTAAGGAGGCGTGTTAAGTTGTAGATTTAGTTAAGCATATGTGGTACGCCTTAGGCTATGCATTAGTTACACAGCACTAGATACACAAAATAAAGTATCATCACTAAGTATCATCATTAAGAAGAAAACCATTGTAAAAGAAGCCACGTTTTTTGTCAATACTTATATATATTTAATAAAACCTTTTCCAATACATTTGATAAAACCTTATTACTTTTAACAAATTTTTCATCAATTGTCTAATTAAACGCAAACCTTGCTATAATTAATTCTATTTTGTGAAACGCTTAATGAATGATATTAATTGTGATTCTTTCTGAATAAATACTCTACGTCAATGACCTATATAAAAGACTTTCAACACGAAATTGCAATTGTTGTTGCTTTTACACCCTCAACGGTAATTCAATCGTATGTTGCTATAGCTAATCTTGTTTTATCATTTTCCAACATATTTTCAGCTCATTAAAACCACTTGAGCGTTAAAGAAGAGTTTGAGTGCGAATTTGAAACAAACTCAATAATGAGTAGGCAGCAACCGATCAAGTATTAGGATGGGTAATATTTTAGTGGCATATTCTGCTTGTTACCTTAACTACTCCCTTCTTCAAATTTGAAACGGCCTCGTTTCGATATGGAATAAGATTTGCTTCTGGCGAATCGATGGAAGGTGATGAATTTTCAAATGATTTTCGTTCAGTTTGTAGTAGCTTATAGCGGTGACAGGTAACAAGATCAACGGAAATAACGTCAATTGACACTATTTCCCATAGCTTTGCGAAATAAAATCAATTGACGTTATTACCTTTTCAAAAGAGAAATAAAATTCGTTGACTTTATTGCTCTTTCAAACATTTATTTAATTTCTTTGCTTTCTTTCTCCATATTTTCGTAAGTCTCCGTTACAAAAAACTATTTGATTAAGTATAACATTATAGCTATAGTACTTGTGAGCGTTTGGAGAAATTTCAAGCCATAAGAGTAAATCTGATATTTTTTTGTAGTGAGTTTTTGTGAACGGTATCCATCGTATTAGTTGAAAGAGTTGCGACTCGCTGATTCCATTAACGAAAGCAAAAACAAACTATTAATTGCGCCTTATAACTTTTTTTTCCAAAAAAAGAATCAATTATAAATCCAGGAACATGAGAAAAGTTTATAGTATCGCTTTTATTTAGTAAGATCTTCCTTGCGTTTATACGATTACTATCTATTTGTTTCAATTTTTCCATATTAATTTTTATGCAGAATACGCAGAACTGTTTTTAATAATCACTCTATTAAGATTGAATTGTCAAAGATTTTTCCTTTTACGAAAGGTTAAAATCACTAATAGTGCACATTTCGTAAAAGGAGAAACCATAATTTTGTAAATTATAAAATAATAGAAGGGAATTTTTCCTTTTACGAAAGGTTAAAATCACAGTGTGCTGATTAATTGCACTGAGGATTTGGCAATAACCTTTTTGATCAATGGAAACACTTACGGGGCAAGATTTATTGTACCATTGATATCTCACGTAAGACAATAAAACAATTTTTTTCTTGAACAGCTGCATATTGCCATTAATTAATAATAGTTTTGAGTTTTCCGAAGCCCTTCCACAAACGAGTATTGCAAATACATTTTGCACTTGTATTATTATTTTATTTAACTTCACAGGTTACCGCACTTCACAAATTGCACTAACCAACTGACAATTATATATTTTTTACTTTCGGTACTCAATAACAAACGGTTCTCATAGCGGATTTACGGAACAAATCAGCAACTATTTCTTTGAATCGACATATTTTAAGCACTATTGACGATATTTCCTTTTGAATTAAGAAATAACATCATTTACTTTATTTCAGAATTTATGTTGAACTTATTTCTTTTTTGAAAAGGTAATAACGTCAATTGATTTTATTTCGCAAAGCTAAGGGAAATAGTGTCAATTGACGCTATTTCCGTTGATCTTGTTACCTGTCGCCGCTTATAGCTAGTTCACAATATTATTTTAAACAAAATGTAATAGTTCAAAATCCAAAAGAAGCATTGTGTGTCAATTCGTTTGGTTTTATTTTGCGGAAAGGAAAAAAACAAATGAAAAACTATATCAAGTTACTTTTATGGATTTTTTCCCTTCGATTATGACTGCTGTGTCACCAAGGTCTCTTTCAACGGTTTTCTCGACAAAAACTTTATCGAGCTTGTTACCTAACCGCCTGTTTCGTTTTAAAAATACCTTTTCTCCAGTTTCGAACGTTTTTGAAATTTTTCCAACATTAAGTCTTTATAAATTGATTAATTGGACTTTTCACGGTTTTTATAGTACTAGTCGACGACTCTTCGCTATGAAGGGTTTCATCTCTTACAGACTCTTCTAGATTGTTAAGGAGCTGCCTAGAAAGTGTGTCAGCGACTTTATTTTCTTTTCCGGGCTTATAGTGAAATTTTGGCGAAAATTCTTCTACGAATGCGCGCCACCTCTTCATCTTACTGTTCGGATTTTTTTCTGATATCGAAAAAATGAGGGGCTGATGGTCAGTGAAAATATTAATATTTTTCATTCCATAGAGGTAATGTCACAGCGTTTTTAATGCCCATACGATAGCGAGAAGCTCACGTTCGTTCGTGGCATAGTTCTGTTCTGTACCAGAAAGAGTTCTGGAAATCATAGTAATGGGGCGACCATTTTGGGACAGCACTGCACCCAAGGCGCTTGACGAGGCATCCGTCGTAAGATCGAAGGGGCGATTGTAGTTCGGATATTGAAGAAGAACGTCTTCAGAAGCTAAGACTCGCTTCACCTTTTCGAAAGCGCGTAATGCTTCGGAATCAAGTACAATTTCAATATTTTTAGATTTTTTTGCTCCCACATGTCCATTCTCACCGCGAAGGTATTTGGTCAATGGCTTTACGATGTCCGCGTAATTTTTAATGAAACGGCGATAATAGCCGGATAAGCCCAGAAAAGAGCGAAGGGAACGCAACGTTGTTGGGAGTTTATAGCTCAAAATATCATTAACCTTATCCGCGCTTGTTTTAATGCCGTTTTGTGAGACTACGAAACCTAAAAACTCAACTTCGGTTCTGAAAAACTTAGATTTTTCTGTTGACACTCTCATTCCTGATTTTTCTAGTTTGCATAAAATTTTTGCGATGTGCTCCTGATGTGATTTCTCATCCGCTGAGTAGATAATGATGTCATCGATGTACACGTGACAACATTTTCCAATGTCCTCCCGTAGGACATCGCCGATCGCTCTTTGAAAAATGCTTGGGGCATTTCTTAAACCGAAAGGAAGTCTACAAAATTCATACTTTCCATTGTTAATGCTAAAGGCCGTTTTCTTTCTGTCCCCCTCACACATTACAATCTGATGGAATCCTGATTTCAAATCTAGTGTTGTAAAATACTTTGAGTTTCCTAAGTTAGCTAGAATTACGGTTGTATCCGGTATTGGATACCGATTAGGAATGGTTTTTTCGTTGAGTTTTCGGTGATCGATTACCAAGCGCAACTTCGGATTTCCGCTTTCGTCCAAACCTTTTTTAGACACCACATGAACCGGAGAATTATGTATATGGAGAACTTGATTCTCTTATTACACCATCGTTCAGAAGCGTTCTAATTTCGCTGTTAATAAATGGTGCAACGGAAATTGGATAGGGTTAGCTTTTGCTATAAATTGGATCATTTGTTTGGGTACGAATCCTAGCCTTAACGTTGGTATTGAATGGTAATGCCACGTTTGGGTATGCGAATGCATTTGCCTACCTGCTAATCATATTATGAAATTGAGATCTTAATTTGAGTGGGACAGAATGGTCTTCAGTTGTTGTTAGAATACTTTGATTACATAAGAGGTGTTTCAATTTCACTTTGCCACCACGGTAAAACAGGAAACCTTTTTCTATATCAATATTTGCTTCGATTTCTTTTAGAAAATCGTATCCAATGATACCATCAAACGTATTTAAATTATGAAGTAAATAAAACGTAAAGGTATGGTCAAGGACATTCATCAAGCATTTTTTATTTATCAAATTCGTACCATTTATGGATTTTAGGTTGAAGGGTTTTTCAATATTTTTAATGCCACGTAGAAAAGAAAAATGTTTAATGTAATTTTTGGAAGTGCCGGTATCAATTAAAATTCTTAGCTCCTTGCCGCTTGTAGAGGTTTTAGTTTTAAACGGTAGGAGCGATTTTAGTTTAAAAAATGAATTTCTTCAGATTGTTCATTATCGGTATTATAATCTTGGTAATTATCATCAATATCATAATTCTTGTGACTTCCATCTGAAAAATAATTGTCACTATATCTTTCAAATCCTGCTTCATTTGGATTTTCTCTTTCGGTCATAAAATTAACTTTTTGCATGTTTAGGGGTGTTTGGTTAGAGAAAGATTGCTCATGTGTCCGCTTAGGTGTGACAGATTGAAAGGGAATGGACTGATGCAGCTGAGGATTTCTTGTTAATTGTTGTGGTCGAAAACTACTTTTATCTTGTTGATGATGAGGGGTATTGGTCTGCTATTACCACTTTGAAAATTTCTTGTATTTGGTGGGGTAGGTTTTTGGACTCTCCTCTGAGTGATTTGGTAGAATAGTAATCAACTCGACTCCAAGGAATATCCGGAATCACCAGCAAATATGCCATGGTTTTCGTTTTCGAAATTCGCGTTGTGCTCCAGCGTATTTAGGATTTACATATATGTATTTAAATTTTTTTAATTAGAATGATTTATCTATATATTGAAACTAAACTATATTTCTGTTTTTGTACTTGATCCTTGATAAAAGCTTGATTTTACCATTTGCACATTAATTGAATGGTAGATATGTATAGTGGTTGGCATAAGCCTTCTCATGATTCTTTGGTGTGGAATCGACGACCCCAATAGTGCCTTCCACAAAGGGTGACGACGCTGAAGCGAGCATTTATTTAGCAGCTTGGGTCATAGGACACCTCACTTTCTGGTGAAACAATGAATCATTGATTGCATCCGTTACCCTACAAATGCTGGATTACGGATGACTGGCTCATGGATATGCCCCATTGTTCACCTACGGGTCGTTGATAGCAACCAGTTGAGAAGAACCTTAAAGCCGCTAGAACCTACCAATATAAAATTAAAACTTAAAATTGCATACAGGCTTCAAGATTACACGAGCTACCTGTTTCTCAGTTGATATTGCTGTTATTCTGAAGCATCTTATTTGGTTGTCAAGCTGATAAATTAGGTATTCCGCCAAGTCTAGAGTTAACCGATACAGCTTCTGAAATTCTGACATTCAAATGAAAGGGATTGTCCGCATCCCGAAGCAAACTTCGATCCACGGTTGGGGCGCTTACTTCTTCGTCGCCTCGTAATAAATTACGTACCAAATATTCAAACGACATTGTGTAATGTTCCTTTTTTAATTACAAGAAAACAAATCACCGAATTTTAAATTTGTCTTTTATTTAAGTTGAAATCACGAATTTCACTTTTAAGTTAGTGAATCGCACTACTGATAGCAGCAGTGACTGTCAAATTACCGTTCAAACGACTGGCATGGTGCTTGCTAAAAAGAGACACATGCGACTCACTACGCTTGCTATGGTTATGTACATTGTGAATGAATACAAGTGAGAAGTCTTCTGAATTCAAGATGGCTGCGGCTGATATTAAATGCCACAAATAGCCGATATTGGCTGTCAAACATAGAAATTCGCTCAGGGAATGACACAAGAATGCTGTGAATGGCTACATCAGGTGATCTCAGCTGTGCCGAATTTTGGCGTCTATGGGCTAAGATTTTTCACTTGTATTCATTCACGATGGTTATGTATATGCACGAAAGACACAACCGAGTTATTCATATGTAGTATTGGGCCCGTGTCTGTGTAACCTAGTTGCAAAAGGGCACTAGTTAGGATAAGAAATGGCACGCAAAAGAATCAACACTAACTCGGAAAAATATGCGAGTTCAGCAAACTCGGTAAACTGATATCCGACCTGAGTTATAGTGTTAGAAAGTGAAAAAACTGCGCTCTTGTAAATTAGCCCTTTGAAAATAAAAAAGGAAATTTAGATTTAAGAACTAATACGTTTTGATTTGCATAGTAATTTTAACTATATAAATATGTACATCAACCTAAAATTGCCAGCACAACTATTTTCCGTTCTTAAAAACTGAGTTTTCATCTTCATTTTCGCACCTACTTTTCACTTGATCATAATTTGCGATTCTTATATATAACATATATGTATGTTTCATGGTAACTACTTTTCACTGTGAAAAGGTTGTGAAAAAATTTGTCCATTCTCATTTGTACCAAACAAATTTATCAACTTTGTTATTTTGAAATATTTGTGGAAAAGCTGAATGCACACAAAAAACAACAATCATGTCAATTCATATTTTTGCAATTTTGTGAGCACAAGATGACGAAGAAATCTAAGTTCGAATTAGTTTTAAAAACTTTTTGATTTTATTTGTTTGTATTTTGTTTTAGAAATCATTTAAGATGTAAAAGGCGCACATAGCGCGTTACTCAAAACCCTTTCGATATGACAACCGAAAGCCATTTCATTGATTTATACAGATTTCCAAAATCTTTATACATAGAATTAATAAATGAATTGCTGCCTAAAATGGAAACCACTATAAGAGGACATACTATTCCTAAATTTATTATGATTTACGTTCTACGTTTTTTGCGACTGGCAGCTTTCAGCGGTGCGTTGGACAAGACAATTTGGCTTCACTATCCCAAACATCCGTCTGAATGAAGTAGTAAAAGCCTTAAATAAAATTGCTCATAAATATATTAAATTTCCTTCAAAAGAAGAGTTTCCTGGATTAAAAACTAAATTTATGCGAAAGCATCAATTTCCAGGAATTATTGGATTAATAGATGGAACACATATAAAGATTAGTGCACCAAAAAAGGAGGTAAAGCATGTCTATTACTGCCGGAAAGGAGGACATTCGAAAAATGTGATGATAATTTGTGATGCGGACTACAAAAATCTTAGTGCGAATGCTCAGTTCGGAGGCACTTCACACAATGTGGCGCTAATCACACAATTGCCGAAGCTTGGAAGATTTGTACAATTCAGGTTAACGTGATTTCTGGCTTCTGGGCGATAGTGGCTATCCCCTGCAGGTATAATTATGAGGCTTTTTTATTTTAAAGAAATTAAATTAATTATTTTACATGTAGCCTTGGCTTATGACAAAAATTAGTGCAGCGTCAAATCTGGCGGAAGAGAGATACAATAAAGCACACAAATCTATACGAAATATTGTGGAAAGGTTTATTGTCTTGTTAAAAAGCAGATTTCGTTGTTTATCCAAGGAGAGAGTTCTTTTTACAGCCCTTTAAAGGCGGACATTATAATAAATGCTTGCTTAGTGCTACATAATTATTTAATGCATGCTAGAGCGCCATTTGAAAAAGTAGAGATTGAGTCAGAAGAACCCGACAACCCTTCTGTAAGAAAAGATACGGCATCGCCGTAGCTGGTAGAGAAAATAGTATTTTCTGCGGACGCTTCCTATTTTTTGACTGTGCAATTCTCCTATTCTGAAGTGAGGAATTAAAACGTGTAAGACCTAAACTATTAATCAATTTAAGCTAGATAAATCCCTTTGGGTACTAAAGTAAGTTGCTTAAAAGATGTATATATGTATTTGCCAGTTTATTATATAAATAAATATATCTGCAGATATTTCAAACGTCCTACTATAATAAGTGCGTTTTGAGACTTTGGGCGTGGGATTCATCGCTGGTTCGTAACACCTTCATTGTCCGTTTCATCTCGCGAGACCCTTGCTATTGCGAAAAGGACACGATTAGAAATTGTTCAAAATGCTTTTGGTTAAACAATTCAGTATACATTCATCACTTATTCATACATCGTATTTATTATACAAATTAAGCAAGTGATCAAATAAACTTGCTTTTTCAATGAAACACTTTATTTGATTTAATTAACACACTTTAATTAAACACTTTATTATTTCATAATTTTATAATTATTCATTTAACATCATGTTGGCGCACCGCGTGCTGGCATATATCCCTCCCACTAATTACTATTCTGCCCGCTTAAATATTCTTTGCCACGCGCAAACATTGTAAGAGTCCTTGAAAAACCTTTGCGCAAGGTGTTGTTGTTCTAAGGCTGCGTGGTTAATTTCTAAGCAACGCCGTTCTCACGCTGCCTGGTGATCTTAGGCTACGTAGTGTTCTTACGCGCTGGGCTAGCCAGGCTCCGAAACACATGTGCAAGCTATTACTGTTGTTGGTCCGCATGGGGATAACCTTTTGCGTTAGGCAGCCGTTGCTGGGCTGTTTGGATCCCATGCGCGATTTATGCTGTTGCTAAGCTGCCATGCGCAGTGTTGCAATTAATAGCATGCATAGTGATCACACACGGTGGCTGTGATGTTACTATGCCACTATATTACATATACGGGTACCATTTGGTAACTTACATTTCTTTTAAAATTTTGTCAAGAAAAAAAATTCATTAATTATAAATAAAATTGATATATGTATAACATAAAATATAGAAAACATAACTCATTTTTTTTTTAATTTTTCTCCTGCATTAGATGTAAAATATTTTGCATCACCTGCAGGATGCCTTCGGTCACCTCTGCATTTTTTCTTATGACTTTGGTCTGCTAATTTATGGCTGCTATTTCTTCCTTTTCCAGATTGTTCGCCAATTTTTGCTCCTTTAATTTCTTTTCTTCGATTTGGAGAAAGTCGTCGGGTTGGGAGCGCGCCTTCCGTATTTTTACTTGTCGTTAGCTTTTTCCAAGTTCTCTTCAAGCCAATTTATCAGATACTCCTTTTGGTTTTCGCTGGCGCGCTTTCCTCGGATCTCCTTCTCCAAGAATGATATAATACAAGATTGCGTGGTTTGCGGCGGTAAATAGTATGTGAAAACAAAATTTTCATATGAAAACATTTTGACAGTTGTTTACTGAACGAGAATCATTGTTGTGAAAACTATATTCCGTTTCGTTCCGCTTTTTCACATGTCACCATGACTTTTCATTTTTTCATCGAACGAGAATCGGAACGGTTGTGAAAACGATAAAAAAAGTTTACATTTCACAGTTTCACAGAACGATAATTGACCCCCTGGAGCGTTTTTTTGTAACTTGGGTATAATAAAACAGGCCTATTATTGACAGTCAGATAAATGATAAAATGGTTGTCAGTTATAAGGAGTAAAAATTAGCCAGCAAAATAATTCAGAGTAAGGTGTCTTACTCTCTCAAAGGCAGAAACTTACTGAGTATTTCGCGAACAGGAGTGAGTAAACATTTGCAAGGAACCCCGCATAGTTGCATTTGGATTTATGCTTTTAAATCATTTTATTTAGACATTTGGTTTTTTTTTTTGTTTTCAACTAGCTCGTTAATAAATCGCTTATTCTACCCGAGTTGCAAACGAACGCTCCAACTCGGATAAAACTTCCTTTAGTTGCAAAAGCAACCCTGTTCGGATATTTCATGAAAGATGCGCTTTGTTTAGTGCTATTTAAGAACGGAAAATAGTTTAGCAAACAAATTATAGGTAGACGTAGTTATATATTTAGAAAAGCTATGCAAATAACAACGAACTAGGTCTTAAACTGAAATTTCCCCTGTATTTTCTTTCGGCTCATTCACAATACCGCAGTTTTTCCATTTCCCAACACTACACTTCCGGTCCGATATCATTTTACCGAATTGGCTCAACTCGCATATTTTTCCGAGTTAGTGTTGTTGCTTCACATGCATTTTGTTATCCTACCTAGTGTTCTTTCGCAACTAGGTTGCAAAGAAACGGGCCCAATAAATCACTCATATTTTTGATTTTGCAAATTTTTAACTTGAAATATCGAATGGTTTTGTTGACTGAAATGAAGCCATATGACACAATGTGCTGTTTTTCTTGCTTGGTAATTTGTGCTGGGACAAATTTTCCCAGCACGTTACTTCCCCTCCAAATGAAATGTCGAATATGCGATCCTTCCTTGTAATTATTCATTCCCTGAGCGAATTTCTTTGTTTGACAATTAATATCGGCTATTTGTGACATTTAATATCAGCCGCCGCCATCTTGAATTTAGAAGACTTCTAACTTGTATTCATTCACAATGGATTTGGTACAAGCTTGAACAAGTGTTTGCCAAATGAACTCTTATAGTTGCACAAACGAGGCAATCACCATTAAGGCTTGTTTCGCAGGTCCGAGAAAGTAACGACCGGGAAATTCATAAGTTTTGCACAAGACATGCTTTCTTTGTGAAAGCTCTGAAGTGCGTAGTTCAGTGCTTATATTTAAAATCGACGTACTTTTACAGGAAAAATTAAAAGATAAGTAAAAATGAAACAAACTTAGTTTAAAACATTTAATTTTTTTTTTTTTTTTGACCCAACTAGGTAAAAAGATATCCGGCCTGAGATATTGTGTTGGGAAGTGAAAAAACTGCGCTATTGTGAATAAGCCGGGCGAAAATACATGGGAAATTTCAGTTTAAGATCTTATTCATTTTTATTTGCGTAGTATTTTCAAATATATAATTACGTCAACCTAAACTTTGTTTGTATAACTATTTTCATTCTGTTCGGAGTAGTTTAAGCAAAATCAACCTTATGAATGTTCTTTATGAGTATTTTTGTTAATCCATCTATAAATTTAATATAATCATCTATAGCATAATTATGAGTTTCGCTACCAAAGCACAAAAGTACTTGTGTTCTAGTCATATGTATATAAATACAGATTGCTTTATATGTTAAACTTAGTTTTAATATCTTTTGTTAAAACTGTTACACTATAAAAAATCATATTAAATCTTGGTGTACAAATAATTTTTTATCAATAAATTAAATGTATAGGTATAGCACTAATGATATCGCAATTTTTATGAAAGATTCTAACAGAATTGCTTTTGCAACTAAAGTGAATTTTATCCGAGCTGGAGCCTTCTTTTGCAACTTGGTCTAAATATTCGTACGTGTTCTGCAACTACATACATATGTCTCCTACACGTACTCTGTAATTTAGCAAAATAAATTCTTTATCGTCTGTTAACATCCTTTCGCTGTATTCTTTATCGCTTTATATTCGGTTCAGATGAAATAAATGCTGTGACACTTGAATATGAAAACGATTAGACATTGTTCAGACGGGGAAACTTTTGTTGCTTATTATCGGCGATTTCCCTTTTGGTGTTGCTCGTCGCGTTCACACAGAGCAACTCTGTACAAGCGATTTTCTGGCATTTCATTTTATATCATTTTCGCAAATTTCTGTACGCTTCGCTTAAGCGGCATTTACAAATTCTGATAAATTTTGTGATTATAAGTAAAAGGTGTTGAAAAATGAAGTTTTAACATAATTTACGTTAATATGTATAGTATATGCATACACATGTGTATATTTAATCGCAAAAAAATAAGAACAAAATTTCATTTCCCAACTTACCGTATGTATTCACTTAAAACTCAACAAAACCGCAATCACTGAAAGAATTTATAAATGAAAAGGAATGTCAAATTTCTTAGCTGCCGACTGAGACGAATAAGAACACAAAGCGTGTCGCCCAAGCACGATCAACTCGGTGCCCTTCCTCTTTCCCCGTCCCTCTCTCAACTACAAGTAACGAGTTGCCGCGGCAAAAGTTTCCTCGTCTGAACAATGTCTTAGTGTGGAAGGGCTCTACTTTTATTCGCTTAAGGCCCCTTCACTTAGGACTTTTGCTTTGCTTTGCTTCAGAGTTTCGCTTTGACAGATAAGTTCATGTGGGTCCTGCTAAATACAAGGCGAGAAAAGTAGAGCAAAGCAAAGCGAAGCAAAATTATGAACAATTCTCAACTTTTGTACGCTTTGGCAATCAGCTGTTATCATTTCCATTTTACTTTTATTTTGGCGTGCGTATACACACTACAGACAGAGAACTTATAAGTAATGAGAAGGCGCAAATGTTAAAACAGCTTTTTCATCAACAAAATTTCTACGTGCCGTCGGGAGAATTCAACAATTCTACCACACCAATAAAAACCATTTTCACCATATTTTGCTATATTTAGAGCAGAGAGGCTATTGCGGAGGCGAGCGGCTGCATGTGTTCAAAAGGAAGAAGATAAGTAATAAATCAAAACAAAAACCATAGAAGAAAAATAAGTAAAAAAAAAAGTCAGTGCGTCATTCAACGCTAAAAACCAGTTTCTAGATAGCGAAACGCAAGTTGAGATTGCAGATTAGTTATGCAATAGTTGAGGATCACGGTGTACTGAATACTGAAGGTGACGCCTTTAGAAGTACCGCTACTTTGGTTATGCCGGGTTTGACAATTCTCAACTTCAACTAGACAAAGCTTTTTTCACAAATTAAGAAAAAGATACACTTTTTTTAGTATTTTGCGAATTTATTTGTTAAATGTCTGCCTATAAATTCATATTTTACACTTTAGAACAATTAGAACACGTTTTTCAATGAAATATTGGAAGTTGTTCAATTTTCTCTCTCCCGTATTCTTGTTTACTAAAGGCGAGATCTGTCATTTCACCGCGGGAAGGCGCAATCTTGTATTCTATCATTCTTGGTTGAGGATAAGAGATGGGTTGAAAGGGATAGGGGGAATCGTCAAAAGAATATTCTTTCGAGTTTTCGGCAATTTTTGTGTCAATCGCCACCGCGTGCACTTGTAGGCAAATGAGTTGATGCGCGCATTTGGACAAAAGTTCTAGAATATTCTAGAATGTTCTAGAATGTTCTAGAATGTTCCAGAATATTCCAGAATATTCTAGAATGCCAGCAATTTGTCAGACTACGTTGGCAAATTAGATTATTGTCTGATATTGCGATGTTGAATCTTTTCAATGACCGTCAATGGTTTGTAAAATTGAAGAATTTAGCATTTTTGTGTTCGTCGTGAAAAGGATTGTTGCGGGGAACATTTGCGTGCGCGGGGAGATGAAATGCTTGCGCTTATGAATGAACATGTTTTGTTTTCGGAAATACACGCGAGCGTTTATGAATGAATTTTTTGTTGTTGTAGGTATGTACATATGTAAATATGTAGATATGTATGCATGTATGTATGTACGTACATATGTAGTTTCAAATATTTCAGAATATTTGGCGCAAGTGCAGGCACAAGTGCAGCTGCGGTTGCGATTGCGCTGTGATATGATTAAGATTTAGCGTAGGCCAAGGTTGAATTTATACACATGCACATTGTATATATGTACATATTTGCATACATATTTTATTTAATGAATGACAAGCAAATGATTTAGCAGACAAAAACAGCTGCCGCTCTGACTTTTATTAAATTTTAAAATACATATGTATGCATATAATTTTGTCATATTTTTATTAAACTTATTTTTGACTTAGAAAATTAGTAAATAAAGATTAGTTGATAGGTGCATATACATATGTATGTATGTAAATATGAATAAAGAATTAAAATTAAGATTATTAAAATATCTACATAGTACATACATAAGTATGTAATATTACCATAATATCTATCCATATCTAATAATCATAATTTGCGCACTCGCGCTGAAAAAGCAAGCAATTTGCGCTG
The DNA here is from genome assembly GCA_951828415.1 of Anomoia purmunda. Lineage (NCBI taxonomy): Eukaryota > Metazoa > Arthropoda > Insecta > Diptera > Tephritidae > Anomoia > Anomoia purmunda. The sequence continues at coordinate 68,477,599 of OX639998.1, read as the reverse complement.
ATGGCGATTGACACAAATATTCTAAATTAATAATATGCATCAATAAGCATGCATTTATTCAGTAATTCATGCGCGCATCAAATCATTTGCCTACAAGTGCACGCGCTGATGGCGATTGACACAAAAATTGCCGAAAACTCGAAAGAATATTCTTTTGATGATTCCCCCTATCCCTTTCAACCCATCTCTTATGGTGCCCACAGTCGCCGACGTGTCCATTTGCCGTGTCTGTTTGTCGGGAGATACACAAAATTGAGCAAAACTTGTGCCCGCGCGTATGTTTTGTAAACAAACTTTGCGTACATAAAACTGTGTTTGTATGCATCAACACAATGTTGCCATTCCTTTGTTTGCATACATACTTTTACACACATCCGCGTTGTCAATTACAATTTTTCATTGTATAATAAACCAAAACCAAAAACCAACAAATGCAAATAGTTCATTTATCTATAATTAACATTATTAAACATCGATTTTAAATTAATTTAATAAAAATTTAAATTTTTATAAGGTTATTTTGTTAATGATTTTAAAAAGTTCTGCTTGGCAACACTGTGCGGTGAGAGAGCACTCAGCTGACACGGCTTCACGGCAAAAATTTAAATTTCTCAGAATACACACGTACACGTCGCGCGTACCCGTCACCCGAACACGTTGATGAGTTTTCATTTACATGGCGCTCTCATAAGTTTGATCGTGTCAGCTGACACGTAGCGTACGTTTGCGTCGGTGACTGTGCGCACTATTATCCTCAACTATTGCATAACTAATCTGCCGTCTCAACTTGCGTTTCGCTATCCAGAAACTGGTTTTTTTGTTTACTTATTTTTCTTCTATGGTTTTTGTTTTGATTTATTACTTATCTTCTTCCTTTTGAACACATGCAGCCGCTCGCCTCCGCAATAGCCTCTCTGCTCTAAATATAGCAAAATATGGTGAAAATGGTTTTTATTGGTGTGGTAGAATTGTTGAATTCTCCCGACGGCACGCAGAAATTTTGTTGATGAAAAAGCTGTTTTAACATTTCCGCCTTCTCATTACTCACAAGTTCTCTGCTACAGAGACTCGCGAATTTCAAACATTAGTAGCATAACTAACTACTTCCGTCATATCAGTAAAATTCATTTTTTTATTCTATCTTTAAACAAAACACTCTGAACAAACAAAAATCGCAACTCATAACAAACTACTAACGCAGAAACTGTCAAAGCGTTCTATGTAGCTGACCTTCTACGCCTCACGCTTTGTTGTTAAAGTTGGACTGCCAAGCAAAGCGAGGAAGTCCTATGTAAACGGCGCATTAGTGTCATTAATTTCCACATTCCAATTCGCGCTATTTACCTCGTTTGTACGACCATTTGTGATTGATCCGCCGGTTTCGGTTTTTGCTAATAAGTGGCCCGATGTTTTCGTTTTTGTTTCGGAACAGTGGAAATTGAATTATTGTCACCTTTTGTACAAAAAAATTATGGGTAGGCAATCGCTTTACTTCCCATAAATGAAAGTTTAACATTTATATACATTAGATAACATTTATATACATATGTATACTATACATTTTGCGGTGTGTGGAGTGCTATTGATTTGTGGATACATACTTCTGTTAATTTGAGTCGAAAGGATTATTGAGATATGTACCTGTTCACTTATGTATGTATGTATGTGAAGTAAGTGCAGTATTCAATTAGGAAGCAAAATTACACATGTATCTGGAGTGCAGCTGAAAAATTCAAAGGAATAAACAGCTCGCACATATCAGAAAGCAACGCATTCTTTCTCTGTACGCATACTTGGCAGATACTTTTTAAAATTTTTCACGTTAAAAGTTTCTTTAAAAAAATTACCAAAGGTTATGCAGGGAATGTAGTAGAACACATTTGGACCATTATATATAAGAATTATGAAGAATAGGGTGCACTGAGCTAGAAAAAAAATAAAAAAAAGTGGGCCACTTATGCCAAGTTTTAAATTTGAATTTTAAATGCAAACAACAAAACAGAAATTAATGGAAATGATTTTCTTTTGAATATTTGTTTTCAACGGGAATGAACGTAGCCGTTGGTTATTTTTTGTTGCAGAAATTTTTCACTTAAAATAAATATTGCAGTGCCTGAAATTTTTAATTAAGAAGTTCTTAACTAACTGCGAAACTGAGTTAGCCTATAAATACCATCATAAAAATCGGGAATGTTTAGTTATTTGACAAAGAAACCCGCCGCTTTAGAAAAAGCACAGTCACAGGTTTTAGAAAAGGTACCCCATCCTCCTTTAAGCCCTCCACAGACCCCTGCGGACTCATTTGAAAATGGTGTAAAATTAAATTTTTTTTTCAAAGAAATTGTAAAGTTCAAATAAATTTTCACGGTGGCGTTGTTCGCCCGAGGGCCTGCACGAACAAAATCAGGATCTTAACTCTTAGTTGGAAGGATTCTCGAATTCTTGAACAAATTAATATTTACGCTGCTAAAAAAACAAGCGTTTAAAAAAAACATGTATTCCAACTGGGGTTTTGCTTAACGACTGAACTACTATATGCTCTTGAAGCAGGTATCTGGCCCTTACTCTGTTGAGATACATAGGTTCGAAGGATAATGAGAGTAATAAATTGCATTTCTCGCCAGTTGTGACCTTTTTATTATGAGGATTTCTTTTTGAATTTCTGTTGGAAAATTCATCTAATGAGTTCGCAAATTGATATCTCTAACGATTGCTCTTTACTTCATGTGCCATTGCGAGTGGGGTTAGCATATCTTGGGCCCTTTCAAATAAATAATATTACCGATCGCTGGGTAAATACCGGATATGAAAGCTCGGAGTGCATCAGTTATACTTCTATCGTAATTTTTCATTATACATTCTGTAGAAAACAGATCAGACAGGCGGCTAGTCGCGCCCCGTAAAGAGCGGATTCATCCATGGTCGTTGTCGAACTCATCTAGGGGTGTCCCGTGGAGTTTCGGCATGGTTGGACCAGAAGGAGAGGGCGGTTATATGAGTGGGGTTGAGGGGGCATGTGAATAGCTGATTGGTGTCGTGCGGAGAATCTCCACATGTGTTGGGTATGTCGGGGTTGATTCTGGATAGGTAGGAGTTGAGCCTGCTACAGTATCCAGATCGTTATTATGCCAGAGTGACGGGGGACTCACGGGGCAGCAGGGACTCCTCATCTGCTACTGGTTGTGGTTGGGCTCCGATAACTGCATTTGCCTGGCGAGAGTCAAGGGTGGTAGTGAATGTGTCTCTGTGGATGTTGCTTAGGACCCGCCGGTACGCCTCCGGATCCAGCGGTTGCGTGATGAGTGGCTGGATCTCGTCATTTAGTTCTAAAAGATGCCTTCTGATGTGCCTGGGGGTAGCTTCACTGCAAGCAGATGCCTATTTGGGTGCCCCAAACGGTGACACCCAGCAAGGAACTGCTTGCTGAGCATGAGGTTGTGCTCCTTGACCTCAAGTGTCTTTATCACTGGCGAAAGCAGGGAAATCGGTCGAGAGGAGTCACCCTTATCGGGCCCTTTCCCTGGTTTCAGTAGCGAGTAGAAAAGGAAGGTGATAACTGCACTGAAGAAAATTTCAGATATTTTTAACAAAAAGATTTCAGAGCATACTGCCACGTCATATGACCATAGAGTAGTGCTCCAGTTGATATCAGATATGGCTAAATCTATATCCAGAAAATTAGCACCTCGAAAGTTATATAGAGCTCGGTCAGTATCGACAATTGAAATGCCATCAAAAAATCGAAAGTAAAGTTTAGAAGAATATTATGTTTATCAGTACGACTCACAGAAGGCAATTAAAATACCACAACCTTATCAGTTTTATCAGCATCTCTATCCTTCCTGTATACATGAAAAAGATTAGGGTCAAAGAACTCTTCAGCGGAGAAGTCATTATTCAGCAGTGTTTCAACGAAGACATATACATCAAAATCGACGCGAGAAGTTACTACAAATATGTGTTTAGCTTTAGTTCGCATCCCAGACATATTTTGGAAGTAAATATTTAAAGCATTAATACTAGACTCAGAACTATTTATTTAGCTCCGAACTTGGTTTGTTTTGACAAAAAAAAAAACCTGAAACGGTTTCACTTTTATGCCAGCGTAAACTATCTAGAGACATCCTTAACGAATTTATAACAAGCAGTATGTTTGCAATCAATATGTGCATGCTTTGATACATAAGAGATGACATTTTCTTCAGTCACAGTTGGCCTAAACGACGATACATGTAGTAATTTCTTTTTGATCACCAGACCCAGACCATTATCATTATTACTGCCGATGACAGTATTTTGCCCATTTCTTTACCAGCAGAAACCTGGCGCTCTCCCCTGCTAAGTCCTCGGCGACCCTTTTTACCACCTGGACGAAGGAGGTCAGGCTGGATCTTAACATCCATATCGATGGCACCCCCATTCCGACGGTTAACCACCCGAAGATTCTGGGGGTGACTTTCGACAGCCTGCTCTCCTTCTCCGCGCACACTACCGCAATCGCCAATAGAGTACAGAGCCGCAACAATGTCCTCAAGTCGCTCGCCGGCAGCTCTTGGGGCAAAGACAAAGAAACGTTGTTGGCAACATACAAGACGATTGGCCGGCCGGTAATAAATTATGCTGCGCCAGTTTGGTCGCCGGGTACCAGCAGGACACAATGGATGAAGCTGCAGACCTGCCAGAACGCCGCACTCCGCACGGTGACGGGATGTCTTCTGATGTCGCCTGATGAGCATCTCCACCAAGCGGTCAATGTGCTCCGAGTTAAGGAGCACAACCTCATGCTCAGAAAGCAGTTCCTTGCTTGATGTCACCGCTCGGGGCATCCAAATAGGCACCTGCTTGCAGTGGAGCTGCCCCCCAGGCACATTAGAAGACATCTTCTTGAACTAAAGGACGAGATCCAGCCACTCTTCACACAACCGCTGGATCCGGAGGCGTACCGGCTGGTCCTAAGCAACATCCACAGAGGCACAGTCACTAACATCATTGACTCCCGCCAGGCAAATGCGGTCATCGGAGCCCAACCTCCACCTGTAGCAGATGAGGAGTCCCTGCTGCCCCGCGAGTCCCGCGTCACTCTGGCACAACTACGATCTGGATACTGTAGCAGGCTCAACTCCTACTTATCCAGAATCAACCCTGACATACCCAACACATGCCCGGCATGTGGATATTCTAGGTAGGGTTACGCCAGGCGAAATGTCTATTGGGAGGGTATAATAGCAAACGGTCAAAACAGCTTATTAACCTCTCAAAACCCCACTTGAGGATACTTACAGGTTTTCTTACAGGTCACTGCAGACTGCGTAGCCATCTACACAGGCTCGAAATATGGTCGAATGAGTCTTGTCGCTTCTGTGACTCGGCCCCGGAGACCCCGATGCACCTGCTCTTTGATTGTGAAGCCGTCTCAAGAAAACGGAAGAGATATCTGGGCTCATACACCCCCGATCAGGAACTTGTACGCTCGCTATCACCAACCATCATCTTAGACTTCCTAAGAGCGTTGGGGTTAGATGAGGTACTATAAAGTACGGAGGGCACAATGGATCGAAAGGTCGAAGTGCAAACCTCAACAATAATATCTATCTATCTAATATCTATGTGGATATTCTCCGCACGACCCCAACCACCTATTCACATGCCCTCTCAAACCCACTCATCTAACCCCCCCTCTCCCTCTGGCCCAACCCTATCGAAACTGCACGTTTCCTGGGCCTCCCCCTAGATGAGTTCGACGACAACGACCATGGGTGAATCCGTGACAGTATTTTTATGTTTACGCATTTTCTTATGACGCACAGTAGATCAACCTTAAGACTCAACAACAACCATAGGGCATTGCACATTCCTTGAAACAGAGGCAGTAAGATATGACCGAGGCGACGGCATCACAGCAAGCTGCACGTACCAAACAAGAGACCACCAAACGATATCAATGGAACTATGAGAGTTCTCACTAATTTCAGTTTCACATTTTAAGGTATCAAGTCAGCTGCGTACCATAACTTTCTTGATATAAAGTAGATTTTGTTCAAAATAGGGCCGGGTTCATCACCTGAAGCATTTTCAGGATGTTTTCTGGTAAAGCCTCTGTTTTTGAGGATTTAGGCTTCGCAGCCGCGCCCGCGTTTGGTGGGCCCCTTGCGCCTTCTGCCACGTATGGATTTGCTGTTTCCATCACAATCCGCGCAGCTTTACTGGTGCTAGGCCCCACCATAACAGCCATAGTGACGGGCCGACGTGTTGCCCCCACTTCTAGCTTGAGAAAGCCCTTTCGGGAGCGAAGCGGCGCATTAGGCGCTTGCGCCTGGGCAGTCTTACCCCGATTTGGGGAAGACGAAGTTCTATTTCTGTGGTTGGCGTTCGGCGCTCGGCGTTTCCAAATTGTGTTTTTTGTACGTCTGCTTGTCTCTGCTCAAAATCAAAAAGAAAGAGGAATTTTCTGGTAGCTTGTGACGAGCCTACACGCGCCCAATTTCAACTGCCATCGTCCTCTTTGCCGTGACTTGATCAAATGTCACAGGGTCACAGGGTGACTAACATGAGCTAAAGAGGGAACTATGTTCTGCGCTCTTGTTTTCAAAATCTTAAGACTTACATATATCATCCGCTCCGACAGCGTTCGATTGTATGGAGTACATACTTTATTTTGTATTTTGCATCATTAGGCAACTCACAAAAATATTTTGCTTACTTTTAAAATCCGTTATTTGGTGTACATTAATTTACTTGTTGAAAATTTCAGTTGAACTTATGGTTACTGGTGCATATTTCTATTGAAATTGTCATAATTTGAATAATTTCGTTGATAAATATTTTGCTTACTTTTAAAATCAGTTATTTGGTGTACATTAATTTACTTGTTGAAAATTTCAGTTGAACTTATGGTTACTGGTGCATATTTCTATTGAAATTGTCATAATTTGAATAATTTCGTTGATAATTATGATAGTGCGCGCATTCCCACGACAGTCGGTTCTACGTACCGGAATGACCCGGGTTTCACCCGGCCCAGGACTGTTGTTTCGGCGATCTAACCCTGTTTAGATCGGCCTACCCCATAAGTTGTCTGTCTCTCCTGAAGCAACTCCTTGCAGCAGGGTTGCTTCACCTCCTTCTGATCAGGGCTGGCATCGAGCCTAACCCTGGCCCAGAAACCTATTTTTGCTGCGTTTGCCAGAAAAAGCTCCATCCGAACTCCACTTCGGTAAGGTGTAATTCGTGCGACGGATGGAGCCATCTTAAGGTCTGCTCAGGCCTTAAGACCCATAAGGAGTGGTCCACAAATTATGTGGCCCCATGTTGTTCGCGCCCTAAGACCCCCATAGCCTCTACGGCTCCCCTAGTTGCACCTAGTGCACCTCTACGGTTCGCAGGAGCACACAACAACATGGACGCTCCCCTCCCCCCCAACCTAGCTCCGCCCCCCGTGTGGGGAGTAGCCGGCAGCTCCTGGTACCCCACACAGTCTGTTCCGTGTGTCAGGCTAGGATATACCGGAATGCGACATCAGTCAGGTGCAATTCGTGCCAAGGCTGGTGTCACTTTCGGGTGTGTTCTGGCCTGCGCACCACACGTGAATGGTCGGGTGACTACCTGGCTCCCTGTTGTACAGCCCTGCAACCGCACGCGCCAGTGGCGGCGCTGCCTAACAACACCATAAGGCAGCCCAACGTGCCAATGCATGTGCAGCAGGGACCAGGTGGGCAACATCACCCTTCCCTCACACCCCTCTCCGCGACGACTCTACCGAGGCAAACGAGACTCCTTCAGCTGAACTGCAATGGGCTGCAGGGCAAGATTGAGGAGATAATATTATTAATATTTATATACCCCCTGTCACCTGCTGCCCGGCAGGATATCACCCTGACATAGGTGCGCTCCTCAGAGGTGAAAACCGACTGGTAGTTGGTGACTTCAACGCGCACCACGATCTCTGGCATTCAAGCCTACCAGCTGATCGTAGGGGAAATGATTTGGCAGAGCAGATAGACGACTCGACATTCTGCACGATGAATGATGATGCCCCCACCAGGATTATGGGTAGTTGCAGCAGCTCGCCTGACCTAACGATAGCTAGCGCAGGTCTGATAAATAGCATAACGTGGCGACCTATGATATCGCTTGCATCAGACCACCTACCCATAGTCATCTCGATTGACAGACCTGCTGACTATGTCTCCGCGAACCATCGGACCTATATCAACTTCAAAAAGGCTGACTGGGTCAGGTTCGCGGAGTTCACCGAAAATGCCTTCAGGTCTCTTCCCACACCCACCGACGTTCGTAAAGGCGAACATAAGTTCCGCAAGGTGGTCGCGTCAGCTGCGGCCCGCTTCATTCCGGCAGGGAGGATCCCTGAGATCCGTCCCAACTTCCCGGCTGAAGCGGCCGCTCTAGCGAACGAACGCGACCACCTTCGCCGCTCCGATCCCCGTAATCCGAACATTCAGGATTTGAACGTGGAGATTCGGAGCCTGGTGAACCAATACAAGCGGAACAAGTGGGAAGAGCATTTGAAGTCCTGTAACCTGGTCACGGGTGTTGGTAAGCTCTGGTCTACCGTGAAGTCCTTATCCAACCCGACGAAGTACGACGACCGAGTGGAAATTTCATTCGGGGATCGTGCCTCGTCGGACCCAAAGAGATGCGCGAGCTATTTTAGCCGACAGTTTATACTGCATCCTTCGGGGGATAGGACCAAGCGGAAGGTGACCAGGAGGCTGCGCAAACTTCCGAACAACAGCGCGCCTCTTGCCTTCACTTGTGGCGAGGTAAAGGAGGTCATCGGGAAAGCGAAAGCCTCCAAGGCCATTGGCCCCGACGGGCTAAGCGTGTTGATGCTGAAAAATTTAGGCCCCGCGGGAGTTGAGTTCCTCACTCAAATTGAGGATCCCATTTGTCTATGGCCACCCTCATCATTCCAGACATCTGGAAGGTTGGGAAGGTGGTCCCACTACTGAAACCAGGGAAACCGGCCGACAAGGGTGATTCCTATCGGCCGATTTCCCTGCTTTCACCTGTGGTAAAGACACTTGAGGCCCTACTCCTCCCGTATTATACATACCACCTTGGGTCAGCTAAGCATCAACATGGCTTCCGGAAAGTGCACAGCACAACAACAGCACTTAATGCCATAAACACGCAGGTGAACCGCGGTCTTAACCAAAACCGCCCCTGCGAGAGAACTGTCCTAGTAGCGTTGGACCTGTCGAAAGCTTTCGACACAGTCAGTCACTCCACGCTACTAGCTGACGTGGAAGCGTCAACTCTCCCGCAGGGACTGAAACGGTGGACCGCGAATTACCTGTGTGGTCGTCAGTCATCGGTATGGTTTAGAGATAAAACATCGAAACCAAGGAGGATTAAACAAGGGGTACCGCAGGGTGGCGTCCTGCCCCCATTACTGTTTAATCATTATATCTCCAAGCTCCCTCAACCGCCAGAGGGAGTCACGATTGTCTCCTATGCTGATGATTGCTCGATAATGGCAACCGGCAATGTAATTGATGATCTGTGTTTGAAAGTGAACGGATATCTCTCCGATCTTGCCCATTTCTTTACCAGCAGGAACCTGGCGCTGTCCCCTGCTAAGTCCTCGGCGACCCTTTTTACCACCTGGACGAAGGAGGTCAGGCTGGACCTTAACATCCATATCGATGGCACCCCCATTCCGACGGTTAACCACCCGAAGATTCTGGGGGTGACTTTTGACAGCCTGCTCTCCTTCTCCGCGCACACTACCGCAATCGCTAATAGAGTACAGAGCCGCAACAATGTCCTCAAGTCGCTCGCCGGCAGCTCTTGGGGCAAAGACAAAGAAACGTTGTTGGCAACATACAAGGCGATTGGCCGGCCGGTAATAAATTATGCTGCGCCAGTCTGGTCGCCGGGAACCAGCAGGACACAGTGGATGAAGCTGCAGACCTGCCAGAACGCCGCACTCCGCACGGTGACGGGATGTCTTCTGATGTCGCCTGATGAGCATCTCCACCAAGAGGTCAATGTGCTCCGAGTTAAGGAGCACAACCTCATGCTCAGAAAGCAGTTCCTTGCTGGATGTCACCGCTCGGGGCATCCAAATAGGCACCTGCTTGCAGTAGAGCTGCCCCCCAGGCACATTAGAAGACATCTTCTTGAACTAAAGGACGAGATCCAGCCACTCATCACACAACCGCTGGATCCGGGGGCGCGACTAGCCGCTACAACAACAACAACAACATAGTGCGCGCATAAAAAATTCATTTTCACAATGAAGGAAAATCTACAAAATACATTTACGATATGTTTAGCCGGTGTCGTCAAACGATAGAAAATGTAGTAAAACGACGGTATAGAAAATTTAACCCGTTGTGGTAGACCAAAAATGCTAACTATGAGAGAGGAACGCGAAAATCAACATTTATCCGCACCAAAGCTTAACGCCAAGCTTAAAGCAGACCTACACACCCAAGTTTCTGATGAGACAGTGCGCAGAGTGCTCAGGACGAATAATATTCATGGTCGCGTGGCTCGAAGAAACACACTTATTTCAAATATTAATAAAGAAAAGCGACTTTTATTCGCCAACACCTACAAAAGTAAAAGTTTCGAATTTTGGAAAACTGTAATGTTTAGCGACGAAAGCAAATTTAATATTTTTGGATCGGATGGCCGTCGTACGGTTTGGCGGAAACCAAATTAAAAACTGCATATAAAAAACCTCAAAGCAACTGTTAAACACGGCGGAAGCTCGGTGATAGCATGGGGGTGTATGTCGGTTCAGGGAGTTGGAAATCTTGTTTTTCGAGACAGCATAATGCCCATGCTTAAAGACAATTTATTCTCAAGTGCAGAAAAAGTTGGCTGGGCAAGAGGTTTTTGTTTCAGCATGACAACGACCCGAAACATACGGCTCACGACGTTAAAATGTGGTTACTTTTCAACGCAAAACATTTTCCAACACCTCCTCAAATCCCTGACATAAACCTTATAGAAAACCTTTGGGCATACCTTGAAGATAGAGAGCGTAAACACAAAATTTGATAAAAAAATAGTCTCAAGGAGGTTGTGCAAAGGGAATGGGAAACAATACCACCAGAATTTTGTCGAAAGTGGGTTGAATCGATGCCAAAACGCTTGGAAGCTGTACCTAAAAGTAGCGGTTATCATACGAAATACAAGATAGTTTTTACATTTAATTATATACCACTTTTAGTCAAATGCAAAATACTTTTGCGTGTTACAAATTCTGAATTATCTTCATTATTTTCCAGTGTACCTTTATTTTGATTTGTGTTAATGAAGTCCCGGCGAAGTTATGAGTTGATATGGTATTGAATTTAATACATATTTTACCAATTAACCTCAAAAAAGCAAAAATTAAATCGTTTGTTTTATTTTCTTCATACGCAAAATACTTTTGTGATCCACTGTACATGTGGTCTCCGCGCTCAACAATATGTTGTGTTATAATATTAATTTTTCGGTTATATCATAGCTTAGGTTTTCCATTGCCGGTTAGCAAGGTTGAGTGGTTGCGTGTTCGCCTAGAAACTCCGCCTAGCAACCCATTTTCCAAAATTTTGATGTTGGAGGTTCATACACTTCCCAGAGAAGTCTTAAATATAAATCTACATTGTAACTGAAGGTACAGTATGTTACAGAACATGAATAAAGTTCTCGATGTGGCTTTGCAAAAACCATATAGGCTGTAAAGTATAAGTAGAGAACAACCGAACTTCGGCTTCGGCTTGGGCCATTGTTACATTTTTAAATACTTTATTAAGCACATATTTTCTGTTGAAAAAATTGCTATAACAACTCTGTCTGCTCCTTCATCGAGTGCATCTAGCAACAAATTATTCCGAGCTGCAGTCAGCTTTGTACCGATATATGGAATCAGTTGGAAGGGGCAATGGTGAAGAAATAAAAATCTAGAATTTTTAAAAATGATGAATAGATATGTGTGTATGTGTATATTTATGCAAATGTAGCGCCCACAACAGCGTAATTTTTTCTACTCATCAGTCTCGACGCTGAAAGATCTAAATTTTTTCATCTTATCGTTCAGGAAAGTAAACAAAATATGAAGAACTATGTGAAAAACTACAAACCCTACTAAATCAAGGTCATTAAAAATGGGCACTCTTAAATTTTTCAGTAAAAGACTCGTCTCGAGCACGATTATAGGTTAACCTAGTATTTATATTTAACTTACAAGTATTAAACATTCTAAAATTTCCATTATTGAATTTTTCTCTGGTTTATTGTTTCAATTTATTTCTGACATAATCTTCACTACAATAGTATTTATTTGGTTATTGTCTATTGATTAACAGTTGAACGCTGAACCTGCGACAGTTTCGGAATCAGAAATTTTCTCGTCTTCACTTTCACTTCAACCTGTAACAGTTGTGCAACCAGAAACTATCCGAAATAAATGAGCCTCCTACGTTATGCATTGATGCATATTTACCGGAGCAAAGGGTCGAATTTTTAGGTAATAGCAAAAAGTATTGGAAGCTATAGTTAAAACTATACTATTTTGCGGTCAACAAGGCTTAGCACTTCGCTGAATTAGTGATACTGGAAGAATCACATTAGAAGAACACAATCACAACGATTGCAGTTTTCGAGCAATACTAAGATATCGAGCGTTCAGTGATTTGGAGCTAAGAAATCATCAGCTAAGAAAATCCCACAAAAACGCGATGTACATCAGCATTCGAGCTCAGAATGAACTTATAATCATTTGCTACGACTTGAGATTAAATTAGCTCATCGATGGCATCAATAATTCCAAAGCTTTCACGATCTCGGCTGTCATATCAAGGAGATGCCCCTGACGTTTCTCGGAGGCGGATCTTCAACAAGCAGGTACGCGTTAGGGTGGGCACTACGATGGCAACCAACGAGGAACTGCCTGGCGAGCATAAAGTTATGCTCCTTAACTGGGATCATTGAAGCCTCATGGTGTAGGTGTTCTACCGGAGACATCAGAAGGCATCCCGTTGCCGTCCGGAGTGCTGCGTTCTGGGTAGCCTGTAATCTCATCCATTGGGTCCTGCTTGTCTCGGACGACCAAATTGGAGCAGCGTAGTTTAAAACCGACCGGCCAATCGCCTTGTATATTGCCAACAACGTTTCTTTGTCTTTGCCCAAAGTGCTGCCGGCTAGCGGCTTGAGGACCTTGTTGCGGCTCTGTACTTTATTGACGACTGCAGTTGTGTGTGCAAAGAAAGAGGCCAGGCTGTCAAATGTAACACCCAAAATTTTTGGGTGGTTTACTGTCGGTAGAGGTGTACCGTCCACATGTATATTTAATCGTGTCCTGACCTCCTTCGTCCAGGTGGTAGATTAGGTCGCCGAGGACTTAGCAGGGAATTGAAACAAGTTCCGACCAGTGAAGAAACGAACAAGCTCTGAGAGGTAACCATTCACTTTTGAGCACATGCCATCAATTGCATTGCCGAATTCCATAATCGTACAGTCGTCGGCATATGTGACTATTGAAACCCCCTCGGGTGGCTGAGGAAGTTTCGAGACATAATGATTAAACAGAACCGGGGAGAGAACGCCACCCTGAGGCATCCCTTGTTTAACTCTTCTCGGTTTAGATGTTGAGTCTCTAATACACCGACGCCTGTCGATCACTAGGGTAGTTCCCAGTCCACCGCTTCAGACCCTGCGGGAGAGAAGATGTTTCAACGTCTTCACAGGGAAGGTTACGGTTGAGGCCCCGAACCTCCTGGGTGTTTATGACGTTTAGTGCTGTTGTTGTGCTGTGCACATTCCAGAAGCCGTGTTGATGCTTAGCCGGGCCAAGGTGGTGTGTAAAATAGGGAAGCAGCATAGCCTCGAGTGTTGTTGTTGTTGTTGTAACAGCATAAAACTTTCCCCCTAAAATTTTGGGGGAATGCTGCTGAAGTGACAGTCATTGACCGGATATAGATCCGGGTCGTTCCGGTATCCTAGAACCGACTGTCTTTACCACTGGCGAAAGAAGAGAAATCGGTCGATAAGATTCTCCCTTTTCGGCCGGTTTACCTGGTTTCAACAGCGGTATCACCCTCCCAGTCTTCCAGATCTCTGGAATGATGAGGGTGGTCATCGACATGTTGAAAAGTCTCGTAAGGTATGTTACTCTCTTGGGGTCCAAATTTTTCAGCATCAACATGCTTAGTCCATCAGGAGCAATGGCTTTGGAGGCTTTCGCCTTCTTGATGGCTTCCGCAACCACCTCGCCACAGGCGAAGGCAAGAGGCACGCTAGGTTTTGGCAATTTGCGTAGCCTTCTGGAAACCTTCCGTTTAGTCCTATCCACCGAAGAATGCAGTATAAACTGTCGGCTGAAGTAGCTCGCGCATCTCTTCGTGTCCGACGAGCCGCGGTCACCGAATGAAATCTCCACTCGATCACCACGCTTCGCCGGGTTGGACAGGGACCTCACGGTGGTCCAAAGCTTGCCTACACCTGCCGCAAAGTTGCAGGACTTCAGGTGCTCCCTCCACTTGTTCCGCTTATGTTCGTCTACCAGGGTCTGATGCGGGGATTTTAATCCGCCCAGGATGGGTCGACGCGATGGGGGGTGCAAGGAACTGGTGAGGTTGTGCACCTTGCCTCTGTTGCGCTTGTCGCTGTGCAGGTTGCTGTCTGGTGGAGATTGGGGGCAGCGCCGAAGGAGGTGTATGCGGCTGCAGAGCTCTGCAACATGGAGCTAGGTGTGGTGGGCAGCCCAGAACAGGTTCGAAAGTGACATCAGCCTTGGCACAAATTGCACCTAACTGATGCCACATTCCGGCGTATTCTGGCCTGACACGGAACGGACGGTGTAGGGCACCAAGAGCTGCTGGGTAGCCCTAACACTTGTTGCTGCTTGCTCCTTGGACCGGTAGAGTCGTGGAGGCCCTCTGGGTGCTGGGTGGCACCGGCGCAATTGGCGCGACGTTTTGAGACGTAGAGGCTGTTGGTGCTTGAGAGTGCAAGCAACACGGGGCCACATACCGTGTGGTCCACTCCTTATGTGTCTTAAGGCCTGAGCAGACGTTAAGATGGCTCCATCCATCGCACGTATTACACCTTACCGAGGTGGAGTTTGGATGGAGCTTTCTCTGGCATACGCAGCAAAAATATGTTTCTGGACCAGGGTTGGATTCAATTCCAGCCCTGAGCAGAAGTGTGTGGAGAAACTCTGCTGCAAGGCATATCTCCAGAGATGGTAAACCACGAATGGTATGCGCCGATCTAAACAGGGGTAGATCGCCATCAACAACAGCCCTTGGCCGGGTAAAACCCGAGTCATTCCGGTACGTAGAACCGACTGTCTTCGGAATGTACTTGAATATAGCAACTACTACATATAGTGAACAATTGTTCGAAACACTGAAAAATGTGACAGCAAAAACCGATTTCAATTTGGTTGTTGTTGTTGTTGTTGTAGCGGCTAGTCGCGCCCGTAAAAAGCGGATTCACCCATGATCGTTGTCGTCGAACTCATCTAGGGTGAGGCCCAGGAAACGTGCAGTTTCGTCATGGTTGGACCAGAGGGAGAGGGGGGTTAGATGAGTGGGTTTGAGGGGGCATGTGAATAGGTGGTTGGTGTCGTGCGGAGAATCTCCACATGGCGGACATGTGTTGGGTATGTCGGGGTTGATTCTGGATAGGTAGGAGTTGAGCCTGCTACAGTATCCAGATCGTAATTGTGCCAGAGTGACGCGGGACTCACGGGGCAGCAGATACTCCTCATCTGCTACAGGTGGTGGTTGGGCTCCAATGACTGCATTTGCCTGGCGGGAGTCAATGATGGTAGTGACAAGATCCAGCCTGACCTCCTTCGTCCAGGTGGTAAAAAGGGTCGCCGAGGACTTAGCAGGGGACAGCGCCAGGTTTCTGCTAGTAAAGAAGTGGGCAAGATCGGTTTGGTCGTTAGTGCTGCTGCTTGTTCCGGTCAGAAACTTTGTAGGCACATTCCAAAATGTGTACACTTTTATTAATTATCCTAAACGTTTGCTCACACTGCAAGATGCAATTTCTGAACACGAAAACCTTCGAGATGATCAAGAACTAACTTCAAGCAATCCTGTGCAACGAGGTGGGTGGAACGTCATGAGTCAGCCAAAATTTGGCTCCACCTACAACCAGCAGGTAAACATATCGAATAACTGGACATATTCAAAAACAACAGTTGCGGCGTTTCAATTTCGAACACCAATTAAAACCTTAGATTTTCAGCTTTCGTTGCAAGTGCTCGATTCGATTCATTCTCTGGCTTTATCATTGAGTCGAGCTCTGCAAACTGAAAATCAAGACCTTGGCAGATGTAGCAACTGAAAAATTATCTCAGGTCTACCATAACTGAAAAACGACTAACGGATTGGCTGCACTTAACATTAAAAAAGATGATGAAAACACAGTATTATAATTCTTCTGAAGTGTTGTAACTTAAACTTAATCCTATTTATGAATTAAAAATAAGCTACAACTTCTCGCTCGGTTTTTGATGAGCAGAGAATAAAATATAAATATGAATATAGAATAGAAACTGAGATAATTTATTCAGAGTATGTATAACAAGAGAATATCAAAGAATGAATGAAAATAATTATAAATAATAATTGCCAGATTGATATTATTAATTATACTCGTCTGTAATAGCATATCTGGCAGCATTCAGATGCAAAAATGCTTATGTAAATTACTTAATTGAATTAAGCCCCAGCTTCTAATATAAATATTTATTTTTGACATCTGGAACGCCTTTAGTAAGGGCATCTGCTAACATATCTGCGGCAGATATATATTCCAGTTGGATTAAGTCGTCCTCTAGCTTCTCTCCAGTGAAATTTACTTTAATATCCACATGCGTCGTCAGCGGCGAAAAGTTATTATTTCGAACCAAGAATGATAGAAAATAGGATTGCGCACTGAGAACAACTGATAGTGACGTAAACAAAGCTAGTAGTAAAGCAACAACTCTAACTCGGAAAAATATGCGAGTTAAGCCAACTCGGTTAAATGATATCCGACCTGAAATGTAGTGTTGGGAAGTAAAAAAATTGCGCAATTGTAAATTAGCCCTAAGAAAATACATGGGAAGTTTAGATTTAAGACGCAGTTCGTTTTGATTTGCATAGTATTTGTAAATATATAACTACATAAACCGAAAAATTGCACAACTATTTTCCGTTCCAAAATAGTACTAAACAAATCACAACTTACATGAAAGAGGCTACAGGGTTGTTTTTGCATTTAAAGGAAAGTTTATCAGAGTTGGAGCGTTCTTTTGCAGCTCGGTTACATTAAAACGAGCCCATTGTCAAATCGACAAAGAGAGGACTAACGGTCCGCGGAAGACGCAATCTTGTATTCTATCACTCTTGATATCGAACGATGTGAATGGCTTTTTTAATGTCGCAATACAATACAATGTTGTGGCTTCACTACAGCAAAGAATGAGTTCCGCTCTTAATCGCTTTAACTACACTATCTCCTGCATTGGACCTTCAACTGACATAAGCTCGAATTCTGAAGATAGTGCCACGGTGCGTTGTCATTGTGTTGACCACGACAATGCACCACCTTGCATGGTGAAGACGTATCCAGATATCGAACGTCTCTGATCGACGTCTGGAAATTGTACTTCAAGTTCTTAGACATGAGCGAGATATATTATAAGAAGTGACTATCGATTAATGAGACTTTGAAAATGTGATATGGAAGCACTTTTATGTTTAAACGTAGTTAATTATTGTGACACCAAACAGCAACATTGTTTAGATCCGATTGAAGCCTGGCAGAATCCAAATAGAAGTGAAATCATCGGCATATGAAAAATATCCAGAGTGTTTAAAGCAGTTAGTTGGATGTTTGCGTGACGAAACGTGAGTCTTTACCCACTTCAGAAAAGTATAGTGAAAACCTAAACAGGATAATTTAGAGATTGAGAGCGAATGACTAACTTTGTCTAGCGCTTTAGCGAAGTCCGAATAGACAGTATTGACTTGCGGACGATTATTGTAGGCGGTCAGACGAAATTCGGAGAAAACAGCGAGTTTTGAAATAGTTGATCGACCAAACAACTGAAATCAGCTGCTTACTTAGTTGCAAAGTACATATTTTGCTTGACAATGTACTCAAATAACTAAAAGACTGAAGTCAACTTTGATATGAGTCTTGACAATATTGCTCTTGGTACTTGGTCTAATTCAGGGTCATAGTTAGAGCTAAAGAAGTCAGCAACCAGATATATCACTTCTACAGAGGAATTCTGACGGACCGCCAGAAGGCTTTGGTATTCTACCTAATTTCCTGTTCAAATTAGTGAACATGATTTCTAAGGATAACTTTACTCAAGGATTTAAACTCTCTTGAATAATTCAAATATATTTCCTTCAGTGATAAAGAATTAGATTCCTAAAATTTTTTATACAACTTAGTTCTTGAAATTTTAATTCCTTAGAGTATCAGAGAATTTTCTTATTTCTTCACGGAATTATCCTTCTTGTATTAAAAATGTGAAATGTGAAAGTTTGTATGCTTGTGAGTGAGTGTGTGGGTATGCATGGCTGGCCCAAACGACTGGACGAAATTTAGCACACAAATAGCCTATCCCCTACGCTATAACATAGACTATGTATATTATATGGAGATTTGCCATCTGTTAAAAAAGTTATAGTCAAATAAATAAATTAAGTCACATATTTCTATATAATGACTGGATATATCTGGATATGCTTTGGTATATATACACACCGTTATATGGGTTACCATACAGTTTTATAAGGAGTTGCCACCTGTTTAAAAGGTTACAGTCAATTAAAGCAATGAATAAAATAAAATATTACCATGTGGATGTCACACGAAAGAGGCTTAGTAAATCTTCATTTCCCAAATGTTTTCAAAGATGGGTGCCTGTTTAAATGCAGAATAACTTAATTTAAAAAAATAAATGACATTTTATGTACAATGTGAGTGCCAAAATAAAAGTTGTAATTTCAAAAATAATTTTGGTTTCAAAAATTAATTAAAATTAGAATAAGTTAAATTAAACCCATTTAATATTGTATGCAAGGCTCAGTAAAGCTTCATTTCCCAAATAATTTTAAATAAGGTTGCCACCTGTTTTTATGCAAATCAATTTCAAAAATAATTTTAAGCGGGTTGTCACCTGTTTAAAAAATTACTTGAAATTATAATAAGTGAAACCAAATAATTGAAATATGGGTCTGAAACAAACGTGTTAGAAAGCTCTAAGGGTTGCCACCTGATTAAAAGAGTAAATTAAATTTTGAGTTAACGGAAGAATCACGTATTGAGTTTCAAAGAATGTAGTCTTAAAAAAAACTTAGTTATGAAAATATATTTAAGGAGTGTTGCCACATGTTTAAAACATGAATTTACTGAAATATAACAATGCCATTCTAAAATGAAAGAGTTTATACGAAAACATGTTCGATGTTAAATTCAACTAAATTTATAAGAAAATCAGCTAAGTTTATGATAAAGTGCTACAATATTGGGTTGAACTGATATAGGTTTAGGAAAACTTAAACTCGATAAAATATTCAGGGGTTGCTAGCTGTTGGAAAATTTAACACATGTAAGGATATTTCAAATATGTATATACACATACATATATTTACACAAACCTTTTTTGAACGCTCTTTTTTCATGGTAGAAATACACTCGGAGGTTTGCTATTGCCTGCCGAGGGGCGATCACTATTAGAAAATACTTTTCTATAATTTTTGCTGTTACTTGCCTGGGCCACAGCGGCCGCCAAATGGGTAAGTATATGCTGGTTGAAAATATAGGGTATATTTTCGAAAGAGTTGTTGAAAAAGTTATAGTCAATTAAATAAATAAGGTAACCACATCGCGATGACGACTGGACAGAATGAGATAAGGTTTGGCGTATACATACATATATAGAGCTTATATTTGTTACAAAACAACCAATGTTTTTCTACAGGTTGCCACCTATTTGAAAGGTTAAATTCATTTAAATGAAAGAATGAAATTAAACATTGCAATATGAGTATTAAACGTAAGGAGTTTTATAAAACTTTATTTCCAAAATATGTTGAAAAGAGGTTGCCTTATGTTAAAGTGCAATTAAGTTAAATTAAATGATATTTTACAAATATAAGTGTCAAACTAAAAAACTGAGAATGCTAAATTTCAAAAATCTTTTAGGAGGCGGTATAAATTCTTAAGTGAAATTGTAATAATATATGCGTCTTATACGAAGCAGTTTTGGGAGAGTATAATTTTTAAAATACCTTGGGAAGGATTGCCACCTACTGTTTTAACAGGAAATAAAGTTAGATTATTGAGTTAAAAGCAGTATACGGCACGGGATTCAAATGAAGTAGGCTTAAGAAAACTAAATCGTGAAAATGAAACTTCTAATTAGCACCATCGTTTGATTACGTTATGCATTTCTAACAATAAATTATGTTTCACTAAACCCGAATGACATATTACGCAGTTGTCAATAACAAATAACTTTCAGTAGATTTTCTTTTAGATAATAAAAAATTAAAAACCAAAACTAAAAATTAATTCAAGGTGAAATTAGATATTTATATTATTTTTGACTTTATATTTCAGAATTTATTGAGGTCGAGGTTTTATTAAGGCAATATATAAGGAAGAAACGATTTTTCAAAGTGGTAGAACGAACAGCTGCTATTTCGGAAATCACCACATCTCTTCATCAGACTTTTTTCTTTCTAGACTTTACCAAGGTTTGAACCATGGAACACGGAGTTGCTAGGCGAGCACTCAACCACTCAGCCACGCTTACCGTGTAAAAATCGCTTGCTTTCTCATTATCCCTATCTCCAACCATACTGCTATTAAGTGTGACGTCATAACTATGTATGTGCTTAACATCGTGGTCGGTATTGTTGTTTTACAAATCTATACGCTTTTTGTGTTCTAATTATACTTTGCTTTTAGCCGTGCTCGTCCTTAATGCAATTATTATATTATTTTTAGTCTTATATCTTAGAAACAAGTGTAATTTATTGAGCTCGAGGCCAGGTTTTGTTTAGTGTATAATATGAGAAAGCACCGATTTTTCAAAGTAGTAGAAGTGATTGCTGCTATTTCGGAGATCACCACAGATTAAGATATAACGCCAAAAATAATGTAATAATTGCATTAAGGACGAGCATGCCTAAAAGCAAATTATAATTAGGACACAAAAAGCATATACGTAGATTTGTAAAACAACAATACCAGCCACGCTGTTGAAACCGTACTTACGACGGCATACATAATAGCTAAGAATGATAGAAAACAAGATTACGACAACGCCAGCAGCGTACACGTGTTGCTGTTGTTGTTGTAGCGGCTAGTCACGCCTCGTAAAGAGCGGATTCACCCATGGTCGTTGTCGACGAACTCATCTAGGGGGAGGCCCAGGAAATGTGCAGTTTCGACAGAGTTGGACCAGAAGGAGGGCGGTTAGATGAGTGGGTTTGAGGGGGCATGTGAATAGGTGATTGGTGTCGTGCGGAGAATCTCCACATGCTGGGTATGTCGGGGTAGATTCTGGATAGGTAGGAGTTGAGCCTGCTACAGTATCCAGATCGTAATTGTGCCACAGTGACGGGGGACTCACGGGGCAGCAGGGACTCCTCATCTGCTACAGGTGGTGGTTGGGCTCCGATAACTGCATTTGCCTGGCGAGAGTCAAGGGTGGTAGTTACTGTGTCTCTGTGGATGTTGCTTAGGACCAGCCGGTACGCCTCCGGATCCAGCGGTTGCGTGATGAGTGGCTGGATCTCGTCCTTTAGTTCTTAAAGATGCCTTCTGATGTGCCTGGGGGGTGGTTCCACTGCAAGCAGATGCCTATTTGGGTGCTCCAAACGGTGACACCCAGCAAGGAACTGCTTGCTGAGCATGAGGTTGTGCTCCTTAACGCGGAGCACATTGACCTCTTGGTGGAGATGTTCCTCAGGTGCTGGTTGCTGGCGTTCACACTGGCGCAGCATAATTTATTACCGGCCGGCCAATCGCCTTGTATGTTGCCAACAACGTTTCTTTGTCTTTGCCCCAAGAGCTGCCGGCGAGCGACTTGAGGACATTGTTGCGGCTCTGTGTTGAGATCCAGCCTGACCTCCTTCGTCCAGGTGGGAAAGAGGTCGAAGTTGTTACGTCGTTACAGACTACCGTCCATTGCTATACGCCTTCTGTCTAAAACTTGAAAAGGCGCAACCTCGACGAATGCCCCAACTAGATTTTATCGGTCAGTTTACCACAGACATTAGGTACACTCCAGGGAAAGACTACGTTGCTGCCGACTTCTTATCCCGCATTCAGTCGATAGAACAAATTGTCGACTACCAGAAAATTGTACGCGCCCAGCAATGCGACGTGGAGCTGCAACAACTGCAAGCCCAAACAGGTACGAGCTATTCTCTTAACCTTAAATCGTTCCCTATTCTAGGTTGCGATAAACAGCTTATATGCGACACATCAACGTCTACCATAAGGCCATACATTCCGAAAGATTTTCGAAATCAGATACTATCGGCGATTCACAATTTGTCGCATCCAGGCAATCGAGCCACAGCAAAATTAATCACCAGCCGGTTCGTCTGGCCAAGTATCCGCAAAGATGTTGCAACCTTTGTGAGGAGCTGCGAATCGTGCCAGAGAGCTAAAGTGCACTGACATACAAAATCGCCATTAATCAAATACGAGCCGCCTGAGGAGCGATTCGCGCATATTAATCTTGACATAGTCGGCCCGTTTCCTCCTTGTGAGGGCCAACGATATTGTTTGACCATTATAGATCGCTACACTCGCTGGCCGGAGGTCGCGCCTATTCCAGACATATGTGCTGAAACCGTAGCTAAAGCTCTTCTCCATAACGGGATAGCTTGATTCGGAGTACCCACCCGCATTTCATCCGACCGTGGCAGACAGTTCGAGTCGGGCGTATTCGGCGAACTTGTTAAAACAATCGGCGCCACCCATCTGCGAACTACACCATACCACCCCTAAGCAAATGGCATTATTGAGAGGTTCCACAGAACGCTTAAGGCTGAGATTTTGTCCCGCTATCCAAACAAGTGGACACATAATTTCCCGTCAATCCTACTTATCCTCCGTGTAGTTTATAAGCCGGACTTAAGTGCCTCCCCTGCTGAGTTGGTCTACGGAACTACACTCAAAATTCCATGCGAATTCTTCACTGCAAGCAACATCAGCAACCCAACGAGCGAAGCAGTTTCTGAATTTCGAGCGTCAATGCAAAGTCTAATACCCACTGACACTGTACATCACACTTCACCAAACCCATTTGTGAGTCAACCACTTCATTCAGCCACTCATGTCTTCTTACGCAACGACTCTATTCGTCCATCATTACGCATCCATACGACGGTCCATACCCTGTCATGCGCCGTACTTCGAAGTACTTTACAATCAAAATACGCGGGCGGTCAACCAACGTAAGCGTCGATAGGCTTAAACCCGCATTTTTGGCGAATTTCGAAGAACGAAGGGAACCCATGGACCCACAAAATATTTCGACGAAACCTATACGAAAAAAGCGTCAAGCAAATTTTGCCAAGCACAGGTAGATTTCGTCTAGAAGGGGAGTATTGTGGCAGCACAACGAGTTCATCGTATTCCTTTTTATGCATATGCAAACTTATGTACAGTTCGGAGTGATCCGGCAGCACAAATATCGTGTGTTCACTTTTGCTTTCGTGGTCTGCACACGTGTATAAATAAAAAATCTAACCAAACAGTTTTATTGAATTTAATAAAAAACCATAATTTTTATACCATTTGATCTTTATTTAATTTTAATTCGAATCAACTCGCTACACGGGTAAGCATACGTCATAAATAACCTAAATGTATATGAATGTACTTGTATTTGCATAAATGTCAACAATTATGCACATGATATGTAAATACGTATGTTTTCGTATGCACCCATTTACATATATACTTATGTATGTATGTATGTATATGCATATGCAAACATATGTACATAGTATGCGCATGTGCTCAAACCCCAAAAATCCAGCTACACATACGCCGGCACCAAACATTCTGAAATACAGTAGAAATTCGATAATCCGACTACTCTATAATCCGGAAATCCAGTAATCCGAATGGATATTTTCTTACTACTGGCTATTCTGTAATCCGAATTAATTGCAACTCTATAATCCGAATTGTATGATGTGCTCATATGTGTGCGTCCACGTGAAAAGGCCCCACTTCGGCGGTATTGGAGTTATGCATATAGGCGTCTTCCTGGTTGATTTCCGAACATTTTGAGACAAATTAGACCATCCAAACTGAAAAATTGAGGGAAATATAGAACTTTGAAGGAATTGAGAAAAATCAATTTGAAGTTGAAAGTTGTCCCTTGTGGGCCCTTTTCTTTCAAAAAATAAAATTAATTACTTCTATTATACCGAGGAAGCTAAATTTGGTGTCGTTCGACGCGTAAATGTATATACATACATAGTTTCATAATAAACCATAATAAAAAATTACGAAATTCGATCCATGTATCGAAAAATCTATATATGTATCTCGGAAATTAGATGCGACAAAGTGGGCCCTTTCACGTGGACGCACACATACATATATTCAATGGAATGTAATGATTAACGGGAATTTAACGCTTTTTAACAGCATAGATTTCACGAATGAAAGAGAGAATGCATATTTTGTCATTGTTTATCAGTTTTGCAAGTGATCAGACTCAAAATTAATAATAAAAAACGTGCTCATAAAGCTTTGTGTTTACTAGATAAAATAAAAATAATCGATGAAATAAAAAAGGCAAATCTAATAAAGAATTAGCCAACAAATACGGAGAAGGACGTTCTACTATTTCTGATATAAAAAAAGGTTATATGCTTAAAAGGTTTGTATGCATAACTGTTACAATTAGTTTGCAAGTTTTAATTTTTTATACATTTGTTTTAAAGAGTATCGGAAAATGCAAGCGTTAAAAATCTAAAACTACGTCAAACTTTAAGAGAAGGTGAATTTCCTGAGTTTGAAGAACGCCTATACTATTGGTTTTTAAGGCAGCGGGAACTTCAAAAGATACTTTCACGTGAAATTTTATGCAAAAAGGACAAACAAATGTTTAAAGATAGTTATGACAGTGGCAAAATATTTAATGCGTCATATGGATGGTATCAAAAATTTAAGAAGAGATATAATATCCGTTATTTAAAGATTTGTGGCGAAAAATTATCCGCACAAGATGGTTTAGTATCTGCAATTATACGGCAGTTGAAAGAACTACAATCAACAGAAGACTTATGCGACTCACAAATTTATAACGCAGATGAGTCGGCCCTTTTTTGGAAATTACTTCCTAGTCAAACTTTGGTACATGCTAAGGAAAGATCTGCGCCAGGAAGAAACATGTCTAAAGAACGGGTTACTTTTCTTTGCTGTGCAAATAAGACTGGAGACAAACTTCGGATTATGGTGTTAGGAAAATCAAAAAAGCCGCGTTCATTCAAAAATCTTCCTCTAGTAGAGTACTACGCGTCTAAGAATGGTTGGATGACTTCATATATATTTTCGCAATGGTTTCAGAATTCTTTTGTTCCACAAGTTAAACAATACCAAACTGAAAACAATAATAGATAACGCACCATGTCATCCTACTGAACTTGTTTATGAAAATTACAAATGTTTATTTTTACCCCCTAATTTCACCAGTTTAATTCAACCTATGTACCAGAACGCCATAAGAATACCCAAACTGTACTATAAGAAATCGCTTTAATGTCATATAATGGGAGGAGGTGGAGATTACGATAAGTCTTTGAAGTCTTTTACGTTAAAGGATGCATGTATTTTCCTCAAACATGCATGGAACAAAGTTCGAGAGGAAGTTTTAAAAAAGTGCTGGTCAAAAGTTTTTTAAGAAAATACCATCTCTGAAGATGATATTCCTTTGGCTACTCTTCGACAAAGTATAATGTCTTCTATAATACCAGGTGAAAGTGAAACAATGAATTTTATGAGAGATCTTGCTGAAAATTGTATGAATATAAATGTAAGTAATGATAATTTGAATGAGTGGATCGAAGAAAACTACGAAAGTGATATTGTAGACGATATTCTAACGTCGTCAGAAGACGATGAACCGGAAGTAAATGTTGAAAAAGACGGGCAAATATCAAATGCTGAAGCAGTTGAGAATTTAAAAAAGATTATTATGAAGATTTTTGTAGTTTTGGTCCAAATGCTCACAAATGGAGATGGGAATGTACATACATATGTACGTATGTACACGTTTGCTCCTGTAAAATATTTCATAAAGAAATTCATCTATTATTAATTTATTTATTTATGCTTAGTTATCATTAAAAACAACTTTTGCACAAAATCCTGCAATATATGCATATAATATAAACGATGATATTATTCCAAATCGCCGCCAGCAAGCGCATAGACCAGTCTAACCGCTTAGTAGGCTTCATTTATATGTATGTATGTCAATATGTCGTTCAAGTTTTGGTCGAATTAATGTCTGTGTTTACGTCTTATCACAAATGTACCACAAATAGCAGAATAAAAAATTTAGAAGTCGAAAATCTACCACCTTTCAAGAAATTTTTCTACAACTGTCTAATTCAAAGCAAAGGTGGGTACAATTAATTGTGGTTTGTGAAACATTTAATTGATAGTGCTGCTTCTACCTCTTCCGGGACTAATGATGGACGTCAATGACATATACAAAAGGATTTTATCAGAAAAGTCCATGTAAAACGTATTGTACTATTTTTACACTAAACTTATATAAGACTTCAGAATTTTAGTTACATATTTAATTCTGTGGTGTAAAACTTAATCACCCTTATCGGGAGTTTCATTTTCGCCCGAAAATTTTCGCCTTTTTTGTTCGCCTTATCGTAAACTATTTTTCATGTTCGAAAAACATTTCGCGCTATTGGCAACTCTTTATTCGGGCGAAATGAACAAGTGCAAAATGCAAAATCATTCACTTTTGTTTTACAGGCGAACAAGACCGCAATAAAATGTAAGTAACGGTTTGTTTTGAGTCATAGATGTACTTTTAATTCAATTTACATTTATTTTTAGGAGTAAATCAATAAATAGAGCAAAGTCTGAGATGCTGCTAGAAAAAATGCTACAAAAACCCGACATTGCAAAAGGGTTTGTAAAAGAAAATCGGGAAAAGTGGCCGAGTTCTGGAAGGAGCTTACGTTGGCCTTGAATAGCATTGGTCCACCAGTTAAGAGTGAGTTTGAGTGGAAAAAGGTAAGTTCTGTGTAGTCATTTTTGTAAAATCTGATTATTATACCAAAGTACATATTACTAGGTGTGGAGTGACCAAAAACGATATGTACGGAAGAAGGCTTCCCAAAATAAAATATATGAAAGGGGGACAGGAGGCAAAGTACATAATACTAGGTGTGGAGTGGCCAAAAATTATATGTACGGAAGAAGGCTTCCCAAAATAAAATATATGAAAGGGGGACAGGAGGCAAAGTACATAATACTAGGTGTGGAGTGACCAAAAATGATATGTACGGAAGAAGGCTTCCCAAAATAAAATATATGAAAGGGGGACAGGAGGCGGACCTAACAAAATGCAAAAATTGTCGACTGCAGAAGAAGCAATATACCAACTTCTGGATATGAAGGCAGCAATTGATGGGGTTGAAAACTCGCAATGCTATGGATTGCCAGCAAAAAGAGCGAAGGTAGATTCCAATGTTGAAGTTTTGTCGGAAATCGTAATACAGGATGAAGAAGTTCCTGGCTGTAGTACCGATTTTCGTCCAAACACCCGGGATATTGAACTTTCTGCTCCTGAGTACCAAAGCCAATGTTCACCACGGAATGCAGCACGCAACCAGCTCCGCAAAGTAGCCTTAATACGAGCAGTGCAATGACGTCCAAGAAACCAATAAGTAGCGAGTTGATTTTGAAAGAACTGGAAACGCAACAAGAGCTGTGTTGTAAGTTCGGCGAAATATTAAAAGCAATTCAGTCAAACAATAAAGAAATGCAATATTGGACTAAAAAAATATATCGCATACAAGAACGAATATGCGATCAGAAGGAGAAGAAATCAAGCGAAATCATAAGGCACAATTTTGAAATGGAAAAGTTGCGTAAAATAGAACTTGAGGAGCTACTAGAAAATAATCGGCGGACGTTAGAGTTAAAGGAAATGAAACTAGAACTTCTGAAGAAAGGTAGATCCCAATACTAAATAATATATTTTTGTAAGACTGATTTTTTTAATTTTTGCTTTCTACGGAAAGGCAAATCTAAAGGTTTAAAACTATGAACTATGTATTGAAACAAAAAACATATAAAATATTACAAGACAAATTTTCATATATTTTAATATAAGTTACCTGAATATTTTTAAATAAACATAAAGAATGAAATGAAATTTTTATTTTGATTAAAGTGCGTTAGCGATTTCTGTACGAATGCGCTGACCTGCGACCAGATAGGTAGTGTTCACTTCGGCGATTTGTTGATTACCTACTGTGGAGATCTCATTGACATTTTCATTAACAGATGGGTTAGGAAAATTTGCATCACTTTTATAATGAATGCAAATGTTATGCAAAGCTGCGCAAACATTAATTATTTGTATTGCCTTAGCAGGAGCATAGTACAACTCTCTTGCACTTAACAGGCATCTCCATCGGTTTTTAAGAACACCATTTGTTCTTTCGATTATATTTCGGCAATGCGTGTGCACTTCATTAAATTTGGCCTGAGCTGAACCACTTTCTGGTGTTCTGTATGGAGCAAGCAGCCAAGGCTCTAGGGGGTACCCAGCATCTCCTGAAAAGGTTGGAATTTTAAATTCATTTGTTTCGATGGATTTAAGCTGTTACCTAGAAGACAAACTTTGTTATTGGTTTCCAAATAGTTTCGTTCTATTTCAGATCTTAAGTTGCTTATGTTCCATATAAAAGCATCGTGACAAGCACCAGGATGTGTAGCATCAATAAATCGAATTCTAAGTTGGCTGTCACATACCTGAAAACCCATTTATGAATACAAATTTCTTTATTTTACCTTAATTTATAAATATAGTACTTACGAGCATAACGTTTAAACTGCATTTGCCTTTTCTGTTGTAAAATAGATGAATGTTTTTTGAAGGAGATATTATGTTAAAGTGTGTTCCATCAACACATCCTATAACTCGTGGTATTGCGAATTTCGTATAAAAATCGTGCGCAATTTGACGTTGCTCTTCTAAGGCAGGCCAACTTATCCATTCTGGACAAAGCATTGGTTCAAAATACTCAGCACTTCTGATAGTACCTCACTAAAAGAAGATTGAGCTAGACCTACTTCATGGTCCTTTCCAACGCCTTTTTACAATGGGTGGAATTCCAAATTTTTGCTTCAATGGCGGCAAGGAGTTTGTAAGAATATCCAGCAAATATTTAAATGCCGGCTTGTTTAGCCTGTAATATTGCCGAAAACTAAAAAATAAGAAATTAATTAAGTTTTGATAAGTGCCAAGACCAATTTTCTTTATCTCACATTGAATCACTTAACTCCAAAGGGTTAGAAATTCCCCTTTATTGCCTCCTGAGCGCCCTCACGTTCAAATTCTCCTCGCGCTCGTTCAATAATAACCTGAGTGCAATGCTAATCATGTTGCTAAATAGTTTTTTGGCTTTATTTTTACTTTATTTTAACTAAATGTATGTTTGCTTACAAAATTTACACAATAGCAAGTAAATAATTTGTTCACAATGAATTCACAATAGAGTATCAGCTGATTCGAAGTGAAATTTTGCTCGGGCGAAATTGTCGATAGGCGAAATAATTTCACCCGAACAAAAAAAGTTGAGGCGAATTTTTTTCCGGGGGAACTTCCCGATAAGGGTGAATATCATCATATGTATTTATGTTTTTGTAAAAAGTTTCTTTCAGATCTTTCTCTATTCGATCTATAATCAATATTTGTATTATATCCCTTTTTTGTTTTCCAACCTACCTCATATAAAAATTAGTTCAACTCAACCCAGATTAATGACGGCGACTTTGGGACGCAGCTTTTTCGTGTGAATTGCGGCCGAAGTAACTTTCTGTTCAGCTTTGACAAAATAGCTTATTTTGCTTTAACATTTTTGTATTTAGACCATTAATTCTGGTCTTGTTCATTCAAATTTAATATTTTAACAAAGATGACCTACTAAACTGAAACATTGTTCAAATATTCCTTAAAACAAAACATGTACATAAAGTGGATCACATCCAAAATGATGTAACCGTATAAGAAATAGTAAAGACCGATAGTGACAGCAATCGACGCCATTTTGACATTTCTCTTCAGTAAGGTTTGCCATTTCATCATGGAAAGATAGTCGATCCAACAACGAGTCGAAATTATTAAAATTTACTACCGAAATTCGGAGCCAATGGCCTCAACTTTAAGAGCGCTACGTCCAATTTATGGTCGTCGTCATTTCTGGCTGAATGGCTTCGTCAATAAGCAAAATATGCGTTGTTGGACAGGCAGTCAACATTCATCCCGAAAAAATTACGGTTTGGTGCGGTTTATGGGCCGGCGGCGTCATTGGGCCGTACTTCTTCCGTGATGATCAAGACCGGCACGTTACTGTGAATGGGAATCGCGACCGCTCAATGATAACCGAATATTTTTGGCCCAAATTGGATGATATGGACTTGGATCATAGGACGGCGCCACAAGCCACACAGCGAATGTCGCAATCGATTTATTGAAAACCAAGTTTGGTGAACGTGTTATCTCACGAAATGGCCCAGTCAATTGGCCTCGGTCGTGCGATTTGAAGCCGTTAGACTATTTCCTATGGGGCTGCGTCAAGACTATGGTCTATGCCAACAAGCCAGCGACGATTGATGAACTTCGTACGAATATCGAACGTGAAATTGCAGCAGTATCGGCCGATTTATGCTTGAAAACCGTCGAAAATTGAGTTCAGCGTCTGGACTTCTGCAAGCGTGCCCGTGGTGCCCATGCAAGAGAAATCGAGTTCCATACATAATGGCATCGAATGTACTTTCACAGGAATAAAGAATTTAATTCATATCCCAAACCGTTTTTTTTTTTATTATTATTATTATTACAAAGAGAAACAATTATAAATAATTGCTACACTTAAAAGATTTTTTAAAGCACTGGCTGCCAGGGCCGTCGGCTTGATAAAATTAACATATTTAAGTACAATATTATTGGTGCAGAGAGTAGTAATGTTTAATTATATATCTAGTTTACATAGAGATACAAATTTTGATATGATATTAACGTTAGTTTCATTGTTAGATTTAAGGTAAAAAGTAGGTTTACTGTTAGGAAATAGTGCTGCTCTTACATGTTGAAGTCCCGAACAATTATCAAGCAGGTGTGGCACTGTTAGGTTGCAATCGTCGCAAAAGGGGCATGGATGTGCAGCTTGTCCATTGAACAGGTGTGAGTGTGTAGTTATCGTATGCCCAATTCTGAGTCTGATGAAATTTTTAACGTATTTTATTGGCAGGTTTGCAGAAAAGGTCGATCTTGTCCCTTCGGAATTGCAGGTTTTATAATAGTGCTGGTAGTTCCGTTCCGTTCGCCGCTTTTCTTGCAGGTGTTTTTTGCACATTTTACGGATATCTATATTTGTGGGGTAGTGGAATAGGTGGAGTGGTTCGGTGCCAGCTTCTTTCGCCCTTTTATCCGCAATCTCATTTCCTTTTATACCTGTGTGTCCAGGGATCCACATGATTTTTATGTACCTATTCTTAAGAAGAGTTTCGCGGATTTTGTAAACCAGGTGGCATTCATTTGATGGGTTAAGAATGGCATCTATTGAAGACTTACTGTCTGTACAAATAATATGCTTGCTGTTTTTAAGAGAGGCATACAGTACTGCTTCAAGCAAAGCAACTGCTTCTGCAGTAAATGCTGAGCAGTATGTGTGCAGCGAACCGACGGCAATGGTGGCACCATGTATGTTTGGTGTCCGATTTAGATCCATCAGTGTAAATAATTTCCCAGCCAATTCCAACTGCCAGAGGATTTTCATGGCACAAAATATCGGCCACAAGATGCACCCGATGACGTTCGTTTTGACCGCTATGATCATTGGCCAGAATTTACTGATGATCCACCTAGAGTTTGCCGGAATAGTTGCGGTAGTCGATCAAGAGGACGATGCCAAAAATGTAAAGTAACTCTTTGTTTGGCTAAAGGCAAAGATTGCTTTCAAAAATACAACACCAAATGCTAAAAATATATATATTTTTTAATTTTTTAAGGATTTTTTGAACTGTGCTATTTGCAAAGCAATGAATATATGTGTTCCTTTTTTTAATTGAGGCCATTGAAGTGCCATAACATTTTAAGTTTAATAAAACATAAAAAAACTGAAAGAAATTTATTTTCATTTAAGGGAATTATTTTTCAGCTAAAGACCCAGCCCACACAATTGTGCGATGTCCTTTTTTTAAAAAGGACCTTAAAATTCGGGCTTTATAGTCACAACTATGTATGAAAAAAACAAGGAAACTTGAATTTCACATCACCTTTAGAAATTACATGCAAGTAAATTCATGGGTCTCAAAGGGGTATTCATTGGAGCTGGTTTTGTTTTTATGATGGTTCTGAACAGCGGTGATAATTGAAGATTTTGGCATCATGAAAGGTGGGTGGGACGCAGTTTTTATTAATATTGGTGTTGAAGTTATGTTCATTTCCTGCATTAAAGATTTGCATCGTGATAATGTGGATCCTTTTTTAGTTTCGCGCACAGGGAGCAGAACTGAGTTAAATTGAGTAAATAAAAGCTTATTCCGGCAATGAAGGATTTTTGTTATTAGCATAATTGTGTTGTGCTCAGTCCTGTTCGAGATGTCAGGTAGCACGGCTTCAGTGAGGATTGCTCTGATTGGTGATGTAGGGAACGCGCGTATACTCCTTCTTGCGGCTGCGTGGTATGGTGCATGTAAGAGCCTTATGTTTTTAGCACATTTCCCGTATATTGGAAGTCCAAAATCAATTTTTGAGAGTATTAGTGATTTTGTTATGTTTATAAGGGTATTAGTGTGTGTCAAACAATGTTTAGAGGAAAGAAATTTTATGATATTTAGCCTAGAAAAAATACTAGTTCTTATATACTGACAATGTTGTTTAAAGCAAAGTCTCTTATCAAAAATTAGGCCTAAAATCTTTAGGGTATCTGAATGGGGGATTGGAACGTTATTTAGGGAAAGCGGTGGGAAGAAGCAGTTTTGTTTCCGGCATATGTGGAACGATGAGCATTTATTAAGGGAAATGTTGGCACCTGAGATTTGGGACCAGTTGATAATGCTTTTAAGTACATTTATGAAGGTTAGTTCAACTTGCTTCAAATCTTTGATCTTGGAGAAATTAAGGACATCGTCAGCATAAATGACTGTTCCACATAGGAAAAAGAGGCGATTATTGAGCTTAGTTCATTAAAGGCAACTGTGAACAGAGCGACAGAGAGTGGAGATCCTTGCGGTAGTCTGTTATGGAGCATGTGATTACTAGAGTTGTGGTTGTTGACTCTCGCGACAAATCTACGATTTTTAAGAAAAGCTTTAATAAAATTGTAAATTTTTTTCCGATTTTCCAACGCTTTAGCTCTCTAAGAACAAGGTGTTCGCCGACTCTGTCTAAAGCCTTCTCAAAATCCAAGCCCAATATAGATAGATGATCCCTAGTTGCCAAAGTTGTGGACGCAACGTGTTCGAAGTATATTAAAGGTTCTATAACGCCTATTCCTTTTTGAAACCCAAATTGGTGGGGAAATAAAAAATTATTTGTTTTGGCGAACCACATAATGCGCGTTGAAATTATTTTCTCCAAGATTTTGGACATGCAAGGAAGAAGGGATATCGGTCTGTAGCTAGTTATAAGGGGAGTGGGTTTGTTGGGCTTCAGGATAGGGATGATAGAGGAGATTTTCCAATCCTGGGGGTATATACCGCTGTTAAAAATTTCGTTGTATAGATTAACGAGTCGTGTTTTTAAGGAGTTGGGAAGGTTTTTGAGGATGGGGTAGGAAATTTTGTCTTCACCAGGAGTTTTTCCAGACATTTTGAATACTGTAGATTCAAATTCGTCTAGAGAGATGGGGGATTCTATTGTTATGGCGCTGGGAGAGGGGGAAGGGTTGTCATACATTTCTATGGCGATTTGGTATTTCAGAGTGTTGAAGTTTTTATGGAAATTCGAGGCGTGTGAGAATTTAGACCAAGTGGAAGCGAACTCCTCAGCTATATCACTAGCAGGATATATGGGACCGTGGGAGGATTGAATGAAAGGGATAATGGAAGATGGGGAAGAACCAGTAAGGATTTTTATTTCCGTCCATATCTTTTTTGGGCTTGATTTGGGATTAATGTTCGAGGTGATCTTTTCCAGTGAGTTGTATTTCGCAATCTTCAGTTCTTTTCTGAATGCCGCGTTAGCTTTTTTGTAGTTAATTAGGTTTATGTCAGCCCTGATCATGATAATGGTTTTTATAGCCGCGGCTTCAGCGTTAATGTTTTTTGAGCTAGGCTTTTTGCTTGAAAAAAATGTGGAGACCGATCGAAATTCGGGCCAATCAGCCTTATCAGTGAGGAATTTTGATTTACGTTTGACTTGTGACCAACCAGGACAGGAGAGTATGGTGATGAGGGGAAAATGGTCGCTGTTATGAAGATCGTCTAGTGTGCGAGATGAAAGTTTGGGGGCGATAGTTGGGGGGGATAGGATGATGTCGGGGTGGGAGAAGGTCTTGTGGGTTGAGAAGTGGGTAGGTGAACAGTCATTAAGGACTATTAGATTATGGGAAAGGACTAAGTCTTCTATAATCTGGCCTCTTCTGTTTGAAGATGGAGAACCCCATAGTGGGCTCCAGGCGTTAAAGTCTCCAAGCAGGATAACCGGCGTATTGAAAGTGTTTAATATGTTTGTAAGTTCCCTGTATGTGAAATTTTGATGGGGTGGAATATAACAATTTATTAATGTTAGTTTGTATCCGATATCCACTTCGATCGCTAGACAGGATATATTAGAGGCTATGGTGATTTGTTTTTGGTTCACTGACTTTTTGATAAAGACAGCGATACCTTGTTTGTGCATGACGATTTGGCTGCGGTTGTGATAGTAAGAAATGTACTTGTTAGGCGGATGGGCTGTATTGTTATGTGGAAGATGGGGTTCCTGTAAGGCGATGAATGATGTTTTATTTAAAAAAACTTTTGTGCTTTCCTATTGCAAGACCCGATATTACCTGAATACTAAATACACCTTCCAAAAAATATAAATACCACTTAACAGCGGAAGATATACACATTTAATTTATGCTTTAAAAAATTTAGATTGTATAGTTATTTTATTTAATTAACAACAAAAACAAACTTCATTATTAAATTGCACCTCCCAGCGAATATGATGCAGTAATAAAAAAAGAATACATTGCAGTTTTGTGGGATACCCCTCACTATCTATACTGCTTTCATACGTTTCGGCATGGATTCCACCAATTTCTTTGTATAATTAGGAGCAAGTTTATTCCATTCTGCGTGCAAGGCGTTTTTCAAGTCGGTTTTATTTCGAATCTCGTATTTTCGAATCTCTCGTTCTAAAACTGACCACAGATTCTCGATACTCGTACATTTAAATCTGGAGACTGTGATGGTGTTTGTACTATGTGCGGACATTTCCAAATAAGCCAACTCTGCACAACTCTGGATTTGTGTTGCGAATCATTATCTTGATAGTACCGAGAGTTGTCGGAAATATTTAATTTCGCGGCACTTTGTAGCAAACTTCGTTTCAAAATACCCAGATACACACTCTTGTCCATAGTACCATCGTTGAATTCCAAATTTCCGACTCCAGAAGACGAGATGTATCCCGACACCATTACATGCCCTCCACTATTTTTTACGGTACTACGTAGATTTTGCGGTTGAAGCTCAGCATTTCCTTTTCTCCATATATAGCTCTTTCCATCCGATCTAAACAGGTTGAATTTACTTTCATTTGTAAAAATTAAGGTATTCCAAAACTTTCACTCTTACATATACATATGTATAAATGTTCGTATGCAAACTTGAACCTTGCATTTCGATTATTAGTATTGACGTGTGGTTTATTTCGGGCTATGCGGCCATTGAAATCAGCTTCTCTGAGCACTCTTCGTATGGTTTCATGACTTTTCTTCCCAAGAAATTTTTCCACTTCGTTGTCTAAAGCTGGAGCACTTAAATGGGGATTTTCGCGAATTTTCCGTACAATCCAACGGGAATCACTTTCGTTAAATATTCTATTATAAGCCGATTTCTTTTTGTTTCCGACACGATTTTCACGAACATAACGTTCAATGATATGCTGAATAGTTCCTTGACTCAGTTTCAATATTTCCGCGATTTTGTGTTGACTTTTGTCGTCTTCATAATGCTTTAGTATTAACTCGCGCACTTCAATACTTGTTTGGCGACTCATTTCAAACTACACTTTATGAATGACAATAATAAAATGTCAAAACTATCAAATACTATTCCAGGATTGCTCACATCTATAACAGTATTTACTTTGCATTCGAAAATCGACGCCAAACTGCCGCCGCTAACGGTAAACATATGTGCATCATTTTGGCTGTGAGCTTGCATTTCGGTATACGAACATGTTTTTACTTTACGTTTGTAAAAAAGAAATAATTTTGGCGTTTTTTTTATTTTACAAGATTTAACATACATATATGTACCAAATTAATAAATTAGTAAAAAAATTTTATTTCGCAATATAAACATGTTTTTAATTAAGCGCTTTTTCATTTCGCTGCCGCATCATTTTGGCTGTGAGCCACTGTACATATATGTTTTTATTATATGTAGGTATTTGTAGGTATTTATGCATACATGCAAGTTAAAGGATTCTTATTCCTTTTCACTAAAAAAATTAAGGGCCAACTCGCCCAAAGAAATAACACAGTATTTAGAAACAGTTTTACAGGTTTATTAAAACAATATTTTTCTTATGACTTAGTTCACGTCCCAACTGCAACTGCCCCAACTCCAGGTTCTGCTCCCTTTTATATTGTCGCGCACTGCCAGCCTTACGTAAGGGTGCGCTCACTGTCTGGGTGCGAGCGGCATTGGCCTTGACTTCCCAGCGGTAGCATATTTCGGTGGGATGCGAAATGCATACATTTCACAACCGTGTGAAATGCAATTATGCTGACACTGCACACATGTCGTGGCTGACTGTGGGAACTATCTAGACAGGGCACTAGCGAACGTGTTAACTCCTCCCCCTTCAATTCAAGTTTATTCCATTCTGCGTGCAAGGCGTTTTTCAAGTCGGTTTTATTTCGAATCTCGTATTTTCGAATCTCTCGTTCTAAAACTGACCACAGATTCTCGATACTCGTACATTTAAATCTGGAGACTGTGATGGTGTTTGTACTATGTGCGGACATTTCCAAATAAGCCAACTCTGCACAACTCTGGATTTGTGTTGCGAATCATTATCTTGATAGTACCGAGAGTTGTCGGAAATATTTAATTTCGCGGCACTTTGTAGCAAACTTCGTTTCAAAATACCCAGATACACACTCTTGTCCATAGTACCATCGTTGAATTCCAAATTTCCGACTCCAGAAGACGAGATGTATCCCGACACCATTACATGCCCTCCACTATTTTTTACGGTACTACGTAGATTTTGCGGTTGAAGCTCAGCATTTCCTTTTCTCCATATATAGCTCTTTCCATCCGATCTAAACAGGTTGAATTTACTTTCATTTGTAAAAATTAAGGTATTCCAAAACTTTCACTCTTACATATACATATGTATAAATGTTCGTATGCAAACTTGAACCTTGCATTTCGATTATTAGTATTGACGTGTGGTTTATTTCGGGCTATGCGGCCATTGAAATCAGCTTCTCTGAGCACTCTTCGTATGGTTTCATGACTTTTCTTCCCAAGAAATTTTTCCACTTCGTTGTCTAAAGCTGGAGCACTTAAATGGGGATTTTCGCGAATTTTCCGTACAATCCAACGGGAATCACTTTCGTTAAATATTCTATTATAAGCCGATTTCTTTTTGTTTCCGACACGATTTTCACGAACATAACGTTCAATGATATGCTGAATAGTTCCTTGACTCAGTTTCAATATTTCCGCGATTTTGTGTTGACTTTTGTCGTCTTCATAATGCTTTAGTATTAACTCGCGCACTTCAATACTTGTTTGGCGACTCATTTCAAACTACACTTTATGAATGACAATAATAAAATGTCAAAACTATCAAATACTATTCCAGGATTGCTCACATCTATAACAGTATTTACTTTGCATTCGAAAATCGACGCCAAACTGCCGCCGCTAACGGTAAACATATGTGCATCATTTTGGCTGTGAGCTTGCATTTCGGTATACGAACATGTTTTTACTTTACGTTTGTAAAAAAGAAATAATTTTGGCGTTTTTTTTATTTTACAAGATTTAACATACATATATGTACCAAATTAATAAATTAGTAAAAAAATTTTATTTCGCAATATAAACATGTTTTTAATTAAGCGCTTTTTCATTTCGCTGCCGCATCATTTTGGCTGTGAGCCACTGTACATATATGTTTTTATTATATGTAGGTATTTGTAGGTATTTATGCATACATGCAAGTTAAAGGATTCTTATTCCTTTTCACTAAAAAAATTAAGGGCCAACTCGCCCAAAGAAATAACACAGTATTTAGAAACAGTTTTACAGGTTTATTAAAACAATATTTTTCTTATGACTTAGTTCACGTCCCAACTGCAACTGCCCCAACTCCAGGTTCTGCTCCCTTTTATATTGTCGCGCACTGCCAGCCTTACGTAAGGGTGCGCTCACTGTCTGGGTGCGAGCGGCATTGGCCTTGACTTCCCAGCGGTAGCATATTTCGGTGGGATGCGAAATGCATACATTTCACAACCGTGTGAAATGCAATTATGCTGACACTGCACACATGTCGTGGCTGACTGTGGGAACTATCTAGACAGGGCACTAGCGAACGTGTTAACTCCTCCCCCTTCAAAAATCT
The DNA here is from genome assembly GCA_951828415.1 of Anomoia purmunda. Lineage (NCBI taxonomy): Eukaryota > Metazoa > Arthropoda > Insecta > Diptera > Tephritidae > Anomoia > Anomoia purmunda. The sequence continues at coordinate 68,438,520 of OX639998.1, read as the reverse complement.
GCGTCCCGTAGGAAGGAAAGCGCCTCCTACGTTGGATACTATTGCATCTCGGTAAGGATATCTTCAGTTCAGGTAGGTTGACCCTTGCGGTGATTTTGCGCCAAATAAACCAAATCGCCAGCAATAGAGCGACTAATTCCACGGATTCGGTAATAGTAAACCAATTCGTTTTTTCCGTAAGGTGGCCCAGTAATTGGACGTTGTCAATTGCCATCTCGTGTACGAGGTTAAGGTTCAGGGCCGTGCTTCGATTGGTTATGCTGGTCAAAACCGATGGAAGAACTTGAGCCCCTGAGATACTAGAACTCGCTTAGCTCTGGTTGTTAATGATAACGGTCTCGTTTTCCATCTGTAGAATATAAGAACCAGAAAGTTTATGGGGTGTTTTGCCTGACCAAACGCTGCTATTGAAGTTATCCAGGAATATTGTATCGTCTTTGAGTACTTCGACAGTTGATTCTGTACAGGTTATGTAGCGGCAACTTGTCTGACCACCCTTGAGCAGTCGTGGTAGGCAATCTTCTTCAGGTAGCAAATCCAGCGCTTCCTTTTTAGAGACCATGGCAGTGGTAAGATGCAGGCATCTATCCTTGACCCCATACGTTTGTTGTTTGTTCATCAAAATGGTCTTATACTTCAGATCTACTCGCTGGCCTTCTTTCAAAATTGCCCGAGTGATTAGGTGGTTGAATCTTGTTTGTGCCACCTTCGGCATGGACAGCACATAACGCAAAAAGGTGCCGTTTGTGTAGATCGAGGGTTCGCTGTATTCAATGGCTTCGATGACGTTGCTGTAAGGAAGTACTTCTATTTCACTTATCAACTGGTTTATCTCCTCTTTATTCAACATGTTGCTGTTTACTACTCCAGATTTTGCCGTTTGGCAGGCTCGAACCAATTCGCCGACATCATCCTTGAGGATCATCATTTTCTGTTGGATTTGTTGGGAAAACTTTACCAGTTGGTCGTGCCCGTGAATGTCGTTCGCAATTCCGTTGACGGCCTGCAATAATTCCTGAGTTTTTTTTTGAATATTTCAGAGCATTTTGGCTCCGCAGGACTTCATCCCAGTCTGAGGCATCGGGTGAGCCGGCAATCCGTTTCCAGGCCGAATCGGTCCAGGTGATTGAGCGCCTTGGTCTTATAGTTTTTTGGCCCTTTAGCTCATCAAGTCTTTTCTAACTGGCACGCGCGGTGTCCGTTTCGGAAGCCACATCAGCTACATTACACGGTGGTTGAGCAACGATTGAGTCTGTGAGAGCATTTACTTCCGTCTTAAGGCGGGAGAGTGCGTCGGCGACCACATTTGTCCTACCTGGCTTGTAAATTAACTTGCAGTTATACTCTTCTATTCGCGCTTTCCATCGCTTGAGCTTTGCATTGTAATTGCGGAAAACGTCAGCGGTTGGTGATCGGTGTAAGTTTTAATTTTCCGTGCACCATACAGGTAAGATCGCAGGTTATCAAGTGCCCAAACGATGGCGAGGAGCTCCTTCTCATGTGTGGCTTAATTTTCCTCTGATTTGTTAAGAGACCGCGAAATGTAGGCTATAGGTTTATCATCGCCTATAGTTCCTTGTGAGAGAACCGCACCAATAGCGTAGTTTGCATCTGTCGTCTGGTTGAATGGTTTCTCGAAATCTGGAAATGCTAGATCATCGGCAGATACTAAGAGTTATTTCAAGTCGCTAAAAGCCTCCAGCGCATTTTCGTCGAGTTCGATTCCTACATTTTTTGACGCGTTGGCTTTTACCTGCGCGTTTGATCCCCGAGTGAGGTTGGTCAATGGTTTAGCAACTTTGACATAGTCCCTTATAAACTTTCTATAGTATGAGGTCATGCCAAGGAAGCTTTTTAAGACCTTCAGATTCCTTGGGAGTAAAATCATTTTTATAGCTTCTACCTTTTTAGGATCAGCGCGTACTCCATCGGGAGTAATTACATAGCCAATAAAATCAACTTCTTTTTCCAAAAAACAAGTCTTTTCTAAATTTACTTTTAAATTTGCTTGCAAAAGCCTTGAGAAAACTTTTTCTACATTATTCAGGTGTTCGTCCGCGTCTTTCCCAAACACTATGATGCTATCAATATAGACGTAGCAAATTTAGCCTATATATTCTTTCAGGACACCATCTATTATCCTTTGGAATATAACTGGCGCGTTTGTTAGGCCAAAGGGTAATCGTAGAAACTCGTATTTTCCGTTCATCGTTGAAAACGCTGTTTTGGCTATGTCTGCATCCTTCATTGGTATCTGGTGGAATCCAGACGTTAAATCTATTGTGGTATAATAATAAGCTTGACCAAGGCTACAAAGTGTCGCGTTAATATCCGGGATAGGATATGTGTCAGCTATTGTCACCACGTTAAGCCTCTTATAATCAATTACCATTAGGTATTGTTTTTCATCATTTGGCTCTGGTTTTTTAGGCACCACCCAAATTGGAGAGTTATAAGGACTTTTCGAGGGTCGTATCACGCCTTCCGTAAGCAATTCGTCAACCTGTTTTTCCACTTCTTTTCTCATAAAAGCTGGATATGGATAGCTCTTGCTGTAAATTGGCTCAGGAGTAGAGGTTTTTATCTCGGCTCGGACACTGGTATCTATAAGCTCATTTCCGTTTATTGGTTTAAAAAGTTCGCAGTACTTTTTTAGCAAGATATTAATTTTTTGATGGGCGTCAGGGGGCGAGTCCTTGCCCCACGTAAAATTAACATCGCAAGATTTGCGGCTTTAAGTGGAATTTTGTAGTCCCCTATCTGAAGTAAATTTTCTTTCCTATCAATTACTGCGCCTAATCTTCTTAGAGTGTTATCGCCGATGATACCACAAAATCCGTTAAGTGTTGGTAATACGAAAACTTCAAAACCTATAGAATTTCCTATGCCTTCAAATAACCTTATTTGTGCCTTGTATTTTATCAAGACGGAGCCCCTAACAGATGAAACATTGAGGCTTTTACTGGAATTGTTTTCGTCGCAATGTCTTTTTAAATAAAGTTTTTATTCGCACCAGTATCAACTAAGAAATCTAGCACACGACCATTGGGTAGCGTATATTCTAAGTATGGTACGCTAGATGACCAGAGGATAGAAAATCCTCGGATTTTTCATCGTTAGCAGTCTCTTGATCATTGTCTAGATCCTCAGTCGCCTCCGGGACAGTGTGAAACAACCTTTGCTGTTTCCGTGGTAGGTTATCAGACTTGGCGGTGCGTTTGAATGCATTAGGCCTATTCATGTAGTTCACGTTTCGTGTCTGCACTGAAGGATCAACCTCCATCTTTTCGACAGGTGGCCGCACCGTGGATATTTGGTTACTATCACGCCCGGTAGGACGTTCATTCCGTGTATTTGAGTTACGATAATGCTTAGAGCGCCAATTCGCTTTCGGAGGGAGTGGGGGATTGTTACTTCTGTTCGGCTGGTAAGAGCCGCTCGGCAAATTGTTCAGAGGCACTACCACACGATTATTTATCGTGGGAGAGTAAATTGAAAAATTTCGGAAATCCTCATTTTGAATCTCCAAACAGGCCGAGTAGACCTCGGGCAGAGTTTTAGGACGCTGCATTGGGAGCATCCTTGCAATCTCGCCATTTAGACCACGGATGAACACATCGAGGGCGCGGTTGCGGTACGTTTCCACCAGGACTCTCAGCGTTTCGTCCGTGTAGAACTCGGTTTTAATCTTGTTAATAATAAGCATAGCTGGGGAACTTCGATTAGAATTAGAAATCATTACGATTAGAAAAATAAAATAATATAATCATTAGATTTGTTTGATTCTTTAATGTTTTAGATTACTAATTGATTAGATTAGAACTAATCAAAAATCTAATGGCGATTAGCGACGATTAGCATATCTAATCAAAACTAATAAAAAAAAAATCGGTTAGATTTTCGATTAGTTTTGATTAGATTTGATTAGATCAACTATTTTAAAATATTTTTGTTGTTTTTTTTTCGCCTAATTCATAAAGTAACAAACTTAAAAGAAGTTTTATTCAAAATTTCATTGTAAACATAAATCATATTAAAAAAAAGAACAGTAAATACTAGTTATAGTATAAAAACTAAAGCACGTTCTGAAAAAAAAATGATATTGTCGACGCTTTAAATGTATGCTGATTTATATTACATATGTATTACAAAAGTTTATATTCGACTTCATTACTACAAACTTTTCAAAAGAAAAGTCGGCCGTCTTGGGCTATTGACTATTCCAGCAAATGAAAACAGCCTTTCGACGGGCGCTGATGACGTAAGCGGGGTATTGAACGCTAGACACGCTTCCTTCAGTGCACCATATTTATTCCAAATTTCAGGGCCTGGCGTCGGGTCATTCAAATATGCGTATAGCTGATTGCTAACCACTTCTTTAAAACCGTTTGACGCGTTTGGTGAAATTGGTGTTCTGGGAATTAATGCCTCCTCATCATCTTCTGGAACCAAAATAATATTTAGTTTGAAAAATCATAAAATATTGATAAAATTACCTTCATCATTGAAATCATAAAAAGAGCTTTCATAGTCCAACTGAGGCACGACCGTTTCAAAACATGTGGAATCATTTGGGAAGAAAGTGCTTATTACTTCAATCACCCTTTTACTGATCTGCGCCTGAGTACAGTCAGGCGAAGTTTTTTGGATAACCCGCAACCATTTCATTTTCACATTTGGTGTCAATACAGCTGCCGCTAATGCCATATTTACCTCAGGAGCCAATGTGAAATATAGTTTAAACCTTTCTCTCAATTGATGTTCTAATTGTACTGCTGTTGAGCTAACATTGCTCAAAACTTCGGGGTTTCTGGATAATTTTAGCAGTTTATTACTCAAGGAAAGTAACGCAGGAATAATAGAACCATATTTCACATTGGCTTCACAAAAAAGTGGAACTTGAGCAAAACACGTTGAAAAATATCAATACTTACATACAAAAACAGTATGTATCAGCTGAGTGAAGAGCCTGCACAACAGGGTGACCTTGATGAAATATTATGAAATATTCAAAAATATTTATATCATGTAAATAAATATAGTATACAAAAATAAATAAATTTTTTGTTTACAAAAATATTTCAAAATAGTTGATCTAATCAAAACTAATCGAGAAATCTAATCGATTTTTTTTGATTAGTTTTGATTAGATATGCTAATCGTCACTAATCGCGATTAAATTTTTGATTAGTTCTAATCTAATCAATAAGTAATCGATTAATAAAAGTTTCTAATCCGATTACTAATCATTAGGATTACTAATCATTATTCCCCAGCTATGATATTAAGAGAGAACTGGTGGTTCACCCTCGCGTAAAATTCGTCAATCCTTGACCCCTTTTGTTGTAGCTGATGCAACTGGTGTTCTAGGGTGCGGATATCGCGTCTGTCCGCGTAGTGCAATGGAAGGCATTCTTTTATTTTCGCCCAATTACTTTCAAAAATAGTATAGGATTTTAAGGCGGAATCAGCATTACCCCGGACTTTTTGCCTAATGTGCTGTAAAATTGCACGATAAAGAGGCTTGCCTCTAACGACATCGAAGTCGGAGACACTTGTCACAGTCAGGAAGCCGGCTGATGTCCCTTATATCGGCTTCAGTTGTGGGGGCCTGAGTCACCACTTCTTCCGCTGTTTCAGTTCAATTTCTCCAGAATGGCATTGACAGCCCCAGTCAGGGTTGTTGCAATTCTTCCTTCAGGAAATTTTTCAAGACACTTCCTTTATTTTTTTGTTCACTTTCTCTTAAATCCCTGCTCGGGCGCCAGTTAAAGGATTCTTACTCCTTTTCACTAAAAAAATTAAGGCCGGCCAACTCGCCCAAAGAAAGAACACAGTATTTAGAAATAGTTTTACAGGTTTATTAAAGCAATATTTTTCTTATGACTAAGTTCACACCCCAACTGCAACTGCCATAACAAATATAAAATGGCTTACTCATCACCGAAAATTTTAATAAACGATAGAAATTACACTAATGCAGATATTAATTGCATATGCAGTGAACATGCATGCACATGTCTCAAGGCGAATTGAATAAAGTTTTGCAAATGTACTTATGTATCTATGCAATCAAAGAATATATATGCCATTTTTTATTTTTATTTAATTACATTATTATTATTGCAAATGTACTTATGTATATATTTATGCAATCAAAGAATACGTACGCCTTTCTTTCATTTTTTTTTGTTTAATTGCATTATTATTATAAAATGCTAACACATCAAACTGGTAAGAAAATTACATAAAATCTCTCAAATCACCAATACTCGCTCTAGCACTGTTAATTTGGGTATCTACTGTAAAATTCAGTGGGTCTACTGTGTACATGTGGAAAAAAAGAGTGTGGTACGTTGCAGCAGACCCCCGGACACCGGAACGCATCGCGGAATGGACTGGGATGAGCCTTCTCTATAATTTACGTTCTCTAGAGAAAGCAAGCGATTTTCACACGGTTAGTGGCTTAGTGGTTGAGTGCTCGCCTAGCAATCCCGTGTACCATGGTTCAAACCTTGGTAAAGTCTAGAAAGAAAGAAGTCTGATGAGATGTGGTGATCTCCGAAAATTGTTGTTTTCTCATACTATTCCTAATACAGACCTGGCCACAAGCTCTATAAATTAGACATAAAAAAAAAGGGGGAAAAAAAAACTAATTCGTTTTTATTTGCATAGTATTTGTAAATATATAACTACACGTAAACCTTAAAATTGCCGGCACAACTATTTTCCGTTCCAAAATAGCACTAAGCAAATCGCAACTTACATGAAAGAGGCTAACAGGGTTGCTTTTGCAACTAAAGGAAATTTTATCCGAGTTGGAGCGCTCTTTTGCGGCTCGGTTACATAAAAAACGGGGCCAATAACAATAAAGCAATCAAATATAAATAAAAAATACAAAACTGGGCATACAGACATATTCTTTGATTGCATGAATACATATGGATGTATATACATATGTACATATGGTGTATATATGTATGTACATACATATGGATATATATATATGTGCATACATACATATGTATCTACATTTGCGAAAATTTACTCTATCGTTCTTGAGCCATGTGCATGCATTTACCTTGAGGCATATTTGCATATGCATTTTATAAGTGTATTAGTGGAATTCATATCATTAATCAGGGTTGAGTTGAACTAATTTTTATTTGACTTCGGTAGGAGAAAAAAGTGAAGTATAATACAAATATAGGAAGATCTGATAGAAAATATTTGCAAAAGCATAAATATGTGCATAAGATAAAATTAAGTTTTACTCTACATAAACGGATCAGGGTAAAAATTGTACGTTTTATTTGGAATTTCTTGATGAAATTTTTTTGTATACGCCATTGACGTAAATAATTGGTTCGGGAATACGCAGAAGTAGTACTATCAATTAAATGTTTCACAAACCACAATTTATTAAGGCAATATTTGCTTTGATTAGACAATTGTAGAAAAATTTCTTGAAAGGTGGTAGATTTTGGACTTCTAAAATTTTTATTTTGCAACTTGTACTACATTTGCAAAAAGACGTAAACAAGAGATACATAAAGATAACATATGAGTAATAAATAAATTTCTTTATAAAAGATTTTACGGACACAAACGTGCCGTACGGGCCAAAATAAGTACCTACAGGTGGAGGAGGGACGCATGTGTTTGCGGGTAGATGAAATGCACGCATTTATGAATGAACGGCATTTTTCTCAGAAATACGAGCATGCGTTCATGAATGAATTTTTTGTCGTTGGGTGTAGTATTTGAAGATATTTCAGAATGTTTGATGTCGGCCCAGGTGCAGCTGGATTTTAGGTTTTGCATATATATATGTATTGTATGTATGTTTGCATATGCATATGAATATATAAATGGATGCATAAGTATGGACATATCAAGTGCATAATTGTTGGCATTTTAGTTATAGTATGTTTGTAGACGCAAATGCAGTCACATATAGATTTGAGCGTTTTTTCATAAGCATTTCTAAATAGATACATAGATATCCCTAAATGCCCAAAAAAAGTTAATTTCCTGCACTGCAATATTCTTTCGTTTCTATACATTAACTAAAATTAACCTCTTTTTTTTAAATATACACATTTATGTCCCGTCCACAAAACAGCAAAATAATCAACATTTATTAGAATTGATTCTTTTTAAAAAAATGTTGCCTCTGCTCAGCTCCGTTAACTTGCCGCTCACAGTTTTTCTCCTCGTTTATAAATATGGTGCAGTTCCATCGGTGGGTCTATTGAAGATTTTACGAATTTTGACAATTCACACCGAAATTCGGTCATGAGTTTTCTCTTTTACGCAAATAGGAAAATAACAACAAAAATAGAGCCGAAAACGAACATTTATATTGTACAATAAATCTTTCAACACAGTTTCATATATCTCCTAAGTGTTTTAACGAATCCCAAATCTAAAATGTTTGTACAAAAGAAAACGTTTATTCAATCGCTATGTATCGTTGTCCTTACGTCGCTTTCTTTCTCATTCCCTCGTTCTCTTCGTTTTATCCTTCGTCTTACACGTGTAACAAAATCAGCTTTAAAAATTTTATTCTTCATCCGCGATTCGCCCACAAAAAAGTTTCACTCCCAAAGCTTTATTTCGAATAAAATGTTAGTTATGGCTTTTTCGTATTAGGTAACTGTTTATAGCTACACTTTTAAAAGTCACCATTTTTGAATACTTCCATTTGAAAATGTTACTTTAGAACGTTTTTTTATTTTTAAAAATACTTTAATTTAGTTTGGCAAAAAAATTTATTTGGAAATGCAATAAGCCATAGGCCTTAGGGCTTCGGCATATGCACCATATATGTACGTTTACGTTCATCCTTCATTACAACATATCTCCCCCAGTCAATAACTCTGAAATTCGTCTTATTTTATCTACAAACTCGTTTTGTATTAATGCAAGATTTGGCAAGCCATAGTATTTTCTTAAGTATCGAACTGCATGTCCAATTGAAATAAGATAAAAATCTACAAAAACTTTATAGAGTCCGTTGCGAAGTATGTTAATACAGTACTCCACGCTGTTGGGGTGTTAGCATGCTTTGAACGATTTAGGCATTCGTGTTTCAAAACCAACTGTTTGGGGTTTGATTGAACGCTACCGCGGACCTTGTATTTATCCAAAAGCAAAGTACGGCGCTTTACCAGTGTTTGGATACTTAGATTATGTAAAAGCTGTTTTTGCAAAATCGACATACTTTGTGTTGAACAATTTTCATTATTTGCATTTTTTACCACATCTTTATTTATTATAATTTTTTCATTAAAAAAATAAAAATTTTCTATACTTCGATACATACTAAAACGCATACTTATATTTTGTTTTCTATGCCATCCTATTTATGTCAAGAATATCGCTATGACAATCTTCACAGTGAATGGTTACAATGGTATTACCCTTTAATATGATATTATTATTTTTCGATATAGCGAGGCAGTTTAAGTAAACTTATTATTATGTACACCATCAAAGTATTATCAAATTTAATTTTACTTACATATGTATATACAACTGTAGAAATTAATAGGGTGCATTTTTTCTTTTATTCTTGCAGAAGGCTACAGACGTGCGCAACACTACAAGCTTCGACAACACCAAACGATTTCAGAAAGTGATTAATAAAAAGCTAAGTTGCCTTAAGGTTCTAAATAATTTCACTGGGGAAGTACAAAAGATTCACATATAAAAATAAGTTACGTTAACTAAACGCTGATGAATATACAATTCACGTTCAATAACTAGTGTACGTTTTCGGTCGATCATCTTTTTCTTGTCAAATAATTGAGTGGACCTTCGCACGTTCCCAAAGCGTTTGTTGGCAATTATTGAAACAAATTCAACACATAGAAAAAAATTGTAAACGAAAATAATTCTAGTCACTGAAATTTAGTTGCTTTTACTGCCGAGATAGATTTTCTTAAGTGTGCCATCGCGATGGCTGCACCAGCAGCCTGTACGCGCTTTTCCGACAATTATGAAATTAAGGAGGAACTTGGCAAGTAAGTAAAACATATTTATCTTGCAGCATTTTCCAAAAAAAATATATTGAAATTAAAAAAAGGAAAAAAAATAATGAAGTAGGCATAGGAGATATATTTATTAATAAATATTGGCGTTTTTTATTTCGAATTCTTTTAAAATGCTTTGTTTTTTATTTTTTATTAATTAATTTTTGAGTCACGTTTTTGTAATCCCGGCTTGCAATTGAGCTTAAACATTTAATTTCCCTTGATGCGTTACATTTATACAACTATTCTTCGTTTCGAGCGTAATGGGAGGCAAATTTTCGTTCTGGCATTTTAATAAGCCATCTCGAATCTGCCTTCGTGTGGACAAGACACGCTAGTCAAGATTTGGTAACTCATAAGAGGTTTACTATCACTGCAATCGTTTGATAACACGTCAGGCTGGGTTATAGCGTCCAGATCAAATTCACACGTTTCGTGTATTAAAACTCATTACAACAACTATCGGCCCGTATATGTTTGAGCCAGCTTTCAAAGGATGCCCTCTGATATATTTCATGTTCTCGATCTAGATGGATGTATGTACATATGTATGTACATATATGTTTATGCGTATCAGTACTTGTTTCAGAAATCCCACCCTTCTCCATTTTTTCCAGGTAACTTATGCTCGAACCAGCAATACTGTGTTCGCCATGAGTGGAATATGTTGTAAATCAACCTTCCTTGCTCGGCTAGGTTTTTTAACTTTCTATAACTGAGGTGATCTATTTTAAAGATTTTACTGACGTGGGAGACTGTCAAACACGTCTTCTTGAATTTTTTTATATTTTTGGATTTATTAGCAACATATTTTGTTTTTACTTTATTTTAAGCTATTATCAATATTATACGTATTAATAAAAATATGTGTCGTACGAAAATAATATTTACCAGGTATAAGGCATTTCAAATTAGATCTCCAGTTAATGTGGAATAAATACCTTAAATATTTGGTACAACTACCGCGTCAGCCTTAGAAGGCAAAATTCACATTTATTATGGCTATTGTTTTATAATGATTCAATTCTGCAACCACTTACTTACTTACTTAATTGGCGTTATAACCGCTTACGCGATTTTGACCGAACTTCTCCTACATTTTGTTGTGTGCGTCTTGATGTTATTAGAAAAATCGAAGCGCGCAATGACACTCAATGAAATCACATTTAATTGACAGAACACTTCGATGTTTCAAGGGTGCATGCGGTTCTTAAAATAAGGAAGTAATGGAATGAAATCAGTTGTTGCGATTACTTACTGTTCAGCAATACACAAACGTCAAACGGATCTGTTTGGCTTAATTTTGTTTGCTAAACTGTTGTCAAGTCTCAAAAAAATTAATTACACCTGATCCTCCTTTTACGCGATCTTTTTGTATACGATTTCTTTTTAGTCGGCGTTTTTAAAAAACCTCTTAGTCACTTTTTTTACGCGGACTTCTTTTTTTCGCGGCCTTTTTTATAACTAGTTTCTAATACAGTAATTTTTAAATATTTATGTATGTACATAAACATGTTTTTTTTGGTAGTTCATTAAATAAAAAAAATCAGTATAATACAGTTAGCCACTTATGTTTATACAGGGTTTTTCAATAGGGGCGCTACAAAAGTAGGCCGATAGTAACAGCAAACGACGCCATATTTTTCCCCGCTCTTTTGACATTTCTCTTCAGTAAAGTTTGCCATTTCATCATGGAAAGATATACGATCCAACAACAAGTCGAAATTATTAAAATTTACTAGCGAAATTCGGAGTCAATGGCCTCAACTTTAAGAGCGCTGAATGGCTTCGTCAATAAGCAAAATATGCGTTATTGGACGGGCAGCAATCTACACGTACTCCACGAGTCAACATTGCATCCCGAAAAAATTAGGGTTTGGTGCGGTTTATGGGCCGGCGGCGTCATTGGGCCGTACTTCTTCCGTGATGATCAAGACCGGCACGTTACTGTGAATGGGAATCGCGACCGCTCAATGATAACCGAATATTTTTGGCCCAAATTGGATGATATGGACTTGGACAATATGTGGTTCCACAGCCCACACAGTGAATGTCACAATCGATTTATTGAAAACCAAGTTTGGTGAACGTGTTATTTCACGAAATGGCCCAGTCAATTGGCCGCCTCGGTCGTGTGATTTGACGCCGTTAGACTATTTCCTGAGGGGCTACGTCAAGTCTATGGTCTATGCCAACAAGCCTGCGATGATTGATGAACTTCGTAGGAATATCGAACGTAAAATTGCAGCAGTATCGGCCGATTTATGCTTCAAACCCGTCGAAAATTGGGTTCAGCGTCTGGACTTCTGCAAGCGTGCTCGTGGTGCCCATGCAAAAGAAATCGAGTTCCATACATAATGGCATCGAATGTACTTTCACAGGAATAAAAAATTTAATTCATATCCCAAACCGTTTTTGTTTTATTAAAAAAAATTTTTGTGCGTTCCTATTGCAAGACCCGATATATGTACGTATACACATGTGCCTGAGCTGATTTGTTTTTTATTTCTGGTAACTTTTATTTGATAACCTTTTTTTAATTTGGCTAGTTTTTATACATTTTCTAAAAAGTTTGTTTATAGGGTTACGTTATGCAATTAGTTATACTTTTATAAAAAAAATTAAAAAAACAAAATAATAAACATAAGAGACGAACTCTATCAAATTGAATTTTGTTGCTTTTCATACACGCAACTCGGTATGTTTTGATTTATCTTAGTTTATTAAAAATTGTATTCGTTTATCGGAGATGGGAAAACATCTTGAGTTCGTACGAATTTGATGTTTCCCATGCAAATAAATTTTGGTTTTACACGGGTTTTCTTTTTACGTGGTGTTTTGTAAAACTTTCACCCCAAAGGCTAATTTGCTGATTTTTTGTCCCAATTAACTGCGTAAAAAAGATCAGACGTTTTACGTGGTTTTGAAAACTTAAATTACATTTTGCGGACTTTAGCCAGTTCAACTTTTTTATAAGCAAAAATACTAGCATTCAGTCTTTATTATCTTAGGAATGCACATTTGTTTTATGAAACCGCGCACCAATATATTTTTATCCCTTTTTGCAGGCATGCAAACTAATAATTTTTTTGTTTTTTGTTTATATTAATGGTAAATAAATGTCCATTACAATTCGTCTGAGCTGATTTTGACAAAAGCGAATCATTTACTTCACTATGATTTTGACAAATATGTACCAAGAGCTGTACCAAAATACATGGGATATTTACTTATATGCACTTGACACCAACTTATATTTATTAATTCGCCTTATGAAAATTCGCCTTTATATTGATTGTGTATATGGGATCAGTATTGGGTAAAGCAACCCGTACGGGAAAGACGTACTGAAACACGTACCATACAATGCAACCCTAACTCGACAGAACGACAATTGAATATGAAGCAGTTGAAGATGATTTCAACAAAAGAGAAAAGTTAGTATGTAAGAAGAGCCGATTGAAGTAACACGCACCGCACTAGTTTTTGTGTAAAATAACCTAATGTGAAAAATGAACTAGAACTTAACTTTATTGAAAAATATATATGATTAATAAAACTATTATATTTACGTACAAAGTGTCGTGTTTTATTGTAATTATTTAATTGGAACCCACATAAATGGGGACTCGCCGGGATTAGTGCGCAGTAAAACTTTAAATTTATATACAATTGGGATAGTTAAAGATCCCTTATGATGAAAATTATTTGCCAGAAGGCGTTATGAAAAACACGTTTGTGAGTGCGAAAAAACTTTGCTATCAGAAATTGGTAAATTTCATTAAAAATTTGCAATTTCGGAACGGTGGCGTCAGTTGAGACATTGGAGGTTAGAAATCCGAAAATTTGCGTCATCGGTTTTAAATTTTAAAACGGCGGCGTCATTTCGAAGTTCCGTTAAGCGAATAAGCAGAAAGTGGTACATAAACTCTAAAGTCGTACATAACGCTACAGTTGTACATAACGTTGAGGTTGTACATGACGCGTAACGAACGGCGAAAATTTGAAATCGGCACCGACGAGCGACGTGAGATACATAAAATGCGCATCACAGTAAATAAGGGTGAGTGCATTTGAATAACACCAGCAGAGGAAGAAACGAGTAAACAGCAGTGAGCTTTGGCAGCGTTGCAGGAATCATAGAAAGCAAGTGTTAGAAGAGCAAAGCAGTAGGCAAAATGGAGAAGTTCGTGTAAACGAGAATTGATGAATTTTAAAAGCAGAAGTAATTGAAAGCAGACTGGCAGCAGCAGTAGCAGAGAAAACTTCAAGAGAACGGAGTAAGGAAATAAGAAGCAGCAGCGATTGCTAGAATCCCAAAAACAGGATTGTTCATAGTAGTGATTTTGTAAGTATACATAAGTACATACATACTTATGTACATTTATTGAAGAACAATCGTTGAGTAAAGCAGCGAGAGTAAATGTAAAACAAAGAGAACTTTTGTTGATATTCAGAGAAGAGTAGAGCTATCTTCAATTTATTAATGTTTTTAAGTTTCGCAAAACGGAGACAGTTGATCGTAGTTTTATTGATTGTTTATGTGTGCTTTATCACACGTTAGAAGGCACAATTGTCGGTACAAATATATGCGCGTACGAATACACTAGAGTTCTATATACTTTTGTTTGAGCGTAGATACAAAAAATTTGCATTCTATAAGAATTAATAATACTAAACTAATGTCACTTTATTGAATTGGTAATTTATAATGAACAAGACTTATGTATATGCATATACCTAAGAAAATATTGTAATGAATATTATATTACATATTGTTTAACATCCACTGTAAACCATATATTTTGTAATATTTTTTAAGCGGTGCGTTTCAGTTTTGTTTTGTAAGTTTAATATAAATTATTTAAAATGGATATTCAAACTATAAAAGCTATGAATGTAGCTGCGTTGAAAGAAAAATTAAGAGAGTTAAGATTGTTAACGGACGGAAACGAACCAGATTTACAGGCACGTTTGATCCAACATTTCGGTTTAGCTGATGATGAAGTCAGCGACGGTGAAACGAGCGCTAGTAAGTACGAAGACGTGGGGATGGTAGGCCCGCGTGATAGAAATAACGTTTCACACTTTACATTGAGGGACATTGAAGACAGTTTGTCATATTTTACTGGTACAGATTCACTCGACATTAATCAGTGGGTATGTGAGTATGAAGACAATGCGGCTACAGTGGGGTGGAATAATTTGCAGATGTTTATATATGCAAAGCAACTACTCAAGGGTGCAGCGAAATTGTACATTAGGGGTGTTAGTGGTATACGAGATTGGTCATCGTTGAAAGAAGCTCTTATTAATGAATTCGGTACGAAGCTTTCTTCAGCCGAAATTCACAACATTTTGAGAAATCGTCGGAAGAAAATATCAGAATCATTTCTTGAATATTTGTACTCTTTAATTGAGATTGGGAAACCTATTAATATTGACGATGAAAGCTTGATTGAATATTTTGTGAATGGTATACCAGATGCCAAAATAAATAAAACTGTTTTGTATCAAGCCAGAAATATAAGTGAACTTAAAACTCAGATTAAAATATATGAAAAGATTAGGCCAACGCAACAAACGCTGGCAAGAACTGTACAGTCACAGTCTGAAGGCAAACCTGGCGATACAAAGCCAAATGTAAATACGTGGGAAAATAAAAAATGTTTTAAGTATGGGGATGGGTCTCATTTTGCAAGAAACTGTCCGGGAAAGCAGTACCGCTGCTATAAATGCAATAAAATCGGGCATCGATCTTTCGAATGCACGGAAACAGTTCCTCCACGCAATGCTGTTAAGACTGAGCGCAGCGTAAATGTGTTAAGAGATGTAGGCGGACTAATATTTAAAGACGTGTTTATAAATGGGTGTAATTTTTCGTCATTGATTGATACAGGAAGTGATCTTTGCATCATGCGTAATGATACCTTGATGACGCTTGATCAGAATATTGAGTTAAGTAATGAAAAGCGACGTTTGGTAGGACTAAAAGAAAGTGCTATTGTTACAATGGGAAGTTTCAATATAGAAGTGGACATAGATTCTGTTAAACTTAATATTACATTTCATGTAGTCAGGAAAGCAGATTTGCGTTATGCTGTAATCATTGGAAATAGTGTTCTAAAGAACGTCGATATGTTGGTAAGAGAAGGTGAAGCGATCTTTGTTAAAAGGTCTGCTGAGCCTGTAGAAAATCAAAATGAATTGGTTACCGAGTTCAAAAGTATTTGTATGTCAATGGGAGATTCCAATGAAAATGAGATAGTAACTGATTTAGAACACCTAAACGAAGAAAACACTAAGATTTTGTCATCAATGATTAACTCCTATTTACCATTAAAGAAACTAGATAGCCCTGTTGTTATGAAGATTGTGCTTCCGGATGACGTGCCAGTATGCACTACCTCCAGAAGAATTTCACACGTAGATCAGTGTTTTATTGAAAAGCAAATAGATCAATGGTTAGAAGAGGGAATAGTTCAGCATAGTACATCTGAGTATGCCTCACCAGTAGTATTAATGCCAAATAAAGATGGTAGCAAAAGGATGTGTTGTGACTACCGGAAGTTAAACCAGAATATAGTCAGGGATAATTTTCCTATGGTGTTGATTGATGATGTGCTTGAACGATTACAAGATTCGAAGGTTTTTACAACGCTAGATTTAGCAAATGGATTTTTTCATGTGCCAATGGCTGAAGATTCGCGAAAGTATACATCATTTGTTACGCACAGTGGGCAATTCGAATTTTTATACAGTGAATCACTTAAGTAAGTATACACCTCAATTGCATTTTCAAATTATGTGAAAAATGCACCAGAAGTTAAAATCTAGCAGAATTTTTCATCAGAAATGTTGAAACTGTACCATGCATTGTCATGTACGCAACAAAATACCGGTATATTTGTGTCCCGTTAGCCGCAGCTAACCATTTTCAATAATATGCCCAGAAATAACATCACAGAAGTTAGTATACAGTGAGCGTTTGTTTGGTGAGCATCGAATTTGCGTGAGTTAATTAAAAGCAATTTTGTAAAAAACATACTTGTATTTTATAAGTAAGTAATTTCAATACAATAAAATTTAGTTCATATAATATTTGCACTTATATTCCAGCAATGGCGCCAAGAGGAAAAGAACTTTCGAATGATCTTAAAAATGTGATAATCAAACATTATAAAGAAAATAAATCTTTTCGGGAAATTGGAGCAATTGTTGGTAAAAGCCATGCTACAATCCAAAAAATAGTAAACAAGTTTAAAATATTTGGTGCTATTGAAAATAAGCCACGTTCTGGCCGTCCTCGCATATTTAATGACACTGAAACGCGTGCTATCGTTCGGAAAATAAAAGAAAACCCTAAAACAAGTGCTCCCAAAATAAAAACTGAAATTGAAAATGAACTGGCAAAGCAATGTAATGCTCAAACGATCCGCCGCGTATTGTATTCTGCAGGTTTCCACGGCCGAAATATTAGGAAAAAGCCCTTTGTTAGCAAAGTCAATCGCCAAAAACGAATTGCCTTCGCTAAAGAATACCAAAAGTCCGACCATACACTTTGGAACAATGTAATTTTTTCAGATGAGAGCAAATACAATATTCATGGATCGGATGGACGTGAAAAAGTCTGGCGAAAAGTTAACAATGAGCTAAACCCGTGCAATATGAGTGGTACTGTTAAGCATGGAGGAGGCTCCGTAATGGTTTGGGGATGTATGGCGGCTAATGGAGTTGGTAATTTGGTAATTATTGAGGATATAATGGATCGATATGCATACTTAAACATCCTTAAAAATAATTTGAAAGAAAGTGCCATAAAATTGGGTATTGAGGGGGCATTCATCTTCCAACAGGATAATGACCCCAAACATACCGCACTCATAGTAAAAGAATGGCTCCTCTACAATGTTCCAAAACAACTTAAAACTCCACCGCAATCACCGGATGTTAACCCAATCGAGCATTTATGGGAGCATCTGGAACGCCAAATACGAAAGCGTGATATAAGGAATAAGGAGGACTTAAAAAAAGTCCTTATAGAAGAGTGGCACCAGATATCGCCCACTACCACACAAAACTTAGTGAAATCCATGCCATCACGCCTTAATGCTGTTATAAAAGCCAGAGGTTACCCAACCAAATACTAATTTATTTACTTTAAATGCAAAAATTAAAGTTTTATTAACTTTAGTTTTACTGTATACTTACATTTGTGATATGAAATTTGACACAATTTTGTTTAAACTTGAATTATTGTTTTGTTTCTTTAATAAAATGAAAAACCGATCTTGAAACATTCGGTCTATGTTTTTGTTAAGTGCATAAGAATAAATTTTCTTTTACTTTTAGCATAACTTTTGAACTTATTTAACAATGAAAGAAGGATTATACGCTGTATACTTACTTAAGTGATTCACTGTATGTACCTTTCGGCATTTCAAATTCTCCTGCTGTCTTTTGTCGGTTTGTTAGTTCAGTATTTAGGGACTTGATACAAAATGGTACTATTGTTGTATACATGGACGATATTATCGTGCCTGCCAAAGATGAGGAAACCAGTATTCAAAAACTTAAAATTGTATTGAAGCGTGCATCGGATTATGGATTACGGATCAGGTGGGATAAGTGTCAGTTTTTAAAGACAAAGGTATTATTCCTAGGGTATTTGGTAGAAAACGGAACCATAAGACCTTGTGAGGAGAAAATACGGGCTGTTAAAAAGTTTCCAGTGCCGAATAATGTAAAGGCGGTTCAGCGTTTTTTAGGCTTAACCTCATATTTCCGTCGATTCGTAGCTGATTACGCAGCAAAGGCTAGACCTCTGACAGATCTATTGCGAAAGAATATCAAGTTCGGAATGGGTGATGAACAAATGTTAGCAATTGAGCAATTGAAAACCGCTTTAATAAGTGCTCCAGTGCTTAGACTATATGACCCGCGGGCGGAAACGGAAGTTCATACAGATGCGTGTATGTATGGGTACGGAGGGGTATTAATGCAAAAAGATATAACGGATCAGCAGTACCATCCAGTACAGTACATGAGTCGACGAACTACTCAGCATGAAGAAAAGTACCACTCGTATGAGCTTGAAGTTCTTGCTATTATGGAAGCGCTGAAAAAGTGGCGTATTTATTTGATAGGATTCAAGTTCAAAATAGTAACAGATTGTAACGCGTTTACTCAGACATTGAAAAAAAGTGAAGTTCCATTAAGGGTTTCTGGGTGGGCCATTTTCCTTCACGATTTTGATTTCACTATTGAACACCGATCCGGAACAAAGATGAAGCACGTCGATGCTTTGAGTCGTATGTCCTGTTTACTGATAGAAGATTCGATAAAACAGCGTTTAAAGGAGGCTCAAATGGGCGATGAATGGATTAAAGCGATCCGTAAAGTGTTGGAAAGGGAAGAGTATCAAGATTTTTTCACGCGTTTGAGGGATACTGCAACTTACATGGTATTCAGCATTTAGTTATTGCAACTGGGGTACCAAGAGGCAATGGGCAGGTGGAACGTATCCACAAAGTTGTTGTTCCTATGTTAGCAAAGCTATGTCAAGAAAACCCTTCACAGTGGTATAGATATGTAGGTCGTGTTCAACAAATGATTAACAAAACTTCCCCTAGAAGTACTAAGTTTTCACCGTTTAAACTATTGACTGGGTTAGAAATGCGTGTTAAAGATGATTTCGAGTTAGAAGAGTTGATAAGAGAAGCTGCAATAGATGAAATAAGCGAAGAGCGAGATATAGTGAGAAAAGAAGCACAAAGTAATATTCAGAAAATTCAGCAAGAGAACTGTAAGACTTTTAACTCAAAAAGAAAGTCGGAAACAAAATACAAAATTCAAGATTTAGTAGCAATTAAAAGAACGCAATTCGGAACTGGGCTAAAGTTGAAACCTAAGTTTTTAGGGCCTTATAGGGTGACTGCCGTGCTTCAACATGGTAGATATCAAGTTGAGAAAGTTGGGGATCATGAGGGGCCGCGTGAGACCACCACAGTTTCGGAAAACATGAAAAAGTGGCACGATTCATTCGGGGCGAATGATTCATCAGGACGGCCGAATGTGGGATCAGTATTGGGTAAAGCAACCCGTACGGGAAAGACGTACTGAAACACGTACCATACAATGCAACCCTAACTCGACAGAACGACAATTGAATATGAAGCAGTTGAAGATGATTTCAACAAAAGAGAAAAGTTAGTATGTAAGAAGAGCCGATTGAAGTAACACGCACCACACTAGTTTTTGTGTAAAATAACCTAATGTGAAAAATGAACTAGAACTTAACTTTATTGAAAAATATATATTATTAATAAAACTATTATATTTACGTACAAAGTGTTGTGTTTTATTGTAATTATTTAATTGGAACCCACATGTATGTAACAGATATGCCGATACACAAAAGTTTGTCAATATTTTGGAGAAGAAATATAATGAAAGAAGCATTAATTAGTTTTGAATAATTTATTTGCTGATATTATCTGAATAGTTGGAAATAAATTTACCAATACTTACAGATTGTAAAAATTGAAAAGGTAAACAATTTATTTGGAAAAATTGAATTGAATTTGAAAAATTTATGTATGTATATAAATTAAGCCTACTTAAATCGTAAGTGAATTAAGTTTCATTCCGAAAAATAAAAACATTCCCCGTTTTTAACAAGTGGTAAAAAATATAAAATAACAATGTGAATATTATCTTCCTTTAGTTTGTTTGAACACAAAACATAATAATTTTTGCTTGTTTAAATAAATTCTCATTCATAAATAAAAAAATCTTTTAAAATATTGCTTGGACCACACATGTTATAAATTGACTTTTCAGTTGTTGTTATAGTTTATAAATATGCAGCTACGAAACGAGATTGATATAGCAAACATTGCGCCGATGGCGAACGAAAAATAGAACACATATTTCGATATTTGAAACTTCCATTTGATTTGGAAATAAAATATGTAAACAGACCAGCATTTCTGTTTATATGAGTAAAAATAAAAATGTTTAAGGGAATTTAGGCGATTCGTATGATGGTCCTAGTAGTGGAAATAGCCGTTGTGTCAATAATAGGTTGCTCTTAAGTTCCGTAATAGATTGGAATTCCAAGGTCGGCAATATCCGAATATTTGAGTCACTTCGGCATGGCAAAGCAACCCTTTTATTTCGTATGAGTTAGGTCGTCAATTGACATTTCAATCGGCTTTTTAATTAATGTTGTCTCAAATTGTTACAGGATTCGCCTCGTTCGCCAAATTCAGTTCCAAAAGATGACTAATTGATCCATAGACATTGTGTCCAACTTTCAATCCCGAACTGGAAAAGTGCATTTAAATAAGGGTTCGCTTTATTAAGCTAAGGGAGAATATCTAGACACCGAGCTTGCGTAAATTTTTTATAAAAATATAGTTCATTCTGTATCAAAAGCCATATAAATCCAAGATTTAAACATTGTGCGAATCATAAAAAAAATTGCAAAATTTCATGGCGATTTCAAACTTAATAATCAGAGTTGTTACAAAACTATTGGGTGCAATTTTATAGCCCATTCAATTTTAGAATAAGAAAGTTCCTGTTTAAAGGGGCTCAATAATATTTGGGAATCAGTTAAAGTTAGCGGCCGTTTTTTTGATAGCCCTTGTTATGTAAAATTCAACTTGCGCTAAATGCTTTAAACGTTTACGAGTTGGCTATGAAATCTCTTGTAGTGTTTGTAAAAATAAATTTCAGAAAATATGTGCAAAGGTTGCTATCCACCTTTGTCTAACTATGGAGGTTAATAAGTAATAATAAAGTTTTACTGTGGAAGTTTTACAAGTGTTAAAACGTCAATTATTGTTGCAAAGCATGATTCGGACGTGCCTGCCGTAAATGTTAATAATGTCTGTTGCTCTTACATCTGACAAACCTTCAAGCCAGAGAACTTGTAAGAAATGAGAAGGCGCAAATGTTAAATGAGCTTTTTGATCAACAAAATTTGTGCGTGCACCCAAAAGAATTCACCAGCGAAAAATTTGCCGCCACACGGAACTTAAATTAACCATACAAATAAAAAACAATTCCCTCCATATTTTCCCTCATCTGGGCTGAAGGGAGGCTGCGGAGGCAGGCGGCTGCATGCGAGTTACATACCAATTTGGCTACCTATGCAAAATCAGATAGTATTGACGAGTTCATACAAGAAACCTAAATACACATTAGGCACATGTTAATACATGTGACACAACATTAAATAAAATGCACTTAAATTCTGGGAATTAATAAATTAGCTTAAATAACGAAATATGTAAAATGCATTCAAAGCGTAGCAGGAAATTGTAAAATGCATTGCTAAGCTATATTAGTCTAAAATATATAAAAAATAATTAAATGAAAAACCCAAAAAATGTAAGTTACTTGTTTGATATTAAATGAATAAAGAGGCAGCCAATGTCAATGTTTGCCTCCGATCAGTGAAAGTCTTTGTTCTTTTTTTTTTTTAACCCGTAGGCCGCGATTAAATATATAAATTGCGTACAAAAAGAAGAAGACTAAGTAATAAATCAAAACAAAAGAAGAAAAATAAGTAAACGAAGAAAAAAAGTATTTCTCGATCGCGAGTGACAACTGGAGACAGCAGAGGAGTTTCGTAACAAGTGTGCATAAGAGAAGGGTGGCAAGGGAAAGGAGGAATCGTCAAAAGAATATTCTTTTGAGTTTTCGGCAATATGTGTGTCTTTCGCCATCAGCGCAAATATTGTTCGTGTAAGAAATATGGCAACCCACTTGTATTCATTTATGTATCCTCTTTCTCTTTTCAATTCCTTAATTCTTGCTTAGTCTTAATAAACCACTCTTAGCATTAAAACGTGTGTTTTACTTAATCTGGAAGTGCGGACGTGTGTGCAGGTAATATAACCTTACAATGGTTATGGGCCCAGAGCACGTGGGCAAGTTGGTTTAGTTTAGCGAATTCAGTTTAAAATTCGGGCAAAATGAGCGCGATTGCGAACATTGAAAAACTTTCCGCGGATAATTACGCGACGTGGTCGGTACAAGTGAAAAGCCTATTAATAACAATTGATTTGTGGGATGTGGTCAACAGCGTCTGCCCTGATGGGGAAAGTGCTAAAGCTCCTTGGATTAAAAACGACCAGAAAGCGCTGGCGACAATTACATTGTGTGTGAAACCTAGTGAACTTATTCATATAAAAGGTTGTATAACCTCAAAGGATGCTTGGCGGGTCCTAAGTTCGATTTATCGTACAGACAGTGCCGGGCGTAAAGTTGCGTTGTTTAAGAAGTTGGTACACTTCAAGGTTACCATGCAGGACAAGTTCGCGGCGCGTGTTAATGAGTTTTGCACAATCGTTGATGAACTAAAAGAAGTTGGTGTAATCGTACCTGACGATTTTGCATCCATACTGTTGCTTTGTAGTCTCCCCGTGGAGATGGAGAATTTTGTAGTGGCAATTGAAAGCCGGGACTCGTTGCCGAAAATTGACGTGTTAGTACCTAAAATTCTTGAGACTGAAATTCGTCAAAATGATAAATTCGTGGCGACTAGTGAAGAAAAGGTGTTTCTGGCTAACAACAAGTCCAGAAAATTCGGTGCGAGGCGAAACGAAAATACTCGACCGAATATTGTGTGTTATAAATGTGGCAAAAAAGGCCTTATACGCTCGCAGTGCAAAGTTTCTGTGCCTAAAGAGAACGTCAATGAAAAGGCTTGCTGTTTATTTGAAGAAACGCTCAACAGTCGGGAAATGTGGATTTTGGACAGTGGTGCTAGTTCGCACATGTGCAGTCATAAAAGTTATTTTAATGACATGGAACCGAGAAGGCAAGAAATAGTGCTTGCGTCAGGAAAAGTGATTTATTCGGAAGGAATAGGATCTGTGCGTTTAAAAACTGAATTTATGAGCGTCAAGTTACACAACGTGTGGTATGTTCCAAATCTAACCTCAAATTTTTTTTCGATTGGAAAAGCCCTGGAATATGGGCATACTGTAAATTTCTCGAAGAATAACGCTATATTGAAAACAGCAACATGCGAAGTTATGGCGAAAGCGCAGTTAGTCGGCGGTGTTTTTGTTGCTAAAATGACAGTGAAAAAAGTGGAAAGCGTAAACGCTATAGTGGAGAGTAAAAACTCAGAAAAATGGCATAACAGATTCGGGCACGTGAACATGAACGATTTACGTACATTGTCCAACAAAAATTTAGTGCGAGGACTAAATGTGACTGATTTGCAAAATTTTCAGTGTATGACCTGTGCCATTTGCAAAATCCATAGCTTGCCATATAGTCAATATGGAAAAGTGCTTTCCAAAACAACGTTAGAATTGATCCACACTGATCTTTGTGGACCTATGCGGGTAAAATCATTAGGTGGTGCGTTTTATTTCATCACGTTTGTCGATGATTTTTCGCGGTATATTACTGTATATTTTCTTAAAAATAAATCGGATGCAATTAATGCATTTAAACATTTTGCTGTGACAGCGGAGACACAGATAGGCCACAAAATAAAATGCTTGAGAAGTGACAATGGTAAAGAATTTACCAATATGGTGTTTAAGAAATATTTGAGTGAAAAGGGTATTGTACACCAAACTTCGGTTTGTTACTCACCACAGCAGAATGGCGTGGCTGAGAGAGCAAATAGAACTCTCGTGGAAATGGCACGTTGTTTGATGCAGGCGTCAGGAATGCCTCAATATTTATGGGGCGAAGCAATTAATACAGCAGTTTACCTGCGTAATAGAACAATAACGAAAGTGTTAAGTGAATTAACTCCGTATGAGGTGCGGTATGGTAAACGACCTTCAGTGTCACATTTAAGAATTTTTGGCTGTGACGTGGTGTCGTTAAGGAAAGGTCCGCATAAAGGTGGCAAATTCGACGCAAAGGGTGTAAAGTTTAAATTTGTGGGTTATGCCGAAAACGCTAAAGGTTACAGACTTTATGACCCAATAAAGCGAAACATAGTTATTGCTCGTGACTGTATATTTTTTGAAGGGTCATTTGAGAAATCACTACGTGAAGATTTAATTGAAGAAGTGCCTTTTTATTATCAGCCAATAGCGTCATCACAATCTGATGAAGAAGTGCACAGGGCAAATGGCGACGGAGGTGAAAGTGTAGTACAAGCTCAACTTGAAGACGACAACGATGAGATGTATTCGTTAGACGAGGAGAACGATCCAGTAGTTACGCGAAAAAGAGGTCGTGGCAGACCAAAATTGGTGCGAGATGGCAGCACCGGTAGGCCGAGAAAACAGTTTAAAGAAGCAGAGGTTTTGAATTTTATTGGTGAGAATCCAGAAACGGTTAATGAGGCGTTATCGTCGGAAGAGCGCGAAAGCTGGAAAAGCGCAATGCAAGCCGAGTACACATCGCTTACCAACAACGCTACTTGGGTGCTGGTTGACAGGCCAAAGCAGAAAAACGTCATCGGTTGCAGGTGGGTGTTCACTGTGAAGCGCAATTCATGCGGTGATATTGAGAAGTTTAAAGGCAGGTTGGTGGCTCAAGGGTGCTCACAAAAGCCTAATATTGATTATAACGAGACTTACGCTCCCGTTGTTCGACATTCCACAATTCGGCTCTTGTTAGCATTAGCAGCGAAGTACAAGCTTGTAGTAAACCATGTGGATGTAGTGGCGGCATATTTAAATGGAAATTTGGCCGAAGAAATATATATGGTACAACCACCTACGTTCGAGAATATGAAGCATCCAAATAAAGTGTGCAAACTGAAAAAACCCCTCTATGGTCTTAAGCAAGCGGGCCGCGAGTGGAACAAAAAGGTTTCCGATATTTTGACGCATATGGGCTTCAAACGGTGTCAAGCGGATAGTTGCGTATATTTTAAGAGGGAGCGTGCTAGTTTGTGCTTAATTGGTTTGTATGTGGATGATATGCTAGTAGCTAGCTCAAACGTTAGACATACAGAGCAAATCATAAACGAGTTCAGCAAATATTTTGAAGTTGACGATCGTGGGCTTGCATCCTTCTATTTGGGTATGCAAATAGATAAAGATGCATCTAGTGGCGCTATATCCATTCATCAAGAGCGTTATGTAAGACAACTCTTAAAGACATGGGGCATGGAATCATGCAAACCGGCAGCTACACCATGGGTAGATGGAACATTGTTAACAAAATGTGACAAACAATGTAATAATATCGATGCGAAGCGTTATCAAAGTTTGATAGGAGGGTTAATATATTTAGCCATGATTTCTAGACCAGACATCGCTTATGTTGTGTCTAAGCTATCGCAGTTCAATAACCATCCACACGAAGAACATTTTAAGGCGGCAAAACACGTATTGCGATATTTAAAGCAAACGGCGGCGGCGAAAATTACTTATTCGGTTACAGATGAAAATTTGATTTGCTATACTGATTCCGATTGGGCTGGCGACATAGCTGATCGAAAGTCTCACACCGGATATGTGGTTTTCATGTCCAATGGCCTAATTTCTTGGGAATCTAGAAAGCAGTCAATCGTTGCCCTCAGTACAATGGAGGCAGAATATGTGGCTCTATGCCAGGGGGCGAAAGATGTTGTTTTTATTCGTGCGTTGTTGCGTGAAATGGGGTACGACGACTGTGTAAATGAACCTACAAAGATGTTCTGCGACAATCAAAGCGCACAGTTCCTATTGAAGAACCCTATGGTACATAAACGCAGCAAACATATAGACTTAAGATTTCATTATGTTCGTGAAGTTTATGAAAAAGGCGAAATCCAAGTGAATTTTGTAAGCACTGAAGTAAATGCAGCAGATGTAATGACAAAATGTTTAAAGAAGATAAAACATCAAAATAGCTGTAATTTGCTAGGTCTCACAATGTACATAAATAAAATTCTAGTGACTTGAGTTAAAGATTTCGTAAATTAATGTTTGAAATAAAATTTAGTTAAATTTGCTTAAATTGAAAATTGTAATGAAAATTATATAGAGTGCAAAAAATTGTAAAAACACAATTGGGTTGAGAGGGAGAATTGTAAGAAATATGGCAACCCACTTGTATTCATTTATGTATCCTCTTTCTCTTTTCAATTCCTTAATTCTTACTTACAGCCCTATTCTGTGCACTTGATAAACTCACCATCTTGACTATTTGTCAATTTTGACAATTTATCGAGTTATTTTGATTCTGTGTCAAAAGAAAAAAGCTTTCTAGTTGACAAACTGTCAATCTGTAAAACCGTCTTGACAGATAAAACTCGATTACGATAAATTCAAATTTAAATTTCTCTTTTTCGTGAACGAATGAAAATGGAAGAAGATTTATTACTTTTGCTGTTATTGTG
This sequence comes from Anomoia purmunda, assembly GCA_951828415.1. Classification (NCBI taxonomy): domain Eukaryota; kingdom Metazoa; phylum Arthropoda; class Insecta; order Diptera; family Tephritidae; genus Anomoia; species Anomoia purmunda. Next base: position 68,411,163 of record OX639998.1, on the reverse strand, counting down.
GAGTGAAGAAGATAATGAGGAAAACAGAAAACGATCTAGGCATTTGAGATCATTAAGGGATGCAAGTGATCCATTCTCCTTAAGTGAAAATTTGTTTGTTCAAAATTTTCGATTGACTCGTCAATTGTGCCAGCGTCTTATTGATGACTTGCAACCGCATGATGATCAACATACGTCTTTGCCACTAACTATCCGGATTTTAGCGGTGCTGAATTGTTTTGCAAACGGGTCCTAACTACCAAAAGTGTGTGGGCAACAACTATAACTTGCCAATAAGCCAGCCGTCTTTTTCACGAAGTTTACGAGCTGTAGCAAAACTAATTGTGAAGGTTAAGGTCGGAGAAATTGAATTCCCACGCACAGTTGTAGAAGAAAACATTGTGAAAACAGGGTATATATGTTATGAAAATTTAAAAATATTTTCAACTAAAATCATTTTTAATATAGCTTTTTCCGGAAATTCGGTATTAAAAGTACTATAGGGGCAATTGATTGCACCCACATTGCCATTGTTGCTCCGCCTTCAAACAATGTGGAGCGTCCGCTTAGTCAATATCTAAATAGGAAAGGGTACTACAGCATTAACGTTGAAGCGGTAAATAAAAATTGCATTGCTAATATGTATGTCTTTATGTAATATTTCACACGATTTTGAAGGTATGCGATCACCGCCTGTGCTTCACTTTTCTAAATGCCAATTTTCCAGGAGCTACTCATGATTCAGGAACATGGGCCACGTCTGACCTACGGGAGTATTTGGTACGGGAGTACAATAACAGATCTCTTCCTCACCAAAGAGAATCTTGGCTCATTGGAGATCAAGGATATCCTTTGGAACCGTGGCTTCTTACACCAGTTGCAAACCCAAATACCACCAAAGAAATAAAATAAAATAAAATACATGCATCTGCTAGGAATTCTATAGAAAGAGCCTTTGGTGTTGTAAAATCGCGTTTTAGGTGTTTGCTTAAACACCGAGTGCTTCACTATTCCCATGAAACAGCTGCACTTATTATCACAAGCTGCGTTATATTACACAATATAATGATAAAAGCTGGCATTGCACCAGAGGAGGAAGATTTTTTTGAGGAAGACCATGATTTCTCAACAGATTCAAACGACTCGTCCCAAAACACTCGCGAAGGAGAGAGAATAAGGTCGAAATACATCTCAACGCTATGATTTTATGCATCTCTCATTATTTTCGTATATAAAAATAAATACGTTTGCATTTCCATTATCATTTTCTTCTATTTCACTCTCTCTTCCCCCTCCAAATCCTTCTTTACGATTTCTACTATATTTTCATCATCCTCTTCATTTTCCTCCCTTTCTCTTCCCCACGCTCCATATGGCTCCTCACGTACATATGTACATAATTAATTAAACACAAAATAAATGTTTTTTTCAAGTACACATGTTTTTTTTAAATTCAGTTGCAATTCAGGTACATATGTTTTTTTTTAATTCACTTGCTACTTAACTTACTTAACTATATACATGGACAAAAGTGTCCTTCAGCATTTATGTACTTAGGTATGTATTTGTATTTATATTTCAATTCAAATCAGTCTTACTTAACTATATACAAGGATTTTTTTAAATACATATATACATATGTACATATTTTTTTTTAAATTAAATTGCATTTCAGGTACACATGTATGTGTGGGTATTCACATTTCAATTCAAATCAGTCTTAACTATATACATGGATTTTTTTAAATATATACATACATATTTTTTTAAAAATTAAATTGCATTTCAGTCTTAGAAAAATTCAAACTTATATAAAACTTAATACAAACTCAAAAGAAATTCAAAATGTATAAAAGATTGGTTTTAAAAGTTTTTAACTTTTTTTAAATTAAATTACGGAGGTTTCAAAACCTTAACCAGTTCAGTGACAACACTGGTTAAGGCTTGAATAGCCTGCATCGTTTCCCGATGCTCTACACGCTGCTCTTGCTGCGTTGTCGCTGCTCCTCATATAAATTTCTTTTACTCATGTTTTCAATGAGGGTATTAATTAGCCGGTTTCTATCACCGCGAGACATACGTGCTGGTGCGCCTTCCAAAACAGTACCATTCTAAAAACGCAAATATAGTCACTGTCAGTTAAAAAACAACATTCCGCTTATTTGCATCAATAGTGTCACAATCAAACTAAAAAACTAGTATCGGAACACTAATACTTTTTCACAAAAAAATTAAAATATTTTCATATTACTACTATCGTATATGCACGTATGAATAAGATTATGACACTATCGAAGTGAATGGCAAAGCGAAAATCGCTACGGAAATAATGTTACATACCTCGATTTCTGAGTCCATTGGCATCACTGCAGACGTTGGCGTCGGCGAACTCACTATCAGACCTTCCAATGGCGGCTCTGGGCTTGCAGGCTGAGTGGCAGCTACTGATTGCGTAGGACTAGGTGGTGTTCGGGAGTCAACTGCTGTCTCTCGAAGCGGTGCAAGCCCACTACTTCCAACTCCTACTCCATCGATTGCAAGCAATCCAAAGGTAGCCAGAGCACGCTCTTCAAATTCGCCCATTGGTTTTATGTAAGGACCACCACCAGTGAGTCGGTTGTGCATCCTTGCGCGACGTGTACGTGTGCGCAGCTGACTCTTCCAAACTCCAAGGGTCTACATGTATGAAATTTTGATGTTAATAAATTTAAGACAAAACATACATGCGTATTAACATACATATGTGCATTCATATGCATATGTCGATATATACACATATGTATGTAAGTACATATTTTTTCACTCAAAACATATCACATGCAAACATACAAAAATACATACCTCCTTCCACTTTTCCGGGGTCCGTGTGGGTCCTCGCAACGCATTTAATTCGTCCGCCAACTGCTTCCAAAGATTTTGTATCTGCTGCGGAGACCTGGGGCTATTTTTCCCAATGCCCAGTTCCGGATTACTCTTATAAAAAGCAACGTAGTGCTCCAGTTGCTCATGAGTAGCGCGCTCTTGTTTTGGTTTTCTGTGAAAAATACTATTAATTACACATTTTTTCACAAAAATAACAATAAAATATAAAATACTTACGTGCTTGCAGATTCCATTTTGCGTTTTAATTGTGTAGACAGCTGATTTCTGTTTACATTGTTTATCTCACCATAGTGTGGGGAGAAGCACAGTTTTTAAAGCTTTTTAGAGTTGTCGAGTCATGCACAGAATAGAAAAATTTGTCAAATTGATAAAAATCTTTACTAATTGTCAATTTTTTGATTATTAGTCAAGTACACAGAATAAGGCTGTTAGTCTTAATAAACCACTCTTAGCATTAAAACGTGTGTTTTACTTAATCTGGAAGTGCGGACGTGTGTGCAGGTAATATAACCTTACAGTTCGTTATGAATATGGAATATTATTAAGATATTGCATATTTACGTATATACATATGTATGTAGGTATGCATATGCATCTACTAAATGCATGAATATACTCCCATACATATGTACATAGGATGTCTCAATATAATAATTAATTTTATAAATTATATTTATACCATTTTTTCCATTTATTTAATCTTTAAAAATAATAGGTAACAAAATAGCTAATATTTTATTTTAAATCCTATTGATTTAAAACTAAAATAATAAAAAAAAATTGTGAAAACGAGTTTAAACTCTGGCCAAAGCTAAGACCAGGGAACTTGTAAGAAATGAGAAGGCGCAAATGTTAAATGAGCTTTTTGATCAACAAAATTTGTGCGTGCACCCAAAAGAATTCACCAGCGAAAAATTTGCCGCCACACGGAACTTAAATTAACCATACAAATAAAAAACAATTCCCCCATATTTTCCCTCATCTGGGCTGAAGGGAGGCTGCGGAGGCAGGCGGCTGCGTGCGAGTTACATACCAATTTGCCTACCTATGCAAAATCAGATAGTATTGACGAGTTCATACAAGAAACCTAAATACCACATTAGGCACATGTTAATACATGTGGCACAACATTAAATAAAATGCACTTAAATTCTGGGAATTAATAAATTAGCTTAAATAACGAAATATGTAAAATGCATTCAAAGCGTAGCAGGAAATTGTAAAATGCATTGCTAAGCTATATTAGTCTAAAATATATAAAAAAATAATTAAATGAAAAACCCAAAAAATGTTAGTTACTTGTTTGATATTAAATGAATAAAGAGGCAGCCAATGTCAATGTTTGCCTCCGATCAGTGAAAGTCTTTGTTCTTTTTTTTTTTTAACCCGTAGGCCGCGATTAAATATATAAATTGCGTACAAAAAGAAGAAGACTAAGTAATAAATCAAAACAAAAGAAGAAAAATAAGTAAACGAAGAAAAAAAGTATTTCTCGATCGCGAGTGACAACTGGAGACAGCAGAGGAGTTTCGTAACAAGTGTGCATAAGAGAAGGGTGGCAAGGGAAAGGAGGAATCGTCAAAAGAATATTCTTTTGAGTTTTCGGCAATATGTGTGTCTTTCGCCATCAGCGCAAATATTGTTCGTTATGAATATGGAATATTATTAAGATATTGCATATGTACGTATGAATATGGAATATTATTAAGATATTGCATATTTACGTATATACATATGTATGTAAGAAATGAGAGGGTGCAAATGTTAAATGAGCTTTTTGATCAACAAAATTTGCGCGTGCAGCCGAAAGAATTCACCAGTGAAAAATGTGCCGCCACACTGAATTTAAATCTACCATACCAATGAAAACCATTCCCTCCATATTTTGATTCATCTGGGCACAGGGAATGCTGCGGGGGCAGGCTGCATGCGCACAAAACGACGAACACTAAGTAATTAATCGGACCAATAGAAGAAAAATAAATAAACGAAGAAAAAAACTGTTTCTGGATCGCGAGGGGCAACATGAGACAGCAGAGGAGTTACGTAACTAGTGTGCATAAGAGAAGGTTGGCAAGGGAAAGTGGTAATCTTCAAAAGAATATTCATTTGAGTCTTCGGCAATATGTTTGTCTTTCGCCATCAGCGCAAATATTGATTGCTATGGATATGGAAAATTATTAAGATATTGCATATGTATGTAGGTATGTATATTATTTTAGATTTTAATATCTACTATATGCATGAATGTACTTACATACATACATAGCATGTCTAAATATAATAATTAGGGCGTTTTCCAAAACGCCTGTTGCTTTGTATACGAACAAAGTATTATATTCCTAAACGCAACCCTGTAAACGATGACAATGTATTGTGTTCCTAAAAGTATCGTTGATGTTATCGATACACAAAGAAAAGCAACCCGTTCATCAGTAATAAAGTTCGTGCATTTCACTGCAGCAAATATGGCAGAAAACGAAGAATTGTAAGTATTTTATAGTTTTACTGAATTTCCTTAATTGAAATGCTTATTTTATATTGCAGTGCAAAAAAATGGACGCATGAATGGAAAACTCTACTGCTTAATGTGCGATTAACAATGGAATCAGACTTCCGCGGAAAAATAAAGAAGCGCATTGTTCTTTGGGAAAGGGTTCAGCAAAAAATTAGGAAAGTGATTCTAATTTTCCATTTACGCGCGATGATATCGGGCGGAAGTTTTTAAATCTAATGGTAACATATAAGCGCATAAAGAAGAGGAACCGCACATCAGGCGAAGCAGCTACCACTTGGGAGTGTTTCGACACTCTGTATGAAGTGTATGGCTCCCGCTGTGACATATCGGTTCCTTAAAGTTGTCTTGACTCATCACTTAGTTCAGTGCTTCAAAATTTAACTGATGAAAACGGAGATGCAGGCGAACCAATAACCGATATACAGTGTAGCACTAAAGTAAGTATGCAGCGATGATTTCACCATGGTACAAAAGAAATAAAATTCAAAAGTAACAATACGAAAACAAAATACAATTTTATTTATTTTTCAAAGTCTTATCTACATATTTACAATAAAAAATAATATAAAAGTAATTCTTGTTTTAGCCAGATCGGCTTAATATGAAAAAGGTGTTAAAATCACATCACAAAAATAAGTATGCATTCAATCAAAAACCGAATTCGAGAACAATTTTTAAAATTATAATGAACTGTTAATATTTCGTTGGATAGCCTTTACTCTTTTTGACAGCTTGTAACCGCGATGGCATAGAGTTTACCAGGTTCTGAGTCACAGAAGTTGGAATCTTTCCCCATTCCTTCATAAGTGCCCTTTATTTCATGTTTCCTTATTTGTCTGTCAAGATGTTTCCACAAATGTTCAATAACATTCAAATCTGGCGATTGAGGTGGTGTTTTTAGTTGCTTTGGTGTGTTATACAGCAGCCATTCTCTGACAACTAGAGCTGAATGCTTGGGGTCATTGCCCTGTTGGAAGACAAATGATCGCTCAATCCCCAATTTTAATGCACTTTGCTTCAAATTATCCTTCAAAATGTTGAGGTAAACAGTTTTATCCATTATCCTTTCAATCACTGTGCCGGTCATGTTTTGAGGATCGAGCGCTGAATTTACTTTTCTCCATACTTTTTCACGTCCGTCGGAACCAAAAATATTAAATTTACTCTCGTCAGAGAAAACAACGGTATTCCAAAAGTTTTGGTCTTTGGTTTTGTGCAGTTTTACAAATTCAAGTCTTTTCGTTCTGTTAGTACTATTTACAAATGGCTTTTTACGGACAATTATTCCGCGTTCCTGCTCCGTGAAAATTTTCGGGCGCCCAGTTCTTGGTTGATTCTTGGTATTACCTTCTATTTTAAATTTTTCAATAATTTTTTGTACCGTGGCGTTGGCTTTTATTATCTTTCTACAATTTTATTATTAAATCCTTCATATCTTGTGAAAGTTCTTTGCCTCGAGGAGCCATGACCAAAATTTTAACTTCAATTCACTTTATAACTTTAAAAAAGGTTCGCGCCTACACAACCAAACACATTTGATGGTCTTTCTCGCAAATAAATGACATAAAGACTAACGAAATACATAAATTTGCGAACTGCATACATACTTTTGTTATATGATTTTTACCGTTTCCGACGCCAGACAAGATAATGGAACAATTTGTCGGCAGCGTGTCTTTTATATTCTTGTAAGAGATCTTGCATAGCACTTGCATACATATTTTGATAAAAAGTGTCGAATTATTTTGGAAATAAATTCACATATTCGGCTGTTAATCATGGTGCATACTTACTTTAGTGATGCACTGTATGCGCTGGTTCTCCGCCACCACAAAAACGCCGGAAGGATGATGTGCTTGAGTTCTTAAAAAAGTCTGATGATTCAGAAAAAAAAATATTAGAGGAGATTCTGAAAGCTGAGAAAGAAAAAGTGCTAATAGAACGAGAGAAACTAGAAGAAATGAAAAAGTGACGTGAAGTATTGCAAGCGGTTAATAAATAACGTGTTGCATATACCTCACTCAAAGTTTCCGATACGAATAATTTAGTTTATACCAATTTAATGATTTTAAAAGTACCTAATTCGTAATTATTTAAGTTTTTTTCTATGTTCCTTTCATAAATCTTACTTAAATGAATACTATGTGAAATGAATTTAACAATTTTTATTGTTTACAAGTAAATCAATTTGCATTTTTATTTAACACTAAGCTGATAACAAAGTGGTAAGTCTTTCTCTTTTAAGTCTGGCTTCTCTTTGACTTTCATAAGGAACTTAATTCTAAGGCTCTTCTAAAATCACGCCGTCATCGTTACTAGAAGCATCATTAGGACGACCTTCGGTATTTAAGATCAGGTTATGCAGTATGACACAAGACAAAATTAGTTTCTTTGCTAATTTTACAGTACGTATTTCTAAATAGCCCAATATTCTAAATTTGCCTTTTAGAATTCCAAACGCCTGTTCCACGCATACTCTGGTTGGACTTAAAATTGTGTTGTATTTATGTTGTGCTGCTGATAAAAAGCCATTATCTGTATATGGCACCATTAAAAATTGCTCCAGAGGATAGGCTGCATCACCCAGGACTATCGGACCAGACAGCTGCGTCATGGCAACGGCCTGGATAGCCTACAAAAACGTCGAGGAACCTTAACTCACTATCAACCACAGCATATACAAATTACAGAAATATTAAACATTATTAATAGTAGCATTTGTAATTTACAGTAAATTACTTTACCTGCAGTATTACAGAAAAAAACCTTTACGATTATAGTAGCTAATACTATCCCTCACAGGTTGTTTTATTCTAATATGACTGCCGTCAATACATCCCAAGACAAACGGGAACGGGTGAGACCTACTAGAGTCAAAAGCTTCCATCACTTTTTTTGGGATAACTCCGTAGTAGAAAACGTTACAAGCTGCTGTTGTTTACATATTAGTTCCACACACCGAATAAATGCTCTATAACAGGTACCAATTCCAATATTGAAAAGGTCACTGATTTCGCGAAAGGTGTTCTTGTTTGCAAGTTTCCACAGCGTTATGTACAGCGACAGTTGCAACGAGATTCCAAGTCGACCAGTGGAAGGGTTATTAATTTAATTTCTTCAAACGAAATGCACTTACTTCGAAAGTAGACATCTGCATTCTAAAATGACTGTAAAGTATATCGTCCGGCATTGCATCGATGAATTGACAATAATTTGTCGTTTTCGGTATTTTTCTAACAATTTTTTTCCGCTTTATCAGAAGCGCCTGGCGCTTCTTTTTTCTCATGTGAATAACTGCGGGAATTTGGCTGCTAGATTCAATTCCATTGCACAAATCGAAAAATTGCTCCCACAAGATCGTCGTCGCAGCCATTGTTTACTTCGTTTACTTGTCGGTGATGCAAGGCAAAAAAACATTCCAAAACATCAACAGGGTTGCAAAGCATAAGGTTGCAAAGTAATAATTTTTAATTGATGCAATGTATGAACACAGTATTTATACTGTATTGATACATTGGGTGTAGACGTTTTGAAAAACGCCCTTAATTTTATAAAATATATTTATACCATTTTTTGAATTTATTTAATCCTTAAAAATAAGAGGTAACTATATCCAAAATAGCTAATATTTTATATTAAATCCTATTTTAAAACTAAAATAAATAAAAATTTGGTGAAAACGGATTTGAACTCTGGCCAAAGCTAAGACGTGCAATATTGTCTATCCAATCCCCAACTATACCAGCACAGCCATAGCAGACGTCGAATTGCACTTGCCTAAATGGCTAATTATGCAAATCATGCAATAAATGGACGTATGTACATACATACATATGTATAATTTTAAAAATCTTCACGAAAAATGCGATAAATGTTCAATTTAATTCAATTTTCAATATACATATGTTCAAATAGATAAGATAGAAAATTGGAAATTGGTTTCTAGTGTTGATTTCCTTTTTCCGTAGATGCGAAATAATATACGATCTACATACATATGTATGTACATTTGTATGTATATTTCAAACTTGCTCATTTGTGTCATTTATCCTTTGTATGGCAAAAAATGTGCACGGGAAAATAAAGTAGCGATTAAGTTTAATGACTGTAATTGTATTGTGCGGCGCAGTTGGTTGAGAAGGCGCTACAATATTCTGAACGCTTTCGTTTTGCACGAGTTCGAAATCTGGCCACGCGCCTTTGTCTTAAAATTGGGGTTGATTTAGATATTTACGTTTTTGCAAATTCTTGTACTTGTATCCATACATACATAAAACACGCCGGCGCCAAATATTCTGAAATATCTGAAACTATGTACATACATACATACAACAACAAAAATTCATTCATAAACGCACGCGCGTATTTCTGAAAATAAATGCCGCTCATTAATAAACGCGACCATTTGGTCTCCCCGCATACGCAAATGCTCCCCTCAACAATATTTTTCGCGACGAACACAAAAATGCTAAGATCTTCAATTTTACAAAAATATCAGACAATAATACACTTTGGCAATTCCTGCAATTTTTTTTAGAAGATTTTAAAATTTTTTGACCAAATCCTGACGAGTAGAGCTTTACCTTATGAGCTGATTAGGCAGGCGTCTTTCAACATCTGCCATGGCTTTGGTTGTTACGTTGCGGGATGCAATTCGACGTGTCGCTGGTTCGACTCCCATCTTTTGCACCCACATGTTTACTTTTATTGCTTTTGTAATTCTATTAGACGCAAAATAATATATTAACTGATATAAATATTAAAATCAAAATTAATAATATATGCGCATCAATTCATTTGCGTACGTGCCCACGCGCAATTGTCGGATCGACACAAAAATTGCCGGAAAACAAAAGAATATTCTATTGGTTACCGTCACCTTTCCCTTTACACATTTCTGTTATCCGCACTTGTTGCATAACTCCTCTTCCGATTTAACTTGCCCCGCTGACACCCAAAAAACAGTTTTTTCGCGGCTTACTCCTTTTTCTTCTTTCTTTCATTTTTAGTTTAATTCATAAATTGTTCTTTTTTCCGCACACATTGACATGATTTGCATAATTAGCGGTTTAAGCCAGCGCCGCATAACGTTTGCTGTGGCTTAGCGTGAATACTCGCGGGTCGCATTAATATATTGCACGTTTCGGCTTTTGCTCCATAGTTCGAGCACCAGCTTTTTGTGTCATGTGTAACTAATTATCATTTTCTTGTTCAATTCCATAGGATATGTTATATTAACTTTCATAAATTTCTTGCAATCCTTGTTTAAATTACATTTCTCTTTTGAGTATATTGCGTTACAAATGAATTTACGAAATTGTCAAAAAATAATTATTGAATCGTTTAATATATTCAGACATCCTATGTACATACATGCATATAGTAGATATTAAAATCTAAAATAATATATGTACATATCTATGTACATACATATGCAATATCTCAATAATATTCCATATTCATAGCAATTGCGCTGATGGCGAAATACATATATATTGCCGATAATTTAAGGAATATTCTTTTGACGATTACCCCTTTCCCTTGCCACCCTTCTTTAATGCACACTGGTTACGTAACTCCTCTGCCGTCTCAAGTTGTCACTCGCGATCGAGAAATACTTTTTTTTCTTCGTTTATTTATTTTTCTTTTGGTTTGATTTATTACTTAGTGTTCGTCGTTTTGTTTAAATTCAGTGTGGCGGCACATTTTTCACTGGTGAATTCTTTCGGCTGCACGCGCAAATTTTGTTGATCAAAAAGCTCATTTAACATTTGCGCCTTTTCGTTTCTTACAAGTTCATATTTTATTTTATACAACGATTTTTCTTGGACTTTGGTTCATTTGCATTTTCTGACCGAAAGTGGGACGTATGATCATGGATCTCTTTTCTACTAATTCAGTGTCGTGGCTAACGAACTGAAATAGCTTCCCTTACTCCAACCAAGAATTAATGTTCATGGAAAGTTGACAAAGCAGCTGAATATTTGAGTTCTGTATGAATTATATGCCACAGCTGACTATATAGGAGATTACTTGACTAAGGAGTTCTGTATGAAATATGGGTCAGAGCTGATCTTCAGCCTTCCCGGAATTTATAGTCTGCACTGATGTAAAAGTAAGGAGCCGTGATGATATTTATTGTAACTTAATTAAAATTCAATTTTGTTGTAATTTAATTTCTGCAATTTAATCTGGTAAAATTTCACTAAAATACTTGTTTTCGGTGTTTCTCCTTCCTTTGTGTATTTCTATATATGTATGTATGTATGTATGTATCCTTTGTTGCTTAAACAATTCATTTTAATGCCGTAATTAGCTTCTGATTCTAAGGTATGTCGTGGAATGCGACCTTCTGGGTATCGGATTTGAAACCGTCAAGTTTTTTCGTTAAGTTTCGCGCAATTCATTTTTAACGGTTTTTATGTTCGAACTTTTTTCTGAAACTCTACCGTTTTTTCTTATTTGTGATTTTTTATGTGCTATAGCAGGTGTTTCTTATAAAGTATATGTAGGTATATTTTGTACAAAATGGCATTACGAGGGTTGACTTTTATATTTTGCGCCTAATAATGAAAACACAGTCAAATATTAAGGAAAATATTTTTATTGTTTTTCAAAATATTCTCCATCCAAGTCAATACACTTCTGCATTCGCTTGAACAAATTTTCAAAGCACTTTTGCCACTCAGAAGAGGATACCTCTAAAACGAGCTGTTTGAAGGCTTCTACAGCTCCTTCAGGCGTTGAAAAACATTGACCTCGCTTTTTTTTTGATGTTCGGGAATAAAAAGAGATCATTAGGTGCCAAATCAGGGCTGTAAGGCGGATGACCCATCAATTCGACCTTTTGAGTCCTCAAAAACTCTCTTGCGTGAATCGATACGTGAGAGCTCGCATTGTCTTGGTGAAGAATGATTTGTCTTCGGCGGTTGGTTTTCCTTAATTCTCCAAAAACTTTTGGCAAGAAAATGGTTGTATACCACTCAGAATTGACCGTTTTAAGTTTACCTAGTGGAACAGCTCCGACATGGCCAGATTTTCCGAAAAAAACAGGCGACCATTTGCTTTGAGGTGCTTCTTGCGCGAACAACTTTTGTTGGATTAGGCTCGTCTTGGAACACCTATACAGTCGATTGCTGCTTTGTTTCCGGCTCATATGCATAGATCCAAGATTCGTCACCTGTTACGATGTCATAGGCGTGCTTTGATCCACCGCGGCTAAATTTCTTCAACATTTCTTTACACCAATCGACACTAGTCCTTTTTTGCGCAATTGTCAAATTATGCGGTATCCAACGAGAACAAATCTTCTTTACGACCAAATGTTCATGCAATATTGAATGTATGCTGGCCCCACTAATGGCCAAGGATGCCTCTATCTCGCGATATGTCACATGACGATCTTGTATTATCAATTGACGCACAGCATCGACTGTTTCTGGCACAACAACCGTTTTTGGACGACCTTCACAAAATTCGTCCTGCAAAGATTGGCGGCCACGTAGGAACTCGTACCATATTTTCACAGTGGCTAAGTGTGGTGATTCAACACCAAAAGTAGAAGTAAGTTGATTGATTCACTCCTGTCTCGATAATCCACGTCGAAAATCGGTTTTTTGTTAAAGAATAAACTTTTTTTATAATAAATAAATCAAACTAAATAAAGAAAGAAAAAATTGTCAAAACTTGCCAAACATTTTGCTATTATTTTTATCGCCACAATTATAAAAGTACATATGTACATTTGTATATTGTGTACCTATGTACATATATACGTACTTCTCCTCGGTTAAATTTCTTTTTTATGCCGACGATTTTAAAATTTATTCTGAAATCAGAGGCTCTCATCACTCTTCGATCCTTCAATTAGAACTTAATAAGTCTTATAATTGGTGTGTTAGGAACCGGTTATTTCTTCATATCAAAAAGTGTCATAAAATAACTTATTCCAAGATATTGAAACCTCTGGAGACTTCCTATTTCATAGCGAACACTTGCCTTACCGAGGTCAAAAAGTTAAAGACTGAGGAGTGTAGTTTGATACCAGTTTTAGCTGAACCACTCATTTAAATTTCATAATCTCAAATTCATTAAACATGCTTGCGTTTGTGAGACGTCATTCTTCTCAATCCTTACTCGAATCCTTACTTTTACAAAATATTGTACTCTGATTTTGTTCGTTCCAAACTTGAATACGCTGCTTTTATAAGGAGGCCTTATTATGCGATTCATATAAAACGATTGGGAAGAATCCAGAAGATATTTCTTCGGTTTGCTCTGCGCTCTCTTTCCTTTTCTGACCCATTCCCATCTTACGATTCACATTGTCGATTAATAAGCTTAATATCATTATCAGATAGGAGGAGAAGAAATAATTTTATATTTTTTAGTACTTAAGTCTCAAGTGTCTGTGTATATAATTAGACATAAATAAATAAATATACTAATAAATAATCGAAAAATAAGTTTAAAGAACAGTTGGTACGTCATTTCGGATTTTTTGGTACCCATTTTGCATTCATGTGATAAAAAATTAGGACTTCCCTCTTAAGGCATAATATATTTATCTTATTTTATTCTCTTATTGACAAAACAGTGGAAAATTATAAAAATTCTCTATCATTTACAAATAAGCATCGATTTCAGCACATCAGTAGAACAGAAAACCGGTTTTGCCCATGTTCGAAAAAGCAATTTCACGACACCAAATGAAACCGATATCGGTTTTCATTTCCGACAAAAACCAATTCCGAACCGGATTCTGCGACATGCCCGGTTGCCTTTTTGTCACTATTCCCAGAAAATTTAACGCGTCTCTTGAGACTTTCTATTGATCGAAGTGTACGCTCATTTGAAGTAATCGGTGCCTATGCTGTCGAGCTTTTGAAATTAAAATTTTTACCCAGTTTATATGTATATTACAAAACTTAAGAAGGTTTTAAAAGTTTTAGTTTATTATAAGCCAATGTTACGTTTAAATTATTGGATATTTTAATACTTTACCTTCCTGAAAAGAGGAAGCCGTTCGCTTTTTTTGATTACAATGCTAACAAATCTGGCATTGATACAATGGAGAAGATGTTAGGCACTTAAACATGCAAGCGTTCCACAAAACGCTGACCTTTTGCCATGTTTTATAATATGGACATTGCTGCATCAGCTACATTTACTAATTTCAGCGAAACGAAGTCGATAAAAAGAAGAGATATTACTGATATTACTTTCGAAGCAATCGGCAATAAGAGTACCCAACATAGCGGTTTTTGCCCTGAACAACCGCATAACTGCATATCCAAGGATACAGAACGCAATGGAATCATTTCACGTGAAGGAAAGAAAAAACCATTCCGATTGCAAAAGCAAAATATTTATTTATTTTATTTTTGTTATTTTTAGATAATATCAAGATCGACAGAAGTAGATGCACTGTAGTTTGCGCCTACGACAAACATACCGGCATGTCGCCTATGCCGTATGCTGAGTACGGACAGCAGCGGAAAACAATGCCTGCCCCTATTGATCTATTTCTCTAAAAGAGCCTCCTTAAACGTTTCTCGTTGGATTTTTTAAGACTACATTCTTTGAATCTCATGTAATACTACCGTCAACTTAATAATTTCATTTAATTTACTCTTTAAAGCAGGTGTCAACCTTCTCAAAATAAAGCAACTTATTCAAAATAAAGCTTTTTTAAAACTTTCTTGTTTGAGACCGCTATTTCAATATTTGATTTCACTTATTACAATTTTAAGTAATTTTTTAAACTGGTGCCAACCGTCTCTACGCATTTTTTGTAGTTTGGGTGTCAACCTAAAGAGGCTTAATAAAGCTTCATTTCCCTAATGTTTTCAAAGCAGGTTGCCAGCTGCTTAAATAGAAATTAAGTTAATTTAAATAATAAATGGTATTTTACAATATGAGTGCTAAAATAAAAGTTTTAAGAAAACTTAATTTCAAAATTAATTTTGGTGAGGGTTGCCATCTGTTTAAAACCATAATCAAAATTATAATAAGTTATATCCAATCCATTTAATATTGTGTGCAAGGTTAAATAAAGCTTCATTCCACAAATAATTTTACAAAAGATTGCCACCTTTTTATATGGTAGTTAAGTTCAACAAAATATAAGAATGTGTAATTTCAAAAATTATTTTGGAGAGCGTTGTCATCTGTTCAAATAATTAAACAAAATTATAAGAAGGTTAATAAAATTTTGAAATATGGGTCTCGAACAAATGAGTTCGAAAAAAACTTGATTTTAAAAATACTTTTGGAGAGTTGTGATCTACTTAAAAGAATAAATTAAATATAATTTTTAAGTTAAATTATAACGTAATACGATTCAAAGAACACAGATGTAATGCTATTGCAAACCTTTCTGAAATATTACAATAGTAGTAGTAGGTTGCCAGCTTTTAAAGGCCGTTGATTCAAATAACCTTGTAAGCCAACCGAAATTCTACTAAACTGGTGTCAAACGAAAGAAGATTTAAGCAAGCCCTTTTCGAGGCTTGTAACCGTTACCAAAATTAAAGAAATTTTGGTTAAGATAAATTATACTAATAATATACATAAATGTGAAAGGGTATGTGTGAGCATGTTCGACGGGTTTGTATAAAATGTCGCACATATTTCTCTAATCAGCTTGGTTCATATATCAGGCACATTTTCAATATATTTGGCTAATAAGCTTGGTTAATATATTGGGCACATTTTCAAAATAGTTAAATACTTGTTAAAAAGATAATAGTCAACTAAATAAAGAAGGTAAAGCACATATCTAAGACGACTGGACAGATTAGGATAAGATTTGGCACATACATAAATATATGTTACAATAGAAGACATTTTTTAGGGCGGTGCCACCTATTGTAAATTCGTTTAAACAAAAAAATGAAGTAAAATATGCCAAAATTGGTATTATTCGAAAGTTTGAAAGAAGGTGGTCATCGGTTTAAAGGCCAATTTATTTATATTAAATAATGAAAATACAACACTGAATTTCAAAAATCTTTTTGGAGATGGTTAAACAAATCAATTAAAATCATAATAAAGTAAATGAAATATTTAAATATGAATCTTATTCGAAGGAGTTTTAAGAAAGCTTTATTTTGAAAATATCTTGGATAGGATTGCCATCTACTTAAAAAAGTAAATAAAATTAGCTTACTTAGTTAACGGAAATATACGGCATGGGATTCAAAAGAATTAGGCTTAAAAACTTAATAATGAAAACGAGACTTCTTAATGTCAGCATCGTTTGATTACAAAAAATCTAACAATAAATTAGGTTTTATTAAACCTAAACGGCATACTGCGCAGTTGCCAATGACAAGCAAGTTTCAGCAACCAACCATAATCGGCAATTATGAAGTAGAGGTAGGCTTTTAGATTATAGAAAATTAAAAGAAGCAAGACTAAACATGAATTAAAAGTTATTTCCTGTGGTAAAATTATTTATTTCCTTTTCTGTTGAATTCGAATTAAAAACGTTAAGCCGAATGTCATGCGAACGAAGCTGCTTGTAAAAGATAGTTTTAAAATAAAAAAGGTTAAAACCTAGTATAGTGGAGGAACACCGTGTCTACCATACTATGGGTGCAGGTGTAGCACCGATGCAGGACTGTAGAATGCTCTCAACAAACTGCATTGTTGCATTGTTGATGCACAATATGTGTTTCTTTACCATAAAGGGCCAAAACTAGATCAGATAAAACGATATTGATAAGCCTCCTTTTGAAGAATTTGTTTGATAAATTTGGAATGTACACACCCATAAATTTAAGCATACCTAAGAAGTTTTCTCAAACCTAGAATCGCTTCACCGAATTTATTATGTGACTTGTGGGAATTTGGCTGTATTACATTTAACAAGAATTTCATCTTTCATCATTTCGAGTTTTTCTGCTACAATCGTCAGTAAATTATGACACCCGGCATAACTCTGAAATGTTTGAACATTTCCTTTTAAAAAAAATTCAGGAGCGCAACTTAAGCCAAATTATTATACAAGCGAAGATTCTCGTACAGGAATTAAGGTTTGATGGGACAGATTGGGACAAACAAGTTAAGCCAATCCGCCTGGTAAAATTTACTAACGATTTCAGAAATTCAAATCCCTCGATGGGTAAATTGCTTGCCCGATTATCAAGTCGAATTGCATGGCTTTTACGACGCCTCTGAAAAGGCATATTTGCAGCTGCAATATATGTGCGTACGAACACGATGGCAAAACAGCATGCCACCTATTAGACGCAAAAGGCAAAGTCGCACCGCTACAGACAGTAAGCATACCACGGCTTGAACTATGCGGTGCACTCCCAATGGAAAAACTAGCCTCAACTTACTTAAGCCTGAGCAATTGCAAATTATATCTATAGTCTGATTCCGAAATCGTACCTATGTGTCAAACCGAACAGCCCAAATAATTGATTTAGTTGGGCCAGCCACATGGCGACATGTGGCCAGTAGTGATAACCCTGCCGATCTTCGCACAAGAGGATGCAAACTTCTACTTCTTTCCGCCACACCACTTTCGTGGAATGACATCCTGAAACGATTTTCAATGTTTTCCCGATCTCAGTGTAATAACTTGTATGTTATAATTTATCAATCGCCTCAAGAACAACCTAACCCTCAAGTCATGCACTACTTCATGAAGACTTACAAATGGCTAAAATATACCTGATTAGTGCTACTCAGGAACGCTATTACGGCCATGAAAAAACACTTTTAATGGGATTAAAGCAAAAGATAAAAAGAGTTCATTCTTAGTTGTCAACCCCTTTTTAGATTCATGCCAATGGTCGTCTAGCAAACTGATCTATAACGAACGGTATCCCATAATAATACCCGAAAAATCTCCCTTTGCCGCATTATATTTAAACATTTTGCATTTATTGGTGCTACACGCCAAACGTCGGCTCATGCAACAACTGATCCGGCAAGAGTTCTATGGCCCACGACTTAAGCCTCAAATAAAGAAATGCCAAGCCTGCACTTTACAAAGCAGAGGATGCGCGCGCATATTATAGCAACCTTGCCACCTGAACGCTGATATTTCACTCTGTCCTTCACCATCACGGGTTTCGACTTTCCAGTTAAAGGCCTCTATGTTAAGGTCCTCCATTTTCACGAGGGCCCCGCTTCGTTGAACGACGCGGATTTCCGTCAAAAATCATGAGCGGCAATGGAACAACCTTTGTTGGAACTCAAAGGGCCAATTGAAAAGCAATTTACGCAATTTACAAAGGAATTCTCGCATGAATTTTTAAAAAATACGAACCCCAAGGCATTAATTGGCAATTTATTCCCCCAAGTACTCCTCATATGGGTGGACTATGGGAATCAGCAGTGAAAAGCTACTCAAAAACCGGTGGTAATTGCCGACGGTCATACCCACATAGTACTATCCTGCGTACGCAAAGCAGCATGCTTACTCGACCACTCGTTAATTTATGCCTCCTACCAACCGATGGCGCAAATACCGATAAATAAAACCGCTAAACCGTAAGAAAAACGTAAATAAACGTAACCAAAACCTGAAACGAAAATATCGGAACGATATCAAATCTTGCTCACTCAAATTCAGTCACGTTGGTTAACTCAAGCATCCATGCTCCTACTCGCATACATACACAATATTAAAGTCCTATTTCCCCCGTTTTAGAATATGATCGTGGAAATAACTGACGCCCCTACCAACAACATCCATTCGGCCCTCACTTTGCCCTGCACTGTGGCACCGCAGTCGTAACCCCGCGCTCTGCTACGCCACACACCGTGTCGCCGCCCGCTGCAGCACCTCGCCGCATCGCAGCCCGTCCAGCAGCAACTTCGACAGCGCCAACAGGAGCAGAAGCACCGACGACTGGAAGTGGTTCATGGCGTTCGATGCCCGCTACGCCGTCGGCCACACTAGCTGCGCCTCTGCCATGCAGCCATTGCAGCGTCATCAGGTAACCCACGCGCATAGGTACTGCCCGACGCTATCGCACATAACAGCGAACTGCAACTCTAGCCCTGCATCGCACACTGAGACGGGCCGTACCAGGAACACCGGTTCGACGCAACACTGTGCGGCGACATCAGGCACAAAACCACACTCCGCGACGACATCCACAGGCCCATCCTCACCGCCGTTCCTGGAATAACGGAATAAAGCCCGGCATCGTCCTCTAACAGCAACACCACACCGACAGTAGTACAGACCACGCCGCCCTGAAACGAACGAGTTTATACGAAAATATGTTAAATAAGAGTTACCACCTCTTAAAGGTAATTAAGTGGTAAGGAAATGGAAATTCTACTATACTGCTGTCAAAACAAAAACCTTTAAGGAAGCTCTTTTAGAGAAATATATTCGTAGAGTAGAAAAGTTAAATTCAACTAAATTTATAAGAAATCAGCTTTTACCCGCGGCTTCGCCCGCATAGCATTCGGCTTAACGTTATGGATTCGAATATAACGGGAGCAGAAGTAAAAAATTTCACCAAAGGTAATAACTTTTAATTCATTTTTAGTTTAGGTTTTCATTTTTTTACTATCTAAAACAAAATCTACCCCTTTTTCATAATTTCCGATTACGTTTAGTCGCTAAAACTTCTTGTCGTTGGTAACTGCGCAGTATGCTAAAGGATTCTAGTTTAGTGAAACCTTATTTACTGTTAGAAATGCCCAACGTAATCAAACAATGGTGACATTTAGAAGTTCATTTTATTGATTAAGTTTTCTTAAGCCTGTGCTGTATATTTCTTTCAACTTAATAATCTAATTTTATTTACTTTGGTGGCGACCAAGGTATTTTCAAAATAAAGCTTTCTTAAACTTCCTTCGTATTATACCCATATTTCAATATTTGAACTTAACTTAACTTATTTTAATTTTAATTGATTTCTTAAACTCTCCCCAAAAAGTTGTTTGATAATTAACGTTCACATACTTTTTTTAGATTGACATTGTAAAGTATCTGTTATTTGAAGAAAATTAAGCTTTAAGCAGATGGCAATCGTAATTGAATGTAACTTTTCAAACAGGTGAATGTTTTCTATCGATTTAATGGTAACCTATGAAACGGACTACATATGTGGCAAATCTTATACAGATCTATCCAGTCGTTATATAACAATATGTGATTTAATTTATTTATTTAATTGACCATAACTTTTTTAACATATGATAACTCTCCATATAATATAGCCTATGTTAAAAAAGGTAACAACATACTCACACACTCACACATTCACTCACAAACGCGCAAACTTTCATATCGTACTTACATTATAATGGGTTACATTATTGAAGTTTTCTTAAGGATCCCTATTTTTTTTTTCAAAATAAAATAGAGTATATATCTTGTGGAGTTTTGGAGTTATTTCATTACAAACATACAAAAATACAAATCTTTCCCCTTTATAATATTAGTATAAATTCAACGACGCTACAATACTAGGTTGAACTGACAGAGATTTAGAAAAACCTAGTATCGAAACAATATTTAGAGGTTGCTTACAGTTTCAAAATTAAACACAAATACGGATATTTCAAATATATGTATATACATACTACATATATTTACACAAACGTTTTTTGAAAGCTGTTAAAAGAAGATTTGCCACCTTTCGAAAATTAAAGAAATTTTAGTTAAGACGAACCCTACTAATCTTATAAATGTTAAAGGTTGTCTGTGTGCGATGAGTATAAGCTAGGTTAATATAGTATAGGGTATATTAAATAAATAAGGTAAATCACATTGCGATGACGGCTGGACAGATTGGGATAAGAATTGGCATATATGTACATATATAGCCCTTATATTTGTTACATACGAACTAAAAAAATAAGAGCGCTAAATTCCAAAAGCCTTTTAGGAGAGGGTATACGATATCAATTGCAATTAAAATAATTTATGGGTCTTACACCAAGAAGTTTTGAGAAAGCATAAAAAAGCAAATAAAATTAAAGGACATGTTCTTTAATTTTGAAAACATGGTAAACGGATGCAAGTGTCAACATTTCTTGAACCCATCAAACATTTTTTCGTATAGACTCTCTCGTTTCAGTAAGCTTATAAATATGCTTATAAATGTGTGTTTTTAAACACGTGACAACAAATCTATTTTCAATTTATTTATATTAAATAAAGAAAAAAACACAAAATCTCTAAATCTTTTTGGAGAAGGTTAAAAAATCAATTAGAATTATAAAAAGCTTTATTTTGAAAATACCTTGCCATTTTCTTCAAAAGGTAAATAAGATTAGCTTATCAAGTTAAAGAAAATATACATCATCAGATTCAAAGGAAGTAGGCTTAAAAACTTAATAATGGAAATGACATTTCTTAATATAAGCATCGTTTGATTACGGTATGCATTTCTAACAATAAAGTAGGTTTCATTAAACCCGAAGGGCATACTGCGCAGTTGCCTATGACAAATATGTTTCAGCAGATTATGTTTTAGATAATAAAAAATTAAACACCAAAACTAAAAAGAATTAAAAGTTATTACCTTTGGTGAAATTATTTATTTCCTTTTCTGTTACATCCGAATTCCTAACGTTAAACCGAATGCCATCCCGTGCGAGCATAGCCGAGGGTGAAAGCTAGTTATTAATAAAAAAAAAGGATATTATTTCACACGTAGTCGTTTTTAGATATATTTTATTTATAAAAATCTCGTGTCAGGGTGTTGGTGGTGGAACTCCTCCGAAACGGCTCTAACTAGTGAAATTTCGTATGTATGTATACTTGGTAGGTATGAGAATAGGTCGTAAAGTATACCCAGCGAGAAGCTTACTGGTAAAATGACTTATAATCCAACCTGGAGTGATGATTAAAACTTTCAATATATTCCTCATCACATCTTTACGGGCATCAGTAGATTTTTTGACCGCTTTCTTCCCAATGTTCCTATGAGCATTATTGTACGTACCACTTTCTCTCACGTTTTGTGCGCTTAACAAGAGATATTGATGCACTGTGTACACGTGTCATAGCTACATACTTCATGTTTGACTTTTCAAATGACACGGAATTTAAATGACCCGCATGTTACTAATCAAATTACCAGTATATTAATGATCAAATTGTTCGCATTTTACTAGTCAAATGACCCTTTAATAAATAATACTTTAAATAGATTCAATTTCTGTTATTTATTTATTTGAATTTTGTTTGTATTATAATCTTGTTTGTATGTATGTTGTAATTGTATAAGTAAATACATATATTATGTTAAAGCTAAAGTTATTAAACATATTTTTCTTTTATAGTATTTTACATATTTAGTATTTATTTTTATTTAAAATTTATTATATTGTATATTATATTCACAGGTTTTAATTTTCGTATATGTATGTATGTATATACTTTCCATTTGAAGTCAGTGCGATTTTATAAATACTTTTGATTATTTCTCATGAAAATACTCAATATTTTACCATAAAACTGTAAAAACTTATTAGTGATGTTATATAAATCACTTAGTATCAACATATATTTATTTATATAGTAGTTCATAATATGGCATCAGCTATACTTTTATAAAAAATGGTTGAAAATAAAGTAAAAACCAAAAGTGGCTAGAGTTGCCATATTGTCATATTAAATTTTGTTGGTTATGATATACACAACACCGTAATTTATATACATATGCATGTATATGTATTAGGGTAGGTCAATTAAAAATGTTCAAAGCATCATCGCGGTTCTGGTACTATTGATCGTAACAAGTATTTTTGCCCAAATAACCATACCTCTAAAATGAATTTCGAGTCCGTGGAATTTTTTTTGGCAGTTATTTTTAAAAAACGGAAAAGTCGATCTAATTTGTGCATTTCAATCGCAAAAAAAAATTAAAAATATGTATACGGGGTTTTTGGGTGGGAGATTTATTCCTCACATTAATTTTAATTTTTGACTGCCACCAGGGGGCGTTTTTGTACTGTTTTGCCGGTTTTCACCTTTTTTGCGGAAAATTGATATTATTGCAAAAATCGACAAATCTGGGACCTTCTCATAATTCAAAATACCTCTAAATGTTCAGCACTTTCTAATGTAACCGACATAACTCCTTCTCGATTCAGTTCTACAACACGTTTGAACACGCTAGCCAGCAAAAATCGCATGTTTTTTCTCATCGTCGAACAGCATTGCTAAAATAATGTTTTTCGAGTGAGCGAATTACGCGTTTTCTTTTGAATGTTGCACAATTCTTCTTAAATTGGAATGTAAATATTGTGACCAACGAATGCATTTATAAAATAATACACTACTGTACACGACAGAGTTGTAAAATTTAATGTGGAAGTGCATCGGTGTGTACACTTTCATTATATAATTTGGCAGAATGGTTAAACTTTTGAATGGCTTAGCGGTGGCCACATACAATCGCAGTAATCTACAGGCCTTGGTGAGCCAGCGAGAATGTGCAATTGGTCCTGGCTTAATTAATGTTGGTCAAATCCGTCGAAACCTCACCAGAAGAAATTTCAACCGCCATTCTGAATTAATTTGAGTCAGTAGTGAATTCGACTGCACCCAAGTCCGCCATATTTTCAAATGTGATTGATTCGAAATCGGTTTCTTTCGAACTTTGGATTTATGAATAATGATAAGATTGCCTCGATCATCTTTTACACCCATATCTTTCATTAGTGATGTCGCCAATGCTGGACTCACACATCATTGCCAAATTGAAAGCATCGCATCTAGCAGTGTATGGTCCTCGTTTGGTTAGAGAAAGATCTTGGGCATGTATTGATTTCTTCCTGGATGTCGGTAGCTGTTTGTATTATTGTAAACGATGGTATTTGGTCAACAATTTCAGTCGTATATACCGGTATCGTAGATTTGCTTTCATTATTATGATCTTTCATTAACTCATTTAAGTTTTCTGGAATCTACCCACATTAACATAGAGGTGCTTTCAAGTTGCATCTGAATTTTCCAGTATAAAATAATTCTTTTGTGGATTATACATACACTTCGAATTTTTCCTAATTTTTTCTATTTCTAACTTCGGTTTTATATTGGTCAAGTAAAGCATTAAGTTTTCTAACAATATTGTATTTTAAGTGTAATTCCAGTATCAAGTTTATTCCGAATTTCACCCAATTTGTCCGTTACATTGGGAGTAAATGTTTTACATGAAAACCTTTTACTTTGGTTTTTAACACCATCGGTCAAGTAAAATAATATCTTAAAATATCCTGTTTTGTTGGTAAATTCAGATCATTCAATTCACAAGGCATACCAAAATTAACAACATCATGTGTAAGCAAATGTTTCAAACTACTGTCCCTTTCGACATTTGTTGATGCTGTTGCAGCTTGCCATGTAGACAGTTTTGGATTCATAGTTTTGTCCATAAATTTATCGAACACTCAAAAATTGATTTTATGCTAAGAATTTTAGTAATAATTTTCAGCGGTGAACATTTTGAGGTATTTTGAATTATGAGAAGGTCAAAGATTTGTCGATTTGTACGATAATATCTTAAATTTAACGCAAAAAAGTGAAAACCAACAAGAAAGTACAAAACGCCACTTGGTGGCAGTCAAAAATTAAAATTAATGTAAAAAAGTAGATTCCCTGACCCAGAAAATCCCTTATACATATTTTCAATAATTTGTTTTTTGGAATTGAAATGCACTGAATACATAGATCGACTTTTTAGTATTCTTGAAAATAACTGCCAAAAAATTCCGCAGATTCGAAATTCATTTTGGAGGTATGGTCCCATGGGCAAAAATACTTTGTACGATCCATAGTATCGCGATGATGCAATGAACTTTTTTCAGCACCATACAATTTGGCCCACCCTTATATGTACTCGTATATATATATGTGTATATGTATAGTTACTTATAAAAGAATTTTGCTTTGATTTTGGTTTTATTACATTCAAAATAATTTTAATTGTAAATTGAGTTGTGTTTTATTACATTCAAAATATCTTTAATTGTAAATTACGGTGTTGAGCTTATCATAACCAACAAATTTAATATAAAACATTTGGCCACCTATGTTTATTACTTTATTTTAAACCGTTTTTCTTTATAAAAGCTGATTCCATATTATGAACTATATAAAAAAAGTTTCAAACTTTTTAGAAAATTTATAAATATGCGACGTTATTTAAAAGAATGATTATCAAAATTTTCAATTAACGTATCAATAAAATTTACTTTTGCATGGAAGAAAATGCCCGATACCATCAGTCAAAAATCAACACGAATTTTTAGCGGCTTGAAACTTGGTGCTCGAAATTAATTGCAAATAATTAATACATAGTTAAAAAATTTTTAGTATTAATAGGATTCCTTGAAAGTCGGTTTAGTTTAATAATATAGAACAAAGCACCCAACATATCTTGCACATGCTATTAAAGCGCGTTTATTTTTAGTTATTTAAACTTCGAGCTTTAATTGGGATGTCCTAAAAATAAATTATCATATTAGAATTCTTTGCATCCGCAATTTAATAGACAAACTCCTGTATCGTCACATACGGCAGCTAGTAAATTAATAAACAAAAGTGGCTAACGGTATTATATTAAATTTTGTTACTTATGATATACACAACACAGTACATGTAAGTACACTTTTTTATTTTTTGTTTAAGTATTTTTGTGCTTATATCTATTATGCCTTAACTCTACACTCCTGCGTACCCTTTTTTCAAAGTAGATACATCCTTGTAGTTCAAAAGCATTTGTAGCAAATAGAACATAAATGCGTTAAAATTATTAAAAAAAAATCAAAAATTCCCAAAAAGTACTGTATCGACCGACTTCAAATTTGGAGGGCATTTTCATTGCACTTTCCATCCTAATTAAACTGACGGATAGCCTCATCGGCGAATATCCTTTTCAAAACAGTATCAATGTCCCCGGAAGTTCCGTTTAGGAAGTACAGCAAGTATAATGACTTCAAGTATATGTACATACATTGTTTCACAAACAATTAACAGCACTAGCTTTTCCCCTGCAATTTTGCCTCCATATCAAAAACTGCGAAAATGGACTGCAGGACAGAATTTCTCTAATCTCCATGTGCTGGTCTTCGCCAGTCTCTCCACCTATTTTGCATACAATTTGGTGGGCCCTTCTTAGTTAGATTCCCTGTAAGACTTGTGATGCGTCAGTTTTTTGAATCATCTGAAATTTATACATATAAGAAAATATACATATTTGCGATTAAATAAACTATTACATGATTGTTTGAATATACAGTTTTTGCTTATTTTCAAATTATTTATTTCGGTGTTTTCTTCGAATTTTTAAGTTACATTTCTTATTTTTGAAGCGTATGCATTAAAAATTATTTTTTTCAGGTATAGGTGTTATTAGATTTAAATCGGTTACACATATGTAAGTATTTGGTATTTTTATGACTGTTTTAATTGGCTGATTGATGTATTCCATTACGCCTATTTCAAATAGTGTAAGCTTATAGAAATCTATATTGTACGTCAAAATTTCTTCCCTAGTTTATATAGCTGGATGTAAAATATTATTTGTTGCTGATGCTAATTATCCTGTATTGGACCTATTTTGTTATCTAAAAATATGAGTTTTGCCAATTGGTCCATGTATAGTAATTTCTTAGTTATCTCACTATGTCTCAGTTCGAAATTCTTTAGTGTCTGCTTGATTTTCATCCTTTCTTCGTCAATGGCTTCTTTGATCTAATTTATGAATTTATTGAAGTTTTTGTTAATGAAAGTTTGATTATTGCATTGTGATTATTTTCTTCGATAATACCTACATATATGTGGCAAAATTTTTTTCCTATCGTCCTCGTCCATAGTACCATATGTATAATCATTTTTGAATTGTGCCTATAGCATTAGCTAATCCTATTCTGCTTCGTTTTACCTCAATTGGCATTACTGAAATAATTTTTCCTGTAACTGAATTAATATATATTTTATTATATCATAACTGTACTAGATGAATAACATGTAAAATAGTATTTGTTCTATCAACTACAATAACTGCGCCTAGTCGCTCAGCTATTCGTATTATAAATTTAGTTTTTCACCTAATATTACTTGAATTAAAGTTATTAAGATTAATTTTTTTTATCTGGGTACAATTTATGCCTGAGTGCCTTATAGTTTGTTTTACATAGCCTTCAGGCCGTCAAATTTTATAATTTTCCCAACTCCGGTTAAGTTAGTTTATTATTCTACGTTTTGATTCTTCTAAACTTGGAGTTGTATGAATTAATATATTGTAGTATCCAGCTCACTTAAAGACTCTTTGTTTTGTTGATAGTGAATAATGTTCTGTTTCCCTTACCCTAAAAGTTTCATTTTTCTGATAGTCTTTCCACATCAGCATTGCCAGTGTGGTTATACACACACTTTGCAG
The DNA here is from genome assembly GCA_951828415.1 of Anomoia purmunda. Lineage (NCBI taxonomy): Eukaryota > Metazoa > Arthropoda > Insecta > Diptera > Tephritidae > Anomoia > Anomoia purmunda. Next base: position 68,383,407 of record OX639998.1, on the reverse strand, counting down.
TATATATTCCCACTTTATCGTGCTGTATGTGTCGTCTAAAAATATCTGTCATGTAATCTGAAGTAATATCACTACTATAGGGTCTTGCAATAGGGACGCACAAAAGTAGACCGATAGTGACAGCAAACGACGCCATAATTTTCTCCGCTCTTTTGACATTTCTCTTCAGTAAAGTTTGCCATTTCATCACGGAAAGATATACGATCCAACAACGAGTCGAAATTATTAAAATTTGCTTCCGAAATTCGGAGTCAATGGCCTCAACTTTAAGAGCGCTACGTCCAATTTATGGTCGTCGTCATTTCTGGCTGAATGGCTTCGTCAATAAGCAAAATATGCGTTATTGGACAAGCAGCAATCCACACGTACTCCATGAGTCAAAATTGCATCCCGAAAAAATTGCGGTTTGGTGCGGTTTATGGGCCGGCGGTGTCATTGGGCCGTACTTCTTCCGTAATGATCAAGACCGGCACGTTACTGTGAATGGGAATCGCTACCGCTCAATGATAACCGAATATTTTTGGCCGTAATTGGATGACATGGACTTGGACAATATATGGTTCCAACAGGACGGCGCCACAAGCCACACAGCGAATGTCGCAATCGATTTATTGAAAACCAAGTTTGGTGAACGTGTTATCTCACGAAATGGCCCAGTCAATTGGCCGCCTCAGTCGTGCGATTTGACGCCGTTAGACTATTTCCTGTGAGGCTACGTCAAGTCTATGGTCTATGCCAACAAGCCAGCGACGTTTGATGAACTTCGTACCAATATCGAACGTGAAATTGCAGCAGTATCGGCCGATTTATGCTTGAAAACCGTCGAAAATTGAGTTCAGCGTCTGGACTTCTGCAAGCGTGCCCGTGGTGCCCATGCAAAAGAAATCGAGTTTCATACATAATGGCATTGAATGTACTTTCACAGGAATAAATAATTTAATTCATATCTCAAACCGTTTTTGCTTTTGTAGCGTTCCTATTAAAAAACCCGTTGTTTATGTGGATTTGTTGTATCGTTAACGGATTCCGTTTCTACAGTTTTACCGTCGGAGATTATTATTTGAGTTTTAAATCTTATCACTACTGTTTCCAATGTTGGGAAGTGGTAATTCTGTTCTTCTGGTTGGGAATGAGTTGTTTCATCTGTGCTCATGTTGTGATTCACAGTTTATTCTACTTAGAAATCTGCTACTTTCTTGCTCTTTCCTTTTATGTAGTGGTTGTCTATACTTTACTTTCCACGGTTTATGTCCCACTTCTGTAACCTTGGGGTTATATCTTTTCCATTATGTGTATTAAACAACAAACTAGAGGTTGCCCAATAATATGTAACCGCCCGGACAATTGTTAAGAGTTCTTTTTCTACTAGCATAGTGCTTCTCATCTTTGTTAAGAGATCTACTAGCATAGATGATAGGGTGATCCCCTTGCATTAAAATAACACCTAATACAGTACATGTTAATTTGAATATGTCGCCAATTTGAACGTTTTTGAATAGTCAGGGCATTTCAAGATGTGTGTGTTGACCAGTAGTCTTTTGATCTCTTCATGTCCTCTCTAATAAGTTTGGTGGAAAATTCGTGGGTTTGCTCTACTTCTTCATTACCATAAATTTTCTCATAATTATAATACCTCAACGTAATTATATAACCTCAATGTACTGCTATTCTAAATTCATTTTGGCTTTTAGCTTGTTCAAAATAATTTGACCTATCAGTCCCTCAACTGCTTTATTTTTTTGTTCTGTTACTTACCAAGCCGTTAGGTTTTGCTCATTAAACCCTGTTAGTACTTCTTTTACAATTACATATTCAATTTCTATTTGACCATTCAGATAAACAATTTTATAAGTTTTTGTAACAACGTATTTTTTTGTGGCTTAAGCACATCACTACTTATTAGTGTGGTTGTTAAACTAGTATCAATCAAACACTTTATTTTACTTGTATATATTGACAATTATACTACCGGTAAATTTTCTTGGAAGGGGGTGACTGAAAATTTATCTCTTCCTGCGCTTCTTCCCCTTGTTGTTGATGTTGTAGCGGTTATCACGCCCCGTAAAGAGCGGATTCGCCCATGGTCGTTGTCGTCGAACACATCTAGGGGGAGGCCAGGAAACGTGTAGTTTCGACAGGGTTTGACCAGAGGGAGAGGGGGCTTAGATGAGTGGGTTTGAGAGGGCATGTGAATAGGTGATTGGTATCGTGCGGAGAATCTCCAGATGCCGGACATGTATTGGGTATGTCAGGGTTGATTCTGGATAGGTAGGAGTTGAGCCTACTACAGTATCCAGATCGTAACTGTGCCAGAGTGACGCGGGACTCGGGGGCAGTGGGACTCTTCATCTGCTACAGGTGGTGGTTGGGCTCCGATAACTGCATTTGCCTGGCGACTGTCAATGGTGGTAGTGACTGTGTCTCTGGGGATGTGGCTTAGGACCCGCCGGTACGCCTCCGGATCCAGCGGTTGCGTTATGAGTGGCTGGATCTCGTCGTTTAGTTCTAGGAGATGCCTTCTGATTTGCCTGGGGGGGTAGCTCCACTGCAAGCAGATGCATATTTGGGGGGCCCGAACGGTGACACCCAGCAAGGAACTGCTTGCTGAGCATGAGGTTTTGCTCCTTAACGCGGAGTACATTGACCTCTTCGTGGAGATGTTCCTCAGGTGACATCAGCAGGCATCCTGTCACCATGCGAAGTGCAGCGTTCTGACAGGTCTGCAGCTTCATCCACTGCGTCTTGTTGGTTCCCGGCGACCACACTGGCGCAGCATAGTTTATCACCGGCCGGCCAATCGCCTTGTGTGTTGCCAACAACGGTTCTTTGTCTTTGCGCCAAGAGCTACCGGCGAGCGACTTGAGGACATTGTTGCGGCTCTGTACTCTATTGGCGATTGCGGTAGTGTGCGCGGAGAAGGAGAGCAGGCTGTCGAAAGTCACCCCCTCGTGTGATTAACCGTCGGAATAGGGGTGTCATCAATGTGGATGTCGAGATCCAGCCTGACCTCCTTCGTCCAGGTGGTAAAGAGGGTCACCGAGGACTTAGCAGGGGACAGCGCCAGGTTTCTGCTAGTGAAGAAATGGGCAAGATCAGAGAGATACCCGTTCACCTTCAAACACAGAACATCAATTACATTGCCGGTTGCCATTATCGAGCAATCATCAGCATAGGAGACAATCGTGACTCCCTCTGGCGGTTGAGGGAGCTTGGAGATATAATGATTAAACAAGAGTGGAGACAGGACGCCACCCTGCGGTACCCCTTCCTAATTTAGATGTTTTGTCTCTGAACAATACCGATGTTTGGCGACCACACAGGTAATTCGCGGTCCACCGTTTCAGTCCCTGCAGGAGAGTCGATGCTTCCACGTCAGCTAGTAGCGTGGAGTGGCTGACTGTGTCAAAAGCTTTAGACAGGTCCAACGCTACTAGGATGGTTCTCTCGCAGCTGCGGTTTTGGTTAAGACCGCGGTTCACCTGTGTGTTTTTGGCATTAAGTGCTGTTGTTGTGCTGTGCACTTTCCGGAAGCCATGTTGATGCTTAAACGACTCAAGGTGGTATGTATAATCCGGGAGGAGTAGGGCCTCAAGTGTCTTTACCACAGGTGAACGCAGGGAAATCGGCCGTTAGGGATCACCCTTGTCGGCCGGCTTCCCTGGTTTCAGCAGTGGGACCACCCTGCCAACCTTCCAGATGTCAGGAATGATGATGGTGGCCGTTCACAGGTTGAGGATCCCTGTGAGGAACTCAACTCTCACGGGGCCTAAATTTTTCAGCATCAACACGCTTAGCCGGTCAGGGCCAATGGCCTTGGAGGCTTTCGCCTTCCCGATAACCTCCAACACCCCGCCACAAGTGAAGGTAAGAGGCGCGCTGTTGTTTGCTTCTGACGAGGCACGATCCCCAAATGAAATTTCCACTCGGTCGTCCCGCTTCGTCGGGTTGGATAAGGACTTCACGGTGGACCAGAGCTTACCAACACTCGTGATTAGGTTACAGGACTTCAAATGCTCCTCCCACTTGTTCCGCTTATTTTGGTCAACCAGCCTCCGAATCTCCACGTTTAAATCCTTTATGTTAGGATTTCGGGAATCGGAGCGGCGAAGGTGGCCGCGTTCATTCGCAAGGACGGACGCTTCAGCCGGAGAATTGGGACGGATCTCGGGGATCCTCCCTGCCGGGATGAAATGAGCCGCAGAAAACGCAACCACCTTGCGGAACTTCTGTTCGCCTTTGCGAACTTGAGTGGGTGTGGAAAGAGATCTGAAGGCATTTTCAGTGAACTCCGCGAACCTGACCCAGTCACCCTTTTTAAAGTTGATATAGGTCCGGTGACAAAGTCAGCAGGTCTGTCAATCGAGATGATTATGGGTAGGTGGTCTGATGCAAGCGATGGCGTAGGTCACCACGTTCTGCTATTTATCAGACCTGCGCTAGCTATTGTTAGGTCAGGCGAACTGCTGCAACTACCCATATCGTGATGCGCGTTGAAGTCACCAACTACCAATCGGTTTTCGACTCTGAGGAGCGCACCTATGTCAGGGTGATATCCTGCCGGGCAGCAGGTGACAGGGGGTATATAAATATTGAATATTTCGTAGGGGGCGAACAACATGGGGCCACATAATTTGTGGACCACTTCTTATGGGTCTTAAGGCCTGAGCAGGCCTTAAGATGGCTCCATCCGTCGCACGAATTACACCTTGCCGAAGTGGAGTTCGGATGGAGCTTTTTCTGGCAAACGCACCAAAAATAGGTTTCTGGTCCAGGGGTTGGCTCGATGCCAGCCCTGAGCAGAAGAAGGTGAAGCAACCCTGCTGCTAGGAGGTACTCCAGGGGAGACAGACGACTTATGGGGTAGTCCAATATAAACAACAGTCCTTGGCCGGGTAAAACCCAGGGCATTCCGGTACGTAGAACCGACTGTCGTGGGAATGGCGCTTCTTCCCCTCCTTGGATATGGCTAATTTCCATTGGTTCGCTAGTATTTTGTCTCTTTTGCTCTGAGGCCTTCAGACCCATAGTTAGTTTGTCGATATCGTGTTGAGTTATTCTGGCGAAATAGCCCCGAGTTTTTTTGTAAGCCTTCTAATGGTTGGAAGTTATTGGTCTGTGAGCTTGCGTATTTTTCCCGAAATCCTCGTTTTATTAAGTCAGTTCCCTCTAGCATATGATACTAGCAGGATGCTGAAAAATGTTTTCAAAATCATGGGCTTCTTTATTTCTGTGGAAAATTCAGACGGTTTAGAGTTATTTTGTTTGTATTTAGTATTAAGTCTATCTAATATATATTTTAAGTTATCATCGTATTTACTTAGGTTTATATTTGTAGTATTAATAGCTTTAAAATGTAATTGGTTACATGTTTCTCTGATCCCATAGTTTTTGATGAGATGGCCTTAAAAACATTCCACGATGGATTGCCTGCGATGTCACTACGCTCAATGCCGCTTCTTGTATTTTATTTAGTACACATCTATGGTCTATGTACTCCTTTACTGGAGTATCCTCAAATATTGACAGGAAAATTTCGACTTCTCTAGTTAAGGATGATAAATCGAAGTCTTTCGTTCCCCTGTACTGCTTTACTTATTTTCCCTGCGTCTTTCATCAATTCTGTTATCGAAATAAACTTTATATTTACTGTATTCGGTTAGCTCGCTTGTTTTTAATTTATTGCATTCGCTTCGAATGGTTGTGAGTGACTATTAATTTGGGGTCTCAACTATTCTAAATTAATTTCGTATGGCTTATTAGGTTTGCCTTATATTTTGGCATTTAATTCAAAGTTTCACCGAACGTTTGAACGTATACCGAACTGTGCCACTTAAACTGTTACTTTCTTTGGAAAAAATAAAAAGTCAAACAAAACTGTGGTTTTGCAAATATAATTTTTATTTATTTTATAACTTAAACACAAAACTATATTTCATGCCCGTTCAAATACGAGCTAGTTATTTATTCTCTAAGCTTTTTTTTCAAATATTATCAATTTATAATATTTAGTTACAATTCATTTCGAACACCCATGCTGTGATATAGATTTTTTTCTGTTAATTATTTTAAACTTGTTATAAACATTATTTTCTTTCTATTTTAATTCTATCTACCAATAAATCGTGATTTTTCTTAGTTTTTTTTAATTTGTATTTATTTTTTAGTTTTTAGTTATAACGGGGTTTTCAATAGGGACGCTACAATAGTAGACCGATAGTGACAGCAAACGACGCCATATTTTTTCGCGCTCTTTTGACATTTCTCTTCAGTAAGGTTTGCCATTTCATCATGGAAAGATATACGATCCAACAACGAGTCGAAATTATTAAAATTTACTACCGAAATTCGGAGTCAATGGCCCCAACTTTAAGAGCGCTACGTCCAATTTATGGTCGTCGTCATTTCTGGCTGAATGGCTTCCTTAATAAGCAAAATATGCGTTATTGGACAGACAGCAATCCACACGTACTTCATGAGTCAACATTGCATTCCGAAAAAATTACGGTTTGGTGCGGTTTATGGGCCGGCGGCGTCATTGGGCCGTACTTCTTCCGTGATGATCAAGACCGGCACGTTACTGTGAATGGGAATCGCTACCGCTCAATGATAACCGAATATTTTTGGCCCGAATTGGATGATATGGACTTGGACAATATGTGGTTCCAACAGGACGGCGCCACAAGCCACACAGCGAATGTCACAATCGATTTATTGAAAACCAAGTTTGGTGAACGTGTTATCTCACGAAATGGCCCAGTCAGTTGGCCGCCTCGGTCTTGCGATTTGACGCCGTTAGACTTTTTCCTGTGGGGCTACGTCAAGTCTATGGTCTATGCCAACGAGCCAGCGACGATTGATGAACAGTATCGGCCGATTTATGCTTGAAAACCGTCGAAAATTGGGTTCAGCGTCTGGACTTCTGCAAGCGTGTCCGTGGTGTCCATGCAAAAGAAATTGAGTTCCATACCTAATGGCATCGAATGTACTTTCATAGGAATAAAGAAAATTTAATTCGTGTCCACAAAACCGTTTTTATTTTATTTAAAAGAACTTTTGTAGCGTTCCTATTGAAAACCACTGTATATGCATGAATGTAAATAGGATGTCCGAATATATTAAACGATGCAATAATTATTTTTTGAAATTTTCGTAAATTCATTTGTAACGCAATATAATCTAAAGAGAAATGTAATTTAAGCAAGGTTTGCAAAAAATTTATGAAAGTTTATATAATATATCCTATTGAATTGGAAAAGAAAATGATAATTAGTTACACATGACACAAACATCTGGTGCTCGAACTACGGAGCAAAAGCCGAAACGTGCAATATATTAATGCGACCCGCGAGTATACACGCTAAGCCACAGCAAACGTTCTGCGGCGCTGACTTAAACCGTTAATTATGCAAATCATGTCAATGTGTGCGGAAAAAAGAACAATTTATGAATTAAACTAATAATGAAACAGAGAGGAAAACGGAGTAAGCCGCGAAAAACTGTTTTTTGCGTGTCATCGGGGCAAGTTGAATCGGAAGAAGAGTTATACAACAACTATAGATAACAAGAGTGTGCAAGAATGATAGAAAACCAGATTATGACAACGCCGGCAGCGTAGATGTCACAGCGGTTGCTGCCACCGGAATAGCGAGTAGAAGAGGAAGGTGATAACTGCACTTGAGCACTTATTTACGCTGCAACTGCTACAATACAAAGCTAGGACCTTCACATATATTATTCTGTATTTAATTTTTTGTAAAAATTGCGCGTGCACATGTACGCAAATGAATTGTTTAATAAATGCATGAATATTGATGCATATTATTAGTTTTGATTTTAGTATTTATATCACTTAATATATTGTTTTATATCTAATAGAATTACAAAAAAACAATAAAAGTAACTTAATAACCAAAGCCATGGCAGATGTTGAAAGACGTCTGCCTAATCAGCTCATTAGGTAAATCTATACTCGTAAGCATTTGGTCAAAAAATTTTAAAATCTTCTAAAAAACAATGCCAGGAATTTTTCAGACTACGTTGCCAAAGTGCATTATTGTCTGATATTACGATGTTGTGACTTTTCAATGACCGTCGATGGTTTGTAAAATTGAAGATTTTAGCATTTTTGTGTTCGTCGCGAAAAATATTGTTAAGGGGAGCATTTGCATATGCGGTGAGATGAAATGCTCGCGTTTATGAATGAAAGGCATTTGTTTTCAGAAATACGCGCGTGCGTTTATGAATGAATTTTTTGTTGTTGTATGTATATGTACAAAGTTTCAGATATTTCAGAATATTTGGCGCCGGCGCATGTACAGGTGCATATCCGTATGCGATTGCTCCGTGATTTGTATTAGATTTAGCGTAGATCACATATGTACTTATGTACATACACATATGTATGTGAGTATGTATGTACAAACATACATACATATATGCATATGAATTTATGCACGCACTTGCATACATATGTACATCACATATATGTATATCAATATGTAGTATAAATTTTGTTCGCATTTATGCCAGTGTTATCGTCTTATCACAAATGTAGCACAAGTAGAAGAATAATAAATGTAGGAGTTGAAAATCTACCACCTTTTAACAAATTTTTCTACAATTGTCCAATTAAACGCAAACATTGCTATAATTAATTGTATTTTGTGAGACGTTTAATAAATCATACTACTTTTGCTTCTTCCTGATCCTACAATCTAGATCAATGATCTATACAAAAGACTTTCAACCCGAAACTGTAAATAAACCGTACTATTTTTATTCTGAGAGGGTATAAAGTACCAGAATTTTAATTCTAAATTTAATTCTGTGGAGTATAATTTAACGTCATCTTATGTATGTATCTATATGTAAGTATTCTCTTTCAGATCTTCCTCTATTCGATCTGGTATATAAATATTTGTAGAATACTACACTTTTTCCTCCTACCTACTACAAATATAAATTAGTTCAACTCAACCCAAATTATTGATAGCGGCTTTTCGACGCAGCTTTTTCGTGTGAATTGCGGGCAGAAGCAATTATTTCTGTGGAGTTTTTTATTTTCAAATCAATAAATTTCTATCTTTGGCATAAAAATTTAATATTTAAATGAGACTTTTACCACGATAGCCTGTTTAACTATTCGTAGAAATATTTCATTAGAACATTGTTATTTTTGACGTGTTAAAATTAAAATCATAGCTGCAGATAAGAGTTTTGGCCAAACTTTGCGCACAGACTTAGAGTTCGGTTGAATGTGCGCGCATCTAAACAAACATATGTACATATATATGTACATACATAATTTTTTCTATTTTATTTACATATCTACACATATGCTTATACGCACCCTTTTGCAAGGAAGTAATTCGATTAGATATGCATTGTTAAATAAATGCATGCATGTGCATACAAATTATTAAAACAAGTGGTTGGTTGGTTTAAATATTTTATTTCCCTTGCAAGAGAGCAAGGGCAGCCGGTTAAGGCGGGTGAGTTAATACAACTGAATATTAATTCGACAACTTCGCCTAAATACCAGAAAACTCTATCAGTCCCTGCCAGCCGCTGCACGTTATCGACCGCGTGACTTGTAAATGCAATTCGACAATTTACCGCTTGTACAAGTGAAATGCTTTCGCTGCTGCCGCGGCGATCACTTGTTAGTGTTAACTGTTGTTGTCCAACAAACTAGTATACTATCATAGACGCTACAATACTTATAATACTAATCAACAAAACCTTGTATACAACACTGAACAATTTGTGGACAACACATAAAAATAACAAAAATAAGCACACACTAGCATATAGGAAGATACATGTGTACATAATATACATTTATTTTTAAGACCAGCTTAGAATATTTCTTTTTATCCCTTTTTTGGAAAACATTAATTTTAAATTTCGCATAAAGCTACTGTGTTAAGGATTAACATATTGTATTGTATAAATTAGCGGGACACCATTTTATACTTGAAATTATTTATTTTTATTGCCTTAAACGGCCAGCCAAATGCTGCCGAATGCCAGACAAGCAGAAAAACTAAAGCGGACAATATTTAGAATTATTCTTAATTATACCCTAACTGTCGCTGCAGTTGTTGCCGCGCGATATTCTGCAGCTGCTGCTGGCGTCGCAGTTTTAAATACGCTGTTTTGGTGTTAGCTTGTTCTCACGCTAATGCAGTTAGTGTCATGCGCTTATAGCAATTCCGTTCTCATGGTAAGTGCTGACACTATGTCTGCTACGTTAGTAAACAGGTACGCTTGTAGCAATTCCGTTCTCATGGAAAGTGCTGACGCTATGTCTGCTACGTTAGCGATCAGTTGCGCGTGTAGCTCATTGCTGGCTGTTAACTACTCCCCCCTTTAAAGAGAGGTCGTCCTCGGCGTCTTTCAAAACCTTTTTCAGGGCCTTCATACCTTTGTTTTTTGCCTTTTTATTTTGATAACCAGGCTTATTATAATCGCTAATGCCAACAGTATCAATAATCCGATAGCGCCAAGTAACTGTGTAGAGCGAGTATGAATTAGTTGCGTAAGATTGGAAATGTGTTCTAAATTCCTTATATTGAGGTTCTTCAGGTATGACAACGACAACAGCGTAGTATGTTCCGTAAAATTTATCAGATGGGCAGGTGGAGCTTCGGGGTATGAACGAATTATTGTTTTCCAGTTTTCAAATGTACTACCATTGATGGTTATGTTCCCTGCAAAGGTTATGAGAAAAGTTCCTCGTATTACCGTGGCTGTGTTGTTTCCTTCTTGAACATTTACTAATGCATCATTCACAACAATTAGGCCATCGTCCAGTTCCTCAATCGATTGGACGTGATCTGCTGATACCGTTGTACAGATTTCAGAATGGTGGTTCAATAATTGGCGAAAACGCTGGCTATCGTGAAAAGGCTGGCAGAACGTTATTGATGTTGAGTCCTTGCAGTCTCTGAGGGAGTGGTAAGTATTGTCACACTCGGCAATCAAATCCGTCTCCATCTTCAGCATTCTATTTCCGTGCACCACGGGCAACAACTGAAGCTTCTTGCAGATTTCCCTAATCTCTGGGTATTTAATTATAAAGAAAACATTATCATTATCTTGCAATATTTTGAGTTTAGATGACATAATAATATCACTTATACTAACGTTAGCAAAATGGTCGGCAATTAGCATTTGTTTAATGTCTTTGGAATCTAAAATAATTGGGTTTATTACGTTTGTTTTACCCAAGGTTATGGAATAAATAAGGTTCTCTATGTCCGTTATTATTGCCCTATTCCTGCTTGTAACGAGCTCAAATAAAATCCCCGTATCTATATCTGCTTTCTTCGCTACATCAAGTAATTCATTTACCCACTGCGTTAACTGATTAATCTTAACCTGCATTTCTGTATTGATAACCATTTGACGCTCGCTTGCTTCTATCAGCGCTTGCTCTCTGGTCTTGACGTCGTTGAAGTCGTCAAAATCAGGAGTACCTGCGATGTATTTCAGCGCTGTCCCCAAAAAGTTTATACTGCGGGCTTGTCTGTGATGGACTTTTAACATGTCGAGTAGCTGGAAAATTTGGTCGATGTCGGACTGTAATAATTTTTTGATGTGTGATTGTGGAAAATGGTTGAGGATGTTTTCAGTATCAAATGCAGCCGTTTCGTAGTTTGTGAGATTAGTCCTGTGCAGTATAGAGCGGTATCTCTCAAAAACAGCTACTTGACCATTGCTGACTGGTATGTAATGTGAGCTTGTGTAGTTCAGAAGCTTTGACTGCGTCCAGTGTGTCGTTGAAAAGAGGAGGTATCTGGAATGAAGGGGTTATCTGAGATTACTCTTATGAACTATCCTTTTCCCAATCATCACACATGTCCCCAAATCCTTTGTTACAGTCTCTTCAATGTAGATTTTTCTAAATTTGTTATCTAATCGTTTATTTGTCTTTACAAAAACTTTATCTACTGGTGTAAATGATTGTGTTTGTCGAGACCTGTTATGCACTTCTAACTCCTTCTCCTGAGCCTTCTTAATCCTGTCACAGATTTTTTCTCTTAATGATTGCGGAATCGATTGGATTACGTCAATGGGCCTTTGGCCGGTGACGGAGTGAATCGACCTATTGTATTTGGCTGTGGCGAGTAGTATTAGGTCGATTGTGTCATTACTTCCCTGCGTGAGCTTGGTACAACGGGCGATCTCGGTGAGAGTACTGTGGAAGCGCTCGATCTGCCCATTAGTGGGGCTATGGTAAGGGGGTGTGGTATAGGTGTCTACATTGAAATGATCCCGCAGTAAAGACCTGATCGTTTGGGAATTAAACGATTTCTCGTTATCAAAAACTAAAGTTTTGGTGTTTTTAAAGAAGTTCAAAACTTGCAATAAAGCTTCCTTTATGTCGACTATTGATCTGCTAACTATTGGGGTTACTATTGCAAATTTCGAAAACTTGTCAATACAAGTAAAAAAATGCTTTTTGTCCGTCGAGTAAATTTCAATGTGTAGGATCTCACCGGGATCTTTGGGAATGGGTGTTGCGCCTATTGCCGGTTTTGGGGGGTGTCGCTGATATTTAGCTTCCTGACAAATTTTACAGTTCAAAACTATCTCCTTTAACTGCTTTCGCATATGTGGAAAATAGTATTCATTTATGATCTGCTGTAGATTCTCACGAGCTGAACGGTGAGCCCTATTATGCTCCGTTTCTACTATTTCCTTTTGATCTTCTACGTTAACGACATCGATCACCAACTTGGTTGTGTGACGGAACTTAACGTTAGGGAATATTTTAAGAAGTCCGTCCTGAATTTTTGCGAGTGTGGGGAGGTCACATAACAGCCCATTTACGACATTGGGGTTGACACTTTCTTTGATTATGTTCAACAAGTAGCTGTCCTGATTGAACCTGATAAGGTGTCTAATCTGAAATCTGAAAAATACTTTGGTAACCTTCGACTGCTCGCTACCCTCTTCCAAAATAATCTGATTTTTAAAGCAGTTAATCGGATTTTCGACGGAACGGATAACGCCTGTCACAGATTCTTCACTATGTTCTGCAATAGAGGAGTCAGAATTTCCCAGAGCGTTGATGTGCTGCCGCGATAAGGCATCTGCAACAGTATTCTCTTTTCCTGGTTTATAAAAGAGTTTTGGGGAACATTCTTCCACAAACGCCCTCCACCGCTTAAGCTTTGCATTCGGATTTTTATCTGATATAGCAAAGGTCAAAGGTTGATGATCGGTATAAATGTTCAGGCGTCCGACTCCGTATAAATAGTTTCGTCCGGCAAGGTCTGTCTTTTTGGGTACGACCCACAGACGACTGTTATAAGGAGAATTACTCTCTTGTATTATGCCCTGCTTCAGCATATCTGTTATTTGTTTATTTACCTCATGTTCGTGGATTTTTGGGTATCGATAAATTTTAAAATAAATTGGTTTATCATTTTTTGTTTTAATTTCGTGTTGTATCATATTGGTATTTGTTAATGGTTGACCTTCAGTATAAATTAAATTCCGATATTCATTTAATATTTTCTTTAAAGAATTTTTCTCTTCTAAGTTCAAATTTTTATAAAAGTGATCAGTAGTTATTTTATTTAAATTAATAGCATCAAGTTGATTTATTTCATTTAAGTTATATGGGTATTCTTTTAAAAATTCTATTACACAATTGTTTAGAGTAATTATTTCTCTTTTCATGTCTACGATTGCATTCAATGGTTTTAAACTATTTTGCCCGAGAATTGCATCAAATCTTTAAAACTGCTTAACTTCCAAGACATTGTGGCATCTCTATTAAATTCTTTAGGGAGGTCTGTTATTATTTCGAAATTGATTTGAGTTTCACTATTAATTGATTTAAATTTTAAGGCAGTTTTAAGTGGGATTCTTTTATAGTGCAATAAGGCATCTTCAATTAAGATTGACGTCGATGAGCCGGTATCTACTAAACATATGATTTTGTCATTTTTAATACTTAACTCTATTAACAGAAGTGTTCCTTTGATGCCATTAAATGAAAATTTGATGCTTCGTTTCCTTTGACCTCATCTACTTGAACATGGTCCGTGTCCATTGGCTCAACCGCATTTCTTCTATAATTTGTGCTATTATTACGTCTATTAGCGCTAAAATTTTGTAATCTAAAATGATTAAATTGTTGAGAGTTGCTATTGTTATTAAGCCCTGGTACCGTCATTTCTGTTAGAGTAGCGTTGAAAATTTTGATTTGTCGAATTCGTATATTGTTGTTGTCCTCTAAAATTTTGTCCGTAATTGTCATTTTGGAAATCTTGTTTATAAGTATATCTGTTATTATTATTTGCATGTGAATGTTTATTTTGTTTAATATTATTAAAATTATTTGAATACAAATTATTGCTGTTTCTAACATTATTACGAATCAATCCCTCAGTTTCTAATAAATTAAAGGCTTCTCTTAAACTAATTATATTTCTGTTAATTATAACAGATGCTAAGTTTGCATCTATATAATAAAGAAGTTATAGGTCTTCTTGCTACAAAGATCATTTATTAACTCCCTTGTACAAACGCTCTTCTTAGCTTAAGACTTAAATTGAAATTAGGTGATACATTTAATTAATAAGAGTAACTTGAATTGAGTAGAACTAATGATGTGAGTTTGAGTGTAAGTGTTTGTATGTATGTTGAGTGAGTGAAAGGATGGGTTAAAGAGTGTGAAAGTATGTAAAGTGTGGGTGTGATAAAATAGAGTTTCTAATGACTAATAGTAATTAATTATAAGAGTAAGATTAAGTATAATAAGAGTAAATTAGATTAGGTTCTCTTAGGACTATTACATTAGGTACATGTGTATATGGGATTATTATGTAACTCCTCCACCCTTAAGTTATTTGTGTCCTCGCAAATATTTTTATTTATTATGTATTTAATAGTATTATATTTTATGAGGAAAAAAAAATGTTAACAAAAGTTTCTTAGAAGTACGTTTAAATTATTCTACAATTAATTTACATTTTCGGTGTTCAAATTGTATTTTCGTTTAAATTGACTTTAGTAATATTTTATTTTTCGATTATTTGAAGAATCTACAACATAATTACCTTGTCGATCATATTTTTCTAGTTTCTTATATTTAGGTTTAGTTTTCGCAATTTGTCTGTTATGTACAATGTTTTCTAATAGCTTAGGTTCAGCCTTCCTATCTTTATTCAATTTATTTATTTTTTGAATTTTTTGTTGCTTATATTCTTCACATAATTTATTTATTTCCTCTTTGTCATAGTTCCTTATTATAAAATAAATTGGTCGCTTTTTTGTAGTTGAATGATTAGTTCTTTTGTAAGCATTAAAAATTTCAAAAAGTTTGTCGTCTAAGTCTTTTGTTTTATGATTTTTATCAGCTTCTAATAATCTCAGATATTCATTAAGTGTACCATGAAGGCGTTCAATATCAGAATTACCTGTCTTAAGGTAAGCCGTGGTTACGTGTGGCTCAATATTTTGTTCATTCAAAAATAATTTAACTGCGCTATGTAAAATGCAACGATCGTTATCAAAAATAAGTTTGTTAATTTTTCCCAAAAATAAAATACGTTCTTTCAAAGCTGCTAGAATAGCTATCCAATTTCTGTCATTTAATTTATGAAATGTAGCATACTTCGAAAATTTATCAATTGTTGTCAAATACATTTTATTTCTACAAGGATACCAAATATCTATATGGCCTATGTCATTAAAGTGTGTAGGGGTTTCTGTAATTTGATAAGGTATTTTTAAGGGATTTCTGTCGTGTTTAGCTATAGTACAAATTGAACAATTATTTATGTAAAGTGTTATCGTTTTATAAAGATTCGGGTAAAAATATTTATTTTTCAACTCTAGAAATACTTCTTGTATACCTCTGTGGTTATTGCGAAGATGTTCATTTTCAATGATAGTCAATATATCGTTTTTGTCAGTTATTTCAATTTGCTTTATATTTGATCGATATAAGGTTAAGGATTTTTTATTAAAATTAGTTAGATAAATATTTTGAAACTCAATAAAAAGGTCATCATTTTCGCAATAAATACACATTATTCCCTTGTCTATTAATATTGATTGCATAATTTTATTAAGATCGGATTCTGCTGTTACTTCTATATGATTTTGACACTTTTTGTTTATAATTTTTGCAAAACATTTTTCTTTTTTTCCATAACGTAAATATATTTGATTTTTGTAGTAATTAATTGCTTTTTCGGTTATAAATATATAATTAAGATTATCTTCAAATGAGCTGTGTATTGTGCAGCTGTTGACATATTGTCAACTTGATCATCACTTTCTTTTAAAAATTTATTTTCTTCACTCAATTGGCTATTTAAAATATTAATGTTTTCAAAATTCTTTTCTTCATCTTTTATATAATATCTACTAAGAACATCAGCGACTGTATTATCTTTACCTTTAATATGCGATATGTCAAAATCGTACTCATTAAGTAGGATTTTCCACCTTTGTAACTTCATATTTGGTTCCCTAATATTGTGAAGTCAAACTAATGGACGATGGTCAGTCTGAATTTGAAATTTGCGCCCGTATAAATATGTACGAAAATGTTTCACTGACCATACAACAGCTAGTGCTTCTTTTTCTATGGTCGAGTAGCGAATTTCATGGTCAGACAACGTTCGAGATGCGTAACAAATTGTGTGGCCTTGTTGGCTTAAAACACCCGATTGCGAATTGTGAAGCATCCGTCGTAAGGATGAACTTTTTATTAAAATCTGGTGATTGCAACACTGGCTCACTCGTAATTAGTTTTTTTAATGTTTCAAATGAATTAAGAAACTCGGCTTATAAAATCGAGTACAGCATTTTGCTTTAAAAGCCGAACCATGGGATATGCAACATTAGCATAGTCTCGCATAAATTTGCGGTAATAACCGGTGATACCTAGAAATCGTTTGATTTCTTTTATGTTTGGAGGTGGTTGCATTTTATTGATCGCTTTAATTTTTGAGGAATCAGGTTTAATACCATCACCTGTTACAAGGTGTCCCAAAAATGTAGTGGTTAATGCCGCAAAATGGCATTTATCAATTTGTATCTTTAAATTATATTCTCGCAAAGTATTAAATATTTTTTTAATGGACTCTATGTGTTCCTGAAAGCTAGTCGAAAATATCAAAATATCGTCTAAATATACGACGCAAATTTTATTATGGTGATCTCTTAAAACATGATTTATTAATCTTTGAAACGTTGCAGGGGCTGTTTTGAGGCCAAATGGCATACGATTAAATTCGTAATGGCCACCTGCGGTTGAAAAAGCTGTCTTAGCCCTGTCGTCTGGATGCACCTCAATCTGGTGGAATCCTTTGGCAAGATCTATTGTGCTAAAATAACAGCATTTTCCCAACTTGTCAAATATGTCTTCCATATTTGGAAGTGGGAATTTGTCATCTACGGTTTGCTCATTTAATTTCCGGTAGTCGATTACAATTCTCCATTTTTGTTTACCACTGTTATCAGTTTTTTTGGGTACAACCCATAATGGGGAATTGTAAGGACTACTACTAGGAGATATTATGTTGTGTGCAAGCATTTCTTGTATTTGCTTGTCCACTTCTGCCCGATGTATCACTGGGTATCTATACAATTTACTATAAATATTAGTGTCAGTTTTCGTTATGATTCGATGACGAATTTCACTACAAAAAGGTAAGTTTTCCCCATCTTTATAAAAAATATCTTTAAACCTACTTAAAACTGTATTTAAAACTTGATTATCCTTTTCATTTAAATGCTTAGGAAACATACCAACTAACGAGTCATCTATGCTTTCTTCTTCTTCATTAACAAATATTTTCAAATGTTTATTTTTTAGATAATCATCTTCTGTCAATTCTTCTTCTTCACAAAAAACAATTGGTAATGTTGCATTTTTTGTTACTAACACCCTATGTTCGTAGTCGATTTTACAACTTAAATTAAATAATATATTGTTACCTATTAACCCATCAAAATAGTCATGAAATTTTAATTCTAGGAAATTAGCATTAAAATTTGGTTTATTAAATTCTTTAAACAACGGAAAACTATAGTGTATGTTCGTATTAACAGACCGATTTATTGCTTTCAAAGTGATAGAACGTGAATTTATTCTACATTTCGGATTACAAATATTTGGGTTTACAATGCTAAATTCCGCACCTGTATCTATTATAAACTTAAGTTTTTTTATATGAGTTTCAATTGTTATATAGGGTAATTTTCTTGGCCCTCTGGTTAAAAATTTTGGTTGTTTTCATTGACTCCTATTCCCATTGGCTCTACCACTGGATGATTGTTAAAATAATGTTCACTTTTGTTTTTTAACAGTCTGTTATTAATATTTTGATTATTAAAACTACGCGAGCTACGATGCGTTCTGTTTGTTTGGTTGCTATGGTTGCTATTAAAATTTTGTGGGTGAAAAGAGTTGAGTGTCGCACTAGTATGGTCGTTGTTTGCTTGAGAATTATTAAAATTGCTGTTGTTGTACTGTTGTCTATGCTCGTGACTAATTGGATAGTTTACTCTATTGCTGTTATTGAACTGTTGCGCATTCTGTTGATTAACATTAAGTTTAGTTTCTCTGTTAAAATAGTTTTGTTGCCTATGCGGTTGATTAGAATAATTCATGTTATTAGCATTATTTTCGCAGTTATTACTTCTGTTAAGCTGACTAGTGTTAAAATAATTTCTTTGTTGATTTTTATAATTTAAGTAACCATTTGATTTTATAATATCATATGCGTCTTTCAAAGTTTTTGGATTCCTACTTACAATAATACTTTTGACCGGTTCTGGTAAACCGTATTTAAATGAATTTAAAGCAATTCTGGCATTACTTTCACTATTTATACTTTCAAAACTACTTCCGCAAAAATTTGATGCGTTGTTTAACCGACATAATAAAGTATTAAGTGAATTATAAAAAGCTTCAATTGTAGAATCGCATCTACAAATTCTAATTTTGTCAATGAGTTCATCAACCGAATTTTTTTATTTCTGCCCAAATATTCGGGTTTCCATTAATCAAAATAGACCTTCTAGCACTTCCGATTATTTTATCTTTAATTTGGCCAATTAATAGAACTATATATTCTGCTGTAAAAGCGTCTAAAATTGGTAGCATCGAATCTATACGTTGTACAAAATTTAGTAAAGCATCTCTATTTCCATCATATGTTTATGTTAGTAGAAATGAGTTCAAATTTTGTATTCATGTCTAAACTATCCATGTTTGATAAATTGAACTAACTCTACTGCTAAATGAATTAATAAATTTTACTTTTTAATGTTAATGCTACGAAAATGCTAAAAAAGTGTATTTGCTTGGTTTTAACTGTTAGGTACGGTTATACATACATACATATGCCCATACATTAGTTGTTGTTGATTTACCTCAAGTGATGTCTACAAGTTTACTCACTGAAAATGCAATGTGTACAAATGATTTGATGCCTTATAATTATTGTTGCTTGCTGACTTCCGCTTCGCTCTGACTGAACACTGTTTGTTGTTGGTAGCTTCTATGTGGTCTATTGCCTTACGATTGTTCTTGCTTGCCGGACTTCGTTTGCCAATGAAATTCTTTCTGCTTGCCGACTCTCGCTTGTGTCTCGACTTTAAATTTTTGTACCATGGATTGTAGTATGTTGATTTAATATTTGTTCTTTTCTGTCTTCAGTAAGTTTCATACAAAAATGGTTTGATCACTCCTTTCCTTGTTTTTGCTTTAAGCCTTTTTTTTGTACTTTTTCTTTAAGTATCACTAAATGAATTTCTCTTCAAGGTGACCTTTAATATACCGTTTTTTCACCTTACAGTTAATGGAATGGAAAAATTTTCCTCACTAGAAAATTTTTATTTAAATTGTTTCTTTTAAAAGGCTTTTTTAGAATTTCAAGTTTTAATAACTTTCACTGAACAAAATGTTCTATTAGAACTTCTTTTTGATTTTAGTTTCTTTTTCTTTACTTGTGTTCAATCCAAAACAATGTTCTTTCCAAAAAAATTGTTGTTTTTAGTTTCACTCTTTTTGACTTTCGTTTTATTTTAAAACATCACGTTTATCATAATAAAAATAATTTTATAACAAAATGTTCTTTCCGAACAATTTCGCAATAAATTTAAATTTAAATCATTTTTATTTAAAATCTGCAGTGCGTGTTAGGTTCGCGTTGGACTGCGCCAATAAAGATGTTATAGGTCTTCTTGCTACAAAGATCATTTATTAACTCCCTTGTACAAACGCTCTTCTTAGCTTAAGACTTAAATTGAAATTAGGTGATACATTTAATTAATAAGAGTAACTAGAATTGAGTACAACTAATGATGTGAGTTTGAGTGTAAGTGTTTGTAGGTATGTTGAGTGAGTGAAAGGATGGGTTAAAGAGTGTGAAAGTATGTAAAGTGTGGGTGTGATAAAATAGAGTTTCTAATGACTAATAGTAATTAATTATAAGAGTAAGATTAAGTATAATAAGAGTAAATTAGATTAGGTTCTCTTAGGACTATTACATTAGGTACATGTGTATATGGGATTATTATGTAACTATATTATTAAAAATGTTCGCAAATTAATTGTTTCCGTAAAAGAGGGGCTAAATTCTAACGGCTTATTAACATCATACTCATATTTTTCATTTAATTTCGATGATATGTTTAACAGTAATGTAATATAATCTTGTATATTATTGTTGCGAGCTGAAAACGCCTCTTGGTAAAGCTGATGGTATGTACGTCTCTTTTATGCCGAAGTTCCGGATGAGTATTTCTTTGATCGACTCCCAATTTGCATTTCTTCTATAATTTGTGCTATTATTACGTCTATTAGCGCTAAAATTTTGTAATCTAAAATGATTAAATTGTTGTGAGTTGCTATTGTTATTAAGCCCTGGTACCGTCATTTCTGTTAGAGTAGCGTTGAAAATTTTGATTTGTCGAATTCGTATATTGTTGTTGTCCTCTAAAATTTTGTCCGTAATTGTCATTTTGGAAATCTTGTTTATAAGTATATCTGTGATTATTATTTGCATTATTAAAATTATTTGAATAAAAATTGTTGCTGTTTCTAACATTATTACGAATCAATCACTCAGTTTCTAATAAATGTAAGGCTTCTCTTAAACTAATTATATTTCTGTTAATTATAACAGATGCTAAGTTTGCATCTATATTATTTAAAAATGTTCGCAAATTAATTTTTTCCGTAAAAGAGGGGCTAAATTCTAATGGCTTACTAACATCATACTCATATTTTTCATTTAATTTCGATGATATGTTTAACAGTAATGTAAAATAATCTTGTATATTATTGTTGCGAGCTGAAAACGCCTCTTGGTAAAGCTGATGGTGCTTCTCTTTTATGCCGAAGTTCCGGATGAGTATTTCTTTGATCGACTCCCAATTTGCATTTGCAGGCAATGTTCGTATTGCATGGAGAGCTGTACCTTGTATTTTATTGATAATAACTCTATGTAAAATGTACTCACATGCCGATGTGTTTGTATGCAGCATTGATAATATAATATCAACTTCACGTAAAAATGAAGAGAGCGTATGCTCCATCTCCCCTGAACTCATGCACTCTGTGTGCATCTTTGATAATATCGTTCATTGAGAGCTGGAAGGTTGATTGTGGAGTTTCACTGGAAGAATTTGAGTGCGCCATTGTCTGTTGGTTGGCGAAATGAGTGCTCGACTAGAATTAATTTCGTTTTAATGTCACTCACTGAGCACGATTTGTGCGTTTATATGGAGGCATATATGTGTGTTTGTATGGAGGTCACTTTCCAATGAGTTTTATAGTTTGTTTCCACTTCATAGCACCAGAGAACTTGTAAGTAATGAGAAGGCGCAAATGTTAAAACAGCCTTTTCATCAACAAAATTTCTACGTGCCGTCGGGAGAATTCAACATAGCAATTTAATTCTACCATACGAATAAAAACCATTTTCACCATATTTTGCTATATTTAGAGCAGAGGGGCTCTTTTGCGGAGGCGAGCGGCTGCATGTATACAAAAAGAAGATAAATAATAAATCAAAACAAAAACCATAGAAGGAAAATAAGTAAACAAAAAAACCAGTTTCTGGATAGCGAAACGCAACTTGAGACGGCAGATGAGTTATTCAACAGTTGAGGATAAGAGAAGGGTTGAAAGGGATAGGGGGAATCGTCAAAAGAATATTCTTTCGAGTTTTCGGCAATTTTTGTGTCAATCGCCATCAGCGCGTGCACTTGTACGCAAATGAGTTGATGCGCGCATGAATTGCTTAATAAATGCATCCATGTATGTATGTACGTATGTATGTAGTTTCAGATATTTTAGAATATTTAGCGCTGGTGCAGGCACAATTGCAGCTGCGTTGCAATTATATGGTGAAAATGGTTTTTATTCGTGTGGTAGAATTAAATTCAGTACTTTTCGGAGGTGGATTCTCTCCATCGCACCCGCAAATTTTGTTGATGAAAAGGCTGTTTTAACATTTGCGCCTTCTCATTACTTACAAGTTCTCTGGCTTAATATAGTGAACTGTTAGAGAGAAATAACATAGCTGTTAGAGTAACAGAATGTAACTCGCGCGTATTTCTGAAAACAAATGCCGTTCATTCATAAACGCGAGTATTTCATCTCCCTGCATACACAAATGCTCCCCTCAACAATATTTTTCGCGACGAACACAAAAATGCTAAAATCTTCAATTTTACAAACCATTGGCGGTCATTGAAAAGTCACAACATCTTAATATCAGACAATAATGCACTTTGGCAACGTAGTCTGAAAAATTCCTGGCATTGTTTTTTAGAAGATTTTAAATTTTTTTGACCAAATGCTCACAAGTAGAGATTTCTGTAATGAGCTGATTAGGCAGACGTCTTTCAACATCTGCCATGGCTTTGGTTGTTAAGTTACGGGCTGCAATTCAATTAATGCCGGTTCGACTCCCATCTTTTGCACCCACATGTTAACGTTTATTATTTTTTGTAATTCTATTAGACATAAAATAATATATTAACTGATATAAGTATTAAAATCAAAATTAATAATTTGCACCAATATTCATTCATTTATTAAATAATTCATGTGCACGCGAAATTGTCGGATCGACACAAAAATTGCCGAAAAACAGAAAAGAATATTCTATTGGTTACCGTCACCTTCGCCTTTCCACACATCTCTTATCCACACTTTTTGTATAACCCCTCTTCCGATTCAACTTGCCCCGCTGACACGCAAAAAACAGCGGCTTACACCTTTTTCTTCTTTCTTTCATTTTTAGTTTAATTCGTAAATTGTTCCGCACACATTGACATGATTTACATAATTAGTTAAAGTCAGCGCGCAGAACGTTTACTGTGGCTTAGCGTGTATAGTCGCAGGTCGCATTAATACTATATTGCACGTTTCGACTTTTGCTCCATAGCTCGAGCCTCAGCTTGTTGTGTCATGTGCAACTAATTAGCATTTTCGTTTTCAATTCAATAGGATATATTATATTAACTTTCATAAATTTTTTGCAAACCTTGTTTCAATTAAAATTCTCTTTAGATTATATAGCGTTACAAATGAAGTTACGAAATATATATATATATATATACATATATATAATTATTGAATCGCTTAATATATTCGGACATTCATGCATATCACGGGTTTTTGAATAGGGACGCTACAAAATACCGATAGTGACAGCAAACGACACCATATTTTTTCCCGCTCTTACGACATTTCGTTTCAATAAGGTTTGTCATTTCGTCATAGAAAGATATACGATCCAACAACGCGTCGAAATTATTAAAATTTACTACCGAAATTCGGGGTCAATGGCCTCAACTTTAAGGGCGCTACGTCCAATTTATGGTCGTCGTCATTTCTGGCTGAATGGCTTCGTCAATAAGCAAAATATGCATTATTGGACATGCAGCAATCCACACGTACTCCATGAGTCAACATTGCATCCCGAAAAAATTAGGGTTTGGTGCGGTTTATGGGCCGGCGGATTCATTGGGCCGTAGTTCTTCCGTGATGATCAAGACCGGCACGTTGCTGTGAATGGGAATCGCTACCGCTCAATGATAACCGAATATTTTTGGCCCGAATTGGATGATGTGGACTTGGACAATATGTGGTTCCAACAGAACGGCGCCCCAAGCCACACAGCGAATGTCACAATCGATTTATTGAAAACCAAGTTTGGTGAACGTGTTATCTCACGAAATGATCCAGTCAATTGGCCGCCTCGGTCCTGCGATTTGACGCCGTTAGACTATTTCCTGTGGGGCTACGTCAAGTCTATGGTCTATGCCAACAAGCCAGCGACGATTGATGAACTTCGTACGAATAGCGAACGTCAAATTGCAGCAGTATCGTCCGATTTATGCTTGAAAACGGTCGAAAATTGAGTTCAGCGTCTGGACTTCTGCAAGCGTGCCCGTGGTGCCCATGCAAAAGAAATCGAGTTCGATACATAATGGCATCGAATGTACTTTCACAGGAATAAAGAATTTAATTCATATCCCAAACCGTTTTTGTTTTATTTAAAAAAAACTTTTGTAGCGTTTCTATTGAAAAACACTGTAGTAAATATTAAAATCTAAAATAATATATTGAAAAAACTGCAAGAATGGAAACTAGGCCCAAAAAAGTCAGTGCGGAATTGTGCGAGGCCTACGGCCACGCACGGGCTGTCGTGTTATTTCGAGGTATCGTAACGTTGAACGTTGAATGACGACTATTGTATTGGTCGTCGCTGAGAATAAGTGAGTAGCAAACATTGAGCAACCAGCTGACATGATACATACATACATAGCTATCACTGGCGTTAATGAATGTGGTCACTGAGCGCTCTGTCAGTATGTATGTATGCATTAAAGCAACTAGTGCAAATTTTATTCTCTACAAGCAAGAGAATAGAAAAGTTCGCTCACAAGCACGACCACTATTATATTGGTGAGTATCTCTTTACCCTCACTTTTTTTTACAAATTTCTCTCTGGTTTCAATTTTGCCTGAAAACCCTACCGTATAGCGTCATTCAACGCTAAAATATTCAACTATGTTAAATCTTTCCTAAGCAACAGGAAATTTCGATGCAAAATAAACGGCATTTTGTCGCCTACATTTTCATTGCACAATGTCATACCACAAGGGTCCCCTCTGTCGGTAACCCTATTCCTCTTCTAACTGAACAAAGTAATATTAGACATTGCCTATATGCTGATGATATTTATTTAATATGCAATAAGAAAATCACATCAGACATCTTAAATAGTTTTAACGGCGCTCTAAATTCCATTGAAAGTTGGTCGCATCATTCGGGTGCTCACATCTCACTTGAGAAATGTAATCATTTGCATGTTTGTAAGAAACTTAATTGCAATAAATTAGATATTAAACACAACAACTTTACAATTTCAAACGTGGATTCCACAAATATACTAGGCGTTATATTTGATAATAAGCATAGTTTTAAGTACCACTGTATTAGTCTAAGAAATGCACTAACTACCAGGCTTAACGTAATAAAGTATTTAAGCTCACTAAGAAGCTGTGTTCATACTAACACTCTGCTAAGCATCACTAATTTCATTATTCAAAGCAAAATAGACTACGGACTACAGATATACGGCAATTGTAGCAAGACCTGTCTTAATAAAATCAAAACGCCGTTGAATGCCGCAGTAAGACGAAGCCTAAGAGCCTTCAAGACGACTTCTATAAAAAATCTACTTTCTGAAGTAGGTTTTCATTCAAACGAAGATCGACTGCAACACCTACGAAGTCGCATTATCTATAAATTATATTGCAACAGGAATCATATTCTACACACTGATATTAAAAACCTGAAACAAAGGAAAACTAGCATGTCGCACAAATCGGCGTTGTACAAACTTAATGAGCTATCCAGACGCTTGAATTTTGATGTTTCCCCGATGAAATTCGCCTCAATTAAATTTCCACCGTGGACGATTCACAAAAATACCTTTATTAATGATTTAACTTTTTTACGGAAAGAGGTAACCAATAATTCCGAATACTAAAAATCAGTCCACAACATAGCGAACCCTTTAAAGGGATGCGGATGGACGTTTGTTTTTACAGACGGCTCCAAACAAAACGAAGCAGTTTCATTTGCAGTGACTGACAACAACGGAGGTACTTTATCCTGTGCCATTCGGGTCGAAATCTATTAAAAACATATATTCCACTGCATTAAAATCTCGTTTTATTAACAACTGGTCTAACTATCAACACAAATATAAAGAAGTAAATCCTAATGGGCATGGGATAATCCTGCACTCAAATACATCAACATGTATGAACAAATGTTTTGTACGCTTTCGGCTGGGACATTCTCTTTTAACCCACGAGCATCTTTTAAAAGCCACAAGCCAACCCTCATGTGTGTTCTGCAACGATTCCGAGCTAACCATCAACCATATCTTGCTTCACTGCACTGCTCTGCTCTCCATCCGCGCTCAATGCTTTGAGGACAAAAGCCCAATCAACTTACTTCCCAACCCTTCAGAAAACAATGTAAAAACTATCTTCAACTTCCTAAAAAACGCTAACATTGCCCATCTAATTTAAAATAATATTTTAATATCATATACTGACTAAGCCGATAGCCCTGGTGGCTAGTGCTAAAATATTAATTTGTAATTTTAATTATAATCAGTAAAAGTAATAATAATAATAAAATAATATATACACCTACATACATATATATCTGCATACATATGCAATACCTTAATAATATTCCATATTCATAACAATCATTATTTGCACTGATGGCGAACGACACAAATATTGCCGAAAATTCAAAAGAATATTCTTTCGACGATTCCCCCTTTCACTTTCCACCCTTCGCTTAGGCACACTGGTTGCAGGAATGATAGAAAACCAGATTACGACAACGCCGGCAGCGTATACGTCACAGCGGTTCCTGCCACAGGAATAGTGAGAAGAAAAGGAAGGGGATAACTGCACTTGGGCGATT
Organism: Anomoia purmunda; assembly: GCA_951828415.1. Taxonomy (NCBI): domain Eukaryota; kingdom Metazoa; phylum Arthropoda; class Insecta; order Diptera; family Tephritidae; genus Anomoia; species Anomoia purmunda. The sequence goes on along the minus strand of OX639998.1, from coordinate 68,356,394 downwards.
TATTTGCACTGCAGCTGCTAAAATAAAAACCTCGGCACTTCAAATTTATAATTCTGTGTTTAACTTTTTGCAAAAAATCATTCAAAAATCTGAAAAATCAACTTTTTTAGACCAGTTCTGACGTCAGAACTTTCAAACGAGGCAAGTACGAAGTAATGGAAGTGCTTTTGTCATCGCATTCTTTTCTCCGCATCGTGCACTGGTTGTATAACTCCTCTGTCGTCTCAAGTTGCCCCTCGCGATCGAGAAACAGTTTTTTCTTCGTTTCTTATTTTTCTTCTTTTGTTTTAATTTATTATTTAGGCTTCTTCTTTTTGTACGCATGCAGTGGCCTGACTCCGCAGCATCCCCTCTGCCAAGATGAAGCAAAATATGGTGAAAATGGTTTTTATTGGTATGGTAGATTTAATTTCAGTGTGGCGACAAATTATTCGCTGGTGAATTCTTTCGGCTGCACGCGCAAGTTTTGTTAATCAAAAAGATCATTTAACATTTGCCTCTTCTCATTTCTTACAAGTTTTCTGTTCTAACATTAGAAATGGCCCTTCAACCAATTTTCGATTGTATTGGTAAACAGCGGAGATGTTGAAGATCTAGTTGTAAATCTGTTACCAATATAGTGGGGACGACAGGCTACAAATTACAGGTGTAACACGACAACGCCATTGTCATGTCTTAGAAATACGTCCTATAAGAAATAGTAGAGTCGTGTTTATTTAAGGTAATTTGTAAGCAAGGGCTCCGTTGGTTTTGTCTATACATCTATATATATGTATAAAAATTAATGCCACTTTTCGTTGTAATTTTATAACTTAAGAACGGGCTCACCTATCCAAACCAAATGTTTAGGCTTTGTTCGGACTATTTAGTAGATGGTTTATGTGAAGTTTACCAAATCGGTCGAGCGGTTCTTCATTTATCACATTTTTTGTAACAATGATTTTTGTGTCAAGTTCTTAAAATTAAAGCAAATTGTCAGCGATAATTATTGTTTTTGCTTTGTGTTTATATTTTTAAACATACTGGGCCCGTTTTCATGTAACCTAGTTGCAAAAAAACACTCCAACTCGGATAAAATTTCCTTTTAGTTCCTTAACAACACTGGCAATATCTGTCATTAAACATATGATTTGTTTAGTGAAATTTTAAAGAAGCAAAACAAAATGAGCAATTCTGAAGATTCTATGGTAAGTTATTAATATTATTTAAAAACATTAAATAAATGCATTAAATAACCTTTTTTTGAAGATGATGTATTTGTACACGGGTGAGCATTGCGAATCACGTCGCAATAGAGAGATGCAAGAAGTACTAGAAGTACTGGAAACGATATATGCCAGCTCCAACTCTTCTAAAGACTCGGAGAGTGAAATCAAGACACATGAGAAGTGCTCCAATTTTGAAGGTGCTCGATGCAATGAGTGAGGCATATTTCAAAATGCACACGAGGCTTAGACGCCAAGAAGAATGAAACCTAGCCGCAGCCCTTGACAGAAGACAAACCCTTTTTAATTATTTAAGACAACAAAATATTATTTAAAAATTTCACTGCATATATTTATATCTTTAAATTCTCTAATAAAAATATTTACAAGAATTCATTGCATTTCATTACTTAAAATCTATAAAACTAAAACAAATTCGCAAGGAGTATCACATATAAAATTCAATTCAGATCACTTTTTATTCTAATTACAAATAAAATAACAAACCAAATGCAAATTTAAAAAAAAATCCAGTTTCAGTGAAAACATTTTAGTGAAGTTTTTTCAATTTTTTTGATGTAAATTCTTCGTGCTCGCTTTTATAAAACCCTTGTACATTGTACAGCAAAATGTTACCGATGTTTTTTGAAAAATTGTTAAGTTGATTCTTTTCCGCACGTACAAAGGTTTTATAAAAGCGAGCACGAAGAATTTACATCAAAAACAGTGCAAAAAATTCACTAAAAGGTTTTCACTGAAACTCACTGTAACGTTTTAAAAAATTATCGCTTGATCTCGTTCCGGCGTACTGCTGGAGCTGGAGAAGAAGCCAATGTTGATATACGTGGTGACATTGACGACGATGGTGTCGGTGATGACGGAATGTCTGTTATCGGCAACGTCAAAAGTCCATGTGGACGCCTTAGAAGACAGCGCATTCATCGAAACTGTTTCAAACGGTCCGTAACCCACATGAACCGTGTGGTCGTTTAAAAAAATCACACATCTTCCAAATATTTCGTCCATTTGCTCCATTTAGGGATCAAAGCATGGGCTGGTCCCAGTTTTGCTGTTGTTGTCCCATGCCGCCTTATAGGTCTGGAGAAGACTGCGCATCTTCGACTCCAAACACAACGGTGTCCTGGAAGTGGATTAATAAATATAATTTGTTCAAACATACATTTCTTGAACCTACCGTGATGCACATGGACACCATGTCTTCTAACACGTTCGCGTAGGCCAACCTCTTTCTCTTTGGGTGCTCGAACTCCGTTTTCCGGGCGAGGTAGCATCTCAAAAACCCAATTGTCTCCTCACGTGACCGTTTCTTTCGCCTTTTTTCTTGCATTCTGAAATAATAAAAACGTTTTAATTCATAATTTTATGTGAAATATTCGAAGCACAAATTTTACTTACCCTTGTTCCATTTTTATTTGTTTTGTTTATGTATCCATAAAACAAACAAGATTTGACAGTTGATTGAAATTTCCCTAGTATTTTTCCAGAGCCCATTCACAATAGAGCGGGTTTTTTTGCTTTACAACACTACATCTCAGGTCGGATATCATATAACCGAGTTGGCTTAACTCGCATATTTTTCCGAGTTAGTGTTGTTGTTTTACATGTTATTTCTTAACCTACCTAGTGTTTTTTTGCAACTACATAGGTTACAAAAAAACGGGCCTATTGTTGAGTGCATTCATACAAACTGTGAGTATTGAATTGTTCAAATGTATACTTTGTATACGTGTGCGTGTACTTTTCTCAGGTTTTAGCGAGTCGCCGGTGTTTCATATCGTTTACAGGCTTTATTTGAATTAAATTGTCAAACAACGGTAAGTTTTGAACTGTTGAAGTGAAATACATGTATGCATGTGTGTTTCTTTATTTGAAAAAACATATTGTGCGTATACGGGTGTTTTATTCTTTTGTAACAGATGCAATTTGTTTTTAATTTGATTTATTCTTTTTTATATGAAGGAAAAATGCCACGAGCCCGACGAGCAAACATACGTCGGCGAACGCGTAATGCAAATTATGCGATTAACGTCAATTATTTTATGGGATGAGTGTACAATGGCGAATAAAAATCACTAGAAGCATTTAATCGACCAATTCAAGATTTACGTGGCAATCAACAGCTTTTTGGTGGCGCTTTGATATTACTGTCAGGGGATTTTCGTCAAACATTGCCTGCCATTCCTCGATCAACTCCTGCTGATGAAATAAATGCCTGTTTGAAGTCATCAGTTCTTTGGAGATATGTACAAAAATTGACACTGAACATTAGTATGCGTATTCACCTACAAAATGATCCAGCTGCCCATGAGTTTTCAAAACAATTGCACTACTCGACAAAAAAAATCTCCAAGAATAAAATAGGCCTTTCCTAAAGTGAAATTTTCTCCTGATTCCGAATATGACTTCCATTTTCTTGTGGCAGATCTAGTTTCCGAGATATCGGCGAAAATATGAAAATTCCCATTTTTGCAGAACACTACTTCATATAGGTACGGCAAAAATTTGTATTTTTCATTTTTTCGTTTTAAACTGTTGAATTATGCATTATACTAATTCCCATAAAAATTTCTTGCCTTCTTCGCCCTCAAGTATCTTCAGTAGTTTGGCCACTATGCCAAAAAACGTTCAAAAAATGTTGAAAAAAAAACGAAATTTTTTACACAATTTCAGATTTAACTACTTTAAAATCGGAAAAATTCTATTGACGAAAAAAAGTTAGCCCTCCTATGTTGTAGGTAATTTAACTACGAAAATTTTAAGCATACCAGTACAACAATCGGACGTGCCATTGAAACTATAGCCCCGTTAACTTGCAAGCGTCTATCCTACAATTTTAGTATTACTCTGATAAAATTGGCGAGACATTTCATTTGGTCACTCTACCTTAGGGTCTAATAAATTTAAAAAGACATCAAGTATTTTATTGTCACTACTGTTTGTTGTAAATTTTGTTTTGCAAATTGTAGTGCAAATTTATACATACTATATCGGTAGATGTGTTTACGAAATGGCTTGTTGCAAAAGAGATTTTAAATGTAAAAATAATCCGGATGATTTTTGCTTTATTTGCGGACATTATATTTTCGGAAACTCAGCTCGGAAAATAACTAATTCTGTCAGAGATGCATACTTTCATTATTTCGGTTTCCGTGTAAAAAATCTCGATAAATCTTGGACACCTAATTTTATTTGCGCCTCCTGTAGATTAACTTTAATGAGATGGGTATCGGGTAAAGGTCATAACATGAAGTTTGGTGTTCCAATGATGTGGACTGAACCCTTTAACCACGACCAGTGCTATTTTTGCGTGATAGACCTTAAAGGTAAAACGAGAAAAAAGAGGAAATTAATAAGTTATCCAAATGTGGCATCAGCTAAAAAACCAAAACTACATGACCATACCTTACCCATACCTAGACCGCCTATAAGTTTTGAAGCCTCAAGCGAAAGTGACTCCGAAGCAGATAATTCAGAAAGTGGACAAGAAGGAGAGATCCCACATCGAGTCTCACAAGCCGAACTTAATGACTTGGTCAGAGATTTGAAATTATCGAAATTTGATAGCGAAGTTCTAGGATCTCGTTTGCAGCAATGGGGCAGCCTGGGCCCTTCGACAAGTACTTCCAAATTTCGAAATAGACACAAGACTTTCTCTTCTTTTTTTACTAAAAGTGAAAATATTTGCTACTGCAATGATGTTCAAGGTTTATTTGAAGCACTAAAATTAGAAAATAAAGTGGATGATTGGCGCTTGTTTATAGACAGTTCAAAGCATAGTTTAAAAGCAGCATTACTCCATAAAGGAAATTCGTTACCGTCAATACTAGTGGCACATTCTGAGAATACTAAAGAAACTTATTTAAGCATATCAAATTTACTTGAGCTCATTCAATATAAACAATTTAATTGGAAAATTTGTGCGGACTTAAAGGTAAGCAGTTTCGGTGGTACAGTTTAAAATAAATTGTATATGAAATACATCCTAGGTTGTAGCTATAGTTCTCGGACTTCAAGGAGGTTTCACTAAATATTGCTGTTTTCTCTGTCTTTGGGACAGCCGTGCTAGAGAAACCCATTATATTCAGGAAAACTGGCCACCAAGAGCTGAGTACGAACCAGGTGCCTTCAATATCGCAAACCCGCCTTTAGTAAATCCCGAACGAGTTATTTTGCCAGCACTTCACATCAAATTAGGATTAATGAAAAATTTTGTAAAGGCTTTAAATAAGGACGCGCCATCCTTCCAGTACCTAACGAAATTTTTCCCTAAAATAACTCAAGCCAAATTAAAAGAAGGTATATTTGTTGGTCCGCAAATTAGAAAGTTGCTGAAAGACGAAAATTTTGCGAATCATTTATCATCAGTAGAAGCAGCGGCTTGGGACAGCTTTAAGCAAGTCGTTAGTGGGTTTCTTGGCAACAACAAAGATCCCAACTATAGAGAGATGGTCAAAGCCTTCTTGAAAAACTACAGTGCTATGAAATGCAACATGTCCCTCAAAATGCATTTTTTGCATTCACATTTGGATAATTTTCCCGCAAACCTAGGTGCTGAAAGTGATGAACAGGGTGAAAGGTTTCACCAAGACCTCATGATTTTTGAAAAGCGTTACCAAGGTTTTTGGAATGAAGAAATTATGGGAGATTATTGCTGGACAATAATACGGGAGACAAACCCAGAAAATTATAAACGGGTAGTTAGAAGTACCCACGTCCCTCACTATTGACCACCACGGTAAAATCGCTCAATTTGACTTTTTTAGATGTAGATATGTATGTATTTAATGTTGTTGTCGTTGTTGTTTTTTACTGAATTGCTGATTTATACTCATATTACTCAATTGAATACAGTTTAACGTGCAAACATATGTCTATAATAAAACGTTATAAAAAAATAAAAACCTAGTTTGAATAAAAATTTTCTTTATAAAAAAATTGTAGGATAGACGCTTGCAAGTTAACGGGGCTATAGTTTCAATGGCACGTCCGATTGTTGTACTGGTATGCTTAAAATTTTCGTAGTTAAATTACCTACAACATAGGAGGGCTAACTTTTTTTCGTCAATAGAATTTTTCCGATTTTAAAGTGGTTAAATCTGAAATTGTGTAAAAAATTTCGTTTTTTTTTCAACATTTTTTGAACGTTTTTTGGCATAGTGGCCAAACTACTGAAGATACTTGAGGGCGAAGAAGGCAAGAAATTTTTATGGGAATTAGTATAATGCATAATTCAACAGTTTAAAACGAAAAAATGAAAAATACAAATTTTTGCCGTACCTATATGAAGTAGTGTTCTGCAAAAATGGGAATTTTCATATTTTCGCCGATATCTCGGAAACTAGATCTGCCACAAGAAAATGGAAGTCATATTCGGAATCAGGAGAAAATTTTACTTTAGGAAAGGACTATTTTATTCTTGGAGACTAAAGTTGATCAAAATTTGTCGAGTAGTGTTGTTAGAAACTGGTGATGGTAAAATACAAATCGACAGTACTAACGGATTGATACCGAACAATTTTTGTACAATTGCGCAATCGATAGATGAATTGATTGAATGTGTTTTTCCGAATATTCTTCAGAATTATAGAAATCATGATTGGTTGAGAGAACGCGCCATTTAAGCTCCGAAGAACATTATTATCAATGCCATTAATTTTCAAATTCAAGCGAAACTGCCAGGTGTAGTCACGACATATAAATCAATTGACAGTGTTATGAATCAAGATGAGGCAATGAATTATCCAATTGAATTTTTAAATTCATTGGAACCGGCTGGTATGCCACCGCATTGCTTGAATCTGAAAGTTGGTTCTTTGATTATATTATTACGAAATATTAATCCACCAAAACTGTGAAATGGCACCAGATTGGCAGTGAAAAAGTTATTGCCAAATTTGATTGAAGCTACGATCTTAACTGCTAAATCAAAAGGAGAAGTTTGTTTGATACCGCGTATCCCTATGATTCCAACTGATATTCCATTTCAATTCAAACGATTACAATATCCAGTGCGTTTATCATTTGCGATGTCCATCAGCAAGGACCAAGGGCAAACACTTAACGTTTGTGGTGTGAATTTGGAGGAATCATGTTTTTCACATGGCCAAGTTTATGTTGCCCGTTCCAGAGTCGGTACCCCCAACCGTTTGTTTATTCATGCTCAAAATGGAAAAACAAAAAATATTGTTTATCCAAATATTTTGGATTAAGTTTTAAAATAGCTAGCAATTAATAAATATTTTTTTGTTTGAATAAATTAATTTGATGTTAAAATACATTTTTTTTTATTATTTCACTTTATACATACGTAGCGAAGCACGTACCGGGTCGCTAGTTATATTATAAATAACATCTAAGTTTGTGAATACAATTTTCTACAATCTGCCAAATAATAAAGATAGATAAAAGAACTCGTCCCGTATGCACGGCAACACTCATTAAGGCTTTCTGAGTCGTCCTCGAGTTAAAAACTAATAAGTTGTGATCCGTTTGGATGCCAAATTATTATTTATTGTTATATTTGAAATATCATTACTTAATGCTAAGCGACCGATGCTCGTTCGATGGTGCTGCGGCAGTTCCATGAAACGCTTGTCTGTTGTCTTGCTATTTTCCCGTGATGATGATGATGTTTGATGCAGGTGCACCAAAAATTAATGGTGTCAGCGGTTTTGGTGGGAAAGGTATATCATTCATAACTTTCCCCGTTGTTAAATGAATCGTTTCGATTTAAAGATGATTAGCAGTTTATCCTTTCAGTCAAATAAGCGATGCCAATTGGCTGTTTAGCAGGTTGCGCCGGAATTTGTTTAATATTTACTTCCACCTTGTTTTCCCCTTTCTTCTTGTATTTCCTAATTATTATAATAGTCACGACTAATAGTATTATAGCTATTAAACTGTAATTTTTGGCATTAGATTTATTAGCTTCATATCTTAATTCTGTTATTTGTTTAATGTTTTCAATTCAAAATGGATTTTCTTCATGGCTAAATTTTTCATTATAGTGACATTAATAGCTTGACCGGATTGGGTAAAAGATGGATTGCCATAGGTTTGTTATGTTTGTAAAAGGTTCCCATTATTTTAACATCGCAATTTACAAATCTAATTAAATAATTTTCATCTATGGTAAAGTTGTTTGAATTCCAATTGTGATAAACAGTTTCGTTTTTAGCATTGATTATCTATCTAGTTCAATAGCATTGGTTTTATTGGTTTTTACATAGTAAAAGAGCATTTTTCCTTTAAATATATTATCAATACAATTATCTTCATATTTTCGTAAATCTTCCTTAAATTTCGTCTTCTTATAAGTTATTTCATCAATGGACAATATTTCGTTTTCTTTAATACAAATTTCCATTCGTCTTGCATTTGGTATTGATTGTATATGATTTGTTTGATAAATTCCTTTTCCAAATGGAGGTAACTTTACTAATATTGCAATATTTTCGTCTTTAGTGACAATTATAATTTTTATTTCTTTGAGTTTTTCGAAAGTGACATTAAAATTAGTGGCCATCATCATGCTGGCATGGGTGGCGGAGGTGGTGGCGCTCCGATGGGTAGTCAAGGCGATAACGGTGTATCGATATCCAGTGGGGGCGGCGGCGGGAATCATAAAATGAATAATAATAATTCATCGACCGCTAATAAGAATCAAAAGAATGCGGAGGGCGTAAAGCGTCCAATGAATGCGTTTATAGTGTGGTCGCGTGGTCAGCTCCGCAAAATGGCTTCAGACAATCCGAACGCAAGACAAAGACTAACCAAGTCGAAGGAGAAATATTCATTGGGTGTGGGTTCACAACTACAGCCCACCGAGTAGAATGCGCAACTCGAACGCCTGATCAATTTCAGCAGCACAACAAACGGCAGCCGTCAATCGTGATATGTATCAGATGAGCGCGCTCAATGGCTACATGCCAAACGGTTACATGATGTACGATCATTCCGCAGCTGCGTATGAAACTCAACACCGCGCCTACATGGGCAACTACCATCGCTACAATATGGGTCAAATGCATCAGGCGGCGGTTGCAGCAGGTTCACTGAATTATATGAGCCCGGTGGCTAGTAGCGGTTACAGCATGTATGGCACTGTATCGGGCGGTCAGACCTCACCGTATGCTAGCATCCAACAATCCGGCTCGAAGGACCATGAACACGGTGTCGTAAATATGATTAGGCGTACCGGTGAATAAAATAAAATATGAAAGAGTTGTCGTGTTAATGAATAACCACAATATATTTTATATTCTTTGATATAAAATAGGTGATGGTCATAAAATATTACCTTAAAGCTTTTTGAGCGTTGTGGCTGCTGCAGGAAAAAAACGCCTGAACGGTCGTGAATCTCGAGTAGTAAGAAACAGGAAAAAACTGTTCACCCCAATTTAGCCTGGACCGCCGGACTCTAACTGCCTCTAAGGGAAACTTAACGACAGTTTGTTATCCGGCAGGCAGCGCTAATTAACGACGTCAATAAATATACATGTGTGTGTGTGTGTGTACTAGGGTGGTGCATAAATAAAATATATTTAGGCTGAAGGCCTAAACAATTAGTTACATCTTCATCTGTGATAATATCTCTACTTAACAAATTGTTTTGGCTAGTCATTCAATATACATTAAATTTTCTAATCATTTATTGTCCTATTTTCTTTCGACACGGCTTTGAGTTCGGAGTTGATACTATTCATATTTTCAACTAATTCTGTTTAAACTAATAGTTATGGCTTCTATTTCATTGCCAAATTTTCATTATATTCTGGTGTTTATTAATTTGTTCAATTGCATTGTGCATTTTGCGTATTAATGTTTAATTTTTGATCAATTTGCTAACGATCATCATCATCCATTATTCCATATATATATTTCAATCTTGTTCCGAGAAGGTTAAACAATCCTCTTTTTTGCCTTTGGTGATGTGGAGTTAAATTATCAATTTGAATTCTGATGTTTTGTAGCTTAGCAATTGGTAAAAGGTTAGAGTTTTTTTCTTTCAAAATTAATTTTTCCAAATTATTTACTTGACCTACATATGTACATTGGTGTATTTATTAAGTATGTTATTCTATCATATCTTTCGGTTAGTTTTACTTCATTTTATTTTTGTAGTGAATAGCCGTTATCATGGTTCAAATCTATTATTTCTATCTGGACTGCGATTAGAGGTATTGCCAAAAAGGGTATGATAATCTGTATCATTGTGTTTTATCTATAAGTTTTAAGATTTTTTATTATCTTCGTGAATAATTCTATTTTTCTCTTGAATTATAACTTTATTTCCTAAATCTTATTTAACTGTTTGTTTTTTATATTTAGGTTTTGTTTTCACTTGAAATTTGTTTCCTATTTCATAAGTTGTTTGATATTCGTTGTTTGTTCTTATTTTACGGTTTTTATTTCTATAATTAAGCATCTAAGTTTGGCTTAATTCTAATTTTTCGGGTAATTCATTGTGCTTTATTTTACTATATCAAATTTCAAAAGGTTTCCTTTCCGTTACAGAATGAATAGTTTGATTATACGATTGCGCAGCGGGTATTATTATTTCAATGAATTGTTTCTATTTGTCCGTTCGTAGTACAATGTCTAGGATCGCAGTAATTTATTTAAATTTGCATTCTATCTGCGAAGGATTTGATTGAATTGGTTCATTATTTGCAAGGCTTCCAATACTTTGTTTGTTAAGTTAGTTTTGTGTTCGATATGTTTAACTACTAACAATTTAGAATAGGCATCCATTAGTGTAAGAAATTTTAAATTTGATGCAAAGAATATATCTATGTATATGAATTTGCTCTCCCTCTTTTTTTGGAATGGGTACCCGTATAGGGTGTCTATCATATTTATTTTTGTTACAAATCTCACAATTTCTTACAAATTGTTTAAATTGGTTCTTCATTAGTGGCCAGTAGTAATCATTTCAAATTTGTTTTAAATTTTCTTTATAACACGTTTGCGCCCGTGTACATTTGTATGTCTTTGTCTAATTATTTTTTCTTGATCCTCTTCGTTGGTTACATCAATAGCTTTTATATCAGGAAAATTTTATTTGAAATTCTGTTTCGTAAAATTCGTTTAACCTCATGTAATTCATCTAATGTGGAATTTACTCCAGTTAAAAGGTTTTTATCTACTCTCTCTGAAATTATTTGTTTTAAAAATTCCAAATCTTTATTACTTATGTGGTGCCTGGAGATATCAAAAGTTTTGATTTGCTTAGTACAATTTGTTGTGGGAATGAGTTTAGGGGTTTATTTAAGGTTTTTATGTGAAAAATATCTAAGCTTGGTGCTGAATGCATTGTTTCTGTAATGTTATCCTCTTCATTTCCTTTGATATTTTCATTATTGTTTCCTTCTAAAATATTATTGATCAAAAACAGTCTTGATAATGCAAGTTAATGAAGTCCTTTTGACTTCATTTAAACATTTAAAGTTGGGGGCCAGTCAACTTGGCCCTTTTTTATACTTACATTGATTTTCCTATTGAACCACAAAAAACTCCGTTAATTTTGTTATACATGATTTATTCTAATTACTGGACAATAGTGTGTCTACCAGAAGACTAACCTATTCTAAGCCTAACTCTTCTTATATGTAAGCTTATCGCTACCTTGGACTTGACCGTTAGACTTATGCAACCAGGTTTCCACGCTGCACCTGTATGCGAGCGGATGCGCGTGCAGCAAGCCAGACGCAAAGTCAGCACTTTCGGCTGGTGGGTTGGCTGCCGGCTGGGTAGACGCAAAGTCCGCACTTTCGGCAGGTGAGTTGGCTGCCGGCTGTGTTAACTCCTCCCCCTTTAGAACGGGGGGTTGGCGATGTTTCTTCGGCTCTTCCTTGTATTGGCTTGGTATTTGGGATGATGATGGTAGCAGTGATCTTCCTCCAGATTACGTAACATACTACGGCGAGAATTATCAGCATCGTGACTTCGAATGTGGCAGAGATGTGGAGTCTGTCACCTAATTTACTTAAACGATTTATATTCTGCAGGCTTAGCGCGTGAACATAATCCAGATTTAGTTTCAGCCCGTCCTCTGTTACGTTGCTTAGGACCGAAGGAAGAACTTGGAATTTTTGTTTTCCTCGACTTTCGAAGGTGCGATTGCCAATTCGAATTGTCCCATTACTTAGCTGGATAAGCAAATACCCTTCAAGAGTTCTCGAGCTTTTTTCACCTTGAACAGTACCATTAAAGTTTGACAAGAACAGCGTGTTACTGTTGATTAACTCTATAGTTTCATCGTTGTTAGTTATAAACCGACATTTCGCGTCACCACCTTTCAACAGACGCGGCATGCATTGGTCTTCTTTCAGCTTTTTCAGGCAGTTTCTTTCACAGATCGTCGCATTGTTAATTTTAAAACATTTACCAATGAGCTCATACGTTTCTTCATTATTAACCAGCAGCTGTAGAAATTCGACGTCGACTCGTTTTCCTCCTAGTGAGGTGTCTCTTGCTAGAATTAGCTGGTAACGAGTAGACTTTACTTTGGGGACAAAAACAGCATAGATGAGAAGTGAACCGTTCGAATACATGCATGGCTTAGCATATTCCATCGCCTCGTAGTTTTGATATGGAAGCGCTTCCTCTTCAGAGATAATTTGTGCGGCTTCAGTTTGGTCAAGAAGATTTGAGTTGAGGATGTCATACGTAAACACGTTGAACGCGCAAGTGCAAGGGAATATTAATAATCTAATTTGTAAGAAAATTTATATATCATTGGAACGTGATTTCGAGTTCCTCTGGGAAAGTTCCATGCCTGTGGACTCAACAAAAATGCGTAAGCATGATTTGTAATGGATTTTTTTCCTTCAATTTCGCTTTAAATTCAAGGCAGGAATCTTTCCTAAAGAAAATCGTTACAAATATTCAATTTTGTCTTTTTTCTCTATATGATCTTATTTGATAACGAGGATGCTAGCACTAAACCTTTTTGAATTCTAAAATTATTTGCTATTTGAATAGAGGATATAATTACAAAATTATTGTACCTTCAAGAAAAATTAATAAGTACACAATTATTTACATTTTAAGTTTAAAATTTACGCTTTGAGTTTCAAATTTGCGTTTCGAGTTTAAAAATTTGCATTTTGAGCATAAAATTTTGGCAGATAATTTATTTCTCTTTTTCTGTATCTCTGAGTAGAGAGAGAGAGAAAAAAAATAAAATCTTTGTTAAGTGATAAAAAAAAGTGATTACTTTTCAACTCTGCATTATTATCTGCGTTAGGAAGACATCTTTTCCCAAGAATTTTTATGAGGGTTTGAGAATCCCAAAAATGTTTGGGTTTCGAGTTTAAAAATTGCATTTTGGGTACAAAATTTGCGCAGATAATTTATTTCTCTGTTTCTGTATCTCTGCGTAGAGAGAGAGGAAAAAAACAAAAAATCTTTATTAAGTGATAAAAACAAAGGTTAGTTTTCAATTTTTGTGGGGGTTTAAGAATCCCAAAAAAAAATTTTTTGTTTTATTTTTTACTTTAGATTTCGCATTTTGCGAGTGATTGTTTTTTTCTTTAGATTTCGCATTTTGCGACTGATTGTGTTTTTTTTTGTTACGCCCATCATGAGCTTAAAAAAAAATTTAAATAAGTAACAATGTCATGGAACCACAAGATTAAAGAATTTTAACTTGAATTTTATGAATCTTTTTCCCATGTTCCGTTCTGAGCGTGACCCTATTGTCTTTTTGTACAGTTTCCCTTTTATACAGGGGCTTCTGTTTCGCCTTAATCTGTTTGTCTCTCACATATACAACATCGCCCTTCGCATATTCCTGCGGCTTTTGTTCTTGCTCAGTCGCAGGTTACGCGATTCTTGGCTTCTTTCGAGTCGCTATCTTATTTCGTTGAGCATTTTTGGACGAAAATCTGTGCACTCCTGATAGTTGATCCGGAACATAGGAAGTTTTTCAGATAGACATTCTGGAGCAACTGCATATTTTGTTCTGGAATCTTAATGCCGTTAACCACGGCCGGGTTGAGCCTTTTTTTTTAATTTTTGCGTCAAAGTCTCGCGATCAATTATTTCGATTATTACATAATGACGGGTATATCCACGATGAGGATTTTCCATCGTAAGGAGCTCCTTCCCTTCGCGCACAGCTATTTGGTTCTTAAATCCATTCAAAGGTGCTTCAACATGAACGATTAGATATGAGGAGTCCTGCAAGGCACTGTGCACAGTTTGCCTTCGCTTGGCGATTCGGTATCGGATTCACGAGGAGCTGTCAATATTCCAGAATTATCAGTAGCCCCTTCGCTCGCTGTGTCTGTGCTTGAATCGTTGCCATTACTAATTGTCATTAAATGCCCTTCGGGTTGGCACTTCATTCTTGAGAGAGCATCAGCCACAAAGTTCGATTTACCAGGAGTGTAAATCAGCTCGTAGTTGTACTCCTCAATGCAGGCTTTCAATCGCTTCAACTTGGCATTATAATGCCTTTTCCCTATTGCGAACGTGAGAGGCTAGTGAACGCAAGTTGTCAAGAGCCCAGACAATGACCAGCACTTCCTTCTCATTTGTGGCGTAATTTTCTTCGCACTTATTGAGCGACCGGGAGATAAAGGAAATTGGCTTGTCCTTGCCGAATTCTCCCTGGGATAGAACACCGCCGATAGCCTAATCGGAGGCGTCGGTGGTTAGGTTAAACGGTTTCTCAAAATCTGGAAACACCAGTATTTCTGAGGAAACAAGAAGGTCCTTTAAATCAATAAATGCCTTCATGGCCGCGTCATCGAGTGTGATTGCGACCTTACGGGATTGGTTGGCCTTTACCTGCGCATTCTCGCGTCAGATTTGTGAGAGGTTTCGCTACTTTATCATAGTCGCGAATAAACTTCCTATAATATGAGGTCATTCCCAAAAAGCTTTTGAGTTCTTTTAACGTTACTGGTGGTTTCAGATTTTTTATGGCGCACACCTTATTTATCCGTATCCTAGGAATTCAACCA
Organism: Anomoia purmunda; assembly: GCA_951828415.1. NCBI lineage: Eukaryota > Metazoa > Arthropoda > Insecta > Diptera > Tephritidae > Anomoia > Anomoia purmunda. The sequence continues at coordinate 68,341,195 of OX639998.1, read as the reverse complement.
TGGTTTTCATAGATTGGGGTTTCTCTAGGTTGAATTTTAGTTTTGCTTCAGAAAGCCTTTCAAAGATTGTCTCAACGTTTTTCAAATGCTCTGATTCTTTTTTCCCAAACACGATTATGTCGTCGATATAAACATAGCACATTTTCCCTCTTTATCCTTTAATTTAATAAGATAAAACCAGTGGTACTCCCTTGCTACTTATTCCGGTCTTAGGTTTATCGCTTTTGTTTTTGTGTTGTTGTTTTGCTTTGGTCCTTGGCGACTTACAGTGTTCTCAACATTCCAAGTTGTTCAAAATTGTTTCTGAAATAAAGGTGGAGTTAGCTCAAGTCTTTCATAATCAATCGAATAAGTAAAATGTAAAATTTTTTTTTTTATTAAATCTTCGGTGAATTTTGGCAAGGAGTCGAACCCCGATGCTAACCGGTTAAGGGGCATCCCACCAAAGTTTGCCAAAAAATCACACCGGAATTTCAAATTAAAGTACAGAAGTAGCATGGCAGCAAGTTAATGTCCCGACAAGGAGTTGAACCCCGATGCCAATGGCATTCCACCATAACGACATATCTGTAGAAAAAAGCTTTTTCTTTTTTTCTTTAGTGAGGCTAAATCATGGAGGGATTGCATGCTCCGTTTAAGTCGTAAGGCAATAAGCTTGCCAGCGACCTACTAAGGTACAAGGTTCACACTGCACCCAGGCTCCCCGTAAGGATAACCCAAATGGAGCGACCGCCCGGCACATGGCTTTTATCTACTTTAAGACTTGCACCTGCACTTGCACTCTATTTTAACAAACTTTCTTTAAACATTTTTTATTCCGGTTTTTGCTTGAACTTCGGAAATTTCTTTTAATATTTTTCATTGCTTTCTTTCCGCAAGTAACTTATATTTTCGTGTTCATTTCAATTCTTCTATAAGTGGACACTGCTATTTTATTCACAGATTGAATTGGTTTTATTCATTCAAAATTGGCTCAGCAACTAGGCATTAGCGCCGTTGGCTGCCTTTCGCCTTTTTACAGATATCCTCTAGGGATGAATTTATTTGGCACAGATTTAATTTTTTTGTTTTTACTTTGTAAAGATTTTATTAAATAGTAAGGAGGGTTCCCCCGTAGGTGGTGAATCGCTGGAGCATTTTACAATTATCATAATTGCATTTTCATAATTACATTTTATTACAATTATATTTGAGATATCCTGGGCTGCCCGTAGGACCCAGAGATAAATCACTATTTTACAATTATTACAATTATATTTTCGTAATTATTTTTCGTAACAATTATATATGAGAAATCCTGGGCTGCCCCGTAGGACCCAGAGATAAATCACTTCACAAATTTATGTGATCACTGTTTTATTTTGCTCTGTTTCAGAACCAATTTAATTTATTACACTATTTCTCACTTTTTGTTTTTAGGAGCACTTTTCTTTATTAAAATTAAGATTCCTTTCTTATATGTAAGCTTATCGCTACCTTGCACTTGGCCGCTAGACATATGCAGCCAGGTTCCCACGCTGCACCTGTATTCGAGCTTTAGTAACGTGTGCGTAATTTCGCACAAATCTTCTGTAATACCCGGTCAATCCCAGAAAATTTCTTAGCTGTCGTAAATTTTTTGGTAAAATATTTTTTTAATGGTTTCTACTTTCTTTTCATCGTTCATTATTATATCATGGGCAACCTTATATCCCAAAAATTCACCTTTGGTCATAAAAGCCGGATTTTTCAAGCGAAATTTTCATATGAGGTTCATGCAGGGTGTCTATTATTTTCTTTAAGTGATCATAGTGTTCGTCACCATTGCTAGAATACACTATAATATCGTCAGTGCAAACATGACAAAATCTTCCTATGTATTGGTGAAGGATGTTGTCCATGGCTCTTTGAAAAGTTAAGGTACATTTTTCAATCTGAAAGACATTCGAACATATTCATACTTGCCGTTATTCATTGAAAACGCAGTTTTCCCTACGTCTTTCTCTTTCATTGGTATTTGGTCTGATCCAAGATCTATAGTGGAAAATATTTTAGCTTTCCCTAAGTTTGCCAGTATGATATTGCAGTCCGGTATTGAATACACTGCGTAATAAAAATTAAAAAAAACCTGCGGTCATGATTTTGTTAATAGTTTTTATTAACATTAGTAGCAGGCTTACGAACTGTGCTTTTACTTTTTTTGGATTGGCTCTAGTTCTTGAGATAAGCGAAACTTAAGAAATTAATGAAAAAAAATTATATGACCCAGTTCCAGTTGTATTAATTTAATTATTCCTCAATAAGTTTTGTTATATAAATTATTAAAACAAGTAGTTCGTTGGTTTAAATATTTTATTTCCCTTGCAAGAGAGCATAGTACCAAACTAAAAGAAGAATACGAAAATGTAAAAATTGTTTTAGCAAAGATTTTGTATGCACAACATAAGTGGTCAGTATGCGTGGACTTGAAGATGGTGAATTTTTTATTGGACCAACAAAGTGGGTATACTAAATACTCCTGTTTTATATGTTTATGGGACAGTCGTGCAAGAAATGAACATTGGATTAGAAAGGACTGGCCGGTGAGAGAAAATATGAAGGTAGGAACAGCAAATGTGGTTCATGACCAACTGATAAGCCGAGAAAAAATCATTCTTCCACCACTTTACATCAAGCTTGGGCTAATGAAACAGTTCATCAAAGCCTTTGATAAGACAGGTGACTGTTTCGAATATGTGTGCAAGAAATGTCCAGTCCTTAGTATGGAAAAATTAAAAGCAGGAGTCTTCGATGGTCCTCAAATTCGTACCCTTCTAAAAGACACTGAATTCTTAAGCCATATGTCACAAATTGAATCTGAAGCCTGGCTAAGCTTTGTTAATGAAGTAAAAATTTTTTTGGGAAATCATAAATCACCAGACTATACAAAACTAGTTGCTGATATGCTTCTCAATTTTCGCAAACTAGGAGCTAAAATGAGCATTAAATTACATTATTTACATAGTCATTTGGACAAATTCCCGGACAACCTAGGCGATTACAGTGAGGAACAAGGTGAACGGTTCCACCAGGACATAAAAATAATGGAAGAAAGATACCAAGGTCGATGGGACGACCACATGATGGCAGACTACTGCTGGAACTTAATACGGGATTGTCCTGAGCAACGACATCATAGGAGGTCCTACAGAAAAAGTTTTTTGTAATTTTTTTTAAATTAATTAATGAAAAGAACATATTTTTTTATTTTTTTATTATTTTTATACAGGCGCGCAATAAAAATATAATTTAAATCCATATTGGTATTTTTAATTAGTATTTTTCGTGAAATATTTAAAAGTTTTTATCTGAAAAACTAGAGCCAATTCGACAAAACTGATATTATTTTCGTAATCAGCGCCCCCAAATTACCCTAAATCGACTTAAAAATCTCCGACCGCAAAATTTTGTTCCGCAGTGATACCTACCGGATATTGTGCTTTCATATAGTTTTTTATAGTCGATCACCATTCTCATTTTAAGTGATCCATCTTCATTAATCTCTTTTTGTGTATCGAATTTACCTTTAAAATTTAATTGTATTCATGCTTTACTGAGGAAATTCATCCCTATTAACATATAGCTTTGCAAATTGCTAACTTCATAAAATCGTGTAATAACGACCAATCAACGTATAGCTTATTTCTTATTTTTACACGTTTTGCAATTTCCAACCTTTGCCTATTAGGTAAATTGTTCGGTGTACAATAGCAATTTGTTGCTCCTGTATCTATTAGAATTTTTAATTTTGTATTTGTCTCTCGTAATTGCATGAATATATAGGGAAGGGTGGTGCTTTGTCTAAAAAAGCACTTTCTCGGATGTCGTTAATTCTTTTATGTTATTGCGGAAGCTGATAAGTATTGACTGGTTCATGACTTTTTCTAGGGATTCTATTATAATCGGTATTAATATTTTGACCAGATTGTTGTCTATATGGGTTTAGACGAGTTGGTTGTATAAATTGAGCGGAACTTCTATGTATCTATTTCCATGGGGATTGTTTTAGATTGGTTTCGCCACCCGAAGGTTCTATTATTATAGTTATTATTAAACTGTTGTGGCCTTTGATTAATTCTCAAATTATTAGAATATTGGTTGTTATTACTATATGACCTGAAGGTGGGCTTGTTATTAGTAAAATTATTATTTTGTCTCTGTAGACTGTGAGTATTGGCAAATTGTATACGAATTTTATTTGACTCCTGTGCTTTTGCGAAAGCACCAGGGAAGGTGCTCGGATTTAGTGATATATTTATATTATTTAAAGGAGAGTTGAGCCCAGTAATGAAAACTCTTAACGCATCAGCGCGATGTCTTTTATTATATTCTTTGGTAATTTCCAAGTTATAACCATATGACATTATAGTTTTATTAATCATTAAAGTTAATTGAAAATTTACCGTATTATAATAGACAATCAAGTTCATATAAATTTGCCTTATTAAGTTTAATTCCTGTTCAAGGATATACAGGGGTCTCTTGTCTGCATATGCAAAATCTTATCGGCTAATTATTGCCTCGAAGTTGAGGAGTATGCCGTGATTAGTTAAAGTGTCGTTTACTTCACCAATTATTTTATTTATTTATTTATTTATTTATTAAATTAAATACAATTGTTATTGCACAGTAAAAGAGGAGCACTGGCTGCCAGGGCCTTCGGCTCTCTGGTATATAAAAAATCATATTATGTATAGGAAAGTGTAAAATTGAAACAATAGTTAAATAGATAATAATAAAATTAAGTGTCTTAAGTCTACCGCTACAGGAAACTAAATTAGGGATGTAAAAAAACATCGATGTATCGAGCAACATCGATGGTTGTGGCTTTAAACATCGATGTCTGTCGATGTTTGTGTGAATTCGATTTTAAGTCAAAACATCGATGTTTTCAAAAACATCGGAAATGTTTCTTCACTTATTCTGACTATTCCATTTTGTGCGCGCTTTTAAATTTTCTGCGATCGTTTGATAAATTAGTATTTTCATGGAATCATGCCCAAGTAAGTTCATTTAATATATTCGCAAATTGCAGTTAATAAATGTACCTACACATATAAGTAAGAAATAGTTTAATTGGTTTAAAAGTAGTGTAATTGTAAAATTGCCTAGCATCACCAGCGTCATTTCATTTGCCTATGTATGTACATACATAGTATGTACATATGCATATAGGTGCATATACTTTGCCAGAGATTCTAATTTATGTTAATTGTTTAGAGCAATATACGAACGAAGCTTGTGCTGGAGGCATTTTGATAAATTGAGCGCAGGCTCAGTGAAATGTAAAATTTGCGGAAAAATCCTGAAGACCGGCGGAAACACAACGAATATGCAAGGACATATAAAAGCAAAGCACAAATTTGTAAAATTTGACATTGAATCTGATACAATAATAACTGAAGACGAAAACAATAATGAAAGTCGTGATAGACAAACAAAGACAACTCGGCAAATTTCAATTGAAAGTAGTTTTAGTCATGTTCTTGAGTGTGCGCCATTTGGGGGAAAAATCAAGAAAATTGATGAAGCTATTATTTATTTAATTGCGAAAGACTGTCAGCCATATTCTATTGTAGAAAATGAAGGTTTCGTTAATTTAATGAAAACTGTTGCACCGCGCTACGATATGCCCTCGCGTTATAAGGTCACTGGCTGGGTCGATGACAAATATAACGTTTTATCGGAAATTTCGAACTCAAATTTGAAAGGAAGAATGATTACACTGACTACAGATGTATGGAGCGATAAAATGTCTATGCGAAGCTTCCTGGGGCTTACTGCTCACTTTCAAATGGAGTCGGAGCTGGTGTCTTTAAACATCGGTGTTTCGGAATTGAACGAGAGACATACTGCAGTATATTTGGTCGAATCTATATTGAAATGCTGTGAAGATTTTAACATTGCAAAGCATTTGGTCACAGCTGTTGTGACAGATAATGCTAGTAATATAGTTAAAGCCGTCGAAGTAGCATATGAGAAAAAGTACATATGTATACCATGCTTTGCACACACGCTAAATTTGATTGCTAGATCAACTCTCCAAATTCCATCAGTCAACAACGTTATTGGAAAAATAAAGTCCATTGTAACATTTTTTAAACAGAGTTGTGTAGCCAGTGACTTACTTCGAAAACATACAGATAAGATGCTTATTCAAGATGTTGTAACACGATGGAACAGCACCTTTTATATGGTCGAGCGGTTTATGGAGGAAAAAGATGTTGTCAATCAAAGCTTGGTAACGTCCGTACAGAGGTGAATCTGCTAAATGGGTGCGAACTGGAGACAGCATCAAATATTTTCCTTCAGAGCGCTTATTTTCGCAAGCAGCATCAACTCTTAATTACCAAAGAAACAGGATTAAGCCTGAAAGACTGAACAAACTGCTGTTCTTACGCGGCATTGAAAGAAAATTTTGGCAGTAACCCAACAAAAAGCACCAATTGATCTCAAAAAGTTGTGGGGATGTCAGCACCTTAACAAAAAGCTTAGCAAGCTTCTTCAAGAAGCTAATTTTATTTAACTGTACTTACTGTATTTGTGAAATGTAAAAGAAACAAGTATGTGATTAAATTGTATTTTAATATATTTTTGTAAGCCACCTCTGTGAGTCAATATGTTAATAATAAAAAACATTATTCTTTTTCGTTAGTTCAACTTTTTGAATCAGCATACTGGTTAAGCAAAAATTAGAAAAATCGATAAAAACATCGATGTTTTAATTCGATAGATCGAACTGCCATCGATGTAATTTTTCAAAACATCGATTCTTCAAACATCGATGGTCTCACCATGATTTGCCACCCTAAACTAAATTACTTTTCGAAGATTTGTTAAATCTAAGTACGTAGCAATTTTCTCAATGTTTTCGGCTGAAGTGGTTTTAAGGAGGCCGAAGGGGTTGTCATCATTAAATATATTTCTTCTGATAGAGGTGAACTGAGTACATTCACTTAGGATGTGTGTGATCGAAAGTGTAGACGCAGGACAATATTGACAGGGTGGCGGGCTAATACCAGTTAGCCTATACGAATGTGTGGCTATTGTGTGCCATATGCGTAGTCGGACGAAGGATTTAATGTCGTTACATCGACATGATGTTGCATACTTGTCTGTCACCTTCATTTGTTTTTCATGCTGTTGATAATAAATGAAATTACGCAGGTCTCTCTTGTCAAGTGATTGAAAAGTGATAAAGGCAAAGTCCGGCGGACTTAGCGCGCTGATCTGCTAGTTCATTTCCTACAATTCCTTTATGCCCTGGTACCCACATTATTTTTAATGAGTGGTAGTTTTCGATTGACTTATCGCGGATACACGATATGATGCAGTTTTTGTTGTTGATGTTCAGTAAGGATGATAAAGTCGACATACTGTCACTGTAAATTATGGTTTTAGATGAGGAGAGAAGTGCGCAGTCATCTGCTTTCAGTATTGCAGTATTGCAGCGGCTTCAGCTGTGTAAACAGACGAAAATTGGGGTAAGTGCCCCGCTGTTAATGTTTCACCACTAAATGTTACAGCCGCGAATGATGTATAGTCTTCTTATTTCGATCCGTCAGTGAAAATTGGGCTCCATTCACGGAGACGAGGTGCTAAATATTCTCGGAATACTTGTTGATAAAATATAGGGCTGGTGGTTTCCTTTGCATATTTTCCGAGCTCTAGGATAAAGGACGACTGGTGTAAAAACCACGGTGGGTATTTATCATGCTGTCTGAGTGACGCGTCATTGATTCCAAGTTCTTTAGCACATTCGATGCACGCTTCGATAACAGATTTCCGACGCTGGGAACGTTTTAGATTAATGGCGGCGATCACCGTTTAGTGAAGTGCCCTGTTATTTGAGAGGAACAACTTTGGTATCAGATTTTTTGTGTTTAGGTCTATTCTCTCCTCAATAGTAGGGAGGCCGGCTTCCGCGAGTATGAATTTAGTTGTAGATTTGGGAAAAGCTCTGATGCTACGACAAACAGCGGTATGATAGGGAGTATAGAGAAGTTTTATATGACTCTTAGCACAGTTGCCATAAACCGGAAAACCATAATCTATCTTCGACAATGTAAATGATTTCGTTACATTTACTAATGTTGCGATGTTAATTAAGCAGTTTTTAGAACTTAAGCACTTGATAATACTTAGCCTGGCAGCCAATTGCTTTCTAAGATACAAAGTGTTCCTTAAAAGTTAATCTTTTATCAAAGATAACGGTTGATATTGTTGGAGGTATCTAATTCACTGCAGAGCTGGGCAGTCTTACACCTAAAGCCCTCCTAGACCGCTTTGTTTGTCAGGAATTTGGGGGATGTGGTCGTGTTGTCAATTGAGCTCGTTTGTAAAATTGTTGCAATAGGGTAGTGATCGCTACCGTGTAGCTCACCTAAGGTATTAGTGCTAAGCTTGGGCGCTATATTCGTTGAGCATATTGTTAAGTCTATGTTGCTGAATGAGGAATGTGTAGAAAAATGTGTCGGCTTGTTGTCATTTAGCATCGTAAGATTTTCGGATAGAATCCAATCTTCTACTATTTCGCCTCTTTTATTGGAAACTTGGGAGCCCCAGAGAGCGTTAAAGTCCCCAACAATTAATACTATGCACGTCTGTCAAATTTCTTATTTGTAATTAAATATAAATTATTTTTTTCTCTTTTCAAACTTAGTGCATGTACCGAAATTAGTCAAGCTAATGCTCCCTCTGTACTTGTAGCCATTTTTACTTTTTTGTTTTTTGTCACTTTTTGTATAAATACATACAAAAATTAGATTTACTTTCTTTATTTTTGTCACTTTTTACACAATTACATACGTATGTATAAGCTTAGAATTAGATTTACTTTTCTAGTTTCCTTGGATATCTTTGTCGTGGGATGTCCTTTTTGTATATTATTGCCCTTCCAAAATCTCGGCGTACTTGATTTTTGATTTCTAATCCGGTAAGTTGCACAACATTTTTGGCAGCAGAATTAATGCCAAATTTATTCTTATCTTTATTTATTACATATATTTGAAATAACATTACTTAATGCTAAGCGACCGACCGATGCTCGTTCGATGGTGCTGCGGCATTTCCATGAAACGCTTGTCTGTTGACTTGCTATTTTCCCATGGCTAGATGTTTGAGCAGGTGCACCAGATATTAATGGTGCCAGCGGTTTGTGATGGGAAAGTTATATCATTCGCCTTCGCAAAGGTTCTAGGTGTGCTGAAGCTTCCTCTTGGTTACCATGCTTTTATTTTGTAAGGGATGATACACGATACACATGTATGTGCCCAACGGTAAATTCCGGGTATGTTTCGTGCAATTTCGTATAGCGATGTACTAACTTTCCATATAATAACAAATGGCCCACCTCGTTTTGGAACAAATTTCTATGTGAGGTTCTTTGATGATTGACTTAAATAATATGTAGTTACTTGCACCTCGGAACCAATTTCGAAGTTATCTTAGGGTCGTCTGCGTTGGACAAAGTACTCCTTGCTTTGTCCTGCATAAGCTGTTCGACTTCATTTGCCGTTTCAAGTGATTGTGGAATTTTTCCTAAAGTGAAGTATGCTGAGACACAGAGGGTGCTTTGCTTATTGCTGTTAGGCTAAGACTCCACGTATTATGCTCATCATCTACAAGGATTGCGAAATGTGCTTTGATGTATTTGCTTTTACACTCGACGAAATTATCTTGCGGATGATAGACAGGCGTAAATTATTCCTTGACTCCCATGCAGTATCAAACATTTTGCAGTGTGCCTGATATAATCTGCACATCTTTATCTGATTCCAGCCGGCCGAAGAAGTATTTCCTCAATCAACGTTTATGCACATACTTCTACGGTAGCTTCCTTCAATGGGAATATCTCTGCCCAACGTGATGCTACATTTTCAGCTACCAATATCGACTAAAATCCGTCATTTACTTTTGATAGAAGACCGAATAAGTCTACTGTTACGACTTCAAACCTTTGTTTGCTGCTTATAGTCTGAAAAAGTCCCATCAGCTTCATATTCGTAGCATCCTATACAGGGTTTCACGTGTTTCGCGATATCAGCTCGCAAAGCCGAAAACAACGGCTATCGGTGTATACTTATTTCAACGCCATAATGTTCTTCTGTGCTCACACGACTTTGTTGCGAGAGTTTGAGATCGCGGGACAGTATCCTCCCTGCAAGAACAGTGCCGGTGAATTGTTAGTACATCTGACGGCCAGGGCTGAAAAAAATGTTGTCAGTACTTAGAACAAAGTTGAATACTACCGAATAGAGAAGCATATAACCATGGTACTCATTCTCGTTATTCTTACTGGATCTGTGATGCGTATAAAACCGTTGATTTTTGTTATATTTTTTCTTCATATAAAAATAAATTTTGTTCATGCGTTACTAGGAAGAAAGTGCGAAACACCCTCAGCAAACGAAAAAAGAACATACCAGAAATCAACCCGCATTTTCAGTCACTTAAAACTTACAGTTTACTTTATTATAGGAAAATTGAATGCGCTATAAAACTTCATACCAGAATTTCTACAAATTCCGATTAAAAATGTATGACAATTTTTTGAAATCTGTTAAAGTTTTGGGAATTTCGGAACAAGTTTGAAACTTTTATTTATATGGCATATATTATAGAATGAGCTATACTTTTGCAAAAACTTATTAGAAATGAATTAGTAAACGTAAGTGACAAACAGTATTACCAAAGTTCCTTCAATGACAATAGGGTTGTTCGAGTAGGTAAGGTTTCTTCATTAACAAAATGTTTTAAAAGTTGTAAAAGTTACGCGAACGCAACATTTTTGTTTTGTCCTCCGAGCTTCACTCCCTAAGCATTGAAAAAATCGAATTTACTACTGCTCAGTAGTGTTGGAAAATGATCGATAGTCTGCTCATTCGTTGGTAATACTGTAAATTATCCGATACTATCGATATTATCGAAAGGTTTTTTTTTAATATTTTGAGTAATACTCTGTAAACAAACAAATAATTACTAATTTAAAAGTACATTTTTGCCTAGAATGATAGAATGCGAGATTGCATGAGAGAGGGTTTATGAGAGTAATTTTTGTGTGACGAACAACTGGTGCAGTTGTGAATGAGAAATGTCAAAATACAGTGGTCGTTCAATATACTGTGTTATATGGAAGTATGATTTTTTTTTAGAAGTAGAGTAACATTCAGATTCAAATGTGTTAATTTAATTAGCGAAAAAATTACGGAAAATAAGGAAATATCAGAATTTAATGAAAATGTAAGAAAACCATTACTTTCTTCAAAATTCAGATTTTGATGCAGTTTGATAGACAATTGCCAATTATGTATTCTTAAAAAAACAAAAAACGATTTTATTGCTTTTACCTTAAGTTGGCAATGATATGTAAATGTGCACAGCTGACAAAAAAGGCAATGTAAAGTTAATATCATCACCTTGTGCTGTTTGCGTTTTCGCAGGTTTATTTGTGTAAAATAAATATTTTAAGAACAATTTATTCGCCAAAAAGGTAAGAAATTCTTATTTTTATGAAAGTAAACAATATGTAGGTATTTATAAAAATTAAAACTGTTTAGATAACAACATGGATTGGGACACAAATAACAATGCAGCACAGCCGCTTCAGACGATCGAACATTTATTTGGAATAGAATCAGACGATGGTGTTATTGGATTGGTGCCCTATTCATTCCATAGTGATAGTGACAATTCCTGTGATATGCCAATTAAAAATAATAAGCGAAAGAAAAGAGTGCAGGTGAAAAATGACGCATGGTTTGAAGTTAAGAACAAAAAAAGAAGAGAATGCGGCAAAAGTTATTGGGGTAGACGAAAGGAAGGTGCTTCATGGAATTACAGGAAAAAAACCACGAAATATGAAGCCAAGATGTAAGTGCGCACAGAGCAAAACAACTGGTTCTATGAAGTGCTCATTAATTACTGATGTACAAAGAAAAGAAATATTTTCAAATTTTTGGAAAATGGATTGGCACCAAAAAAAATTTATATTAACACTTTAGTGAACACAATATAGCCTAAAGGACTCTACAATCGAACAAATCCTACTGAGTCCAGAAGAGCGCGATCATTACAATATCAATGAGACTGTGCGGGTGTGTAGAACGCTTTATATAAACACATTGAATATAGGTAGACAGTCTGTGCTGACTTGGCTGGAGAAGCCTTTGGTTGCAAACCAGAATACTACAGGGACTGTTCGAGTAACCTGCGCAAAAAAAAATTTTAATTTATTTTTTGTCTGTCTTCCACTGATGGAATTGCACTACTGTCGATCTGTTATACAGAATAAATATATTTTACCAGAGTGGCGTTCGAAAAAAATGGTCTTCGATTTCTATGCTAATGACTGGTGCTCAACTAACAATGTTCAACCAGTTTCACAATCATTGTTTTATTCTGAACTTGAAAAGAGAAATATTTGCTTGTTTGCCCCAAAAAAATACCAATGCGAGGTATGTATGTGTTCGTTTTTCTGTTGGCAGCCTATCAAATGAAGAATATACTCGTCACCAAGACAGAAAAAATGAAGCGAGACTGGAGAAAAATAAAGATAAATGTGAACAGCCATATGTCTTCACAGTCGACCTTCAAGCAGTATTGATGGCCCCAAAGTCCCAAGTCAGCAGCTTATATTATAAAACGAAATTAAAAGTTCATAACTTGGTATTTTACAACCTTATTAACAATAAAGGGTACTGTTTTTTATGGAACGAAGCTGAAGGGGGCGTCTCCGCTGAAGAATTTGCCAGCATATGGAGTTACTTTATTGAAAAAATTTTTCCGACCATTAATGCCATTAATGCCGGAGAAGATCCCATTAAGCTTATTTTTTACAGTGATGGTTGTGGGTATCAAAATCGGAACTGCTTGATGAGTTACTCACTTCTTAACGTCGCCGTAAAGAACAAAATTTTCATAGAACAAAAAATTCTTGAGACAGGCCATACAAATGGAGGCAGACAGCGTCCACTCTACGATAGAGCGTGCCTTGAGAAACAGGAATGTTGATGTTCCTGCCGAGTACATTGAAATACATATGTAGATCTGCAAGAAAAAAACGCGAGCCATACGACGTTATGTATTTAGAACATGATTTTTTTAAACAACATAGCAAAATTGATTACTGTAAGAGCATTCGGCCAGGACGAGGAAAAGGCGATGGCAAAGTAACGAACATCCGCGCATTACAGTACACTCCAGATCGTGAATTTTTTTTTTCAAATTAAGGTTTACCGATTAGTGAACAATTTTACCCCAACGAATTGACAAAAACGTAGTTCCTTTAAAATGACTAGCAGCAACGAAGGAAGACTTCACTTTTTTTGTGATAAAAATTGTTAAAACAATCAAAAATTACATATTATAAGCATATACAAATAGTTTTTTTTTAATTTTCTATCATGGGGGAATATCTAAGGAAAATGTGCTATGTGCGTTAAAAAAAAAAAAATTAAGTAAAAGGTGCTAACTTAAAACAAAGTTTGATAAATAGAAAATCTGCAGTTTTTATTGTTGTTTTACTTTTAAGTTGGTAACACAGACTTTCAAAGAATAAACCTGCATTTAAATTTTAATAAAATAACAGTTTTTACAACATTATTAAGTTTTTTGCCTCTCCTGTAAAATACGAAAAAGTTCACTTAGCACATTTACATGTGTAGCTAACGATATGCCATGCAACAATTTGCAGATAGTCCTACTGTTGGTGTTGTAACATCCCCCTCAAGTAAATGGAGGGAAGTAACAGTCCTTGGTCGGATATAAATCCCTATCGTTCCGGTATTGCAGAACCGACCGTCGTGAGGCCCATACTGTGTATCAGGTTAGTTATCGTTTTGACTCGTAAATGTTTCGTTTTTTTTGTTGCTTTGTACACAATCCACTAACCTACTAAGTGTTTCTTATCTCAGATACAAAATAATCTTAACCTTCAACGAATGGAGAATACATTTTTTTAAACAAATAACTAAACGATCGTTTGTTATATAGAATACAAACGTTCGCTATTTAGAGATTGCAATGCATTTAAAAAATAATAATTATTTAGAGCGTTAGTTATATAGACATTCTGTATACTGGACGATCGCTGTACTTCAACAAAAATATACCAAAAAATGTGATTTCAAACAGCGAGTTCTGTCAAATTCATTGATAGCTGAATAGCGGTACAAGGTGGGTGCAACCAAAGGTAACGCAGTGAGTGAGTACAAATTAGCAGCAATTGGCGTAATTGCGTAATTCTTTAGTGCGTTTGAATCGTTTACCTGTAAAACATGAATTTGGAAAATAAGAATAAAATTGTTCCGATGAATTTAAAAAAGTGAAATGAGAAATTCATGAGCTATCGATAGTAATCGATAATTTTCCATACGGACAGATATTTATTGACAATTCATTGAGGCGCTGATTTACATATTTTTATAGTTACGTATAGCCGTAAAGTTGAGATTTGACTAGGGTTGCTGTAGTAGACTCTATGTCCGTAAAATAATATTACCATTTAGTAATAAATATTCGTGATTTTATTTCAATAATAACGGAATTACTATAATTTTTCAGAGGCGCCTTCTCTGTTGTCAAACGATGTGTTCAAAAGTCGACGCAGTTTGAGTTTGCCGCAAAAATTATCAACACAAAGAAACTCACAGCAAGAGGTAAGGGATTTAAATAATTTGTTTTGTTTATAACACGTATTTCTGCAATATTTAGTAGAATTATGATAAAAAATAATTATTTTTTCCTCGAAGACAAAGTGTATCATTTATAAAAAAAAGTGTACTAGAATATTGAATTTTCCACCAAACGTTTACAGGAAATGTATCTAAATCTAAATGCTGGGTTAAACATTTAGCAAGACTAGTAAATGATAAGAATCGCAAATATTGGGCGCATTACATTACATTACATCTGTCCGAAAGTAAATTTTTTTTCAGTAAATGTGAGAAAATACCGAATAATTCAAAACCTGCTATAGATGAGATATCGAATAGCTTGGATCCAAAGGCAGAGTTTCGTAATCAAGCCGATTATTTTCAAAGATGAATAAGTTAGAAATGGAAATAAAGACAAACTAGTGGAATAGAATTTTAAAGCGCTTCTAAAGGGTGAACACACCAAAACTGTGGCTCTTAGAAATTTCTACCAGAAAACAACTAGAAGGCTTTGAAACCAAATTAGTTCTCATAACAATAGTTTGGGGTTTAAACATAATTCAACTGTTAAAATGTTAGTTGTTGTTTGCTCCATATGCAAATGATTGAACTTTCCGTTGCTCACCCGCCATCATCTTTTGCACGAGCGTATCGCCGACTTTACGTGATGCCCACAACCACTTTGTTTTGAATTCTCCAATACTTTTACCTAATCACCTGTCTTCTCTTCTCTTCCTTTCACGATTTACCAATATTCCTCAATAGGGGGCAGCTCTGGGTTATTTGGTGGAATGCAGTCGCGAGGTACAAAATTGTTGTTCGGCTTGCCAAATCTGGTCAGAACACTGGTTTGCTACCATGACTGTTACTACTTAAGTGGCAGAATACGCTTTCTGAGTCATTCATCTCGATAAAAACCTGTTCATCGTCCCGGCTGTGATAAAAGGGCTGCTTTTACTGCCACAGGAACAAAAGGCTTCATTTTCAATTTATAGCTTTCAGTAGCATCTTGGCGAGTTGCAGCAGTATAAAAATCTTGTCCTGCAATGTACTTGAAATTTTGCACGCAGTGGGTTTCGCATTTGTATTTTGCAATTTGTGGTTCATACAACATCCGGCTGCGGGATCTCACAGTTAGATTTTGCTTTCCGTCTCAATCCGGCGCTGATTGAGCTTTGAAACTTCTCAATGAATCTTACCGCTTTACTTTTTGCACAAAGCACTGCGATTTACATTTTTTGCAATATTACGCGCACTTAACGCTGGATTTTTTATAAACTCGTGCAAAATAATTTGTCTTACTACTAACTCGGTAGAGGAAAGGTCACGGTCTTCTGATAGTATTTGAATTTCAAAATATTGAAATATGTTTGGGTAAGTTATAAGTTTCCCAAAATTTCGCAATTTTGGTATGTTCACCCTTTAAACTACTAGTAAAGGGTCTTGCAACAGGGACGCTACAAAAGTAGACCGATAGTGACAGCAGACAATGCCATATTTTTCCCGCTCTTTTGACATTTATCTTCAGTAAGGTTTGCCATTTCATCATGGATTGATATACGATCCAACAACGAGTCGAAATTATTAAAATGTACTACCGAAATTCGGAGTCAATGGCCTCAACTTTAAGAGCGCTACGTCCAATTTATGGTCGTCGTCATTTCTGGCTGAATGGCTTCGTCAATAAGCAAAATATGCGTTATTGGACAGGCAGCAATCCACACGTACTCCATGAGTCAACATTGCATCACGAAAAAAATACGGTTTGGTGCGGTTTATGGGCCGGCGGCGTCATTGGGCCGTACTTCTTCCGTGATGATCAAGACCGGCACGTTACTGTGAAAGGAAATCGCTACCGCCCAATGATAACCGAATACATATTTTTGGCCCGAATTGAATGATATAGACTTGGACAATATGTGGTTCCAACAGGACGGCGCCACAAGCCACACAGCGAATGTCACAATCGATTTATTGAAAACCAAGTTTGGTGAACGTGTTATCTCACGAAATGGCCCAGTCAATTGGCCGCCTCGGTCGTCTATGGTCTATGCCAACAAGCCAGCGACGATTGATGAACTTCGTACGAATATCGAACGTGAAATTGCAGCAGTATCGGCCGATTTATGTTTGAAAACCGTCGAAAATTGAGTTCAGCGTCTGGACTTCTGCAAGCGTTCCCGTGGTGCCCATGCAAAAGAAATCGATTTCCATACATAATAGCATCGAATGTACTTTCACAGGAATAAAGAATTTAATTAATATCCCAAACCGTTTTTGTTTTATTTAAAAAAAACTTTTGTGCGTTCCTATTGCAAGAGCCGATACTTCGTTAAATTCATCTGATTAACATGGACTACGACGACCGTTATCTGTCGTTATGTTAGCAATGCTGCACACATTTTTAGATATTAAGGCAAGAGCTTGAGACCTGACTGGTTTAAGAATATCAGAAAAAAAAAATTCAAAACAGTGTCAATTAAGTGCTAGTCCACTTCTTCTTTTTCTTCTTCTTAATTGGTGCAATAACCGCCTAGGGGATTTTGGCTGATTCCAGCACACCACGAAAGCCACTCCTTTCATTTGCCAACTGGCGGCAGCTAGGAACCCCAAATGAAGCCAAGTCCTTCTTCACTTGTTCTATCCAACGTAGAAGAGCCCTTCATCTGCAACCATTACCGGGTACTGCGTTAAATTATTTCCAAAGCTGGAGGGCTTAATCTTAATGATTATGGCGCCACATAGTTGATACAGCTCATAGTTCCATCGGCTGCGGTATTCACCGTCGCAAAGACGAATCTTTTGGGGAATCTTTTTTTCGGGCACTCCAAGGGCAATCTCATCCGATGTTGACAGCGTCCATGTTTCAGCTACATACCACTGCACGGGCATGTAGGGTGGTTTCAGCTTGTCAAGAGAGGACTACTACGAAGTTGTCTACTCAGCCCAAAGCACTTGTTCAAAAGGGAGCGACTAACATTATTGCGAGATAAACAAAGTACTCCAATTTTTCAAAATTATAAATGCCAACCGTGATGTTGGATTCATGACGCGAACACGCTGACTTTTTATATGATCGTTCACCACCCTACCCATTCTATTAGCTCCAGCTAAGAGAACGCAGAATTGACGGCCCGGTTGTTGTGGCCGATGATTAATTATTTAAGTACATAGTGGCGACGTAACACTTAATAGCGGTATGGTTAGAGATAGGGATAATGAGAAAGCAAACGATTTTCACACGATTAGTGTGGCTGAGTGGTTGCGTGCTCGCCTAGCAACTCCGTGTACCATGGTTCAAACCTTGGTAAAGTCTAGAAATAAAGAAGTCTGATGAGGAGAAGTGGCGATCTCCGAAATAGCAGCTATCACTTCTTCCACTTTGAAAAATCGTTTCACTAAAATAAAAACCCGGCCTCGAGCTCAATAAATTACACTGGTTTCCAAATATATACATATGACCAAAATAGGTAGTTAATTGGTTTACAACAGAGTAGATTGTATGTAGAGAAGATGTATTGGAAAACATCCTAGACGGTACAAATTTCAGTTCGGTGAGATACACAAAACAATTGTGGCTGCTGATTTTGTTAGTAAGTGGAAGTAAGCTTTTAGGGGATAAACATTAGAGTCATATTTCTCAAATATAGGAATTGCATTGCGTATTTACTTATCTGTCGTGATCAACATTAAACGATAATGAAATTTATTTGTATCAGTTGAATGAAAGGAAATGGTATGCTTTTTTGCAGATTTCCAAAAACTAGAGCGGGAAGCTAGAATTTGTAGAAAACTTCACCATCCTAATATTGGTAAGTAAAGAAAATTTATTGAAATATACGAGCAACGCTTTACTTAAATATGTAATTAACCGAAATAAAGGCTAAAGGTTTTGTTTCTTTAAAACTATGGTTTTGGTTCTTTAAAACTAAGTATGCGTGTATCCAGAGATATAATAGACTTTAACGCACTTATGTTTGTACTGCGAAATGATTTTTTTTGTTCTTTTTTTTTACTGAATTAATATGTTTCTTTTTGCAGTTAGACTACACGATAGCATACAGGAAGAAAACTACCATTACTTGGTGTTTGATCTGTAAGTATATTTTATATAGATATTTATATGTATGTACACACATGTGAGTATGTGGATCCACATATGTATACACATACAAACATATGTATGTATGTGTAGGGGTTACCACATACCAAGGTGCAAATTGCGCTTATTAAATTTATAATTACTTACAGTGTTACTGGTGGTGAGCTGTTTGAAGATATTGTTGCACGTGAATTTTATTCAGAAGCAGATGCATCTCATTGCATTCAACAAATCTTGGAGTCGGTTAATCATTGCCATCAGAATGGTGTGGTGCATCGTGATCTGAAGCCAGAGAATTTACTATTAGCTAGTAAAGCCAAGGGTGCAGCTGTAAAACTCGCCGACTTTGGCCTAGCCATTGAAGTTCAGGGCGACCATCAGGCATGGTTCGGTTTTGCCGGCACCCCTGGCTACTTATCGCCGGAGGTGCTGAAAAAGGAGCCTTATGGCAAATCAGTAGATATATGGGCATGCGGTAAGCGAGCAAATATACGACATATGTAATTGTTTCCATCATATGAGTATGCAACATTGCATGTTAAAATGAAATTTTGCATGTAAATATGGCACCTAAATCGTTGCTAACTAATAAATAATTTCGAAAGTTATATATATAAATATATATGTATATAGAATTTCGCTGTTTAGCCAGATGCTATCTGATCAGATAGATTGAAAGTGCATATATACTTATGTACATAGT
Organism: Anomoia purmunda; assembly: GCA_951828415.1. NCBI lineage: Eukaryota > Metazoa > Arthropoda > Insecta > Diptera > Tephritidae > Anomoia > Anomoia purmunda. The sequence continues at coordinate 68,321,718 of OX639998.1, read as the reverse complement.
ATGTGCCAGAATCTGATTATGAATTTGAAGAAATGGCTTCATGAGAGTGATGCAAATAGAAAACACATATACATAGATACAAATCTTTGTAGGACAATTTATCGATATAATCAGTGTTACATTTATTTAGCCCTTGTTAGTTATATGTAACGTTGCAGATGCATATGCAGTTATTGTTATTGATGCAGCTTGTCTCCCGAAAAAAATAGGACTAACTTTTAAGATGTAGGAGCACAAGCACATTCAACGTATCAAAAATCATAAAAAGAAAAAAGGAAAGAAACATTCTTATTCAAAGCTACTGCTGGAGTTTCATGCGTGTTATTATACAGTTTGTATTTATAAATTCTACCTTTTTTAAGTTAAAGCTATTGTTTCCCTGATGTAGGCTGGTGGTGATAACGATTTTTAGTTTACACATAAACTTATATTGTGTATATTAATTGTAAAACCTAGTGAACAGCGTAATTTAAATATTTTTTCTTGAACTCGTAGGAGTTATTTTGTACATTTTACTAGTTGGTTATCCACCCTTCTGGGATGAGGATCAACATCGTCTTTATTCACAGATAAAGGCTGGCGCGTATGATGTAAGATAGTCCATTTTTTGTGTATTTTTGTACTATAACTATTTAATCAATAGTATCCGTCACCTGAGTGGGATACCGTAACACCGGAAGCAAAGAACTTAATAAATCAGATGCTTACTGTCAATCCAAATAAAAGAATCACTGCAGCTGAAGCGTTGAAGCATCCTTGGATTTGCGTAAGTTTTGATTATTGTGGTGTTGTAACCTCCTAAGACACTGTATTTGATTGCAGCAAAGAGAACGTGTGGCTTCAGTGGTTCATCGCCAAGAGACTGTGGACTGTCTCAAGAAATTCAATGCTCGTCGCAAACTTAAGGGCGCTATTCTTACTACAATGTTAGCCACCAGAAATTTTTCTAGTAAGTTTGAATGATAAATTAAAACAATACACACTTTTAATAATACGTAATAATACAATATGTTTAAAAAACTGATTACATACGCTTATAAAGGGCATAAAAAGTATTGGGTTGGCAGTATCACCATTTCATTAATAAACATTTGAATAAAAACTTGTATGCCTAACTCGTGGAAATATAAAATTACATAGTTGCAATGGTAACCATACATTTAAAAAGGCTATTAGTAAATAATGTATTTAGGCATTATAGCCAATGTATACAAAATACTATGTTTCCAAATTTCGAATATGTTGGAGAGGTATTAGCAGTAGAAAAATAGTATGTTTTCTTTAAAAGATATATTATTTGATACCTTATAAAGGGTTTTTCAATAGGGACGCTACAAAAGTAGAGCGATAGTGACAGGAAACGACACCATATTTTTTCCCGCTCTTTTGACATTTCTCTTCAGTAAAGTGAGCCATTTCATCATGGAAAGATATAGGATCCAACAACGAGTCGAAATTATTAAAATGTACTACCGAAATTCGGAGTCAATGGCCTCAACTTTAAGAGCGCTACGTCCAATTTATGGTCGTCGTCATTTCTGGCTGAATGGCTTCGTCAATAAGCAAAATATGCGTTATTGGACAGGCAGCAATCCACACGTATTCCATGAGTCAACATTGCATCCCGAAAAAATTACGGTTTGGTGCGGTTTATGGGCCGGCGGCGTCATTGGGCCGTACTTCTTCCGTGATGATCAAGACCTCGTTACTGTGAATGGGAATCGCTACCGCTCAGTGATAACAGAATATTTTTGGCCCGAATTGGATGATATGGACTTGGAGAATATGTGGTTCCAACAGGACGGCGCCACAAGCCACACAGCGAATGTCACAATCGATTTATTGAAAACCAAGTTTGGTGAACGTGTTATCTCACGAAATGGCCCAGTCAATTGGCCGCCTCGGTCGTGCGATTTGACGCCGTTAGACTATTTCCTGTGGGGCTACGTCAAGTCTATGGTCTATGCCAACAAGCCAGCGACGATTGATGAATTTCGTACGAATATCGAACGTGAAATTGCAGGAGTATCGGCCGATTTATGTTTGAAAACCGTCGAAAATTGAGTTCAGCGTCTGGACTTCTGCAAGCGTACACGTGGTGCCCATGCAAAAGAAATCGATTTCCATACATAATGGCATCGAATGTACTTTCACAGGAATAAAGAATTTAAATAATATCCCAAACCGTTTTTGTTTTATTTAAAAAAACTTTTGTGCGTTCCTATTGCAAGACCCGATATTTTCTGGTTACTAGTTACAGCTATTGAATATAGAGTTTGACTTTGAGTGACTTGGATGACTCAATCATTGAACAATGTTTTCATAAGCAATTTATAGGATAAAATCATGGTTGAAGTTTTTTTTACAGATATTTTCTATAAAGGACTTTAAAACTTTCATATATAAACAAACTTATCTGTATTACGCATATGTTTTAATAATAACCTTGGAGATGAATATAATTAAACTATTGTATTTTATTTACCGTATTATTGTTTTTAATAGGCGTACTAAGCGTCTCTTTTGTAACGTAAAGTAGGTCTGAAAAATTAATTCTTTCATAATAAGTAACAAAATTAAAATTTTCTTCAAGCGAACAAATGGTAAGGACAAAAACGAATTATGAAAAATACAAGTGAATACAAAATCAATAATGCTATTAATAATTTGTATGAGCTCCGTTGTTGATATTTACTTCAAGGTCTTCGAGGTATTAAATATATTAAGTTGTTTACTACATTTTGGTAAATTTTCTCCTATTCTGATATAACAGCGCTTTTTAAGTATTTAATGATGTTGAATTGTCTGCGTTTACAAAAAACTGCCTTTGATAATATTGCACTTATTTTCGATTGGGTTCAAATCGGGACTGCATGTAGGCTAATCTAACAGCAGCATTGTCATGTTGAAAAGTCCACTCCCCTTCAGCAATTTCATCACCAAAATTTAAAAGCACGTCTTCCAATAGTTCCACATACTTTTGGCTATTCATCTTTGTAGAAATAAAACAGATCGGGGTGCTTCCATTAATGCCTATTCCAGCCTAATTCATTATGAACCCTCCTCCAAAATTCCTTGCCATTCTTTCTTCTTGCTTTCGCCGTTTGTCCTGTCAGTGGTAGAAGTGAACTTTTTCTCATTCGTTTCATTTCCCCATTCCTCTTCCCAAAACTGGTACCTTTCTGCGAATGATAATCGCGCTTCCTTAGGACATGCTGTAAGTCATTTTAATTTTAAGAAATTTGCTATAACAGTCCAACTTCTGCCTAATCGGATTGCAATCTGTTTTGTATTCATACTATTTTCATGAAATGCTGCAATTTTCCACAAATTATTCTATTAAAAAAATAAGAAAAAATATTTCATAAGTTTACGCTCTTGTTAGTTATATCTGCGCATGCATTTAACAACCAAAAAAGTGAATATTGTAGTTCCGTCACGGTTATCTACTGAAAACAACGCGAGTGGCCTTATCTTTAGTTCTCAGGAGAAAACCTAAATTGAACAATTATAAATACAAAGGAAAATAAATTTTGAACAGGAATCCAGTTTTACGAAGCTTCCGCAACAACAAATTAAAGTATGTAAACATAAAAATTTGTAACCCTACCTGATGTATGAAATTGAAATTTATACGTTGTCCTTATCATTTGTTGGTGCTGTGTATTTCTGAACGAAACATTATATATATAGTAATGCATGTTTATGTACTTTCCAGGTAGGAGTATGATAACTAAGAAAGGTGAAGGGTCGCAAGTTAAAGAATCGACAGACTCCTCAAGTACAACTATAGAAGATGACGACGTTAAGGGTAAATATATACATAATTCTTGCTAATTTATTATCCCTTAGCTTGAAGGTAAAACAAACAGGAAGTATTAGTGAGTCTCTTCCGAGCGTTATAATTTTTATTTAGGTTCCAGGTCATAGAAAACTTGGTTATTTTAAAATTCATTTTGCTGTGAATGACCACAATGTTATTTTGACACATTGTTAGTATGTAGTAAATAGACCAGCTGAAAATTATAAACTACTAATTAATATAATGCGCCAAATATATAATATTGCCTTTTAGACAAATATATAAATTTTAAATTTTGCTAGTATATAAAATTTGAAGCCTTCGATATTGGTCATAATGTTGAAAATGTTTTCGCTAAAGATATTCAATTACCGTAATATATAGTTTGAACAAGAAAAAAATAGCAGATATTGAAGTCAATAATCATTGCCTATTAAATGTAACTTAAAATAAGATTTGCGTAGCATGAAGGCAAACCAATTTTTTACAGTGTTATTATATTTGTATTTAAATTTATATATCCCACAAACTGACCGAAAAATATAAAAAAAATTTTCTAGTATTTTTTTCTTAAAAAGCTGTGTCCTTAAAAAGCTTAATCTTTATCTATCATTATTTTATAAAGTTTTCGTTGTACGTAAGTAATTATTATAAATTTCCATAAATACATACTGCTTGTTTTATTATTAAAACTTATTTTGACTTAATTTTTTATAGGTTATAAACATATTTAGGATTTTGTTGTTTTGCACACATGTATGTACAAAGTTTTTTTTTGGGTTTTATATTATTTCGGATGTAAGTGTAAGTTAGAAGTAAAATTCGGCTCAATACATTTTATTCAAAGCTTTGTTCATCAGAACTTATGTTCAAGACCATTACAAATAGTATATATGAGTATTTGTTGATTTAGACAACTTTGAACTTATGCGAATGTATGAATCGATGTAGTATTTTTTATATCGCTAGCTTATAGTGAAGTGCTGCTTAGTCCACTTACATTTTGTTGTAAAAAACAAAGGAAATTCAAAATACATGTTTTACAAAAATACCGAACTTTTAGATTAATTTTCACCATAAAGCTGACCTGCAGTACTGAACAATTGTTTATTAGCCACATTCGATGGGGGAGCAGACATATATTTTAAAGCGAATTTTTGATGTCATGAATAATTTCGTTCAGTACTATTACTGCAAATCATATCGCTATTACATATGTTAATCCCAAATAGTGCAAAAAAGTTTGACCATCGTGTTCAATAGAAAGCAAATATAAAACGCAAATTATTGCATTTGAAAAACTTTAGTAAACGGTATTAGACGCGTGACTATCGTTCCGGTAATCCAAACTTTGATGAGCGGTTTGGGCATGCGAAATCAGATTAGTTTTTATTTATCTTCTCTTTTTTTAACTACCTGGCGTTTTTTTTACAATGACTACAAGACCTCTTTATCCGCCTATATTTCAATTCGTCTTCCGAAAGACAGAGAAGAGCTTTCGAAATAGTTACTAGAATAGATATTTGTGTTACGAAAGAGAGTTATTAGAATCGGCCTGTTAGCCTTGCGAAGATCAAAAAACCAGTAAAAAGTTTATATAATAAAAATGCAATCTTATTCAGTTGCTTTTCCTAAATGGCAAGTAAATATGGCTACAGTGCCTTATGAAATATGCAATATTTGGCATTTTATTTACGACCAACTGTGGACAGCATTACCATTTGCGCCAGGATTTGAGGTTACTAGAAATGGTTAAAATTTTCGTTATTAAGATTAACTGGTAACAAAAGTTACGGTAATATGGATAATGCACCCGTTGTGTACAGTTCAGTACAGTGAAGTAAAATTAAAAGTTAGTGGGTTGTAGGTATATAATATTGGTGGAACATGATTTCTTTGTGATTATCAAATTTGTTATGTTTTCAATAATTCTGTACCTCATTTCTTTTTGTTAGCTTAAGCGGCTATCTTTCCTTCAGACATATAAAAAAACATGCTGACAAAAATAAGAGCAATTTAATTAAAAATAAGATACATCTTAGGCCTAATATGGATTAAACATCCTTAAAAAAACGTCGTGCGACGAGTTGTTTTGCAACATAATACTACTCGTTGCATAAACCGAACTTTTTTCCCGAAGAAGTTTTCGTGCCGATGATCTACGGAGTATTTTCTTTTACCAAACAAGGGAATGCTTTGGAAAATCACACATACGCATAAGCTGTACTATGGAATATTTTGAATTTTTATAGAGCATTTCCGTATGAATTAATTTTATTAAATTTTAATAAACTAACTTATATAAATTTTTATCCGAAGTATATATATGCAAAAATGAAAATATTTTATATAAATGTAAATATTATATGTTATATGCCCTGTTATTATTAATTAGTTTGATTTAACAGAAGTGCACGTTTTTATATTTACTTCTTAGTTTCGTACTGGTTATTTACATATGCACTTCTTAACACCCGCATTTGCGAAACTTGTTTGTTATACATCCAAAAATTATAATCTAATTTGATTTTAATCTAAAACTTTGATTTTATTACCCAAACATATTTCCCTTTATTAGTTCAAACGTGTGAAAAATACCAACTAAGAAAACGGCTTTCATTCGAAAAAAGATTTCCACCTATGCGCACTAGTGTGCTTCGCTCTCCGACTTATAAAATGTTTTGTTTTACGTTTGAACATTTGCTGAACATGCTATTTTTTTTATGTTAGGTTAGAGTGGCTGGTCCTAGGAGCTCACATATACCCTCTGGGATCCATTGTGATACTACAGTACAAACAAAACGGCACTTATTTGTCTTAATTTGCGCGCTGGCTGGCGGAGCAGTGCAGTTGACTAAAAAGTGCTGAGATGAGTACCCCTCCTCATCCTTTAAACAGCTACAGTATGGATTAGTGCTGATATTAAGGCACACTACATTGATTTCTATTGCACAGATCCTGTAAGGCAACCCCCATAATCCAAGAGAGCTGTGAAATGGCTAATCGTAGAAGCTCTCGTAACCTTCTCCGGTCTACTACCTCGCGACCTTACTTGTTCTAGAATCTGCCCAGCATTTGCCAAGCTGATCACGAGCCCATTCATTCAGAAGGCGCCGATAGGTGGCCAGAGAAACCCTGTTAAGTTCCTCGCTTTAGAAGTTCCGGTGCGCCATGTCTGGCTAACCCATCTGCCTCACAATTCCTTGGTATATCTCTGTCCCCTGGAGCCTGGAACACGCTACAGTGCAATGGTAGCCTAAATTATTTTCTTAGACAGAGTTCTCGGCAGTATACTCTACCTCCATTCCCCCATCAAGTTTCGATCCATCCGTGAAAAAATGTTCAGCTCATTGGTACCACAGCTTCCCAATCCTCCCTAGAGAGAATAGCAAAACCAATGTTAAAAAGTAACCAAAATATCCCTTGGGAATGAAGTCGGAACCCTGTAGAATCCTCGAATGACCAAAACCCGAGTTAAATTTGTATCCAATAACCCGCTGCCTGACAGCAGCTTGGTCTGCCAGCGTAGCGTAGCTGTTGTCCGATTGTTGTTCCAACGAGAGCACATCTTTGCTTTCTGTTCAGCTTGGCGACTTCCACAGCCTTATGTAGGGAACTTCACCAGAGAAGTGTCCCATATAGGAGTATTAGTTTCACTACGTCCTCATATAACCATTTAATAATTTTAGGCGGGAGACCGCACCGATTGTCATTCTATAGCAGTACAAGGTAACCAGGGCCTTCACTGATATTTGCTCAACATTATATTTCCAGGAAAATTTGCTATTCTGCGAAGGCAGGGAGACGCTAGAAATTTTATACTTCCTGATGAAACAAACGAGCTCGGGGTTTTTCCGGAGTCACAGTTTGCCCCCAGGTCCGATACCAGCTGATAACCGTATCTAGACATGCTTGCCTGAGCTCATGCAAAGAAGCTATCATAAAAGACACCGATTCAAACCTCTCAATCAATTTAAATGAAACGCCCCATTCGTATTATCTTTAATACTTCGGTGGTAAATTCCCGGGTGGGTACATGTCCCCTAAGATAAAGATGGCACGTTTGGTGAAAAACTAATGCCTTACCATAAATACTGAAACTTTTGTCAGACATTTGGTGGAAATAGTGAAATTCATGTACATAGTACATAATAAAAAATAGCAAACGTTTTTATGCTTTAGATGAAATTAGCTCTGGTCAACCACCTACTGGAAAACGACATAAAGCCAGGGGGGGAAACCAGAAATACTACTATATATAAATATAGTGCTGACGATTGCTAGGACATTTCAAATTGATTTGATTGAAATGAATTACGCAGGTTTTAATGGGGTAATGAATAGTTTGTTACATATAGTCTTGTACAAAGTGAATTAATGTTGTTTTTGTTGTAGGGCTAGCTACACCCTGCTAGATCAGCTTACTCATGGTCATTATCTCCAAACTCATCTAAGGGGAGGCCCAGGAAACTTTCTGTTGCGACAAGGCTGGCCCATCGTGAGAGGGGTGCTAGATCAGTAGGTTTGTAGGGGCATGGGAAAAAGGTGATTGGTATCGTTCGCTGATTCTTCACACGCCGGACATTATGGATAAGCAGGAGTTGAGTCTACTACACAATCCAGATCTTAGTTTAACCAGAGTGACGCGGACCTCTCGAGGCAGCCAAGCTCTTCGTCTGCTATGGATGTTGGTTTGACCCCAATACCAGCATTCGCATGGGGAGAGTTCGTGAAGGTGGTGATTGACTTTCGGTGAATGCTGTTCAGAGCCTGTCTTCACGCCATCAGATCCAGTGGTTGACTAGTGAACGACTGGATCTCGTTCTTGAGTTCACGGAGATGCGCCCTGACGTGACTAGGAGGCGGCTCGGCCATTTGCAGGATCCTGTTGGTGTCTCCTATGGTTGGGCCTTAACAGGGCGTGTACCTCAGGCGACATCAGAAGACATCCCGTAACAGTCCGGAGTGCGGCTTTTTGACAGGTCTAAAGTTTCAACCACTGTGTCCAGTTAATTCCTGGCGTCCAAATTGGAGCAGCATAGTTTATCAACCAATAGCCTCGTATATTGCCAACAAAGTTTCTTTGTCTTTGCCCCAAGCGCTGTCGGCGTATGCAATGCAACAAGGTGCGGGTCTGTACTTTGTTAACGGGTGCAGTTGTGTGCGTTGAAAAGGAGAGCAGTCTGTACACGGTAGCTCCCAGGATCTTCGGGTGGTTAACCGTTGGGATGGGAGATCCATCAACCTTAATATTGAGTTCCAGCCTGACCTCCTTTGTCCATGTGGTGAATATGATCGCTGACGACTTAGTAGGAGCTAAGGTCATATTCCGTACAGTGAAGAAGTGAGCAATGTCGGAGATATAATTGTTCACCTTTGAGCACATGTCATCAATGATTTTACCGGTAACCATTATTGAACAGCTATCAGCATACGAGAGATGGTGTCTACCTTTGGCGGTTGGGGAAGCTTTGAGAACGGAATCGTTCAACTCTTCTCAGTTTCGAGTTCGCATCTCTGAAGAATACCGATGACTGTCAACCACACAGGTAATTGGCAGTCCGCCGCTTCAGCCTCTGTGATAGAGTTGTTGTCCTCACGTCAGTAGTTGCATGGGTAACCATGTCGAAAGAGACAAATCCAATGCTACCAGGATGGTTTTCTCGCAGGGACGGTTGCGGGTTAGGACGTAATTCACCTGTGTGCTTTTGGTGTTAAGTGCTGTGGCACCCACATCCTTGGTCAGGTTACACGACCTCAGATGCTCCTCCCACTTGTTCCGCTTATTTTTATCTACTACCCTCCAAATCCCCACGCTTAAATCCCTAATGCGGGGATCGGAGTGGCGAAGGTGGTCGCGTTATCATGGGTAGCCGCATCGGCCGGGAATTTCGGACGGAATTCCGAAATCCTACTTACCAGGATGACGCGTGCAACTGCTCCCGCGACCACCTTGCGGAACTTAGGTTCGCCCGTGCGAGCATCAGTTAGAGTGGGAAGAGCACTGAAGGCGCCCGCAAATGAAATCTGCAAACCTAACCAAAATTATCCTTTTTAAAGTTGATAAAGGTTCGTCCATCCACAGAGACAAAGTCGGCAGGTCTATCAGTCGAGATGACTATGGGTAGGTGGTCTGATGGAGCGCACCAATGGCAGGGTGATATTCTGGGGGGCAGCAGGGGACAGGAGGTATGTAAACATTAAATACTTCGAGCTCGACAGCGCCTAACCGGATACCTATGCGCTGACATTTAAGGGAAATATCCCTGCGGGCGATGTCTTCTTTGATAAGACGTTACTGCACTGTGTTCTGTGTGATGAACGCTACCTCCACCATTACCTCGCTTGTAATTCTTACTATGCGGATAATAGCCGTTGCAACTCAAGAAAGTTGAATTGCTGTGCAGTTTCGTTTCGTGGATCGCGGCTACTAATAGACTGTGCCGGCTCATGAAGTCCGTTGTTTCTGCGATCTTAGTAGTAATTGAAAGATTAAATTGAAAGATTTTCGTTTATTGGGGTTGAGTCGTCGCGCGGGTGGGTGTGAGGAAGGGTGAAGTTGTCCACCATGTCTCAGCTGTGCTTGCCGCTGTATTGGTTACCGCCTGCTGGTGGTAGTCGGTGGCGCCATTAAGGGCGCAGGCGGTTGCAGAGCTCTGCAGCATGAGGAACGTTAGTACCCCGCCCACTCATTTGTGGTGCGCGGAATAGAATACGCCCGAAAATGACATCAGCCCTTGCACGAGTTGCACCCGACTTATATCACATTGCGTCGTTTTCTGGCCTGACACACGGAACAGACTGTGCGGGAGACAAAGAGCTGCTGATTTGCCGTCACAAGAGAGCAGGAGCAGAATAGGAATGTCCGTGTTGCTGTGGTGGGCTTCTTGGGACCGGGTGCTTTTGGCACCGGCGTAAGTTGATGGCCCAGGGATGTCAAAAGATTTATGAGTTTGACTGACCTAAAGAGAGTTAGGTCGCAGAAACCACAGTTCTTGGCCGGGTGAAACCTGGAGTATTCCGGTACGTAGAACCGACTGTTTTGGGAACGTTATTACATCTCAGAAGGAACTTCACTCAGAAAATTCAATGGACACCCTAATTTCCAAGAGGTGCTTCTTTTATTAACTTTGTCTTCGTAAATAAGCTCGAAAGCTTTACATTGATAAAATGAAAGCTGTAAGTGCAAATTTTAAATAAAGTTAACATATTATTAATTTATCAATCAACATTTTCAAAGAAAACTTATGGTCGAATATAATACAGTAAAATTTCTTTATAATTTGTGAAACTGAAATTTCGTCTAAAAGTTGCCTACACCACTAAAATGTGTTATAGCTTTTTTCATTCAGCAGAAAAAAAAATATTTAAAACATTTCTCACTGTAACATAAAGAGAGGCCTTACTGGTATGTTGTAGTTTTCATTTTGCAAAACCTTTTCAGATTCAATAATAAATTTAAAATATTTTACTGTTTATTATATATTAAGTTTTTTCTATTATTACTACTACTACATTTATTTACTATTATTGCATAATATTATTACATTATTATTATGGTTATTATTATTTGTCTGTCCTTATTACCCAAACGTCAAGCAGTGGAGTTGTGCCTTTTTTGCTCTGCGCTATTTTAAAACGAAAAAGTTTAATTCTACCAGTTATGTTTAATTATATACGTTAAAGATTAGTGTGGATGCTTTGTGATCTATTACAGTTAAGTTTAATTAATTTGATTTAATTATTTTCAATAATTTTTTATGCAATACTTATTATATTTGTTGTTAAAAGCATCCTTGCTGTTGTAATTGTGCATGTACATTTGTTGTGCTATGTACTATATATCTTTCTGTTGCTTTATTTTTGCTATAACAGCTGTTTGCGTGCTTATTAAATCAAAATATAGTGCATCTCAAACTGTTTGTTTTATAACTTCAAAACTTCTATCAGTATTGTTTTATCTTACTTAACTTATATTATATTTTAATATGTCTTGCATATTTGCTCTCACCATTTATTTGCATAAGTTGGCAAAGAAAAGGTGCGAACGCTATGTGTCATACTGGCTATGTGATGGGTTGACCCATATGAAATGTGCTGCGTTGACAGGTAGAGTTTAGACTCAATGAATGATGGCAAAGGCTTACGCTGATCTTGCTTGAAGCGTAGATCAACAAAAGTTGATCTGTTGAAACACTTTAAGCATACCAGGTCTGGTTTCTTTCAAATAAGCAAGGTGCTTTTAGCCCTTACTGAAAAAATCAATTAGTGATATTAAATCCTACTGCGAGCGTTCTTCCAATTCCTACATTGGAGTTAAATAATTTAGCTTCTCCTCGTCCACAGATGGTTGCGCCTTCAACATCCAAAGTATCGTCAGCAAGGTCAATTCCTGGCAAAAATCATGTATTTTCAAAACCGTCAAAAGCCACTACTACCAAGAAGCTGGTAGTGGTTCCTCAGAGAAAATCGATTTTCATCTCGAGATTCGCCAAATACTTTACTGGTGCAGACATTGAGTGTTATATTTCATTCTGTGTTAGAAAATATTGATGCTCTTCACAGAAATTCATTCTAGCCACGGGGCATTTGTTCGTGAATTTCAATATAAACCTAACATTATAATTAGAATGTTGCAAGGACTCCTCGTCAGATCACTGAGCCAAAAAACTGATTGTTAAAGCTGCTTTAAACATATACTATAGAAATGTAAATGGTCTGAACACGAAATTGACTGACTTGTATTTAAAAAGCCTTCAGTGTAATTAAAATATTATTTCATTTACTGAAGCATGGCTACGAGGAAAACCTCACGTTTTTAACTCTGAAATTTTTGTAGGGAATATCAGATTTATAGAAATGATCGCTTGGGCAGAGTTTGGGATGGAGTTCTATTCTACAATTCGTTCTGAAAAAAATAGTGTCATCGCTATTGAATTCATTGAACTTAAGTACAGCTAGGCAAAGGCTACATCAGCTTAGCTCTCTGCAATATACCTCCGCATTTTGATTTATATGTATAGATCCAACTTACTTCTTTACTTAAAATTGTAAGTTACATATATAGACTAAACCTTCTGACTCAATAATTGTCGTTATGGACTATGACATTGTGTCTGTTTCATCGCGAATGAGTAACATTGACTTTTTGGATGGGATGGCTGAACTGTGCTAAATCAGATTAATATTCATCCAAACAAGTTTGGGAGGGTTTCGGATTTGGCTTACGTTGGCGCTACTTCTAAGTTCTTCTCTAAACCGATGTAATCCTCTGGCTTTATCTGAAGGCGTTTACCGTCCTGCTATTGAGGTAACATACGAAATCAAAGCGTTGCTCGGTGAGACGATTCCGAAACAGTTCGCTCTAATACTCGCTTCGAGTTTGCAAAACTAATATTAAAAATCTACAGCATGAGCTTTCAAATTTAAGCTGGCCTAATTACGACATTGTATATTTTTAAAATACGTACGTATATGCATCCAGCATGAACCAATATAGCTGTGGCTTAATAAGGAGTTAAAAATGTTGAAAACTAAATAATCGCGTATGTTTAAATTATTTAAACAAAACAGGTTCACATAACGATTACTTAAAATGAATATTATTTCTAACCATCATTTTATGATGTCATAAACTCAAAGCGTAGGGTAAATGGTTTTCCATCAAGTATGAAATATGAGAGTGTTGTATCTAGTGACAACGAAGATATTGTTTGCACAATTTGTTAAGCCCAATTACTCCACTAAAGTCAATGTACCATTTTCCAAATATTCATATAAACTTTATTCCAATAAAATAATTCATATTCCAGTAATTTCTGCTGAAGATGTGTTATTTTACCAAAAAGCTTTAGAAGATTCGTTGAGGTATGAACCAAATTTAATCCCATCAAACTTTTTTGAAAAATTTGCTGATACTTGTTCAATCTGTCACTAAAGCAAGCCATTTTTCCGTCAACTTGGAAACAGTCTTTTATAATCCCTCTCCATAAAGCCGGGATCGGGGTTTCGATTGAAAACTAACGGGGAATTACAAAGCTTTTCGCAATTCCAAAACTATTTGAAGCAATTGTTACTAATCAGTTGAAATATTCGATAACTCTCTGCACGGTTTTCGTAATGACATATGTATTTACTGAAATTCACAACTTACGTTTCAAATGCGTTTAGAGAAAATACTGTAACAGACGTAATATACACAAACTTCAGTAAAGCATTTAGCCATGCCACCCCTTACTCATCCATAAAATCGATCTACTTGGCTTTCCACCTTCTCCCTCCGTTGGATTACTTTCTACCTACAAGATTGAACTCAAATAGTGATATATAAAAGTGCTTCTTCCCATGTTATTGATGTGTCTTCAGGAGTTTTTCAAGGCAGCCACTTAGGCTCGATTCTGTTCTTGATATCTCCACAGAAATTAAAAATTCAAATAAATTAGTGTATGCCGATGATGTAAAACTTTTTAAGCCATACGCATCGTTTGAAGAAAGATATTTACTACAGGTAGATATAAACAGCTTAGTTAGTTGGTGCAATGCTAATATGCTACTCAATCATAAAAAAGGTAAATATATGGCTTCTCACGAAGAACCATTCAGCCAGCTTCTTACATAATAACAACTTGGGTGTTACAATGGATTCCAAATTCAATTAATTAATAATCATATTAATGCTATAGCCAAAACGGCTAGAGGTGTATTTGCTTTTATAAAGCGATGGTCTAATTCACGAACCCAAATGTAACTCAAGCTCTTTTTATAACATTGGTAAGACCGATACCAGAAAACGGTTCGAGAGTTTGAAACCCGTGTTATAAAGTTCACATAAATCGATTGGAGTCTATTCAAAAACAGTTACCATAAGAGATTTTCGATGGGATTCTCGCTTTAATCGTCCCCATTATACTAATCATTTGAAACTAATAAATCTGTCTACTCTTTCCAGCCGTAGAGAAATGCTAGGCATTATATTTATGGATAAACTATGGATAAACTACTCACAGGATTTATTGAAAGTACATTTCTTATTGACGAAGTTAAACTTACTATTCCTTATCGGGTTTCAAAACTCTTTATGAGTTACATACATGAACCTTTACAATGTTTGTGCCAAGATTTCAATTGCCTTTCCACCTTTTTTTGATATTGCAGACTCACTTTTTATCATAAGAAAGTTGTACTGTTCTTTCTCAATAAATGATCATGCTGATAGCCCTCCTCGTGTCGGTTGGGCGGGAAAGAGGGTAACCGTTAGATTTATTGTTTTAAAAAATTGACTTTTTGCTACTATTGTTAAGATTACTATTCCTATTAATAGCTTGCGATTTTTAAGTTTCAAGTATGGTTAATTTTTTACAATAAATTATTCAACTAGTTTATGTGCCTTCAATTTATTGTTTATGCGCTTAAAAGTTATTATATCAAAGTAGATGTGTTTCCGCTTGCAAATACATCCAATGTATATTTCTAACGTTTTAATTTATCGCACTTTGAAATATGCCGTCCTCCCTCTCCATTAATGTGTACTTATGTATATAATTCATTTCTTAAAAACATAGCCAAAAAGGCAATTTTTTCGCATTGCATTTTATTGACATTCAATAATTGCCACAAATCCTGTTATCCAAATAAATTTTAAATTTGCATAACCAAAATGCCTTTATTAAAAAAATATGTGGTATTTCTTTTAAACTATTTACGACATTTTTGGAATGTCATGCATCTAGGTTTAAAAAGAATTATATCCTTGTTTTCTACTCTACACCTTATACTCTTGCTTGGTTTAACGAGTTGCACTTAAGGGGGTCTTCTACTTTCGCAGTTTCAAAAAAACCATTTTTTTTTAATTTGAATCTAAATGTATCTGAGAATATGCCACAGAAAGTATTTCGTGAAAATCGCATTCGTTTGTATGTTTCTGGGATCCGAAATCTAAGTTACTACATACATTCAAGTTATACACCGTAATTTATCTTTAAATGCATTTTTCCGAAAGTAGTGTTAGTTATTTTTGCTGTGGAGTGAAACTTTTCATAAAAGTATTTGTCCGATTCCAATAAATTTCTTTTTAAATTAGTTAGTCTACATACCGCTATGTTTTCCCGGGTAGGATTTACAAAATTTTATTTTGTTCCGTTTTTGTAGTCTGTTGTCAACAAATTACGTCAAATTGAAAAATTTGACCAATCGTTACATACATTTTACAAGTTGCGATATAAAAAAATCTCTCTCTATAGCAAACAAAGCCAACATAACTATTTTTATGGGAAATATCAATTTTTTGATTAACAAATTTAAAAGTCAAAACATCTAGCTTAAAAAAAAATCAAAATCTATACATTACATCCTTTCCAGCTTAATCCCCAAAAAACCGCTTAAAAGAATTTGAATTAATATGTGTATATGGATATGTATACGGTTGATAAAAAGATGGGTACATAGTATTAAATACAAAGGTTTTTATTAATGCCCCTATCCAGGAATAAGTACAAATTATTTTCGTGTGAATTATGGAAATTTATTCACTACTTGATTGAGAACCGAATGAAACCATACATACTATAGGGGAGGTATGACGGATGTGTCATTTGGTAATGACTTTTATTTAATCGAGTATTATAATAATAACAAATGATCCATTTGGAAAAGAACCCTACAATACATTGCTGAGCAATTGAGGCAAAAATTATAACACTTTCGATTAGTCTTTAATACATGGACATTTCTAAAATAATTTTGTTTTTGTAATTTATAAAGCCATAAAATAAGTCGTTTGCTAAGAAATTTTGTCATTAATCACAATGATAATATGAGCACTTATATGATACTCAGTAGCCTTGTAAGAAAATGCTTTAAGCTATGATCCTACTATCGGCCCAAATAGCACGATCTGTGCTGATTTTTATCGCGCTAGACAACTTCCAATACTCATTTTGATAGTGTTCCCATTATCGTCACATATTTGAACAACTTTTTTCGGGGGATATTGGTCAAATAAAATTATGGCGATAATCGGCGCAACACGATCTTTATTGAGCGAATTGAAGCTTATGTTTCTCCTCGTTTGGAAACAAAGAAACGGATTTAGTGTGTAATTATCAGAAACCGAAAATTGTGTTCACTGACATTGTATGTTAATGCGTCATTGCTTAAGAAAACAAAGAAATAAAACCAAGAAAAAAAGCTATTGGATGAGAAGTTGATTAAAAAAGTGCGCATGGAGTTTAAAATCAAAATTTAGTTTTTTTTTGCACTTTTTCGAATTTAAATTTATTAAAATTAAATGGTCTTCAAAATAGGATATTACTGATTAAGAAGCTTAAAATTTTGTTGACGTTTCTTGATTTTTTGAATTTAGCACAAATGGAATTTATATGCATTTTGTCGTAGAAATAACTATAGTTTCATTAACAATGTATGCAGAAAATATAACACGAAAAATATTGTCAATGCCAAGAAAATGTGTGGACCTTTGGAGACCCAAATTCGAACTCTATCCTAGACGACTCAATATACAAATTTTTTTTTCGGAATTAAACCACAATTTGTTTTTAAACATTAATTTAGAAGATTGACAAATTTCTACTTTCCGCAAGCATACAATAATTAACTATTTTAGTAAGCTATTACCAAAGTTGTAATCGTCAGCTGTGATTTTCGGTAATATCGGCGCAGATTGCCTACTTCGGTAGCCGATGAAAATCAGCGAGTTTTTTAAATTTTTACAGCTCTTTATCGTTCAAAATAAATGTTCACACTATCGGCGCAACATAGTTGATTTTGATCTTGATCGAGCATTGTTAGCACAATTTCGGCGCAGATTGCCGCAATTTAAACGAAATACGCCGAAAATCGGTACATTCCGCCGATAGTGGATCTTAGCTCAAATCATTACCTATGGATTTTATTTTGCAAAAAATATTTTTTGTATTAAGACTTTTGCTTTTCTGTTTTGTTTAAAAATAAATAAGTCAGTCGTCGTATTTAAAAAAATTAATTTGAAAAAGTTATTTGATCTACACAGCTAATCTTATTAATTTGGAAACTGAAAAATTATGAAAATATATTTTTTTAAATGGTTTGATTTTTCACTTCAAAAATTAAGTATAGGAAACCCGGAATTTAAAAGAAATAACTAGGAACTATTAACAAGCTGTTAGCTCAACTTGACGCAACTATTACTATTTGTTTTCTTTTCCATTCTTTTTTGATATTTTTCTTTTGTAGAGGATAAAAAGGGAATTGTTGATCGCAGCACAACCGTCATTTCAAAAGAGCCCGAAGGTAATCAAGTTAAAAGTGTATATTTTCAAAATAACAAAAAAAATTAAAGCTGAAAGTTAAAAGTCAAAACATGTATATACTTACGCTGTTACTTACATAACAATGATAACCATTTATTATAGTAATATTATGATTAGACAAAAAAACTCCTACAATTGCATATAATCATACATAACAATTTCCAGCATCTAACTTTTATATACATACATACACACTCATTAATATATTGATATTCATATGACTGCACAATCTGTATATGCGCACATCAAGATATACATACATACATCCATACAAACTTATAAAAGTTAAGACGAATTGCAATAAATTAGCGTAGAAATTTTTAAATCCCACCAAATAATATTTACGACTTTATGTCACTAAAATTTACTACTTAATTAATTATATAGGGTAAGCAGGCTGCTCTAGTTCTTAAAAGGACCGTGCTTAGTCTACGCATTCGAAGAAGTGATAACCAAGAAATTTAAAGTGCATTATTAGATTAGCAGCAAAGTGACAGCCTGTCGGCCATATGACCAACTAAACAGAGTGCCGGTAGTATTTCCAGGATTCAAATTCAAAATCCATGTTTAACCCCATTACCACTTTACGACTCAAAATGATGTCATAGACTTTTTCACGTGAAACAATATAGTTTCCTCCGTTTGTGTTTGAGACCACTTCGAAACACAAGGGACAAACTGTATTATAGTCCAAATTGGTTCATCCCGCTCATCCAGTATGGTGGGATATTATTAAGGATAGGTGTTAGACATATACACATAATTCTGAAGGTTTTGGACGTTTTCGCTGCAATATAGATACAAGGTTTATTTTAAGGAGAGTGTAAGATTATAGGTTATTTGATGATACCACGTCTGATTGCTGGCAGATAAAAATGTTTCACCTATCTGTAAACGTTAACAAAGAGACGCGTTTCTTCAGCACTCACCCCCAGCAATAGTAAACTCGTGTTTTTTTATTCCTATTTTATTTGTTTTCAACGCAAAATTTGTAATAAGAATTACAAATGTATTTGGTTATGCCATAAGCTATGTAGATACAGGTTATGCAGAATAATGAGAACAACTACATTTGGTATTCAAATTTTGCCGGATTTATCGGATTTTACAGCTGGTTTCTGCCCTTGTATATACTTCTAATCACTCAACTGGATCATAAGTGATGCAGAATGTTAAAGTTTTAAAGTTAAAGAAATAATGGAACATCCTGTATAATTTCTTAGCACCCTATAGTGACGGAGAAAAGCTTAACCTCTTGTTGGACAAACAGAAAGCTTGTGGGCGTATCCATTTTGTATATGAAGTCAAATTTCTACCATAAGGTGGAGTAGAAACTGCCGCCACAAGACGCTGAGATATTCTCTGTTCACGTTAGTACTTGTTGGTAACTGTGATACAACTTTGAGTTTTTAATGGTGTTACCAAACGGAAAGAATACCCTTCTACTTCAAAATTGTGTAGTTATTATGGATAAATCGCATGACAAAGAGTCACTCCCTTGGGGATCAGAGAGAACTTTCCCAATTCAAATGGAACTCGTGAAAATTATTATGTTCAAACCGCCGCAGTGGTTCTAACATCAACAAAGAAATAATACCTACATACCAATCCCTACTTAGCTAGTCTTTTCGTATCTTAAGGCGCATTATAGTTTATAGGATCATCGTCATTGCTAGAGAGCACTGAGATTTATTTAAGGTACTCTCCACTGTTGCAATCACTGAAATCAAACTGTCATATTCTACATGTCTAATTTGGATCTGGAAATATCGCTCAGCCTCTGAAAATTGTATAATTATATAAATATTTTGATCATGTCTTACTTGGTCTGAGTGTTTTATATGCCTATAAAATAAATTTAGTGATTTTTGAGTAAATTGTATACCAAAATTTGATTACAAGTATTCGATAATATGATATGATCGATTGCGCGTTTAAAACATTTTAGAGCCTGTAAGATGTCCATGTATAAGTACACTATAATCGATGTCGACTTATAGTATATCCAATTATAAATGCGTACAAATATGTGCACACCTTTACGTACATATGGGTATATTTACTTTACTGCATGCCTCTATATAAAATTTACTTTATTTACATATGCACATATTTAATATTATGTGAGACACTAACACATAACCTACATACTTACGTGTTTTTTTTATAAAACTTTTCAATTTAACGACGATATGGTGAGATTTCTAGACTGCGCTAATGTTTTAATCTTTTTTTTACAACTGTGTGAAACTATTCATATGTATAATCCTTATGTGTATATGTTTCCTTACTTATATTTATTTGAATATAATATTTGAATAAATGCATTCTAATTGATTTAATCTCTGCAATTTTTCTAAGTGATTTTTTCATGTTTTACTCTTTTAATGAAACCTAATTTTGAAGAACGCTTCGCTGAAATATTTGTTTACATTTATCGATAATATTTTTTAATTGTGCACATTTATGTGTATAATGTAAATATACAAAATAGATACATCCTCAGATGTAGGCAAGTATGCCAAACCAGAAAATCTGCTTAAGCCGATTAAAGCAAAAGGTCTTATGCCCCCATTAGTTTCTTTTATAAAAATTACTGTAAGTACTTGTTTAATTTTGTTCCAATGTTCTGGAACTACATACATACATATATACCATAATAGACAGCAAAAATACTAATTCAGACTTATGTAAGCACTAATACGTGCTGTAATTTTTGCATATAGTCAAATGAAGTGTTCATATTCTGTTTGTATTTATTTGAATTTAATTTAGAAAAGCTTAAGACTACAGTGAATGTATAGTACGGTCATTCATAAAATATAAATAGACTAAAATGAAATACTATAAAAGCGGGCAATATGATAACAACAAAATTTCATAAATGCGCATCCCGCCTTCATCGATTCTAGCCTCCCGCTTATCCAAACATTATGCTCAAGTTTTACCCGAAGCGAACAGGAAAAAAGTGATGCTGTGTATATTGTTCATATTGTTCATATTTTTGTAATTGTATTTACTTGTGTGTACACACCATTTTTTTTATATGAATGGTTATTTGTTGAGTTATGGGCTTCTAACGAAAAGAACAAATGAAATTTATGTTATACGAAAATGAATTTATTTCGTACCAAAAAATGCAAAACAAATATTAAAGGCGTTTTTAGAAACTGAAATCTATTAAATAAAAAAACAGTACATCCAAAATTATACTACCATGCGGCAACATTTTATGTATGCCTATAAATCCGTGTTTAATACCAAAATAGCCTATAAACTCGAGTTTAAAGGTTCTCATTAATAATGGGCCCGTTTTCATGTAACCTAGTTGCAAAATAACACTCCAACTCGGATAAAATTTCCTTTTAGTTACTTCACAACACTGACAATATCTGTAATTAATCATATGATTTGTTTAGTGAAATTTGAAAGAAGCAAAACAAAATGAGCAATTCTGAAGATTCTGTGGTAAGTTATTAAATTTATTTGAAAACATTAAATAAATGCATTAAATAACCTTTTACGTTTGTAGATGATGTCTTTGTACACGGGTGAGCATTGCGAATCACGTCGCAATAGAGAGATGCAAGAAGTAATGGAATTATTGGAAACGATATATGCCAGCTCCAGCTCTTCTGAAGACTCGGAGAGTGAAAACGAGGCACATGAGAAGTGCTCCAATTTTGAAGGTACGCTCGATGCAATGAGTGAGGCAGATTTCAAAATGCACATGAGGCTAAGACGCCAAACGGTGGAATACATAACAAGTAAGAACAAAATGTGTGTAAAAGAAATACATAAACTTAATGCTATTTTATTTTCAGTGCAGTATTCGGAATCTAGCTGCGTACCTGACACATCTGGTGGTGGTAGAACGCGCGTATATTACCAAAAAAATCGGTGTGTATGTACATTTGGTATGTTAGCAATACAGTGACAATCAGGCAACTAGCAAATTTGTTTGCGGTAGCACCGTCAGCGGCATGGTCAACTGTTCTAAGAGTTACTCGCTTTTTAATATCGATTAGTCATGACCATATTAAATGGCCAGAGGGCGGATATTTGTACGAAAATGTGGACAAATTTGAGCAAAAGAAGCGTATCCCAGGAGTGATTGGGGCGATCGATTGTACGCACATTGCAATAAAGCCCCAAAAGACCATAAAGAAATGTACTTTGATCGGAAAAGAACGTATAGTATTGTGTTGCCAGCTGTGGTAGATGTCAACAAAAAGTTCATTGACATAACTTGTGGTGAACCAGGATCACTGCATGATTACCGTGTTCTAAGAAGGTCCAAACTCTTTCAGGATGCAGAAAACTATTACGAGGATATGTTTTCGAATTCATTTTTTATAATCGGAGATTCGGCATATCCGTCAACGAAATGGCTGGTTCCACCTTTTAAGGACAGAAGACAAAACCTTTTTAATCATTTAAGACAACAAAACATTATTTAAAAATTTCACTGCATATATGTATTTATATCTTTAAATTCACTAATAAATATATTGACAAGAATTCATTGCATTTCATTCAACTTAAAATCTATAAAACTAATACAAATTCACAAGGAGTATCACATATAAAATTCAATTCTGATCATTTCTTATTCTAATTACAAGTAAAATAAAAACTAAAAGCAAATTAAAAAAAAAAAAACAGTTTCAGTGAAAACCTTTAAGTGAATTTTTTGCAATGTTTTTGATGTAAATTCTTCGTGCTCGTTTTTATAAAACCCTTGTACGTTCTACAGCAAAAGCTACCGATATTTTTTGAAAATTTGTTAAGTTGATACTCTTGCGCATCATGTAACAGCAATCATGAACGCGTTATATGGAGAAAGAGTTTACATCAAACACGTTGCAAAAAATTCACTAAAAGGTTTTCACTGAAACTCGCTGGAACGGTTTAAAAAGATGTTGCTAGACAGTAATTTCTGTTAGCTATTTTTTTCCAGTAAAGCAGATTTTCTCCGCTCTAGTTCGCCGTCCTTCTCCCACTTCTCCATCAACATTTTTTGAAGTTGTTGAACGGCTTCGCTTCTTGCTTTCCTTTTCTGTTCCGCCTCCAATTTCTTCAAATGAAATTTTTTTTCGTAGTAAAGCTCTCTCGCTGACCGTTTGCGGCGTACTGCTGGAGCTGAAGAGGAAGCCAATGTTGACATAAGTGGTGGTGACATTGACGACTATGGTGACGGTGATGGCGGAATGTCTGTTACCGGCAATGTCAAAGGTGTTGGTGATGGCAGTGGCGAGGGGATCCATGTGGACGGATTAGCAGACAGCGCATTCACTGAAATTGTTGCAAACGATCTGTAACCCACATGCATCGTGTGGTCGTTTGAAATAATCGGACTACTCCCAAACATTTCGTCCATTACTCCATATAGGGGGCAAAGCACGTGCCGCCTTATAGGCCTAGAGAAGACTGTGCAACTTCGACTCCAAACACAGCGGCGTCCTTTCAAAGTCCTGGAAGTGGATTAATAAATGTAATTTCTTCAAACATATATTTCTTGAACCTACCGTGATGCCCATGGACACCATGTCTTCTAACACGTTCGGGTAGGCCAACCTCTTTCTCTTTGGGTGCTCGAACTCCGCTTTCCGAGCGAGCAAGCATCTCAAAAACCCTGTTGTCTCCTCACGGGACCATCTCTTTCGCCTTTTTCTTTCATTCTGAAATAACGAACATGTTTTAATTCGTAGTTTTATGTGAAATATACCAAAAGCAATTTTACTTACTCTTGTTCCATTTTTATTTGTTTTGTTTATGTATCCATAAAACAATTAAGATTTGACAGTTGATTGAAATTTCCCGAGTATTTTTCCAGAGCCCATTCACAATAGAGCGGTTTTTTGCTTCACAAAACTACATCTCAGGTCGGATATCATATAACCGAGTTGGCTCAACTCGCATATTTTTCCGAGTTAGTGTTGTTGTTTTACATGCTATTTCTTATCCTACTTAGTGCTTTTTTGCAACCAGGTTACATTAAAACGGGCCTCATAATATAATATTATTTTTACGTTGCACCTTAAACTCGAGTTTAGGGGTCATTTTGCTGTGTAACCTTAAACACAACTCAGAAATACGAACTTTACCATACCAATAATTTTTCTTTAACGACCTGTTTTTCAGTGGGAGTTTAATTGTGGTGGATTTTTTAAACTGAGTTTAACCATCCAAAAAAACTTAGTTTAACTATTAATATCACACTGAAAAACTGACCCCAACACAACTTTTATTTGGTGTTTATGGATATGTTTTGATTAAATTAGCCCGCACTGTAATAATATTTTGAATACACTGTTAGAAAGTTTTGGCTGCACTGCTGAACAATTGTGGCCACACTCTAAAACCAGCAAAAAGTATACAGGGGAATGTCGGATTAAAGTTTAAACACCCTAGTGAGAAGATTGAGAGTTGTCTATAAACACAAAACCTTAAACCCACGTTGGTGACGCGACGTGATTATAGTATAAGAATCTTTAAGAATAATGTTTAATCGAAACATTATCTTCTCCTACACCGCCTGCTACATACATATGTAAGTATGTATGCACACTTGAAAGGGTTGCTTGAAACGTTTCGAGTGTCCTCTGACGATGTCTCTAGTTTGGCGTTCATAAGTAGTTTAGTCAGAGAACTTGTAAGAAATGAGAAGGCGCAAATGTTAAAAGAACTTTTTCATCAACAAAATTTGCGGGTGCAACCGAGAGAATTCACCTCCGAAAAGTACTGAATTTAATTCCACCATACCAATAAAAACCATTTTCACCATATGTTGCTATATTTAGAGCAGAGAGGCTATACTGTGGAGGCGAGTGGCTGCAAGAAGATAAGTAATAAATAGAAACAAAAACCATAGACAAAAAAACCGTTTCTGGGTCGCGCGGAGCAACTTGAGACGTCAGATGAGTTATGTGACAAGTGTGGATAACAGAAGTGTGGAAAGGGAAAGGGGACGGTAACCAAAAGAATATTCTTTCGAGTTTTCGGCAATATTTGTGTCAATCGCCATCAGCACGTGCGAGCGTATATGAATGAATTTTTTGCTGTTGTAGGTTAGGTTACTGTGGTAGTTCCCGCAAAGGGAACTCACTTAGACATAGTAGGAGTCCATTGTGATACCACCTGATTTATGAACGGTAACGTTAATTGGAAAGTCAGGAAAGATTAACCTGAGAAGCGTTGCGTGCCCCGAATGAAGTCACGCAAATTATCAATCTCCACCCGAGAAAGCTCCTCTGGAGGCCTAAGGAACTAGGAACCTAGGTACTTGAACCTCAGTCTCGCAAATGCAGGGCAGCTGAGCAGAAAATGACAAGATGTATCCACCTCATCCTCTTCCATACAGCTGCGGCAGAAAGGGCCAGAGACTATCTTCAGCCTAACCGCATGAATACCCAACGGACAATGCCCAGTCAAAACACCTACGAGGGTCGAGAGTTGCCGCTTAGTAAGCGACCTCAGCTCCCTTGAGAGCCCACGATCCACTCTCGGCCAGAGGAACCTTGCAATTCTGCATGTCGTGACTAGTTTTGATCTCACTATTAGCGATCCTAAGGCCTTAATAGCGGCCTGACTATCCGAATAAATGTTAGCCCGTCTAGAGGGCATTGCATTGGTAAGTAGCCAATCGGCTGCCTCCTTGATTGCGGCCACCTCTGCTTGAAATACACTGCAATAGTCCGGAAGCCTAAATTTACGGCTGAGGGAAAGCTCCTAGCAGAAGACCCCTCCCCCAACCTTACCATCCAGCTTCGAGCCATCCATGAAAAAGTTCACCGTCCTACCGCCCCACAAGTCATCCTCCTTCCACTCCTCCCTACGCGGGATGTGAGAAGGAGCAACTCCGAGCTGGAACAGGCAGACAGCAATCTGTTTCCGGAGGGACAAAGTTGAAGCTGGCAAAAATCCTAGAATGCCCAAAGGCCGAGCTGAATCTGTATCCATTGCACTCCAGCCGGGCCGCGCCATGGGCTGCTGCAACCCTGCCTACAATGTCCACAGGTAGCACGTTAAGCTAAACGTCCGTTTTTCGCTGAGTTTATAAACTCCTGAAGAAATTTTTCCCACTAAGTCGTCGTTAGCCTCCATAGTATAATATCTATCAACTTAAAAAAATTACATGTGTATATACATATATATATATATGTATGTATATATAAATATATATATACATATATATATATACATATATATAAGTATATTTTTAGGTCTATATTTGTTAGCTTACAATTATTATTTAGAAAGCATGGACAAACACGTGCAAAAACAAACAATAACTGAACAGCTTATTCAGCGCGATTACGTTACACGCCACTCACACATTTTTTACGTGGCACAAAGCATAACCAAAATAATACTCAACTCATTCAAATTCATTATTATTGTCTCTTATGAACAAGTGAGTAAAATCAAATTGTTACTCTACACTAGATAGAGTCATAAATTGTCAGCACATATAAGTGTAGAAGTACTTTGAGTTTTTTTTGTTTTAGTGTGAATGAGTCTTAGTAGTTTTTTGAATTAGGATGAGTACGCATTTGCACCAATTGTTATGGCTCTTGATTTCAGTATACCAATTTTATTAGTACTCATTGCAGGTCTCTGGTGGGTACAGGTTCTTCATTTCGATCGGATATGATTCAGTCGTGGATGTGTATAAGCATTAATTGACATATGCTGATTGTAACGACGCGAGCTTTTGTATTTGTGTTATGTAATTCTCATCGTCCCTCGACTGAAAACAGGATTTATATAGTCTGATTCAGCTACTTCTGAAATTTCTCCCATGCTAGGGTACGAGTAGGAAAGACTACTTGATATCAACTGGTGCGAGTATGCAGTCTGGTTGGAGTGACAACAATCCTCATCCTTTTAGAGTACCCTTTTCCATATACTGCCGTCGCACAAGGTGAAACTGATTTTACAGAAATGCTTTGATTTTAATGCACATATGTATTTATATAGTCTGATTCAGCTACTTCTGAAATTTCTCCCATGCTAGGGTACGAGTAGGAAAGACTACTTGATATCAACTGGTGCGAGTATGCAGTCTGGTTGGAGTGACAACAATCCTCATCCTTTTAGAGTACCCTTTTCCATATACTGCCGTCGCACAAGGTGAAACTGATTTTACAGAAATGCTTTGATTTTAATGCACATATGTAGATGAACCGTGACTATAACGAATTTTAATTTTTGATCACATGTAATTTTCATATTTCATTTTCACACAAGGTTGTAATTTGGAGATACTTATGGGAAAATAATACCGAGAGCTACCCGTATATATTTATTGTCAAAACTGCAGCACACATTAGTCCAAGTAGGAATAGTTCGCATATTGAATACGGCGCATCGATCATGGAATGGAATAGAATGGAATTGAGGTAGGCGGAAATCCGAAGTCGGGTTTTCAAACACTCACGCATAGTTTCCTATTGTACTTAAGGCCGGGTAAGAATGCAGAGATTAAGGGATAGGGGAAAAGGATACGGGAAAAATTGTGAATGGGACTTCATTTATTCTCGACAAATCTGCAAGGCTTTTGTGAATCTGAGAAGCTTGCGAAGGGATAGAAAATAGACGTTTTCCTTTCTCAATACATCTGACCCAAATATAAGTAAATTAAAACGATAGTTTAATTTTTTAAATTATATTTATTTCCCTACAGAGTAGGGCAGCCGTTGCCGACGATCGAGTAATTACAACTGACTTTTCGGTGCCTGCACCTGAATACCTAACACCTGCCAAAATCTATCAGCCAAAGCCTCACGTGGATTGCCGCATGACTCCAGAATGCTGATTCGGCAATTCCCACGATGTGGACTGCTTGTGCTGTTTACCACTGGCTATCGTTTCCGTTGTTATGTCTGTCCGCAACATGAGTATGTCCGTAACGTGAGCAGCGCGTTTTGCGTGTTGTTGTTTGCGCTGCAATCACAGGTATAGCTGCACTTGTTGTTGTAGTCTACTGTGGTATGTTAACTACTCCTACGGATTCCTTAAGAACGTTGCCCAATATTGCAATATTAACGTTGCGCTTTCGGCGCTTGTTGACTGTGTGCGCTAATATGACAACAATAACAAAGGCAACTGTAGATGCGTAAACTATGAGCCACTTAGACGATTGCGCTTTCATAAGTCCTCTCAATGGTACGATATGTCGTAGGTTTTTTTGGTTGATATTGTGAAAGTACGGAAGCGATAGAAATGTTGTATGGTTAGTCAGGTTCAAAAATTGTGCAGGAGCGGCTTCCGGATAAGCGCGTACCATCTTCCGCCAGTTAATGTAAGTAGTGCCGTTAATAGTGACATTTTCGGTAAATTTAACCACAAACGTTCCATTCAAAATTTTTGGATGTGAATTTCCTTCACGAACTTCCACCAATTTATCATTTATAACGATTAAGCCGTCGTCAATTTCTTCTATTGATTCGATGTGATCTGCTGAAATGGTTTGACAGCTTGTGGGCTGTTGGCTTAATAGATTTAAAACACAAGAACTATTTCTATTTGATATTTCACAAAATGTCGTTGATACAGAGTTTTTGCAATTAATAAGCTGTCTATTATTACATTTAGATACAATACTAGTTTCTACCATAATTACTTTACAATTTTTTATTACAGGTTTTATTCTGATTTTTTTAAATGTTTGTTCCACTATTGGATATTTAATTATAAAATAAATGTTGTCAAAATTTTGCAAAATTTTTAATTTAGAAACTGTTAGTAAATCGCTTATAGTTATGTTTGTAGAGTTCTCGTTTGTTAATAATTTCTTGACTTCATTGCTATTTAACAAAATGGGGTTAATTAATTGAACCTTACCCAAAGTGACGGAATATATAGCTGATTCTATTTCGTCTATCAATGCTCTGTTTCTAGCTGATATCAAATCATATAAATATTCGGTGTCTCGTTCGTGTGCTTTTGTTGTGCTAATTTTTTTTGTTTACGGTGTCAGTTAGTTGATTTATTTTTACCTGGAGCTGGCTATTAATATATATCTGTTCGTTATTTGCTTCGATTAAAGATTCTGTTCGTGTGTGAAGTTGGTTAAAGTCATCAAAATCAGGAGTTCCCGCTATATATTTGAGAGCGGTGCCTAGAAGATTAATGCTACGAGAATGTCGGTGGTGAATTCTTAATGAGTCCAATAGTCGTAATATGCGGTCTATGTCCAATTGCAATGTCTTCCTTATGTGAGATTTTGGAAAGTTGTCGAGAAGGTCATACGTTTGTTCGGCGATATTTTCATAGTCGGTTAAATTTAAGTGGTGAATTAAGTGTTTGTATTTGTGGTAGATGGCAACATCTCCCTCCGATACTGGTATATATATTGAGTTGGTATAATTTAAAATTTCCGACTGCGCAAATGCGGTCAGTATCAGGATCAGGAGTCTAGTGAGAGAGAAAAATATTATCTTAGATTACTTTTATGGATTTTTTTACCGTTAATTAGAACAGTGGTGCCCAAATCCCTCTCTACTATTTTTTCAGTGTACAACTTGCTTAATTTGTTTCCCAGTCTTCTGTTAGATTTTAGAAAAACTTTTTCACCCGGTTTAAAAATTTTAGTTTGCCTATTTCTATTATGGTATTTAAGTTCAGAATTTTGTGCTTTTATCAAACGGTTTTTAATTTCATCCAAGTATTTCGATGAAGCGGAATGAATTACATCTATAGGTCGTTGCCCTGTTACTGAATGTATTGTCCTGTTGTATTTGTAAGCTGCGAGGAGAATAAGGTCGTTCGTGTCGTTAAGTCCCTGGCTTAGTTTAATACAACGACTAATCTCGGAAAGAGTTCCATGAAATCTTTCTACCTGTCCATTCGTTGTACTATGATGTGGGGGTGTCGTAAATATTGAAATATTAAAATGATCATTAAGCAAAGTTTTAATTGTTACAGAATTCAGTGATTTTTCGTTGTCACAAACAAGGCTTTTAGTGTCTTTGAAAAAGTTCATAATTCGCATTAAGGGTTCCTTGTTGCCGATTATTGCTCTAGACGGAATTGATTGAACTATTGAAAATTTTGAAAACTTATCTATACAAGTTAGATAATGTTTATTATCTGTGGAAAAAATATCCACATGCAGAATTTCACCAGGTTTAGTAGGTATTGGGGTGTTTCCAATTTAAGGATTTGGTGGATGACGTTTATACTTTGCTTCATGGCAAATTTTACAGTTGAGTATAATTTCTTTTAACATTTTTCGCATATTTGGGAAATAATAGTCCCTCATTATTTGCGTAATATTTTCTTTAAGGGACCGGTGAGCTCTATTGTGCTCCGTATGAAGGATTTCTTCCTGATCATCTTTATTAAAGATGTCAGTGACAAAAATGTTGGTGTGAACGAATTTCACTGCCGGAAAATTAGTTTTAATTTTATGTTGAATTTTCCCTAACACAGACAGATCGCATAGCAAACCATTTGTGACATTAGGGTTAACAGAGCTCTTTAATTGGTCAATTATTTTGTCAACGTTTTGAAAAATTATATGATGCCTGATTCGAGATTGAAAAAGAATTTTTGCTGTTTTTGAATTCATATCCCCACTTTCGAGAATAATCTGGTTAAAAAATGAATTTATCGGATTTATCACGGTGGATATTACATCTGTGGATGAGTTTTCGCTGTGGACAGTTTCGTCGTCAGAACTGGGCATATCATTGTTTTCTAAACTGTTTATATGTTGCCTTGATAACGCATCTGCGACAACATTTTCCTTCCCGGGTTTGTAGTGAAATTTAGGGGAAAACTCTTCTACGAAGGCGCTCCATCGTTTCAATTTGGCGTTAGGATTTTTATCCGATATTGAGAATGTAAGCGGCTGGTGATCTGTGAAGATATTAATATTGTTTGCTCCATAGAGATAATTTCTGAGTTTCTGCAGAGCCCAAACGATCGCGACGAGCTCCCGCTCATTTGTTGCATAGTTTTCTTCCGTTTGTGTTAAAGTTCGCGATATCATAGTAATGGGTCTGCCTCCCTGTGAGAGTACTGCACCCAAGGCGTGAGATGACGCATCTGTGGTCAAGTCGAAAGGCTTCTCGTAGTCAGGATAGAGAAGAAGAATATCTTCTGAAGACAGAATATCCTTGATTTTTTGGAACGCTTCATGAGCTTCTTTGTCAAATGTAATTTTTATATTTTTGGAAATGTTGGTACCAATTGTTCCATTTTCTCCCCGTAGATACTTTGTGAGGGGTTTTGCTATCGATGCATAGTCTTTAATAAAGCGTCTGTAGTAGCCATTCATGATTCAGTCGTGGATGTGTATAAGCATTAATTGACATATGCTGATTGTAACGACGCGAGCTTTTGTATTTGTGTTATGTAATTCTCATCGTCCCTCGACTGAAAACAGGATTTATATAGTCTGATTCAGCTACTTCTGAAATTTCTCCCATGCTAGGGTACGAGTAGGAAAGACTACTTGATATCAACTGGTGCGAGTATGCAGTCTGGTTGGAGTGACAACAATCCTCATCCTTTTAGAGTACCCTTTTCCATATACTGCCGTCGCACAAGGTGAAACTGATTTTACAGAAATGCTTTGATTTTAATGCACATATGTATTTATATAGTCTGATTCAGCTACTTCTGAAATTTCTCCCATGCTAGGGTACGAGTAGGAAAGACTACTTGATATCAACTGGTGCGAGTATGCAGTCTGGTTGGAGTGACAACAATCCTCATCCTTTTAGAGTACCCTTTTCCATATACTGCCGTCGCACAAGGTGAAACTGATTTTACAGAAATGCTTTGATTTTAATGCACATATGTAGATGAACCGTGACTATAACGAATTTTAATTTTTGATCACATGTAATTTTCATATTTCATTTTCACACAAGGTTGTAATTTGGAGATACTTATGGGAAAATAATACCGAGAGCTACCCGTATATATTTATTGTCAAAACTGCAGCACACATTAGTCCAAGTAGGAATAGTTCGCATACTGAATACGGCGCATCGATCATGGAATGGAATAGAATGGAATTGAGGTAGGCGGAAATCCGAAGTCGGGTTTTCAAACACTCACGCATAGTTTCCTATTGTACTTAAGGCCGGGTAAGAATGCAGAGATTAAGGGATAGGGGAAAAGGATACGGGAAAAAGTGTGAATGGGACTTCATTTATTCTCGACAAATCTGCAAGGCTTTTGTGAATCTGAGAAGCTTGCGAAGGGATAGAAAATAGACGTTTTCCTTTCTCAATACATCTGACCCAAATATAAGTAAATTAAAACGATAGTTTAATTTTTTAAATTATATTTATTTCCCTACAGAGTAGGGCAGCCGTTGCCGACGATCGAGTAATTACAACTGACTTTTCGGTGCCTGCACCTGAATACCTAACACCTGCCAAAATCTATCAGCCAAAGCCTCACGTGGATTGCCGCATGACTCCAGAATGCTGATTCGGCAATTCCCACGATGTGGACTGCTTGTGCTGTTTACCACTGGCTATCGTTTCCGTTGTTATGTCTGTCCGCAACATGAGTATGTCCGTAACGTGAGCAGCGCGTTTTGCGTGTTGTTGTTTGCGCTGCAATCACAGGTATAGCTGCACTTGTTGTTGTAGTCTACTGTGGTATGTTAACTACTCCTACGGATTCCTTAAGAACGTTGCCCAATATTGCAATATTAACGTTGCGCTTTCGGCGCTTGTTGACTGTGTGCGCTAATATGACAACAATAACAAAGGCAACTGTAGATGCGTAAACTATGAGCCACTTAGACGATTGCGCTTTCATAAGTCCTCTCAATGATACGATATGTCGTAGGTTTTTTTGGTTGATATTGTGCAGGTACGGAAGCGATAGAAATGTTGTATGGTTAGTCAGGTTCAAAAATTGTGCAGGAGCGGCTTCCGGATAAGCGCGTACCATCTTCCGCCAGTTAATGTAAGTAGTGCCGTTAATAGTGACATTTTCGGTAAATTTAACCACAAACGTTCCATTCAAAATTTTTGGATGTGAATTTCCTTCACGAACTTCCACCAATTTATCATTTATAACGATTAAGCCGTCGTCAATTTCTTCTATTGATTCGATGTGATCTGCTGAAATGGTTTGACAGCTTGTGGGCTGTTGGCTTAATAGATTTAAAACACTAGAACTATTTCTATTTGATATTTCACAAAATGTCGTTGATACAGAGTTTTTGCAATTAATAAGCTGTCTATTATTACATTTAGATACAATACTAGTTTCTACCATAATTACTTTACAATTTTTTATTACAGGTTTTATTCTGATTTTTTTAAATGTTTGTTCCACTATTGGATATTTAATTATAAAATAAATGTTGTCAAAATTTTGCAAAATTTTTAATTTAGAAACTGTTAGTAAATCGCTTATAGTTATGTTTGTAGAGTTCTCGTTTGTTAATAATTTCTTGACTTCATTGCTATTTAACAAAATGGGGTTAATTAATTGAACCTTACCCAAAGTGACGGAATATATAGCTGATTCTATTTCGTCTATCAATGCTCTGTTTCTAGCTGATATCAAATCATATAAATATTCGGTGTCTCGTTCGTGTGCTTTTGTTGTGCTAATTTTTTTTGTTTACGGTGTCAGTTAGTTGATTTATTTTTACCTGGAGCTGGCTATTAATATACATATATCTGTTCGTTATTTGCTTCGATTAAAGATTCTGTTCGTGTGTGAAGTTGGTTAAAGTCATCAAAATCAGGAGTTCCCGCTATATATTTGAGAGCGGTGCCTAGAAGATTAATGCTACGAGAATGTCGGTGGTGAATTCTTAATGAGTCCAATAGTCGTAATATGCGGTCTATGTCCAATTGCAATGTCTTCCTTATGTGAGATTTTGGAAAGTTGTCGAGAAGGTCATACGTTTGTTCGGCGATATTTTCATAGTCGGTTAAATTTAAGTGGTGAATTAAGTGTTTGTATTTGTGGTAGATGGCAACATCTCCCTCCGATACTGGTATATATATTGAGTTGGTATAATTTAAAATTTCCGACTGCGCAAATGCGGTCAGTATCAGGATCAGGAGTCTAGTGAGAGAGAAAAATATTATCTTAGATTACTTTTATGGATTTTTTTACCGTTAATTAGAACAGTGGTGCCCAAATCCCTCTCTACTATTTTTTCAGTGTACAACTTGCTTAATTTGTTTCCCAGTCTTCTGTTAGATTTTAGAAAAACTTTTTCACCCGGTTTAAAAATTTTAGTTTGCCTATTTCTATTATGGTATTTAAGTTCAGAATTTTGTGCTTTTATCAAACGGTTTTTAATTTCATCCAAGTATTTCGATGAAGCGGAATGAATTACATCTATAGGTCGTTGCCCTGTTACTGAATGTATTGTCCTGTTGTATTTGTAAGCTGCGAGGAGAATAAGGTCGTTCGTGTCGTTAAGTCCCTGGCTTAGTTTAATACAACGACTAATCTCGGAAAGAGTTCCATGAAATCTTTCTACCTGTCCATTCGTTGTACTATGATGTGGGGGTGTCGTAAATATTGAAATATTAAAATGATCATTAAGCAAAGTTTTAATTGTTACAGAATTCAGTGATTTTTCGTTGTCACAAACAAGGCTTTTAGTGTCTTTGAAAAAGTTCATAATTCGCATTAAGGGTTCCTTGTTGCCGATTATTGCTCTAGACGGAATTGATTGAACTATTGAAAATTTTGAAAACTTATCTATACAAGTTAGATAATGTTTATTATCTGTGGAAAAAATATCCACATGCAGAATTTCACCAGGTTTAGTAGGTATTGGGGTGTTTCCAATTTAAGGATTTGGTGGATGACGTTTATACTTTGCTTCATGGCAAATTTTACAGTTGAGTATAACTTCTTTTAACATTTTTCGCATATTTGGGAAATAATAGAACCTCATTATTTGCGTAATATTTTCTTTAAGGGACCGGCGAGCTCTATTGTGCTCCGTATGAAGGATTTCTTCCTGATCATCTTTATTAAAGATGTCAGTGACAAAAATGTTGGTGTGAACGAATTTCACTGCCGGAAAATTAGTTTTAATTTTATGTTGAATTTTCCCTAACACAGACAGATCGCATAGCAAACCATTTGTGACATTAGGGTTAACAGAGCTCTTTAATTGGTCAATTATTTTGTCAACGTTTTGAAAAATTATATGATGCCTGATTCGAGATTGAAAAAGAATTTTTGCTGTTTTTGAATTCATATCCCCACTTTCGAGAATAATCTGGCTAAAAAATGAATTTATCGGATTTATCACGGTGGATATTACATCTGTGGATGAGTTTTCGCTGTGGACAGTTTCGTCGTCAGAACTGGGCATATCATTGTTTTCTAAACTGTTTATATGTTGCCTTGATAACGCATCTGCGACAACATTTTCCTTCCCGGGTTTGTAGTGAAATTTAGGGGAAAACTCTTCTACGAAGGCTCTCCATCGTTTCAATTTGGCGTTAGGATTTTTATCCGATATTGAGAATGTAAGCGGCTGGTGATCTGTGAAGATATTAATATTGTTTGCTCCATAGAGATAATTTCTGAGTTTCTGCAGAGCCCAAACGATCGCGAGGAGCTCCCGCTCATTTGTTGCATAGTTTTCTTCCGTTTGTGTTAAAGTTCGCGATATCATAGTAATGGGTCTGCCTCCCTGTGAGAGTACTGCACCCAAGGCGTGAGATGACGCATCTGTGGTCAAGTCGAAAGGCTTCTCGTAGTCAGGATAGAGAAGAAGAATATCTTCTGAAGACAGAATATCCTTGATTTTTTGGAACGCTTCATGAGCTTCTTTGTCAAATGTAATTTTTATATTTTTGGAAATGTTGGTACCAATTGTTCCATTTTCTCCCCGTAGATACTTTGTGAGGGGTTTTGCTATCGATGCATAGTCTTTAATAAAGCGTCTGTAGTAGCCAGACAAACCTAAGAAAGAACGCAATGCGCGAAGTGTTTTCGGAACTTCATAGCCGACTATGTCTTTTACTTTATCCTTTGAGGTTCTTATCCCGTCTTTTGAGACAACAAATCCTAGGAATTCAACGTCTGATTTAAAAAATTGAGTTTTTTCTAAGGAAGCTCTCATGTTGGCTGAATATAATTTTTCCAATACTCGGCTGACGTCCTGTAAATGGGTTTTGTAATCATTGGAAAATACAATAATGTCATCTATATAGACGTGACATGTCTTTCCGATTTCTTCCCTTAGTACGTCATCAATTGCACGTTGAAAAATGCTAGGACCATTTTTCAGCCCAAATGGCAATCTGCAAAACTCGTATTTTCCGTTGTTCACGGAAAATGCAGTTTTTTCCCTATCTTTTTCGGCAAGCATAATCTGGTGAAATCCAGATTTCAGATCTATTGTGGTAAAAATTGATGATTTTCCTAAATTTGAAAGAATTACGGATGTATCGGGAATTGGGTACTTGTCGTTAATAATTTTTTCGTTTAGTTTTTTAAAGTCAATTACCATACGTAGTTTTCTTTTTCCTTCGTCGTCTGTTCCTTTTTTATTAACAACCCATACTGGACTATTGTATGGCGAGCGAGATGGTCTAATGATTCCATCACGCAGAAGATCATTAACTTCCTTGTTAACAAACTCAGAAGCTGCCATTGGATACGGGTAGGATTTGGAATAGACTGGTTCATTGTTAGCTGTTCTGATAGTTGCTACAATGTTTGTATTAAATGGTAACGACTCGTTTGGGTCAGAAAATACGGCAGCGTATTTCGCTTTTAATCGTTCGATATCTTCTTCAACAATTACGGTATTAACATCGCTACAATGAAAATACATTAATTTTTCTGAACCCTCTGCGTAAAATAAAATTCCTTTCTTTATATCTAATTTCGCATCGATTTTGCGTAGAAGGTCATAACCAATGATGCCATCAAATGTTGTAAGTGTCGGTAAAATAAAAAATTTCAATTGTTTTCCTTGGAATGTCCTGCTAACATACGGTAGCAGGGATCTACCCCTAAAAAATTAATCTCGTCTGAAATTTCATTATTTTTAAAATCGTTATTGTCATTTACAAAATCACCATATTCATCTTGCTGGTAGGAGTAATCGTTCTCGCAAACTTCAGTTGAAGGATATTGATCTAAGTGATTTATTCGTTGAAGCTTATTATTGAAGCGGTCGCTATCGCGATGTCTTTTCTGCGCTAGCTGACCGGAGCCCCTTGGGTATTGGTTCCCAAAGGCTGTTCTACCAGAGGGGAATGGTCTGGGATTAAAGGAGGTAGGATGTGTTGGGGTAGGATTAAATTGAGTTACCTGTGGCGTGTGATCATTTGATCGATCATTCCGTTGGGGAACTCGGA
Organism: Anomoia purmunda; assembly: GCA_951828415.1. Lineage (NCBI taxonomy): Eukaryota > Metazoa > Arthropoda > Insecta > Diptera > Tephritidae > Anomoia > Anomoia purmunda. Next base: position 68,284,276 of record OX639998.1, on the reverse strand, counting down.
ATCTGGAGAGACTAGGATCAACATCCATAGGTGTTGGTCGCTGTTGCGGATGTCCGCTTTGTTGTTTAGGGAATGGCACACTGTTTCTAATTAGAGGCATTCTATTTAAATTACGTGTTTGCATACTATAATCTTGAAGTCTGTTTTCTGAAAATCTGCAGGCGAACAGCGAACGCGCCTGGTTGGACTCTAGCTCCTGTGCTAGTGCTAAAGCTGACGCCATATCCGATGGCCTTGATGAAAACAAAATATCGCAAAGTGGGCGATTTAATCCGGATATAAATACTCGTAATGCATCTTGGCGATACTTTGTGTTTAGTGATTCTAAGACATCCCTATTCTGATAGGACATTAATGGTTTATTAATAATTGCTGTTAATTTTATTTCGACTTCGTCATAAAATTCTGTGATTGTCCTCTTTCCTTGTCGGAGAGTGGACATTTCCTGTTCTAATATGTAGACAGGTTTTTTATCTGCATATGTAAAATCAAGCCTGGCTATAATGGCATCAAAATTAAGGATAGTGTTAAAGGAAGACAGGATCGAATCTGCAGATCCCACTATCTTATTCCTAATGATAGCCACCGCCTGATAGTGTTTGGAACTTCCTTGAGCATTTTTGAAAATTTTGTAGGCAGTATGTGCTGCCTGACGCCATGATACGTATCGCGACTGATCGCCAGTGAATTCCGGTAAGGACTTCACTACGTCCAAGGATTCGTCACACCTAACTGTCGGGTCAATTGTAACTTCATTATATTGTTCAACTTGAGATGGTCTTTCCATCTGTGTGAGCCTATTCGTCAGTGAGTCTATTGTCGCTTGAAATTCTCGTCTAGTTTGTTCAGTTGCTGCCCGAACAGCGGCATTCATTAAAGTTCGAATTGTATTTTCGTCCATCTTCGTCAATATTTTCTTGAGACTATTATTTTTTCTATATTATCCCTGGTCACTTTGTTACAATTTACAATTTTCTATTTTTGTATTTTATCACTTTTAATATTCTTAATACTAGTGAGCACTCTACTTACAGTTTCATAACTATTGGTACAGTGTCCTGGTTCAAGTTCCTCTAAATGATTTCAGCTTCCGATATCTGTCACTGCTTTCCTCGTTGTGGTGGATTTAGTGGTGATCCTTCGTATGCTGGCGTTTCAATTAACCTTTCAAAGTCACATAAAACGAGTAACTCCTCACTTGGGGTACGCAACACAATTCACAAAGAGTTTTGTTCGATGAATATTAATCAATGCAAATTTTGTACTCAGCTTAACTGATTTATTGTTGATTTCACATTGATTATTCGGCTTTATGCGTTTTTTAAATGTTTCGGGTTTCCAGCACTATAACTTTTGTCGCAACACCGTTGTCAAAAATACTTACAGAGTTCAGAATTTAACCGGAAAAAAGTCAAACAAGAATTTTACAATTGTTTAAAAAGCTTTGTTTAAAATGGGTTCGAACCCACGGCCACTATAGCTAATCCTTTTATAAGGATATTTATCGCGTGGCCCCACGTTGGGCGCCAGTAAATTAAAACGATAGTTTAATTTTTTAAATTATATTTATTTCCCTACAGAGTCGGGCAGCCGTTGCCGACGATCGAGTAATTACAACTGACTTTTCGGTGCCTGCACCTGAATACCTAACACCTGCCAAAATCTATCAGCCAAAGCCTCACGTGGATTGCCGCATGACTCCAGAATGCTGATTCGGCAATTCCCACGATGTGGACTGCTTGTGCTGTTTACCACTGGCTATCGTTTCCGTTGTTATGTCTGTCCGCAACATGAGTATGTCCGTAACGTGAGCAGCGCGTTTTGCGTGTTGTTGTTTGCGCTGCAATCACAGGTATAGCTGCACTTGTTGTTGTAGTCTACTGTGGTATGTTAACTTATACTCTGTTTTATCCTAGTAAAAACAGGACAAATACAGAGGAAATACTCTGTGCTATCCTCTTCCTCTAGGCAAGCTGTGATCGGGACATCGATGATGCCTATTGTGACCATGTGCTGTTCCCATGGATTGTGTCGTGTAAATGCAGGGCTCGTAACTCCTTCTTTGTGTAAGAAGGAATTCCGCCACCACCCTTTCCGGTATTTTCAGGAAGCACTTGGTTGTTTTGCAAGTGTCGGTAGTGCACCAACGGTTTTCTGCATCTTATGCCTGCCATCCCTAATGCACCTAGCTGCCCCTGCTATGATTGGCTGCAATGAGCTAATTTGTTAGCGAGTTCATTACCTTGATAGAGTTCAGTCTGAACTTAGTTTCTTGGAAAATTTTTAAAGAGGTGCGAGCAGTCTCTAAGGCCTTTAGTGCAGCTTGGCTGTCGTTACAGAGTCTGATTTGGTATCCGCGCAAATATCTCCGATTAGTAAACCGCTGTCATTGTACCTAAGGTGGAAAAGCAAATATCTCCGATTAGTAAACCGTTGTCATTGTACCCAAGTCGGAAAAGCATCTGAAATCGCCGTTCAGGTGCCAACCAGCTGCAGTCCTATTTTCTCTTTTGGAGCCGTCAGCGTGAAAAGTTTTCACCGAGCCCCCGAAGAGTGTATATGGATCTTTCCATTGTTCTTTTGTAGGAAAGCTTACGGTATACATTCTACCAAAAGAGACTTTTGATTTTTCATTGGAGCTAAAAACAAGAGGTATTGCTCTAACAACCCTCCAAACAACTTTCTGTGTCCAAAATTCTCATCGTCCTACCACAATCCAAAAGGATGTAGTTGACATATAATTTTAATTGTCTCCCCTTGAATTGTTAAGTCCAAAAGTAACAAGCACAATAAGGCATTCAGAATGGCTCCTGATGTCGTGTTCATGGCGCCTGTGATTGCTATACATACGCACCTCTGCAGCCTATTTAACATAGACACCGTGGATTTAGCCATGTTTCTGATCCACCAAACTACAGCAGAATACGCTAATCTCAGACCCCAAGACTTCCAAAGGGTTCTCCGACACTGCCAAAAACCTTTCAATGCTAGATTTACGTTCTGTTCGATATAAGCTTTAATAATTAATTTTAATATGTAATTTTTCTGTCAGCGGTTACACCCAAATATTTCGTTTCCTTGGAAAGGCTTACGTTTACGCCCCTAAGCACCGGAAGGCTGAGATCATCCAATTTTCTTTTACTCATAAACAATACCAGGGTTGTATTGCTGGTGTTGACAAAAAGACCCTTCCCCCACAGTCAGGAATCTTCTAGATAACACGAACTGAGCTGATCAGGCTGATTGACCTGAAGCTTTTTGCTAGTACGTAATCATCTTTTCCAGGTTTGGGAGTAAACACTACCCTAACTTTTTCCCAATGCATGGAAACATGACCAAAAACCAGACAAGCTCTACACTTTAGCATTTTTGGATACACGCCATCAGAGCCTTGTGAGTTAAAGCCATCGGAAGAGTATATAAAAAACCTCACTGATTCCTCAGGCACCCACCCGTGATCCAACGTACCAGTTTAGTCTAGTGAACCCTCCCGTCGCGTTATATGCCTTCATACATATATCTACCTGCGTCAGAAATTAATCTGCTACCCGGTAAGCGGGTTTCCAGGAGAGTTCCGGTTTCTAACAGCGACGTAGTGTTATATCCATCAAAACTTTTGAGAGAATCTAGCTTGACTTTTTGGTCTTGCTGAAGTACCATGCACAGCTTTGCCGACTCTTTCATGTGTGCTTTTAAGCGGTGTCCTTTTCCGAATGTCTTTAGGGGTTTCCAGAATGTTCTTTTGTATACCTGAATGTTCTAAAATATGTATTTGATTAAGAAAACGGATGTTGCTTGTATAGCTGATTGAATCCAAATTGTTTTATCATACAAATTAATTGCTTACTGCACTAATAATGGAACCAGCAGTAGGGCATTAACATTTCCTTACGTTTTGCATGCGCTTTGTGTCATTCACTGTCTTGCATAGAACAACAGTGCATATCACCTTATAAATACAGTAGTTATATGCAAAACAAAATTGCCATTCTGCAAGCAAACAAATATTGGTAATTGCGATCACTTAAGCAAGCATAAACAATATTGTTATGTTATATGATTTCAATTATGCTCACATGCGTTACTAAATGAACAATTATTACCAGTAGTGGGATTCACCAGGTCTCACAATAGACTCCAAATTACTCTGGAGAGAACATGTCGATGTGACAGTATCCAAAGCAACCAAAGCAATAATGGTGTGCAGACGTCTAGCGGGAAAGTCCTGGGGCTGCAACCCAAACATGCTTAGATGGATGTACACTATGATTGTTAGGCCGATAGTAACCTATGGGGCGGTGGCGTGGGTATCAAGAACCTCCCTTACAACAGTGAGGAAATCACTAATAAAGCTCCAACGGCTAGCGTGTGTGCATTACAGGAGCCATGCGCACGTGTCCGACTAAGGCACTAGAGGTGATTCTGGGCCTAACGGCACTCCACATAGTTATAGAACAGACAGCGAAAAGAACCCTACTGAACATTGCTAAAGAAGGGTATGGAAAAGGGAAAGTCATATCGTCTAAGGAAATGGAGGCGCTCAGCGCACGGCTACCACTAGCCCAATTCCCCAGGGACGATATCATCAAAGTAACCAATTTTGAAAGGAATTTTAAAATTGAGTTAGGAAGCAAAGTAACATGGAGCGTATCCGCACTAGAACGACACCTCCAAGCTAGCAACCTGCACTGGTACACTGACGGTTCTAAAACACCGGAAGGCATAGGAGCTGGGGTCTTTGGCCCCAGAACACACATGTCGGTACCAATGGGAAGGACTCCAAGCATCTTCCAAGCGGAGGTGTATGCCATCCTGTTATGTGCAGAGATCAACCAGAAGAGAAACTATCGCAATGAACGCATAATCATTCTGAGCGATAGCCAAGCAGCACTCAAGGCGCTAGCCTCATATTAGGTGAAATCCTCACTAGTGCTTGAATGCATAGAGAGACTCAACACACTAGCAATACAAAATCATATTCAGCTCCTCTGGATCCCTGGCCATCAAGGTATAGAACTTAACGAGGAAGCTGATAGATTAGCAAGGGAGGCGGCTCAAAAAACGCCTATAGGACCTGAGCCTTTCCTAGCGATAGGACAACACACTATCAAGAAAGAGCTTAGGATAGAAGAAAACAACTTGAAGGAGGATCACTGGCAGTTTGAGCCGGGGTTACGTCAGGCGAAGTGTCTACTGGGAGGTTACAACCATAAACGCTTCAAGCAGTTTATGCACCTCTCGAAGAATAGTCTGAGGATGTTGCTTTCTCACAGGACACTGCAGGCTGAGAGGTCATCTGCACAGGCTCGGAATATGGTCGAACGAGTACTGTCGTTTTTGCGACGTAGCTCCGGAGACCCCGATGCACCTTTTGCTTGAGTGTGACGCCATCTCGAGAAGACGACAAATCTACCTGGGTACACATAGCCCAGCTGAGGAGCATGTACGCTCGTTGCCACCAACTATTATATCGGGTGTTTTTTTTAGGGGTATAGAACTTCGAATTGAAATAAAACACAAGAAAATCGTTTTAAGGTCCATCAATTTGGCTTTATTGGAAGGATAATTTTATGCCATTAATGTTTAAATATGATTTCGGGCATGTGGCCGCCGCGGCTGGCTCGAATAAAGCCAATTCTACAGGTCCAATTTTCAACCACTTTTTCGAGCATATGGGGCCGTATGTCGGCAATAACGCCACGAATGTTGGCTTCCAATTCCCCTAACGTTTCTGGTTTGTTGGCGTAGACGAGCGACTTCACATATCCCCAAAGAAAATAATCCAATGGTGTCAAATCACACGATCTTGGTGGCCAATTTACAGGTCCATTCCGCGAAATTATGCGCTCATCGAATGTTTCCTTCAATAAATCGATTGTGACGTGCGCTGTGTGGCATGTAGCGCCGTCTTGTTGGAACCACAACTCATCCACATTCATGCCATCCAATTCGGGAACAAAATAGTCGGTTATCATGGCTCTATACCGGTCTCCATTAACGGTAACTGCCTCTCCAGCATTATTGCGGAAGAAGTATGGCCCAATGACTCCACCAGCCCATAGAGCACACCAAACAGTCAGTTTTTGTGGATGTAATGGCGTTTCAAGGGTCTCATGTGGATTCTCTTCACTCCAAATGCGGCAATTTTGCTTGTTGACGTAGCCATTCAACCAAAAATGAGCCTCATCACTGAACAAAATTTTGCGATGAAAATCAGCATCGAGATCAATCTCATTTTCGGCCCATACACCAAAATCACGACGCATTGCATGGTCTCGCGGCTTTAATTCTTGCACAAGCTGGATCTTGTAAGGTCGCAAGCCGAGATCTTTGCGCAAAATCTTCCATAAAGTTGATGGACAAAGCTCCAATTGCTGTGCACGGTGGCGAATCGATTCATTCGGGTCCTCTTCAACACTTTGCTCTACAGCGGCAATTGTTTCTTCGGTGCGCACTGTTCGACGTCTCTGCGGATGCGTATTATCACATAGAGTAAACGTAGTGCGAAAACGATCCATGGTTAACCGAATTAATTGCTCTGATGGACGATTATGTCGACCATAAAATTGACGGAGCTCGCGGTAAACTTCGCGAACTGAACCATTATTTTCGAAATAAATTTGCACGATTTGCAAGCGTTGTTCTTTTGTCAACCTGTTCATGATGAAATGGCAAACCAAACTGAACATAAATGACATTAGAGTTGCCAGATTTGACCACAAAATGCCAGTTTTATCTCTATTCGAAAAACAAACCTGTAAAAAAAACACCCGATATTAGACTTTATAAAGGAGTTGGGTTTAGACGAGGTACTATAAAGAGCAGAGGGCACAATGGATCTTTAAGGTCGAAGTGCAATCCTCTAAAATATATCTATCTATCTATCTTCAAGCTGTTGCTCACTAAGGCCAACTTGCTGAAAATCCAGAGTTAAATTTAGAAATAGAGAGCTAAGTAACTCAGAGTTACATTTTTAATTTCATAACGTAGACGTTGCACATTTGCTTTTTGACAGTTTCTTGTACAACATCGAAATTCTTGGTATGCTTGGTCTCTAATATCGTGGAAGTGATTGCTTTGCTTTGCGCTCTGTTAAAGGAATTGAAGCCAACGTATTTGTATGGCTTCCTCCTCATTGTTGAAAAATGCGATTCATTACACACGTTTGTGTTTATTTGAAAAAAAAAAACATTAGTTTGACGAATTTATTTTTTCAATGTCACAAACTTAACAATTTAACCCTGAATAATAGCTAGTTTAAATATTCATGTTTTTAACTGTTAGTTTATGCCTAGCCTACTGCTGTGCCAGCAAATGTGTCAATTTAACCAGTAAATTCTGAGTTAAATAGATAACCTGCTTTTTCTCAAGTGGGCCTTATTAAAATATAAATTTAAATCGAACATCGACAGTTTCAAATAATAAAAGTTTTAACATAGATCTGATGAAATAAACTTCAATGTTGTTTAGAAATGGAATGGCAATGGAAAATAATGTATTTCCACCAATCCACAGTTGTTGCCTTTCTTGGGAGAGGTGGACAAAGTTCAAAATTCAGCGAAAGAAAATTATACACATTATTCCACTATTAGACTCACCTTACAGGTAAATTTGAAGCTAATATGTTGTAAGCTACGCCCACCACTAACGCAAAGATTTTTCTTAAATTTGTTTAATTGATATACATATGTATGTGGTTACAAGCGAGTCTAATGATAGGTATCGGTGAAAAAAATACAGAAACGCGTACTCTTAGTTATATTTTAAGAGTTAAAGATCAAAACAATCTATTAAACGTAAGTTTAATAAAAAAGCAATAACCAATAAGGAATAAATCAGTTATATCACAACAGCTAGTTTTAGGTTTTGGTAAACGCCGCATCGTCGAAGAAGAAGCATGTTAATGTGTGCCAGTCGTTCCTCTGCTTTGCTAACTGGCGCCAGCTAAAGATCCCAACTTCAGCCAAGTCCTTTTCCACTTGGTCTTTCCAACGTAGCTCATCGTTCCATCGTCTGCGGTATTTGCCGTTGCAAAAACGTAAACGTCCAAAAATCTATCGGAGAATCTTTCTCTCGAACCCACCAAGGGTCATCTCATTTGGTGTTGGAAGCGTCCACGCTTCTGCGCCACATATAGCACGGGCATTACGAGGGATTTATAGAGCATGATTTTCGTTTGTCGAGAGAGGGCTTTACTATGCCGGTGCCTACTTAGCCCAAAGTAGAACTTGTTGGCAAGAGAAATTCTTTGCTGAATTTCGGTGCTGACATTATTGTTTGTGTTAATGCTGGATCCAAGATAAACAGAGGCCTCCACTTTACCAAGATTATAGCTGTAAACAGTGGCGCGGGAGCCAAGATGTGAATGGCCTCACTGTTTATTTGATGATAAGAGGTATTTAGTTTTGCCCTCGTTTACCTCCAGACCCATTCGATTCGCTTCTTTATCGAGCTCGGAAAAGGCAGAACTAACAGCGCGGTTGTTGAGGCCAAAGATGCCAACGTCTTTTCCAATTCTTACTGAGCTAGTCGTGTTGCTCCGCTTCATTTTACATACATAGCCGTATTAGTTTTGCATGGATTCCAAATTCAGACATATTGCAGGATCTCCCTTCTTGTGGATTGGGCAGAGGAAACAGCTACTCGACTAATACCGCATTCAAATTGAGGCTTTAAACCAGTTAAACAACATTTTACTATTTAAATGGGTAGAATCTGTTCGAAAACCAGTTAAATCACATGCAAATTGTTGTTAACACGTTTGAAACCCAGTTTAATAAATACCTGTATGCATTCTGCTGTATTCTTTTTGCCGCACTGTCTCTAAATATGTAAATAAAAATCAGCTAGTACAGGGAGAACTTATTAAAATACCCATATTTGCTCGCTGTGCTGACTTAATTTGTTCATTTCATATTGGCCCCTCTGTTACAGTCTGTAAATCTATTCATTTGATATGGGTTATTCTGTTAACTAAATACGTAACCGCAATTTGAAAGCCCTGAACCCGTTCACCATTTATTAAGTTAAATGGCGGCAATTTGAACATAGTATAACCAATTTTTAATTTTTCGACTAGTTTTTTTCTTTCAAAAAATAATTACCTTTTATACGTGTTTGAATGTTTGTGCTTATTGACAAAACTAAGTTTCTACGATAATTAAGTTTTTATGAATTTATTGTGAGTAATTGTCACTATTCGAATAATTTCGGTTATTCGCTTTTCAGACTACTCAATGATGAACGATTGGTCGAAAGTGAACGGTTAGTCGAATACTTGCTATTCGATTTTCTGCCATCGAAAAAGTTGCTAATCGACTAGTCGACTACTCGAATAGCTGGTTAGTCGATTTTTAACAAGAGCTTTACAGAGCGCGCTTAAATACCAATCGGCATGCATTCGTCCGGAAATATTCTGGAAATGAGCTGGTGCATGCACCTTACCAGCTGAGCTGGCGTTGCGCCCGATTACAGCGTGGCCCTGTAGGTAGCATCTTTTCTTTACGTAGTGGCGCGACATTCCTCATCGTAGCAGTCGTTTTTTGGGGGGTCGAAAGCCAATGGCTGCTTCATCGGCTGTAGGTAGTGATAGAGAAAAGTCCTCCCAATGCTCACGAATCCCGGTTTGCTGCGAAGTGCTCCTAGTAAGCAGATGTGAGAGTCGAGTAGCGAAGCTCGAAGCTGTCTTTTGCAATTGCAGCTCTCCAATGTCGAGCTATCCTTGTGTATTTAGACGCACGTTTTTTGCTGCGCAGAGGCGTAAGCGCATCTTGGATGCGATAAGATAATGATCCAAGTCGATATTCGGAGTGTACGTACTTCCAATACATGCCTTCCATCGACCGCAACATGGTCGATTTAGTTTCGCGTTTTTCGATCTGGAGACAGCCACGTGGCTTGGTGGATCTTCGTGTGCTGAATCCTGGTGCTACAGACTGTCATGTTTCATTCCTCGACAAAGTCGATCAGTCTCAGTCCGTTAGCGGAGGTTTCGTGTTGGATACTGAATTTTCCGACAATGTGCTCATAGAAGTGATCCTTGATCACATTGTTCTTCTCTTTTGTCGAGGCGTGGCCACAAATCAGTGAGATTTTAAAGAATGTCGCATTTAATATATTATTTGCATTTAATGTGATACTTAAAGAAAAATGGGGAAAAGAAGAAAGAATATAAACAAGCTTTTATAGAGTAAATTCGAGGGATCTAAAATCTGCTTATAAGACTTGTTTCTGAGCGCTCCATAGATATTAAAAGTTTAAATGCAAATACGAATGCTTAAAAACTGTGTTCGAGAAAGAACCAAGAGTTAATCACCTTGTATTTTGCTAAAAATGCAGTTTTCTCACTATTTTCATAAAACATATCTGTTTCTTGCGTTTCCATCGTTATTTAGATTTTTTATCACTTAAACTCTATTAAACTCAACTCGAATTGGCTTAACTTTCACTCGCGAATGATCGAAAGTACCGTTTCATGTGTCAAATGCGTATAAAAGGGTATTCATCATAAAATGACAATATATTTGCTATAAAAGGCATTACAGAAATTCGATTTTGAAATATCAAATTATTTGACTTTTCCTTTTAGTAGTATGAATATTGTAAAAAGGAGTAGACAAAAAGGATTAATTTAAAAATTTTAAACTCAATATTATGCGGAAGATACGGACTTGAGAAGGTAATGAGGTGTTGTATTAGTGATTATATTTAAGATCTCACTGAACTAATAAACGATGACAGTATTAATTCTAACTCATTGTATGATGAAGAAATTTGTTATATAGAAATATTCTAAGATATATTGTTTATATGTTAATACACATTAGGACATACATGTATTTTTAAAAACATTTTATTTTTATTAATTATGACATTGGAGTACAAATTAACTTTAAATGTGTTATTCGATGTTCTACCTTGTTATGTTGTTTTTGTATGGAAAAACTAAGAAAACAGAATAGTTAGCATTTACAATTTTTAGCTGTTTGTTTGGCTGTTTTTGGCTCTTTTTTGTTCATTTAGCTGGATCGTTGAATTTTTGCCAACATTACCTGTAGCTCGTAGAAGTGCTCGCCACGAGCACAAGGCAAAGTATGCAACCTAAGTAGAGGTACCCTGCATTCTCTCATTGTTTTCTTTGTGCATAGACACGGGTCTTAAGATATGTCAAAATCGGATTTGGCATGCAGGTGATAATACTGACGTTGAGTTAATAAATGCTCCTTAAAAAACCACCAATGCAGATTTTATATGTAAACAATTTTGATAGATTTCATTTTATTTATTCATTTGAAGGATTATTAAGATCTGCAAAATCAGACCTCAGCTTCTTTTATTAACATGAATGTTTGCTTTTTTTTGAATATGCATACATATTTTTTTGCGCAATTTCCATGTCCTTTAATTGAAAAATGGCTAAACGAAAATGTGAATTTATTTATAAAATAGTTTCTCTAACTTATAGTTGTTCCTGCACAAAATGTCGCTTTTAAATACTACTTAAACTTCGCACATCAGTTGAATATCTGCTTACTTATATCTCCCTTGCATATGTGAAATTAACTTAAATGGTGATGTCTCTTTTCCGCAACTAAAAGTGAAACCATTTTTATCGTTCATCTGATAGTAATGACAAAAATAATAAATTGGTTATTTCTTTTTCACATACGCGGTATCGTAGTTAGCGTTGCTATTGGGAACGTATCTTTTTGGTAAGCACTATGAACAATACATAAGTGCTCAATATTATCATAATTTTGGATTTGCAGTTACCAAAAACAAAAAAAAAAACAGCTAAGACAGGGCGAACTTATTAAAATACTCATATTTCCTCATTTTCCTCCTGATGCTGACTTATTTCATTCATTGCATATGGATCACTCTGTTACAGTATGTTAATCATGTGGATCACTCTGTTAACTTAAACATGAAAACTGCAATTTGAACGATCTGAACCAGTTCTCCATTTAATTAGTTAAATGGTGGCAATTTGAACGTGCTATAAGCTTTTGGTTTCGAAAAAAAAACTGTTTTACCTTAACTATCGCCCACTGCATGTAAAAAAAATACATAAGCGCTCATTCTTAAATAAATATTATTTTTTTTTGTGACAGACTCTTTCGTATATTGAAATCAATTTGGTTCCTAAAATGAGGAGGTGGTAAGGAATTTTCTGAAGTTTTCAAAGCCTCCCTCCCCGGTACCTTCTTTAGTTCATAAACCGTCCGTGTACCATGTTATCATACATCGTATTATTTTATATGCCTCAGATATACCTACCCCTTTTTGTTACTGAGATCTGTCTTGAATCTTTTTGTAAAGCTAAACTATGGTTGCCTTGTATCTCTCGGCATTGCAGTTTCAGGGTGTTGTTTCGAAAGAATCTCAATCCTCCCGCAATTCCTAAACGCTCCTATTCTATTGTTGGTACTAGTCATTCTCCAGATAACCCTCTTCGCTTGTGTTTGGATGTGAATGTGAAGAGGTGTTAGCTCCAGCAGAACCTCCATAGCTATCGTTGGGCAAGTTCTTATAACTCCTGTTATGCAGACGCAGGCCAGTTTCTGTAGGTTACTGAGCGCTTTAATGTTGAGTGGTTCTATTAACTCAAATGGTGGCACAGTGCCCGTAAGATAGCTGTATAGATCTATTCTGCCATGAATCTTAAGAAGCTTAAGAATTTAACATCGTTGTGCACCATGGTATGCTCTGGTCATGTTTAAGCCTACTGGAATGTTTATTTCTATATATGCTTATTTCTCTTCGGAATAACCCTGCCAGGTTAAGCCAGTATTTGTAAGCGTCTGAAGTAGTTCATCCACAACCATGTTCCACAGTAATGTGGATAATACCCCACCTTGTGGCCCCTTGTGGTTTTGGCCACAACGCTGCTGCCAGTAAGAGTTTTTATTTCTATCAACCTCGTACAATATACACAATAATTTTTATTTGAAACTTTGTCTATTCCTTCTTGTAGCAAAGCTGGAAAGATGCCGTCAGTCCCCGAAGATTTCATTCTAAAGGGTTAAAGCATTTCTATGTTCTGTCCAGACCGTGGTTCCTTTTCCCCGGTTAAATAGCCTACGAACGTTCTTTCTAAATTTACTAAGGTCCTTGTTCCACCAGGGTGCATCCCGGGAGGATCCTACTTTGCTTATTAAAAAACTATTATCATACGCGTGCCAACGAATATACTATTATGATTTTCTACCATAGATTCCAGCTCAATCGTATTTCTGATATTTCCTGCTAGCCTCGAATTGGCTGCATTTAGCCTCAGGTTATGTTTGAATCTTCCCCATTCTGTTTTCCTGGGATTTCTTTTATTCCGCCTTATAGAAGGAATTCCCTAAATGCCAAACCAGATAATTCTATGGTCTGGCATTTGACACGAACGAATCCTTCACTAGCGCTTTCCTTAGAGTAGTGTCTATGCTTATATCAGCTAACGCAACACCTTGCGCTGCTAACATACAGACGGGTAATCCAACACCCCACACGCGCAACCAAAAATTGGCTAGCGCAACAGAGCAGCGGCTGGCTTTCCCTCGGGAAATGCCAATTCAGCAAAACCAGCACGTCACCGAGACACGGTCTTAGAAGTAAGAAATATTGTAAAATTCAGTTTTAAGTTGGAAGTTAAAAAATAAAGACCGGTCTCGTCCGGAAAACATTTTTTTAAAAACTATTCGCGATCGATTAGTTTAACTGGCGCCCGAGCAGGACACTGGGCATAGGCTTCCTCAAGAAAGAAGCAGCAATATCCGTGTACGGACAGAGACTGCTTTAGAAAAAAAAGCAGCAAAGAAGCAGGAAGAACGCTTTCATCGAGCGTGTGCGGAGTCAAAGATCCGTAGTAGTCGCAGGACGCGCCCAAAGAGGACACATCCGGATCCGTCACCAATCGGGATTATTATCTGTTTGCTACTTAAGTATGTCATTTAGATATTTGTCAAGTCGTTAATTAAATAAATGTGCTAACATCAAAAAAAAAGGATTGAAAGTGTTAAAATTTAAGTATTGAGATTTATAAAATAATAATTGTGGAAAAATAAATTGCTTTTAATAAATAAATGAAGCATAAATAAGTGTAAAAATTTAAGTATTGAGATTTAAAAAATAATAATTGTGGAAAAATAAATTGCTTTTGATAAATAAATAAAGCATAAATAAGTGTTAAGATTTATGTATTAAGAGAAAAATTTTGTAAAAAAATAAATTTCCTTTCGGGAATTAAGAAACATAGGAAAAAGTTCAAAAGTTATTATACAAATAATTTTTGTGGAAAATAGTAAATTTGCCATAGAAAGGAAAAAAACATAAGAAACAAAACTTTGTGAATAATTAAGGACAAATAATTACAGATAATTTGAGATTTAAGGTTTTCAGTACAAAATAGACATAATGCCTGACGATATACCTTCTATAATTAGATCCTCGATACTTGCTAATACTACTAGTACCACTGCTCCCCGGTTAGAAGAGACCATACGAAATATAGTGACTACAATATTTCAAACTGAAGTACAGAAATTAGTAAATAACATAGTAAATCCAAACCATGAATTCCTAAATTTAAGAGACGAACCGCTAGTTGCTCAGGGCAATACGGACTCAGACCGTGTCCCTGAAATAGCAAGGACAATCATGGAATTTTCCGGAAACCCTAGCGAGTTCAGTTCCTGGCGGAAAAGTGTAGAAAGGCTTCTAGATTATTATGGTCAATTCCAAGGGACGCCTAAATATTTCGGAATCCTTATGGCCATCAGGAATAAAATAGTTGGTCACGCAGACGAAGTGTTAGATCCATATAATATCCCCTTAAATTGGAGTGGTATTCGGTCATGCCTAACGTGGCATTATGCCGACAAGCGAGATCTGAAAACTCTTAAGTATCAATTATGCAGTCTGCTTCAAGGCCGATTGCAAGTTCGACAATTTTATCAGACAGTATACTCCCACCTTTCTTTAATACTAGACTCCTCACCCAGATGTACAGAGAAAAGGCTCGAGATGCATTTATCAACGGACTTAACGGCGATCTACCGAGACTTTTAGCAGTAACGGAACCAAAGGACCTTCCACATGCCCTCCACTTGTGTGAGATCCTAGAATATCAAATAAATTATTCACCCCATAATAGAATAAATTCACGTATTCCACCAACTTCCCAGCGACAGAATATTCAGAAAAGCGCGCGTCCCTCATATTATTACCATCAATCATATCATCCTCCACAGGTTCAATCTCCACCAAGAACTGATTTCATTTGGAATAGGCAACCTCTTCAGACCAACTCAATCCATTCAACATCCTTGGCAGGCACGCACTGCTCAACCTTATCCTCACCCTACACCTACACGCTTATTTGCGCCTAAGCCATTACCTAAACCAGAACCTATGGACGTCGACCAGTCCATGCAAACAAAGGCAATTAATTATATGAACCGCCCAGGACCAAGCAGAGCAGCAGAAAAAAGGACATCGAATTTTTCGCATCAAATACCTCACAAATATCAAAGGAATTTTCATATTAGTACCGCGACCGAACAACAAGACCATGATCAAAATCAGGCACCAACAATGGACGAATACCAGATAGCGTACAACGACAACGAACAGTCGTACCCAGAATATGATCAACCACTTTCAGACTTCCCAGACATACATTTTTTAGAATGACAAGTTCTTCGCTTCCATACATCGAATGCATGTCGAAGAACGGAAACATCCGTAAAATACTGATAGACACTGGTTCGAGTAAAACCTATATTCAACCACATCATGTTTCGAGACCACTTCCTAACGAGCAACCATTCTTTGCAAACTCATTAGCCGGAGAAGTGAAAATCACGCACCGCACTCTGGTTAATCCTTTCCGAAAAACGTATACGAATTTAAAATTTTTCCTTTTACCCACGTTAAAATCTTTCGACGCCATCTCTGGCAACGACAGCTTTAAGGACCTATCCGCTGTAATCAACATACACGACAACACCCCCAGTTGGCAATGACGTAAAAGTTAAACTAAAACAAAAAAATTCACCAGACGTTAATAAAATTGACATCAGGACAGAGCACATGACCCAGATCCAAAAGCAGAATATAAACCTCTTGACGGAAAGGCACTACAACTTATTTTCAAATTGAATTCAAAGAATTTATCCGCTACATTTCAGAAATATGAACATCCGCTTCACACAAACCCTTGTACAGGATATTACAACCGAAGTCGAACAAGAAGAAATAATACTGATAGATAGATATATATTAGAGGATTGCACTTCGACCTTAAAGATCCATTGTGCCCTGATAATACTGAAAGAACATCAACGCGCTCACAGAAATAGCCGCAAAAACAAAACCCAAATTCTAAAATAATATTATTTCCCCAGCATGTTTGCCAAAATAGAGAAAAAAGTCAAACAGTGTTCAATTGTCTTCAGCAAAAATATGACAGACACCCTCCAAAACCAGAATCCAAGCCACCCCAATTCCACAAAATCCCGGAGAAATTATTCATGTCGACATCTACTCAACAGAGAAAAGATTTATTCTAACTTCCGTCGATAAATACTCTAAGTACGCTCAGGTAAAAATAATTCATTCGAGAGCAGTAGAACATATTAAAGACCCAATACGTGAACTTATAATTGCATTCGGAATCCCTAAATTAATTGTAATTGATAATGAGAAATCCCTGAACTCCACCTCCATTTCAGCACTATTAAAAGACCAAATGAATATTGAAGTATAAGTTAACTTAGCGTAAGTTAATACCACCCAAGCTGCTTGAGAGATGACTCGCCGTCACATATCAAACACTCCAAGCCGATACGTTAGAACCACCCATGAAGACAACATAAATTAAAACCCGAAACCAACCACTTCCACAAGATGTCGTAAATTAGTTACTTATAATAGACCCGCATTCCAGAGAATCAAATAACGCATTCATATTCCGTTATTTGATCACTAATCATAAACTGGCTACATTAAGTTGACCCACATCAATAATCAACTTAAGAAAGTCAATATTGCACATGTTGCCCGAATTATGACCACCCATCACAAATTCGGCCGCATCAACAAACGCATAGCAAGACGACAATGCTAAGTGGCGCACAGCTATGTAGAACGGAAATCAACAAACAATCGACTCAGCCGAACTGCACTTGTAGAACCAAGTACATGATTTACTCAACAAACAAACATGTGGGGCACAGACGGAGTCAGCACAAATGTGACCGAAATTAATGTTGTAAACATTACCAGTACAACAACACATGGGAACCACGCTAAATTCAGCGTCAGCACGCGATCGCAGCGAAGCAGCATGAATTTACCACGCTGCAAAATACAGACGCTACGCAGCAGAATGCAGTTGCAGCACAGGCATAGCTAGGTATAAATAGTCAAATTATTGTAACTTAGCTTTAGATTCAATTCTCATATTAATAAACGCGGTTATGCTGTCTTCTATACAGCCCGCAATAAATGGATTCAATTCTCATTTCCAATAAACGCGGTCTTGCTGTTCTAGTCAGCACCCACAATTAACAATAAAACTTTCGTTTTATTAACTGGCGCCCGAGCAAAAGTCTCGAGCCACGCGAAATTTTAAATCCTGAAAACGCAAAGTAAGGATTCGCGCGCGCCCGAGTGCAATAAAAAAGCCTGAAAATTAAAAAGTAAGGCAACGCGAAATAAAATCCTGAAAATCTAAAAGTAGGGATACGCGGAATTAAGAAAAGTTAAGTGAAAACGCGAAATAAAATCCTGAAAATCTAAAAGTAAGGATACGCGGAATTAAGAAAACTTAAGTGAAAACGCGAAATAAAATCCTGAAAATCAAAAAGTAAGGATACGCGGTATTAAAAAAGTTAAGCGAAATATCGAAAAAAAAACCTGAAAATAAAAAAGTAAGGTATCGCGATAAAAACTCTCGGAAACCTGAAAACGACAAGTAAGGTACGTGTAAAGCGGCAAAAAAATAGTTTCGCAACGAAATAAGTGCGTGTTAAAAAATAATAACAACACGATTATAGTGATAGGCCCCCTAGTAGCCTAGGCAAACCGGCGGTATCGTTCATATACCAGCCTACGCTATAAAAACTGACAAAATAAATAAACGCTATAAAACTGACAAAATAAATAAACACTATAAAAACTGGCAAAATAAAGTGCGGAATAGTGAAATGCCGAAAAGCCTTAAGAACAAAAAAAAAACACTTTTTAACAAACATTTAAAAAAAAAAAAATAAATAAATACACTCCTTATAAAAGGAAAAAGTGAAAAGTAATAATCAACTCTAATCCTCAACGGTCGAGAGCAGCCAACATCCACTAAACGGACGAAAGCAGAAAATCAACTCAACGCCCGCAGCTACAACGTTCCTATTGACGCAGCTACAACGTTCGTATTGACGCAGCAAACAAACGCAGCAGTAGAGTAAGAAAATATTAATAAGCATATAAATATATTTGTATTAGGTTAGAAGTTTTGTTCATTAATTCTAAATACCCCACTAATAACCCCATAAAATCAAATGGACGCATTACCGGACAATTTTGACTACGACAGTCTAGACGGTATCATCAAAAAAGAAGAATCAGACATTAGGGCAAATAGGCAAAAACCGTTCGTAATCACAAGCATTAGCAACGAGGAAAAAGTTAGGACAATGCAGTTAATTTACAATATAATAGGCGAAGACAAGGTAGCCACTTTACAGGACTATGACAATAGAGACAACATTGCAGAGGAAATGGCACGACAATGGTCACATTGAAAATATATAAAAAAAAATATATAGACAGGACCGTACAGGTCAATACCACAAACATAAAAAATAAAAATAATTGTGTTCGGAAAAAATATTCTAATAAAGTATTATAAATTTATTTGAAAAATAAACCTTTTTATTACAAAGGAATATACATTTATTAAGGTTTTAAAATGGCAAACCCCAATAATCTAATTAGGCCTCCAACCCTCTCTCAAAATTCACCTGCTCTTCAAGCACCAAATAATGCACAATTAAGCATGAGTGACTTGACAGCCCTAATTACGGAAATTTCAGCCAATGTCTTAAGGCAACAAGGACCACAAGTCGTTCAAAATGTCCTAAACCCAGATTATAGTTTAGCCACGGCAGTTGATCAAACAATAGAAGAAGGGCATAGAGGAAACCTTAACGATTTAGACAAGATACCAGACGTGATTAAATGTCTAAAAGAATTTTCGGGACGCACAGGGGAATTCAACTCCTGGAAAAAGAGCGTGGACCGTATTCTAAATATATATGAACCACTTAAAGGATCTCCAAAATATTATGGAATCCTAAATGTCATTAGAAACAAAATTACTGGTCAGGCAGATATGGCATTAGAATCGTATAATACACTACTAGACTGGTCAGCAATTACAAAATGCTTATCCATGCATTACGCGGACAGACGCGACCTGTCAACTTAAGAATATCAAATGACTACACTAGTACAAGGTGGAAAACCAATATCCGAATTCTATCAACAGGTATATAAACATCTCTCACTAATTTTGAATAAATTAGGTTGTGAGGGTATGAGCAACGCGACCTTACGTATGTTAACGCAGTCTTACAGAAGCAAGGCGTTGGACACATTCATAAGAGGTCTAAATGGGGATCTGCCAAGGTTGTTAGGAATGAAAGAACCTGCGGATTTACCCCAAGCTCTCCATTTGTGCCAAAAATTGGATAATCAAAACTTTAGGACGAATCATGCCAACAACATAGGGCAATCGTACCAAAAGCAAAAACGACAAATAGCGCCGAAGAAATACCCTTCGCAAGCAAAATCAGAGGTATTTTACCCACAGTTAGCACATACACCACAAACAACCCAGCAAGGATGGCAAACCAGACGGCCTCAGCAGCTTGTAAACGCGCCACCCAGACCTCCTAAGCCACAACCTCGGCCAGAGCCAATGGATGTCGATCAAACCATGTATTCACGTCGAGTGAATTACATTAATAAACCACAACAAAACCCACAAACTGGGAAAAGACCAAATCAATTTGAGGATAACAAAAATAATAGTAAAAACCAAAGGATGTACCATTTAGAGGCATCAAGGGAAAAGGACGAGCAGAGCGAAGAGCCCTCGGACGAATATTCAAGTAAAAACCTTAATTTTTTAGTATGATGAGCTCTTCACTGCCATACTTTGAAGCTAACGTGGAGAGCGGGAAAACCTTAAAGTTTCTTGTGGACACAGGATCCAGCAAGAATGACGTTAAACCCGAGTTAGTAAAAAAACGCATACCGAATGAGACACCATTCTATGCGAAATCAATTGCAGGAGAAATCAAAATAATTGAGCATACTTATGCACAATTCTTTAATATAAAGGATAAAATTAAATTATATTTAATGCCTGCATTAAAATCGTTTGACGGTATATTAGGAAACGATACCCTCAGAACCATGAAAGCGGTAATACATACAGCCGAAAATTGTATGACATTAGGAAATGGATGTAAGGTCCACCTAAAACAACTTCCCACGCAATGCATTAATACAATTAATGAACAAAATCTGTCATCCAAACAGAAAAGCATTGTGGAGGAGATAACAACAAGGCACCCCAAGCTTTTCGCTGACCCAGACGAAAAGCTCACGTATTCAACCAAAGTTGTTGGCCAAATAAGAACCAACACAAATACGCCGGTGTACTCAAAATTTTACCCCTACCCAGCATCTTTGAAATCCGAGGTAGAAAGACAGGTAAAACAACTTCTGGACGATGGCATAATAAGACCATCCAGATCACCATTTAACTCTCCTGTATGGATCGTCCCAAAAAAATCCGATTCAGCAGGTAACAAACAATACCGTATGGTTATTGATTATAGGAAATTGAACGCAGTTACAATTTCAGACAGGTATCCTATTCCTGAAATATCAGAGGTAACATCACACTTAGGTGAGAGCAATTATTTCTCAGTATTAGATTTGAAAAGTGGTTTCCATCAGATTCCATTAAGGAAATCCGACATAGAGAAAACCGCATTTTCTATTAATAATGGTAAATACGAATTTACACGTTTACCATTTGGCCTAAAAAATGCGCCATCAATTTTTCAGCGTGCATTAGACGATATACTAAGAGAACATATCGGCAAACGCTGCTATGTGTATATCGACGATATAATTATCTTTAGCAAAACCGAAAAGGAGCATTGCGAAGATATAGAAAAAATGTTCAAAACATTAAAAGAAGCCAACATGAAGGTTCAGTTGGACAAATGTAATTTCTTTAAAAAAGAAACAGAATTTTTGGGGTATATTATAACTCCAGACGGCATAAAAACCAACCCAAAAAAAGTGGAAGCTATTTCAAGCTTTCCACAACCAAAAAATTTAAAAGAACTCCGCAGCTTCCTAGGACTATCGGGCTAATATTGCAAATTTGTAAAAGATTATGCAAAAATAGCTAAACCGCTGACGTCACTACTAAGAGGGGAAGACGGGAGAATTTCAAAACACAAATCTGTAAACACGAAGATTTTGTTAAATAATGAAGCACAAGAATCCTTCAGGAAAATTAAGAATTCATTAATTTCCGAAGACATTATCCTTGCCTATCCAGACTTCAACAAAGAATTCGAATTGGCAACGGATGCTTCAAACTTCGCCATAGGTGCAGTATTATCACAAAGTGATAGACCGACAGCTTTTATATCGAGAACTTTAAGTAAAGCCGAAGAACATTATGCTACTAATGAGAAAGAACTCTTAGCAATAATATGGGCATTAAATGCTTTCAGAAATTACTTGTATGGATCCGGAAAAGTAAAAATTACAACGGACCATCAACCTTTAACTTATGCCTTAAGCAATAAGAATAATAACAGTAAAATGAAAAGGTGGAAGTCAATTCTTGAGGAATATGACTATGAATTGATATACAAGCCCGGCAAAGCAAACATTGTAGCCGACGCGTTATCAAGAATTCCATCACAAGCAACACAGTTGAACACGCTATCAACAGCGACAAACTCTGATGAAAGCTCATCACACAATTTAATTTACAGTGTCGAAACGCCGATTAACGTGTTTAAAAACCAAATTTTTTTTTAATAGGGATGCAACATCTAATTACCAATTCAAGATAGTATTCCCCACTTACCATCGACACATCGTGACAGAACCAAGTTACTCACAGCAAGAGCTGGTGCGGATTCTAAAAAAATATTTAAACCCTTCCGTGATCAATTGCATAAAAGCCGAAGAAAGTGTAATGGGAATAATACAGGAACTATATCCAATACGTTTTGGTAAATACAAAATACGATTTTCACAGATACAGGTAGAGGATATAATAAATATTCAACAACAGCAGGAAATCATCATTAAAGAACATAACAGAGCACATAGAAATTGTAAAGAAAATTAAGAAACTAATTAAAACTTGCATTACATGCAAGGAAAACAAATATGACCGACACCCAGCAAAGCCAGAAATTCAGGCAACTCCAATACCCACCTTTCCTGGTCAAATAGTTCACATTGACATACTGCATATGGGAAAACAATTAATCCTGACAGCATTTTCAAAATATGCAATGGCAAAACCAATATAATCCAAAGCGGCAGAGGACATAAGACAGCCTCTTAGGGATATTCTTTTTTCTCTTGTGCCGGAGACCCTAGTCATAGACAATGAGAAATCATTTAAATCAGAGACGATTAATTACATGATGGAGAACGAGTTCGGCATAGAAATTCATCGAATTGCACCATACACAAGTTGCTCCAATGGTCAAGTGGAACGCTTTCATTCCACACTACAGGAAATAATGAGATGCCTCCAGTGCGATAAAACTCACCAATCTTTCAACGAACTTTTGGAAAGATCGGTCAAAGAGTATAATCACTCTGTGCCCTCAACCACAAAAGAAAAACCAATAGAATCATTTTATGGAAGGAGAGTCAACAGTAACCCCTTGCTATTAATGAAACACAGACAAGAAACGGCAAAAAATCTTAAAGAAAAGCAGATCACCGATCTTGCTTATCATATTAGGAAAAGAAGAGCATTAAAACAATATGCTCAAGGAGAAGTAATTTTTGTAAAGATAAATAAGAGATTAGGAAATAAATTGACATCTAGATATAAGAAGGAAATAGTTTTACAAAACTATAACACTACAGTTAAAACTCAATCAGGGAGAGTAGTACATAAAAATAATATTAAACAGAGTTAAAAATATATATATATTATTTTTTTTTTTTTCTTCAGGAAAATTCGAAATAGACAAAATGAAGACAAACATAATTATCCTGTTAATAAACATATTTAGGAAAACAACTCAAAATAAAATTAAAACCATAGAGGACGAATTGGAATTTATAAGGCACACATATCAAATTAATAATGATATATCACTTTTACAAAGTCACATTAATGACATAGGACAGGTAATTTTTTCAAGTAAATTGGGTGTAATACCAACAGACATATTAACGCAAACCGAACTTGACCTTATCAGTGACTTTGACATGTACAACAGCATACAGGTAGCAGTAATTTTTTAAAATGACAATATTATTATAACCTTACTAATACCTCAATTTTCCTCCAATATCCTATCTAAAATAACTTTTGAACCTATTCCCGATCAAAAAAACTTATCATTATTTCTAGATGAATACGAAATACTTACAGATGAAAATAATAATTTGTATAAAAAAATTGTAAAGGACAACCTAGAAAAAAATTTAATCAAATTAGATAATACCTGTTTAAAAAATATTATTAAATTTAAAGAAGCTGATTGTAACCTAAAACCATTAGAAGAAACAGAAATTAAAGAAATTTTAACTGGAATATTAATATTCAAAAATTTTTATTCAATTATAACTCACAATTGTAACAAATTGGAAATTAGACAAACAGGCACATTTTTAATAAAGTTCGAAAATTGTAAAGTAATAGCTATGAACAAAACATTTGAAAATATCAAAATTAAAATGTATGATTCGTTTATACTACCAAATAAAATCACAAAAATTAAACAAACTAAAAATATTACTCAAACAGAACTGAAACTAGAAAAATTGTACTTAAAGCAAATTAACCAACAAGAACACATCGAACTATTGGTAAAAGATAATAAAAGTGTTCATTTAATTAGTTTAAGTTCAGATTTATTAATTGTATTATCTATTATTGTAGTAATTTTTATTCTAATATGCATTAATAAATATAAAACAAAATTATATATATCGCCTGAACTGCAATCACCGAAACAAGATACCGCAAAAACAATGGAAGGACCATTTCTCCAATTAAGAACCATAGCGTAACCTATCCACAACAACAATACCGATTGAGGACAATCGATTTAAGAGGGGAAGAGTTAACTTAGGGTAAGTTAATACCACCCAAGCTGCTTGACAGATGACTCGCCGTCACATATCAAACACTCCAAGCCGATACGTTAGAACCACCCATGAAGACAACATAAATTAAAACCCGAAACCAACCACTTCCACAAGATGTCGTAAATTAGTTACTTATAATAGACCCGCATTCCAGAGAATCAAATAACGCATTCATATTCCGTTATTTGATCACTAATCATAAACTGGCTACATTAAGTTGACCCACATCAATAATCAACTTAAGAAAGTCAATATTGCACATGTTGCCCGAATTATGACCACCCATCACAAATTCGGCCGCATCAACAAACGCATAGCAAGACGACAATGCTAAGTGGCGCACAGCTATGTAGAACGGAAATCAACAAACAATCGACTCAGCCGAACTGCACTTGTAAAACCAAGTACATGATTTACTCAACAAACAAACATGTGGGGCACAGACGGAGTCAGCACAAATGTGACCGAAATTAATGTTGTAAACATTACCAGTACAACAACACATGGGAACCACGCTAAATTCAGCGTCAGCACGCGATCGCAGCGAAGCAGCATGAATTTACCACGCAGCAAAATACAGACGCTACGCAGCAGAATGCAGTTGCAGCACAGGCATAGCTAGGTATAAATAGTCAAATTATTGTAACTTAGCTTTAGATTCAATTCTCATATTAATAAACGCGGTTATGCTGTCTTCTATACAGCCCGCAATAAATGGATTCAATTCTCATTTCCAATAAACGCGGTCTTGCTGTTCTAGTCAGCACCCGCAATTAACAATAAAACTTTCGTTTTATTAACTTATACGTTACACCACCTTACGCAAGTACAACAAACGGGCAAGTGGAGAGATTCCACTCAACCCTTTCCAAAATAATGAGATGCTTAAAATCTGACAATAATAGCTTAACTTTTGAAGAACTTCTTTTTAAATCAGTGCAGGAGTATAATTCAACAATACATTCAACCACCAAGAAAAAACCTATAGAGACACTTTTTGGTACTAGGATTAGTATAGACCCTCAAGAGTTGGAAAGAAATAGGCAACAGAATGTAGCTTTACTTGAGAAAAAGCAACAAAAGGACCTTGAATATCATAATAAAAAAAGAAACGCAATAAATTACTATTCTGTAGGTGAAGAAATTTTCGTCAAAATTAACAAAAGGTTAGGTTCAAAACTATCGTCGAGGTTCAAAAAAGAAATAGTAGCAGAAAACAACAGGACCACAGTTAAAACGCGATCAGGCAGAATTGTTCATAAAAGTAATATCGGAAGATAACGTAATATAAGAAAACACACACACAAAAAACCAAACAAAAAATTCAACCAGTTTAATAAATTTGTTTGTGTTAGGGACAAATTTTAATTTACATTTAAGTGTTTTCGAATAAGGATTTAAAATCGTTTAAAATGCCATAGGCGTTCGGTTCATAGATGATAGATAAAATCGTTTAAAGTGCCATAGGCGTTCGATTCATAGATGATAGATAAAATCGTTAAAAATTCCATAGGCGAACGATATAGATTTAAAAAAAAAAGTTAGATTGATACATAATTATAATTTTAATTTTTTTTTTTCAGTTTATTTGGCTTTACGGCTTACGCAGAAGCACAAATTCTTGACTATACGAACGCACAGCTTATAACGTTGAGAGACGGAAATGCGAAAATACAGGAGGGAACCTTTAATATAATTCATAAAATAGACATGACGCAATATGATAAACTCACTAAAGAACTTGAAAGGACTATTGGACAAAACATTCCAACCAATCAGCCACTGCATCCTTTCCTTAGTCGCGAATTAGCTCAAATTTGATCACTCCTTTCAAAATTAACTCCTAAAATAAAAAAGAAACGTTCACTAGATTTTATCGGCACTGCATGGAAATGGATTGCCGGTAGCTTTGATCACCATGACCTTAATATAATAAACGAAAACTTTAAAAACTTGTTAGAAAATAATGATAAGCAGATAGTAATAAATAAACAATTTTTAGATAGAATTAATGAAATAACCAACAAAAGTAACGAGATACTTAAACATATTAAGGATAACGAAAATATGAAGTTAGAAATTCGCTTAAAAATTAAATATAAACTACAATTGATAAAGGAAGAACTTATTAACATTGAATACGCCTTACACTGGGCAAAATCCAACGTTATTAATTCATTCATATTGTCTAATTTAGAAATAAGTACAATCGAAAAAATTATTGAAAATGAAGAGATTCCATACATTAATATCGAAGAAGAATTAGAGTTTACGGATATAAAAATAGCCACAAACATCTATTATTTATATTTTAAGCTTTCCCACTACCAATAAAGAAAATTGTGAAAAATTAAGACTCAAAGGAGTAAAGAAAGATAATAAAATTAATAAGATCGATTTTGAAAATGTAATAAAGTGTAAGAACAAAATTTACGGATTAAATGAAGAATGTAAAACTTATAATCGAATAACAATTTGTAATGAAAAGAATCTTATTGATATTAGTAACAATAGTTGTATTATCAGTCTTATTAATAGTAAACGCCCAAACTGTGTCCATGCTAACGCTGACCACATCAATATGATAGAAGAATTACAACCCGGAACTTTATTCTTAAATGACTACAATGGCTCCATTACATTTATTAACATTTATTATCAAGCATCATAACTCCACCATAAAGGTACAGAATGGAATTTTTTACGTGCGCGAAATTAGCAGTTTGCAACCATTACCCAAAAGCACCCCTCGAAGAGATTCTATCCTTGGAAATGATGAAGGACCTCCATGTAAAGAATATCAAGAGCTTGACATGATCAACAAAGTCAATAAAGTTGGTCTAACGTCCTCTATAGCACTCATCACATTTTTGGCAATAGCAGTTCTATTACACGTTCTAAAAATCCCAGATGGGATCAAGAAAGGACAATGGAATAAATAGCAACACCCTAACAGTAACCAGAATGCGAACGGGGACGACCGCGTTTGAGGAGGGAGGAGCTAACGCAACACCTTGCGCTGCTGACATACAGACAGGTAATCTAACACCCCACACGCGCAACCCAAAATTGGGAGCTAACCCAACATCTTGCGCTGCTAACATACAGACGGGTCATCCAACACCCCACACACGCAACCCAAAATTGGCTAGCGCAACAGGCCAGCGACTGGCTTCCCCGTGGGAAATGCCAATTCCGCAAAACCAGCACGTCACCGAGACACGGGCTTAGAAGTAAGAAATATTGTAAAATTCAGTTTTAAGTCGGAAGTTAAAGAATAAAGACCGGCCTCGTCCGGAAAACAGTTTTTTTAAAAACTATTCGCTATCGATTAGTTTAACTTATCTAAGAGCTCTTTCCGATTGTGGGTAACAAGTGCGGGTGCATTCCACACATTGGATATTTTTAGTTAATTAAGATAAAATCTAGAATGTACTCACCTCTCTGATTGATGTCGCTGCTTCCCCATGGTTGCTACCAAACCTGAACAGGTTTAATTATACAGTTGTTTCTTTTGATATCATCCAGTGAAAGGTTGTCAATTCTGATAGTTAGAAGGTTACCCGTTTTCTCGTCCTTGCTCCTGAAGGTCCTTCCACAGGTTAGTGTTAGTTATCTAGGAGCTTCTTCGTCTCCACCCCTGCAGCTTTCGTTAAGTACGTTGTAACCATGTATACGCCCGGTATCCCCATAGCCCATCGATTGCTGCGCATTTTTCCACCCAGGAAGCTTTGGAGCTAGAGCAGCCACCCAGTCTATGTTCTGGCCGAAAATGGTTACTTTCAAACTGGAGTTTGGTTATCCAACCTTTACTCATTTCCTCTACAATAGCATCTTCAATATTTCCCTGATTCTCACGAGTGAGTAAAGGACTAGCAGTATTGCCAGTCTAAAGCTTTTGGCGGCACTGCCAGGCTTCCTGGATCCTGCCTTATTTTTCGGCGCCGCTCGTGTCGTTACCTTCGGTTTGGCTACTCTTCGGTGGATTACATCTCATCTATTGAAATTTGGTGCAGCTGTAATCATGGATTCGTTAAGGCCATTAAAAAAGCGCCATTTGTATCTACTTAAGTATCGGGTTTTGCAATAGGAACGCTACAAAAGTTTTTTATTCCTGTGAAAGTAAGTTCGATGCCATTATGTATGGAACTCGATTTCTTTTGCTTGAGCACCACGGGCATGCTTGCAGAAGTCCAGACGCTGAACCCAATTTTCGACGGTTTTCAAGCATAAATCGGCCGATACTGCTGCAATTTCACGTTCGATATTCGTACGAAGTTCATCAATCGTCGCTGGCTTGTTGGCATAGACCATAGACTTGACGTAGCCCCACAGGAAATAGTCTAACGGCGTCAAATCGCACGACCGATGCGGCCAATTGACTGGGCCATTTTGTGAGTTAACACGTTCACCAAACTTGGTTTTCAATTAATCGAATTTGACATTCGCTGTGTGGCTTGTGGCGCCGTCCTGTTGGGACCACATATTGTCCAAGTCCATATCATCCAATTCGGACCAAAAATATTCGGTTATCATTAAGCGGTAGCGATTCCCATTCACAGTAACGTGTCGGTATTGATCATCATGGAAGAAGTACGGCCCAATGACGCCGCCGGCCCATAAACCGCACCAAACCGTAATTTTTTCGGGATGCAATGTTGACTCATGGAGTACGTGTGGATTGTTGCCTGTCCAATAACGCATATTTTGCTTATTGACGAAGCCATTCAACCAGAAATGACGACGACCATAAATTGGACGTGGCGCTCTTAAAGTTGAGGCCATTGACTCCGAATTTCGGTAGTACATTTTAATAATTTCGACTCGTTGTTGGATCGTATATCTTTCCATGATGAAATGGCAAACCTTACTGAATAGATTCCATTGTACATGGGTAAGGTACACTTGTATATTATTATAACATTTGTTACCATGTACTTCATTTTACCAATATGTGCAATATTGATAATTTGATTTCTTTTAAAAGTTTAGGAAAGTTTTCATAGGAGACACGGGTGACTTCTATTGGTATTTGATTGCATATTTTTATTTAACAATATGACAATATTTCAGCTCTGCGTATGTAATTCTTTTTCAATATATGTTTATTTGTTTTACGAGGAGAAAGCATCGAAAGCCGAATTCTCCAAAACCATCAGTACCAATCGTCGGAGCATGATGTGAGCAGTAAGCTCTAAGAGCGTTACAGTCTTGATCCAGTCCGTAGAAAATTGCATCTATTTGTAATCATCGTCTGTGCTTAGTACGGCATCTTATCTTGTGTCTCTGGAATTGCGCCACTTTTGCATCTACAACAAAATAAAAGGTGTATAAATAGATCACTGGGCTTATTTTACTTATTCTCTTTACATTTCATTGAAAGAACCATGTTCATTTTTCAACGGAAAATGCCGCTTTTTGCGATTGCGTTAACTAAATATTATTGAATCAGAAGCCTTCCAAATGCCAGTTTGATTATTTGGGCGCAAGCCCAAAAACAATAGTTTTATGAAGTAGTCGAAATGAATTGGATCCCGAGCTGCCCGGTCGCTAGACTTTGTATTGGGCAGGCATCTGATAATACCACTTTCAAACCATCGCTGCTTAGGTGGTTGAAATGGAATGACTTTCACTTTTGCACCTACGCTTCAATTTACACTTGGGCATCCATGTATCTGATTGTATATTACATATGTTTGGTTAGTACAAATACATTAAACTATTATGAATTCAAAAGAAATAAATTCGGAAATTTGTTTTTCAGAAAAACTTAATGCGAAAACCCTTTTCAGAAACGAAATAAAAATTCAGCAAATACTTTTCAGAAGCAAAAGAAGCAGAATGAAAATTTCTGAAAATACTTTCCAGAAATAAGTAAATGAATCGGAATGAAAAATTCAGAAACGCCTTTATGGTTGGAAGATATGTACATATACAGAATAAATAATAATGAAGCATTTATTTAGTTAATAGACCAAACAATACAATTTAGAAGTCGAGCATGTAATTAATTGAATTGCTTCCGAGTTTATTTCTTTCGAATGAGTTTACAAAATTAATCAAACGCTTATTGAAATCTTAATATTTTGTGTTGCGTCTTCGATCTTGATCACCTTCAATAATATTACGAAAATCGAAAAGCCTTTATATTGAGTTTGCAGACCAAATAATTGGATATGCCTCCAAATATGTTTGTCAATGAAAACAAAAACAATAGTAAATTTTTCGCAAACTCATAAGTAAAAATTAAATGTTTTTTCTGCCATCTGAATCGTTCTCCAATTTTGGTTCCCGAATTTTGACTTATAATTTTTACTTCTGGATTTTGACTTATGAATTTTAATGTTTTCTAAAAAAATATGTTTCTGAAATTTAGGTTCTTGAATTCGTGGGGGACCGAAAATTTAAAGCTTTTGAAGTATGAATGTATGTTCTCTAAATAATTATTGTAGGAAAGTTGCCAAACACCTACGTATGTAAGTATATTCCCTGGAAATGTTAAAGTTATGCAAAGTTGGTTTGGTTGATTGATATTTTCATAAAGTTTACGAATTTTCTTTAGTCATTTTCAAAAGATTTTTTTCATTAAGACGAATGTACATACAGTACAATCTCAGCTAAAAGTCATGTCTTTGAAACTAAACTATTCACATACATATGGGGATTATAATATGGATCACCCACACACACTTCAGTCAAGATTAAACACGGTATGGTTAAACGATTAATACTGTTCTAGTGTTTATTTATAAAGGAATCTTAAATTAAGTTCTTAAGCTTATTGTACATATATGTAGATTTTCACACACACGTACTTGCGGACAACGACTCGGCACGACTTACTTTTTGAACAGTTCACGACAACTTAAACTCAACTGAATTTTGGCTGGTTTGTCTTTGTTCGTATTTCGTCAAAAGTTCGTCCAGTTAAAGGGTTGCGTGTCATTGTGTTCTTTTGTCAGCGTTGTATTGTCGACCACTTCTAGTCCGGTGTTCGGATCCCACATTCGGCCCTCCTGACTCATCATTCGGCTCGAATGATGTCCCGCTATATAATTCTATTGGTCGCTCCCACCGCTTCATATATTCAGCAACAGTTGAGGTGTGTCCAGGACCCTCATGATCGCCAACCTTTCGCACCTCATATCTAGCGTGCGGTAACACTTTCGTAATTTTGTATGGACCTAAATACTTCGGCTTCAACTTAAGCCCTGCACCATATTGAGTCCGCTTAATTGCTACTAAGTCATTCACTTGGTACTTGGTCTCTTGTTTCCGCTTCCCGTTAAAGTTACGCCGATTTTCTTGCTGAATCTTACTAATATTCTCTTGCGCCTCTTTGCGCAGGCATTCTCTTTCCTGATCAAACTCTACCATAGCTTCTTCCTCCATGAACTCTTTCAATTCTGGTACCACACTCAGTCTCATTTCCATACCTGTCAACAACCTAAAAGGTGAGACTTTCGTACTCCTAGGTGGGGTGTTGTTAATCGCTTGCTGCACCCTATCTAACTGTTTGTACCACTGGGCTGGATTTTCAACACATAACTTAGATAACATTGGTATCACGATTTTGTGGATACGCTCCACCTGGCCATTACCCCTCGGAACTCCTGTAGCTATCATTAAATGTTGTATACCCTCGCTCTCACAATATTCAGAAAACAAATGTGACGTAAATGCAGCGCCTCGATCAGTTATTATGCGTCTCGGATTCCCAAAGATTGCTGCCTGTCGCTTCAGCTTATCTACAACCCCATCTGCTGCAGTGGTTCGCGTTGGGTATAGCCACACAAACTTCGAAAACGCGTCGACGACAACGAAGATATAATTGTACCACTTATTTGTTTCTGCCATCGGCCCTACATGGTCAACATGATACGTTCCTAAAGGCCTATCCTCTTTGCTTATTGGCGTTAAAAATCCTTCCTTTTTCCCCGACTTATTCTCAGTAATAATGCAAGCTACGCAACTTTTTACAATACTTGATGCTTTTGCTAACAACTGTGGTATATAGAACGATCTCTCGATTACGTCTTTGGTTCTTTTCGGTGAGAAATGACCTTGATTATGCCCAATTTTTATTATCTCGTCTTCCATCGACACTGGCACAACTATCAATTCCTTAATGGGATCTTTATAGAGCACCCCGTGTTTCACGAAGAAGTCTTCATAACTGTCCTTTTCCAGGACTTTAACAACAGCTTTCACCCAAGGGTCCATTAACTGCGCCTGGCGCAATCTGTGCTGTAGGGAGTCCTCTAACATCAAACAACAAACTCGACTCAACGCGTCTACATGTCTCATCTTACTTCCGCTTCTGTGTTCTATCTGATAGTTGAAATCTTGCAAAAGTAACGCCCATCGGGAAACTCTTAATGGAATGTCCCTTTTTCGCATCGTCATAGCGAATGCGTTACAATCTGTCACTATCTTGAAGCTTATGCCTAACAAATAGACCCTCCACTTTTTCAAAGCTGCTACAATGGCAAGTACCTCCAGCTCGTATGAATGGTACTTCTCTTCAGCTGGCGTTGTCTTGCGGCTCATATACTGTATGGGATGGAAAAGTTGATCGTCAGAGTCCTTTTGAAGAAGAACACCTCCATAACCGTGCATGGATGCATCCGTATGCACCTCTGTCAAAGCTTTTGGGTTATACAACCGCAAAACTGGGGCATTCACTAATGCTCCTTTAAGCTGTTGAAAAGCTGCTAACTGTTCGGCACCAAGTAAAAACTGAGCATCTTTGCGTAAAAGATCTGATAGAGGTTTTGCAATCTTTGCATAGCTCTCAATGAATCGCCGAAAATAAGAAGTCAACCCAAGGAAACGCTGTACCGCCTTCCGATCATGGGGAATAGGAAAAGTTTCAACCGCCCTAGTCTTAGCTCCTGACGGTTTTATAGTTCCATCTTCTAATATATACCCCAAAAAATCGACTTTCCCCTTGAGAAATTGACATTTAGTCCACTTTATTCGTAAGTTATACTCGGCTGCTCTAACCAACACACGTTCAAGCTTCTGGATGCCCTCACCTTTGTCCTTAGCGGGTATAACAAGGTCATCCATGTAAGCAATGACCGTTCCCTCTTCCACCAAGTCCCTCAAAACCGCAAAAATATATTTCGAAAATACAGCAGGCGAGTTCGATATCCCAAAGGGTACATACCGAAACTCATAATGCCCGTTATGAGTTACAAACGCAGTGTACTTCCTGGAATTTGCCTCCACAGGTACATGGAAGAACCCGTTTGCCAAATCTAAGGTCGTGAAGACCTTCGCTCCTTGCAGCCTCTCAATTACATCATCTAATAATGGCATTGGAAAGTGGTCCCTCATTATCTTGCTGTTTATACGCCTATAGTCACAGCAAAGACGTTTTGTTCCGTCCTTTTTGGCAACAAGTACAATGGGCGACGCGTACTCTGATGTGCTCGATTGGATAATTCCCTCCTGAAGCCACTTCCCTACCTGTTCCTCTACCACTTCCTTGTCCGCATATGATATACGTCTAGGCCCTTCGTAAACAGGATAATCGTCGGTCAACATAATTTTCATTTCAACAGGTGACTCCTTGCTTCTTACTGGGACATAGTTTTTAATCAATGCTTCTACTGCATTCGCTTCTGACAATTGAAGGTGGGATAAGTCTATATGAGGCTCTCTAGCCTTTTCAACTACGGCCACAGCGCACAACTCTTTGAATTCTGCCTCAATATCTCCATACCTTCCTTCAGCCTCATTCGAATCTAAGCAACTTTTGGCCACAACTGCACCCAACCCCTTTTCCGCTGTCTGATTTGCCTCCGACTTCTCAATTTTCGCCCTGAACTCAACCGAACCTTCTGACACAACCAAGTCAACCAACTTTAATACACTGACACCAATTACTGCTGAGTATAGCATGTCACATTCTCGAGTCACATGAAACTTGATGTCAAGTTCTATACCATCGACAACTACCAGAATTTTGAAGCTACCTAGTGTTGTTTATTTTAGCGTTTCCGACACCTACCATGTGTCGTTTGTCATTGCTCAATACGATGTCATCATCTAACAACAACAAAATATCGCGGCGAATTAAGCAAAGATCACATCCGGTATCGATTAAAGCGGAAAATGTTGTACCCCCAAAGGTTATATCCCTAAAAATGCATCCTCCGGTTTCATCGACCTGCTTCCTTTGGTTACTCAATGTATTCACATTGCCTTTCTCTCTTTTAACCTCAACCTGTTGCCGTTGACAATCTATAGCGCGATGCCCTGGCTGACCACATTTGAAACATTTAATTTGATTTTGGCGACAATCTTTTGCGATATGCGAGGCATCTCCGCACTTGAAACAACGTCTTATATGATCTTTATTGTTATTCAGATTAGTAAACGATTTGGTCCCTTCACCTGAACTACCTGAACCTGAACTATTTACCTGCTGCCGACCTGCTCGCACTTTTTCATATACAATAAGCTGCATCTTAAGCTCTTCAACTGTCTTGGCCTGATATAAGTTACTTTTGTTGGCATTGGAGTCAGGAATGCCCTCGATAAAATATGTCACTAAACTCAACTCATCTAATGTTATCGGCTTTCCGATTTCCATGAGAGTGTAAAGATATTCGCGGTAACCCTCATTTGGACGCTTGCGGCGGTTTCTAAGCATGCGATGCACTTCAATGGATGAAACAATAATGCCAAACTCTGACTTTAATGCATGCTTTAATGAATTCCAATCTGTAATACCACGTTGGCTCCGAACAAAAATTTTAGCCGCTCCCTTCAACAACTGTTTAGCATATATAAATTTTTGTAAATTGTTCCAGTGAACCGCAGTGGCGTTTTCCTCAAACTCTTCTAACCACTCTTCTACCCCCGGAGAGCTAGAACCATTAAACATTGACAAAGAGTCTTCCATGTCACGCAGTGTAAACGTTGCGCGTTCATTTGTCGGACCCTGGATCACACTTGCCGGGGAAGAACCAACATCATCATACTCAGAAACATCTTCATCTTCATCTTCATCACCGTCAGCAGTTAGACCGAAATGCTGAAGCAGTCTGTCTTGCAAAACTATCTTACGTCCTGTAGTCACCAACCCCAATTCAGTCAGTTTCTGTTTCAAACCACTCACATTCAAATTTAAAATTTCACGTCGCCATGGTAATCAGTCGTTGTCAGCGATAACAATAAAAATATTAATTTTACTGTGTTATAAAATAATGTTAAACAAGTATGTTCTGAAAATGTTAGTGCATTTAAAAAAATTTGTGTGCTTTCGTTTTCTCTTAAAGCTAACAATGGTATAAAATTATACTTTAAATTCAAATTGTTTGGTTATTTTGTATCAAATTCTTCACTTAGTTTTAACAACTGCAATTCATAAAACTCTTAGAATTCACATCAATTGAATTATGCATTCATCAAAATTATCTTTTTTTTTATTTAATTCTACAATTTCAACACAACTTAACTCTTTATTTTAATTTCTCTTGTATTAACTTGAAGATTAGTGACAATTTAATTATTGTTCATATGAAAATACAAAAATGTTGAAATTAACAAGTCTGGCAATTCTTTTGCATTTTATCAATTCTTTAGCTACTACTTTCTACTTATCTGCTTCCCGCAACTCGACGAAATTCTCTCAACTTAGCTGCTCTCCTTATATCGACGCTCACCTCTCCAGCTACTGCCAAGCAACCGTGTTGCAAACCCAAAATAACGAAATATCACCGCGTCCAGCAATATTTTCAAACAGTATGTTTGTGCTATACAGCCACCGCCACACAAACTCTCTGCATACAAGCCTTTTGTACAGAATTCACACTATTCGCTACGTAAACTCGCTGCAGCAAAACGCTTCTATTTCGCACTTACAGCCACCGCCGTGCAAAATCTCCTCTCATGCAATTGAATGGAACTCGTTACATTGCCTCTCTCACTTATGTTATGCGATCGCTGCTACACAAGTGCACTGCTCTTTATTCGTTCGCTCTCTCGTTGCAAGTGTCGGTGCCGATTCGTCGCTGATTTCAAATTTTCGCCGTTAGCGTTATGTACAAATTTTGCGTTATGTACCCACTTGGCGTTATGTACAACTTGCGTTCGTACAATACCACTTCACGAAAAGAATTTTCCAGACTTATAAATTTTTCCTGTGCTGCTTATTGATATTTTAAAGAATATTCAATTTAAGCGTTTTAGATGCGCGTAATGTTTCTTAGCACTGTTCGACAATTTTTCCTTTACCCGGCTGATTTTAGCGTAAGCGTCACTTTTCACGTACCGATTCGATCTTCTTTCTGACACCACTTATGGGGATTATAATATGGATCACCCACACACACTTCAGTCAAGATTAAACACGGTATGGTTAAACGATTAATACTGTTCTAGTGTTTATTTATAAAGGAATCTTAAATTTAGTTCTTAAGCTTATTGTACATATATGTAGATTTTCACACACACGTACTTGCGGACAACGACTCGGCACGACTTACTTTTTGAACAGTTCACGACAACTTAAACTCAACTGAATTTTGGCTGGTTTGTCTTTGTTCGTATTTCGTCAAAAGTTCGTCCAGTTAAAGGGTTGCGTGTCATTGTGTTCTTTTGTCAGCGTTGTATTGTCGACCACTTCTAGTCCGGTGTTCGGATCCCACATACATACATTTAAGAAATAGCACTGATGCCAATTTTTTAGAACTTTCCTTCACTGCCGGAAAGAAGAAAAATTAATATCAGAAATATGCATCATTTGTCGCTTATCGTTTTTATAAAATTGTAGGGTCCTTTAATAGTGGTAAAACGGACACCATAAATTGATATATGAACTCGACACAATTTCCAAGATGTGCACACTTAAGAATTATTATTGACTGTAGCAATTTGATCCGACTCCCTATGAACCAAAAGTCGATATATTTGGCCTATAATAAAGATTTTGCTTGGTTTCATATTTTAAAACCTTCTATTTCCTAAATTTGAATACCCAAATTAGAAAAAAGAGATGTTCGAAAATAATTATTTGTATAATTGTCTTGGTTCGGTGTGACATTATTTTTGAAAAAAAAACTGAGCCCATTTGTTGCGTTGTGGTTCGGAAGTACTATACAAATTTAAAATGGTGTTAATATGAAAAACGTTAGTGCAACAATCTAAAGTTATGGCCATACAACTTTTGTTACTAACTTGTTTTGTAGGATTTCGCATTGTCTTGAATATTAGACTGAACTTAACAATTGGATAAGTATTTAATAAAATATAACTTTTGAATGGCAATCTGTTGCAAAACCCTAAAAATGACAACTTATTAACGATGAGGATGAATGAGTGCTACCCTTTCTTGCTCCATTTTGCACAACTTTGGAAATGAAAATGATATTGTTTTGGTAGTAAAATATTTGGAGCATATATTGGCAATTGAAGCAGAAAATTCGTTTGAATTCGAAGCATGTTAAAGATTATTAAAGCACAATCAAACTGGATCGTTAATAACAATCATCCTCTAAAAACTGCAGAATATATTTACAAACTAAATTCCGTGTCGGTAACTGCAGAAACTACGAACTTGGTTAAGTCGGCCAGGTCGGTTATATAACGAATAACCATGGTGGTAGCCGCTGAAAATGCGTGAGTTCTAGCTGACTATTTCGGAACTCGTATAAGGGAACAAACTTGCATTTTAAAAAGAGATTAACGATTTCTAAGTGTTGAATCATCGATTAATTATATAACATACATACAGTTTTCTACACATCGCGCCGCCAATTTTATAGCTAATTTATGAATAAAAATAAAGCTACATTTCCAACCGTTAAGGATAATGTGTCACAGGTACTAAGATATTTTCGTCATCCATCCTGCGGATGTCTTTCAAATCAGCTTCTAAATGAATGTTATATGTTCGGGTTGTGTATTCTAAGGCTCTGTATATATATTTTTTTATTCTCAAACATTAATTAAAAATGTCCAAGTAATTATAGCTTGTTTGCTGGCAGTCAGTATTAAATTTTATCATTTGAAAATCGATTTGGAATAAATAATTTCTCTGCTAATTTGACATTAAGATTAAGTAAGAGTGATATTTATGTTCGGCAGGTCTGCTTAAGTTTAGAATGTGACAAAACGTATGGAATGCACTTGTGAAAATTGGAATAAGTGAACTAACCACTCAGTATGTAATGTCTAACATTATTGTTATTAAAATAAATATATTTCTTGTTTTGCTTACAGAATATCTGTTACGTTTTTGCTGCGTCTGTTGCAAAACATCTGCAATAAATGATAAAATATCAAGATACCACACTGCATAAATATGTATTTTAAATGAACCGTAGTACACAACTGCGCAATAATGACCTGTCTTTGAACATGATCTTATAAATTATTATTTTTATTTTTGTTTTCATGGGAATTTCCTTCAGATCAGTTATACAATACCTTGTACTGAAATTGTGATTATATTAACGATTAAAAAGTTAAAAAAAAAATTTTTTGTTTGGTGTACAATTGCAGTTATTTACTTGACTCATATTTACAGTATACATACGTTCTTAGTGGCGCCAAAAAAATCACAGCTATCGTTCCTTTTCGGGTGTTTATGGTTGGGCATGACCTGATCTTTGGTTTATTTCGTAATTTTTCGAGCAGTAGTTAGCAGGTAGAAGAAGAATATACTATTTGAAAGAGACACTCTCTCAAAAAGCGGAAAAGAAACTAGTAGAGAGGGGTCACCCCCGCTACTAAACAGAATCATAATATTTGTAAAATAATAATTTTTAATATTTAAAAACGCTTTAAAAGTAAAAAATACAGTTATCGTACTCGTTATTGCCACTTAAAAATGTCTTTCTTTTAATTTTACAAATCAAATTTTTTATTATAGATTACTTTGTTGAAAAAAAACAGCGTATTTGATTTTTCGCAAACATGCATACCTATGTGTATATTTCATTTGATTTAAACTACTTAGAGAACACTGAAGACGCTTTACTTAAATATAGTTTAAAAGAATATCAGCTTCACTCTGTTCAGAGTCATTCAATAAACATACATTCATACATAGTCACATCTTTCAATATGTGACATTACATACATCCTTCTTGGTGTTTTTAGAGGTGTAGTGTTTGAATATGATTTTGGGCATGTGACCGTAGTCGGCGCGTACATGGCATAAATTGGAAGTCCAATTTTCTACTACCTTTTCAATCAATAAAGACTATATTTCTCGCTAGATGGCGCTGAGACCATGAAAAATCGCGCATACGAACCGGTTTGGCTGGCGTTATGAATATGCAAACATTCATAAAATATATTTTTTTGGAGAGTGCCACCTACTTTAAAAGTTAAATTCGATTAATAAATAAAAATATTGCAATATGGGTGAAAAATAAAAGAGGTCTAATCAGCGACCTCCTGCTACATGTTTGAAAAATTAAGTTAAATTAAATTATTAAGATGCATGAAATATTACAATATGGGTGTCAAACGAAAGAAAACTTAAATAGAGAACAATAAAATAGAGAACATAAACAATTCACTGGTAAGACACTTACCAAGTTTTCGCAAATTTTTCCAAAAATAAAAAATTGTGTTTACTGTTCTTACCGGATGTGAATGCACTTGTGTTTTGTGTAGGACCATCTGCCGGCGTGGGCTGATAGTGTAGAACATCGACCCTCGCGAGGCTGCCAATTTAGCTATCCCGGCCTCTAGGCGTATATTTAGCCTATTAGTCGCTGAGGATATTGCAACAACTCCAGAACTGTACATAGCCTGTTTGGGCACCGGTGGTGCGGTCTGGACGATGGTCAGCTGCGGTTGGTGGACAGGGGGTGGAAGTGAGCCGTCGGGGGCCGATATGACCGATGCGCGAGTCGTTTTGTGGAGGGGGTTGTTCTACCTCTTCCGAGGTCAGTGGTGTGGGTACCACCTGACGGACGTGGCGGCTGCTCGAATAAATGTCGTCAACGTATATTGTGTTTTAACACCGGGGTTGCCAAGGTAATTGTTTTGGCCTACAGCCCCCAACGAAACAACCTGGCCACCTCTATTACGATATTATCGAAATATCTCTTATTCTTACTTACTATTGCTTGAATTTACATTTTGTCTTTACATTCCTCTTATTGTTGATATCTTTTACATTCTTGTATTTGCAATATATGTATGAATTCGCGTATACATACACTATAAAAACGGTACCGAAAAGATCGTACGACCTTTTTCGTTAGCTAAAAGGAGCACTAAGTACCCGGAATATTTTAAATCCATAAATCGCTAAATTTGTGAATTCTAACATTGTATAAAAACCATTAATATCGCGGAACTGTAAAACAACTAGAAACATCTTAAAAACTGGATTGAAAAGAGTGCTTTTAAAACTTCGTGTTCTCAATCGAGTGCGCTAAAAATTCTTTAAAATATTCCTTTGTAAAAAAACATATGTAATTGCCAGTACTATGGCATGTGTACTACGAGTAGCAGAAAGGCTACAAGCACAGAATACAATTGCGAATCACGCAAACACACTTCAGTCCAAATGGCAGTAGCTTTTAAGAGATCAGATGAGTCGAACATAGCGGCTTCGCCTGCTACGGTTCAACCACGAGCATCGTCGTCACCCGAAATGGCATATCAGAATCAACTCTCTAACACCAGTCATGGTTCCATCCATTTCCATAGCTCCGAGGCTGTCGACAACAGCGGCAAATGCAACCACGTGTTTTACTACAGTGCCAGAAGTACATCTTCAGTCATCAAGCAATACGACTAAACTATCTACTTGGTCGAATCATCAGGTTAGCGTATCTGCGAGGCGGTAAGAGCCATTTACTACCGAACTTATGAACGCAACAAAATACTTCGTCAACTGGATCAACGTCGCTGCTATCCAACGTAAAAGCTACAAACTCAGTATTTGCGACCAATAGTCAACAGAGAGGCTGCAAACATTGTAGCGGGAACACCTAGAGGAGCAAATGCATATTCCACAACAGTATTTAGACGATGAAAAGAAAATATTAGCACAATTTAGTGAATCGCCAATTTCGGTCGACCATATGCCAATATTTAACGTGACCCCAACTCGAGCACAACTTACAGCTAGACATTATATTCCAGTTTGAGAGTAGTACGGCCGT
This sequence comes from Anomoia purmunda, assembly GCA_951828415.1. Classification (NCBI taxonomy): domain Eukaryota; kingdom Metazoa; phylum Arthropoda; class Insecta; order Diptera; family Tephritidae; genus Anomoia; species Anomoia purmunda. The sequence goes on along the minus strand of OX639998.1, from coordinate 68,242,700 downwards.
TGCAGGATACTCGAATCTAGAAAATCTTAGTCTCAAAGGCAAGCGATCTGTTAAAAAGTAAGTTACTGCTACCTGGTATGGTACCGGATATTAGCCAAGCTCTACGAATGGCGCCCCCTAAATATAAATTAGAATCATTATTTGGAAAGTTGTAATTTGACCGTACATCTTATGAATCCGTTGTTAGTGAAAGAATTAGTGGATAAGCTGCCAAACAATTATAAGTTGCGTTATGCTATGTATACAAAAGATGATCGAGTACCTATAGTAAAGATATTCAGTAACTGGTTATTTAGAATCGCCAAGGCGGTAAGCAATATTGTGGCGCCAATGACACACAAATCTGGTGCAATCGTAAATATGCACACTCGCGCTTAAGACGCGTGGGAAATAGTCTTTCCCTCAATGTCGTAAATGTTACGTAAAAATTAATGTGGTATCAGTAATTTCGGGTTTCCAGGTATTTTTAAAAATAATATTTACTGACAGACTTGAAATAAATTGTATATTAGTTAAACAAAAATAAATTTTCTGACCACATATTGACTCGGTACGTGTCGCTGGTTTGTTTAGATTAGAATGACAGGGAAAGAACTCAACGCCAAATTAGCAACTGAGTGCCGTATTATAGAACCTCGGGAGTTCGCGTTAAAATCAATTAGGATGTTGCTATATTTTGACGAAGCCTGTAGAGAATTGTACTCAAACGGCCCTGGAGTGGGTTATGTTGCCTTATTAGAGCCGAACATCTCCACAGAAGCTCTTCAATTGTCTCATGTTAATTTTTATCCCTGCAGCTCTGTAGCAGTAATCATTATGGGTAATACCAAGTTTTCTGGCGTTGGTTCCGTTAAGCCAATATCCTGGGAGAACTGATGTGCTCTTTAGGCCGTGTTGGAACTTTTTGCGAAGTCGTCGTTATTACAAATAATGTTCTTCCTATTTTCTCTGAAAGAAAGTATTTTACATTAAGCAGCGCTTTGAAGAAAATGGAATAAATGCCTACAAATATATGGGGTAAAATAATTATTTACTTATTGAAAAGGGTAATAATTATAGATAATTAAACCACTTAAAAAACAGAGTAACATGCACTGGCTGCTAAGGCCTTCGGCTAATGGTTAAATTAACAATGTAGATAACTTTATACTTAGTTTCCACTATGCAGCGTAATAATATTAGTTCTTCATAATATATGTAAAAATTACAGATGTTAAATAGTACAAAGAAAGATGTGTTTGTAGTTCTAGTGTAGAGGACGACTCCAAAATTAAAATAATGTGAAGCACTGAACAGCAGGTATCCATGAAGTGTGGTACTCATGGAAGCTTAGTAGTTATGAGTGGGTCGAAACTGTACGACTAATTCTCAGACGAACGACGGTTTTAATCTTCCGGCATGATAAAGTTTTCGGGTAATGGGTTTTAAGCCTCAAGGGAATGCAGATTCTTCGGTGGTGTTGGTACTGATTCCATTTGTCCAGGGAAGCTTCATAATTGGAGCGCTTAACCAGTTTTTTCATATCTTCAGGAAGAGCATATTCAAAGAGGTGTAAAGGCTCTTTGTTTGCTTCCTTAGCTCTACTATTAGCCTTTGATACCACTGTGACCCGGAACCCACATAATATTTACTGAACCTTTGCGGTGGGTGAGTATGTTGCGGAGTTTTGTGATGACTGGGTTCAGAATAGCCTCGATTGATGACTTGCTGTCACAGACATGACAGATTACGTATTTTTGGTTATTTTGGGAAACAAAGTGTGCCGCTTCAAGTAACGCAGCAGCTTCGGCTGTGAAAATTGAGCAGTAACTTAGTAAAATTTCAACAGCTATATTCACAGCTTATTTCGTTTGGTACAGCAAAGGATGTATCAGTTTTTGAACCGTCAGTAAATATTATTTCCTAATCTTAAAATCAGAAAAGGAGTTAGAGTTTCCAAATTCATTCAATTCATCAAGGCTAGTAGCGTTTTTTGATGGTGTTGTAGACTATTGTTGGCTAAGTTGGTATGACTCATTCTGGACGAGTTGGGTTTTTTACACGAACAGGTGACATGATTATATCTAGTCCTGACGAAACGTATTCAAACAAAAACTTGTTTCCGCGATATAAAAGCCGCGGGATACACATCAACGTTTAATGTGATACCCTTTCCTAAAGGTTAGACAAACCTGCGCTCGCTAAGATGGTGTTTATAGGAGAAGTTGTAAAAGCTATAATGCTCCTTCTAGCTTCTAGTCGCTTTAGATGGGTATATCCGTATTGTAAGTGCCCGTAGATCGCCAAAGTCTATCTTAGATAACATCAAAGCTTTCCATATGAACTAGGCAAGTACTTAATTATATTTAGTCTAGATATTAAATTTAGTCTAACGTATTCACAATGTTGCTTATAAGTTAATCTATTATCACATATTATTCCAAATACTTTCAGGGTGTTAGTATGAGGAAGTATGATGTTGGAAAAGGATATGGGAGTGAACGTACAGTTATGCTTATGGACCAAAGTTCGAGTTTAGCGAGAGTGGAGGTAAACGAATTCTTGACACTTGTCAATTCGGCCATTTTTGTAAAAATCAGCACATCGTCTGCATAGGCGAAATGGTCGACATTGGGGTGCTAACTTCTTTGAAGGCTATTATAAACAAGACTACTGAAAGAGGCGACCCTTAGTCTTCCATTGAAAAGTGGGACAACATTAGACTCGTGATTGTTTACACGGATGAAGAACTTTCGATTACATAAATATGATTTTATAATTTTTAAACTCTTCCAAGACAACGTATGAGATAATTCTATAATACGCCTTTTCGAAGTCTAGGCCAAGTGCCGACACATAGCTTCTGATTACCAAGCATGTGGAATCAAAGTTTTCAAAGATTATAAGTCATTAATGCTTGAGCCGTTTTGCAATACAAAGTGCAAATGCTGGGAAAATCATACAAGACGACGAGTACTGGTATTCTCCAAGACTTTTGGCATACAAGGTAGTAGAGATAGGGGCCTTTAATTGTAAATTAGGATGTATGGTTTATTTGGTTGATCGGGATAATTGCAGTAGTTTTCCATGATGGCAGAAAAACTCCCTGTTCGAATATCGAATTGTACAAATTAACAAGGCAGAGTTTAAGGATGGCGGACAAGTTTTTTAGAATATCGAGGTTATCCTAACAGTATCGGCTTTTATTGTGATGATTTGCTTCATTTGGATGAATTTCCTATAATTTGGACCGCAAGGGATTCGTATAATACTGCTTTAATTTTGTTGGATGGATTTGCCGCCTACGAATTTGAAGAACTTTAGCTTGTAAAAATTTGGCATTATTTCTTACCGGAGTCCGCAAGATGACTAGCAATATAAATACGCAAAAGCAAACCAATAAAATAAATGCGACGAACTGATGAAAAAATTGTTTTCAGCTATATTATAAATAGGTTACACTACTTTCTTATATGCTTCCTGTGTGAGGTGTTCGTTCTAGTCTATCTACTAGTAGCCTGAGTGCTGCTTTTTTGTGTTGCTGGGGATGGCTCGACGTGTTGTGTATTATTGTGTCTGCCGTTGGTTTCCCACAAATTTTATATCTCATTATCATTATCATTTTTTTTTATCCCAAATTCGGTTGACTCTAATCATATTGTGTTAAAATTCAATTGCTCGGTTCAACAATTCGAAAGTCCCGCCACGTCGGAAAATTTGACTGATCAAATGCTCACTGTGCACTTACTCATGAAAGCACTGAGCAGTGAACTACGCAATTAAGTTTTAAACAGCAGTGTATATTTCAAAAGTAATTAATTCCGAGTTGAATAAAACCATTATAAATTACCCTATACAACAATAGCACATACAACTTAGCAAGGATTTTGATACAATAGGATGCGAATTACAATAGAAAATTAAATTCACGGCAATCGTATCCTACCCACACAACGCGTTCCATTTAAGCAACTTAGGCAACGTTCTTAACTACTTACATATATACATACATCCAACTCTTTAAGTAAGTTTATCACGGGCGACACGCGATATGTTCCAGCCAGCCAAGCCGATGTATTTAATTCACTGGACTATGGCAATGTCGTGGTAAAGCTCATATAGCTTACCGTTCCATCGTTTGCGGTATTCGCCAATCTTTTAAAAACCCTCCTGAGGATTTAAAATAATTGTGCGTAGAGAATTAGTAGCAACACAAATAACAAAGTTATTATATTAAAGCCATATCGATTTCAAATGCTGTAATTAAAATAGCCGCAAAGCATTTTTGAGAAGCAACTCTCCTAGAAGTTAACGCTTTTCCACACATCATAATAAATGTATGCACATTAGGGTGCGAAAAAAAAAGTTGCTGTTTTCCCAACGGAATTATAATTCGATTATGTTTTAAGACCGCAAAAATATTTCGGGATTAAGTTAAGATTTACAAGCTTATCTGATTTAAAAATTGGATGGGTGTATTTGCAAAGGGTGCTACAATATCTTTCCAATCAGTCTAAATCGGTCAAGTTTTGGCCGAATCATTCAACATTTTCTTAAACCAATCAACAGTCTAATTATAACCATTCCGTTAAAAAATTGTTAAATATTTTTGCGTATACATTTTAAGCTGTTCTGTCATCTGTAGTGATTTTTTCAAAAAAAAAAAAAAATTAAAAACTAATTAAAAAAGACACCTTTTTATTTATATTATTTATTTATATAGTTCAATTTAGTCTAATATAATTACAGACCAGTACATAATACATAATACAAAGCTTAAAAAAATAAGTACATAATAACTTAAAACAACGTTATACAATTATATAATAAGGAAATATTAAGTTTATTGTTTAAAACATTTTTTAAGAACGAAAGTTCAAACAGTGTTCCTTTCATTGGCGCATTAAAGCCGTAGAACGAAAATGCCTAAAAATTACGCAAAGATCTCACAGGGACATCCAATTTGATACTTCTACTAAGAAGCAGTCGTTAGTTCCAGAAACCATATTCAGCAGATAAAAAATGTCTTCCTTGTGGTACACCAGATGTAAAAATAAAACTACTAGAATAACACGGTGTGATAAAAAAAAATGAAAGGTACTTTTTTCGAGACATACCTCATTTTGTAGGTCTGGTCAGACATATAAAAACTGCATCCTCAGAATTTCCAATACACCCCCAAAATCTGAAGTTAGGGGCCAAATTGCTCAATAACTTTTTTATTATTTATCCGATTAACACGAATTTAGTGTCAAAGTGTTAAAGGAGACACTTTTCCGTTTCCAACAATGTATAAATTGTTCATATACCGTGATAAATGTCAGAAAAACGGGCGAAACAATATCGAAAAATCATATACATAGTACATACACTTTGAAGAAGTTTGGGTCGTAGCTAACATAATCAAAAAAATGTAGCGCGCATATTTCGCTGTGTCTCGTTATTTGGGTCAACAAACAATGTATTCGAGTTTGGTCGAAATTAAAAATCATGCCCGTACCTGACCGGTGCACTATGGTCGGAAACATCACTTTTCTTGGCCAAAACTATTTAAACTTAAAATAACGGAATTTTTAACTGGAATTTGAAGTTGCAGTATAATTTAAGTGTTTTTGTATAAAATAATTAATTTTTTTTTTTAAATTATCAACATTTAGAATTAAAATTAAAAAAAAAATGTTTACATAAAATTTTTGTTTCTTTTCTTTCTGAGTTTTTATTTTTTTTAGTTCTAAATGAGAAAATTTACGATACTTACGAGTAAATATGTTGTTTCTGAAAATTGAAAATATAATTTACACACGTATTTACGAAAATATTAAAATTTTATTAAACTCTTTAATTTAAATACAATTCATTATCCAAAAATGTATTTTCCTGTTCAAGTTCTTCTGGATAATCGTCCTCGTCGCCCTCGTCGTCATCCATATTTTCTAAATTCTCAGTCGCACATGTTTCACCGATATCCTCACAATACATCGAAAAGATTATCAATGCGGCTAGTCTTACGTGCATGGTGCAGTCTGTCGCTTTTATATATTTTGTTTCGTGACTCAGCTGCATCCTCTCCGAAGTAACAAACAGGAAGTGGTGTATTCTGCATTATTTGCTTTGAGTGAACTATAACTTTATGTACTGTGGGAGTCATTGGCAACCAGGGGTACTTGCTTTGATATAATTGACCAGTTTGAAAGCAATACTCTTCAAATTTATCCAAATTTAGGGAAAATTGACAAGATAAACATATTAATATTATTCTCATTCGAAATATTAATTCAGTGTCTACTCCTAAAATTTTCGAAAATTTATCATATTCCGTAAATGCTCTTCGCGACGTGTTGCCGTCATTTGTGGAACCACAACCACCTGCTTTCGGAACATCAACATGAAGACTTAGTTCTTTCCAAAACTCATTCTGGATATACTCTTTTCTTATCTTAATTGCATCTTTATCTTCCTCCGATCTAATTTGCCATTTTTTCACTTCCATCGTGTATCCTAAATGTAGTACGAACTCAAAAAATCTAATCCAGGAGTGCAGTGGACTAATTCCGTACTTTAGATTTCCATCGATAGGATGAAATTTTACGCTGTTATAATCTGTGACTTTAACAAAGTCAGTTTGGGTTCCATGGCATATTGGACATTTTTGATTTGATTTTGTATCGGTTAAAACATTCAAAACTTTTCCATCTATAACAGTTAAAAACACTCTGAACGTTATTTCGATTATCTTACCAGCTTCGATTTCAACACGTAAGTTTTCAAGCTCTTGAATTTGTTTATTTAAGTCAGCAGCTTCTCTTGTTATCACTTCCTTAGTTTCACTCGTGTATTCTAATTTTGAAGGCCGACAAAATCGACAAAAAGGGAATCACTGTCCAAAAGACATGAATCAGCATTTCGTGATGTACTTTGATCAAGGAAAGATTGCTTATATTGAGATTGACCAGAGCTGCTGTCAAAACCGGAGCTAAATATCATTTCCGTTGATATGAAGTTACCCGTAATTGTCGCAAATACTTCCTTTTGCATCTCTATAATTCTTTTAGCCGTATGGTTTAAAAGCATTTGTAAAGGAACCTTTGCACATTTGTCATCTACAAGTAATGCTAATATATTAATATAGGGTGGATAAATATTAGCGTTACGTTCCTTGCTAGAAGTCCGGATGGAACTGTATTGGCTCTTCGAAAAATTGTTTTCGAGAAGAAATGCTAACGCTTCCTCATCAGACATTACAATAGGTGCTTTTACATCATCGACATATAGCTTCCTAATCTTGGATGGTCTTGATGGACTTTCGATGGTTTCTTTTAAAACAACTGCCAGATCTACTTGTCCTTCTTTTCGAGCCGAAATTGATGCTGCTTGAAGTAACAGATTTGTTTCGTTGTGTTCTGACATCGATAGGTTTGCTGCTTGTCTTCTCTTACTTCGTTCAGATTTCTCAGAGTACTTAAGTTGCGGGCGTCCAGTTAGTGATACAATTTTTTCATCTGGGCTTAGTTCTACTGTGCATTGAGTCTCTGTGGAAGCGATTTCTAAATTTATTTGCCTGTTTATTACAGTTTCTGAACAAAGCCAGCCAGAATATTTAATTTTAAAATCATCTAATCTTCTATGACACTTTTCCCACTTTGCAGACAAATTATTGTTAAGCATGCGTGTTTTTTTTTGTTAAATACTTATAGCATTCATCTGAAATGTTATCGGCTCCACATTTTTGTATAAAATAATTTATTAGTGCGTCCTTATTTTTTCCTTTCTTTTGCTTGGTCAACCAAATATCAAAAACTGCTGAATTCTGTAAACAAATGACGACTGAAAAAAAAATTTACTCAAAAACCGCAAAAAAACGCAAATCGAGATAAACATTTTCAAAAACTAAACACTTCAAAGTAATTTTGGTTTTTAATCTTATGCTTAACACTCCTAAACAAAATGTGTTAAGCTTACTCAAACTTAAAAAATAAAATAAATTCCAAAATGTTAAAGACTTTTGGAAAAAGTTATTTTATTTTTTAGAGTATCCGACTTTTGAGTATTATATTTTACAAAATTAATAAACTTACCTTCGTGTTCCATTTAAACTTTTATTTAACACGCTTTGTTTTCAGCTTTAACAAGCAATTGAAGTAAGCACTATAAAACACCGAACGCAATTATGTTTACAAATGAAGCAAACAAATTCAACTTCGATGACTCACCGAATAACGGTGAATTGCATATTACAACAACAAAATTCATTTTTGGTTGTTTTGGAGCGTTGACTACTAGATTTCAGAAACAACAACATATTTCGGGACTGCAAACATTTTGACTTTTGGCCAACGAAATGAAATTTCCGACCATAGTGCGGTGGTCTGGAAATGGAAAGCATCAACTGCGATCAAACAGACAGAAAAAATGAAGAAAATAGCGCAAACGTATTTTATTAAATTCCCTGCATCAACTTCTTCAGATTCTGTAAAGCAATTTTCAATGTACAGACACTAACCTTTGCTACAGTTTTTTTTTTATAGAATAGTTTCTAGCCAAATCAAAATTGCAATTTCTTATACTTAAGTTAAATGGGCTATAAAACTGCATACCTGAATAATGCTTTAATATCCTTCCAAAAAATGTAAAAATGTTGAGTTTTTAAGTTATGTATAATTATAATATAATTCATAGAATGAAGTATAGTTTGATGTAAAATTAAATAAAAAAAAATTCGTGAAAAACCTTACTAATATTGTTCGGTTTTGCTCGCCAGGGTAAACAATTTGTTATTACAAATTGAAAGTTTTATTGGAATCAAATATTTATATTGTCAATCCCTACATAAAAGTAGGGCGAATTTAAATGAAAAAAATCAAACCAGCTGTTCTTTTGACACCACTTTCTGTAAATTCGCGCCCAAGCAATTGGCTACGTTGATGTCGTTGAAAAAACAAAATTAATTAAAAGAAAATATGTAGTTGGAGAACATTTTTATTAAATTACCATTTTTCATTTAATATTTTGATAAAATCCACCTTAAATTATTTTGATCAAATATACCCTATATTATGCTATCAGTTAAAGGCACATGAAAATCTGTTCAAGAGTTTTGCAGATTACTGCGTTCAACAGACAGATACATATTTAAAAAAGGTATTCTATTACCTTCCCTGCATCACCTTCGATCATTATTTAAGACAGAATTTCATAGTAAAGGCCGGACTTTTCTACAGTTTCATAGAAGATATAAGGTAGATATTTTTTGAGAGCTCAAGTAGATCCCTTTGTTCAGCAGATCCACAGAGCGGCCATTTGAATCAGATTATTAATACCTTGAAGAATGTCTTCATATAAGAGAACCAAAAACACCATAGCCAAAAGACGGGCTATTGACATAAATATTAGAAAGTAACTGGCCTATTCTGATGCCCTGGCAAAACTTATTAACCTGACAGTTGTCAGGTTTACTGCGCCTAAAACTATGTTGCAGAATATATCGTGGTACTCAGAGGGCATAACAACTACAATGTCTGTTGTCATCATTGGTGTTATGAAAACCATTTTTACAGCATACTTTTAGGCACAGTAAGTAAAAGTGTTTCTTTTCTCGAAATAAATGTCACGTCATTCCATCAATTTCCCTTGCATCATTAATTTAATTCATCGGACGCAATAAGATTACTTTCATTTAGTTTCAAAATTGAGACTTTCGAAGAAAACTATTGTACGAACAAACAAACTACACAATTAAAATTAGCTGCACAACGCTCCCCCGCTCGTTTGGTAGCGGGTAGAAAATATTACACTTTTGTCGGCTCAGAGTGCAGCATTTTGAGAAAAGAACAGACAGCCCAGAAAAATTGCTGAGAAAAGAACACGAAAATTTGACGGCCCTCGGGCAGAATATAAATTCCAAAATATCGATCAAATATGATCGGAAAAACTTAAACACAAGAATAACGATTGTTGTTGATCGAAAAAATAAGAATCACAAAAAAATGTATAAATTTGATAGGAAAGATAAAAATTAAAGAATAATGAATAAACTTGATCGAAAAATCGAACGAAACATCGATTAAATCTGATCAAAAAAATAAAAATTATAAAATAACGACTAAATCATGACTTTTTAAATGAAAATTATAACCTTTATGGTCCCTGCTTCTAAGATTTAATAATAGCTCGCTATAGCAAATCATGATTCACCCATACAAAATCATACAAAGCAGCAAAAATTTTCGATATCCAATCTTTAACACTTACTCTTATACCAAATACACCTATCCACCATGACCACTTAATTCCTCTGTACACATACTTACATGCAAAAATTGAAACAAATCCAAAGATATTTGAAATCCTCTTCAAAGAAGAATACCTAAACTATAAGTTTATCTACACCGATGGCTCAAAAGCAAGCAACACGGTATATTTCAGTGTAACCACTTTAAATGAAGTCATTAACATCTCAAACTTATCAATATATACCTCAGTGTTTTCAGCAGAAATCATCACGATACATCCTATGCACAAATTCGCTCTCTGCTCTAAATGCTAAATGAAATATTGGTTTTGGTGATTATTGTCCTCACTAATTATCAAGCACTACCCATTCATCAAGCTTCTCAAGATCCCAGGACCAGTACTGGCAATGTGTTCGCCGATAAATCTGCAAAATAAGCATCCAAGTCCCCTCTAGAAACAACCAACAATTATAACTCAGTCGACATATCAAGTTATATTAAACGCTTCTACAGCACGAAAAATGCTAGCTTATGGGAAGTCACTTCTGACACACACTGTAGAAAAGTCGTGTCTGGTCATTGAAAATTGCTTTAAAAAAATTACCAAAGGCGATGCAGAGAATGTAATAAAATACATTATAGAATTACATTTTAGAATTTTTGTCTGTCTCTTTGCCTGTTTGAACGCCGTAATCTTCAAAACTACTGAACGGATATTCATAGGAGTTTCACTGATGGCTAGACTGTAACCTCAAACATAACATAGGGTATATTTTATCAAAATGTTATAAAATTAAATTTGGTTAAAATATTAAATGAAAAAAAAAAACAAATAATTTAGTAGAAGTGGTTCAGACTAATTTTCTTTTGAATAATTTTTTTCTCAACGACTTCAACGAAACCGTTGATTATATTTTGATGTTGATTTTTTTTAGTTCTCAATTTGAAATGAAAATCTGTGTCAGTTGTATGGATAAGAACGGTGAATCCAGTTATTATAATGATTTGGACAACAAAAAAACTAAAACTTAAAGCCCGCTGGCTGGGTATAGCTAGTAAATAAATAAATTAAATAATAAATAAATTAAGATGGAATATTGTTCAGTTCGATAGAAAAAAAAACGAGTCTGGCAAGTTTTCATTTCAAAGAGTATTTGTTGTTTGCCAGCGGCAAAAAATTGGATTTTGGCATCGAACTTCTTAATTTCCATTAAAAAAGAAACAAATATATCCTCGAAACATTTTTAATTTCGTATTTTATTCACAAAAGATATTGAATTTCCCAACGTATTTCAAAGCTACAATATTTAACGACTCAAACAGTTCCGTGTAGCCATTTCAGATTCGAGAAAACGATAGCGATGGATACTTATTTCGTTTCCATGAAGCGAGACAATCGTCAATGCGATGTTGTTAGGAAATTATCGGCATACAAGATGCATTCCCAGTTTTTTATTTGGAAACAACTTTACAAGGGTTAGCTTGGTACAGGTTGATAAGAAGAGGTGGTCCGAAATAGCACCTGTAATTTCTACCTTCGGATTACCAATTATTGATGATATACATAAATAAAATTAGTCCAAAAATTAACATATGTAGGTACATACGTATTTTTGTTTTTTAATTTTTTTTTATTAGAAGTAAGGGGATTCAAATTATAAATGATCTGGTTAATGCCCGGAGGATGGGGCCGTGTGTAGAAGTCCACGCAAGTGGGGAAAGTCTCTGATCGCCATTTACCTGGGAGTGGCCAGAACGATTCTTCTGCATGCGGTTCAAGCAGCTCACCACTTCCGGGTGATTTCACCCAAGTGTCCTTTGAGTAGCTCCCGAACATCCGTTCAGAAGTGGCCTAAAGTGAGAAGGCGCACCTGGTGGGGTCACTCCTGCGTTTTCGGTTTAAGGGTTCACCAGGGGTTTGCAGCATCTCGCGGCTGCGAGAGAGCGTCTGACTTGGGGCAATTGGCTCGCTATACAAATGTGACCCAAAGTAAAAATAACCCAGAATCTGGCTGTGCGCTGGGCATGTTACCTTTCAAGTAAAAATAGCTTTTAATAAAAAAATTTCAACAAAAAGCCTCGGATGAGACCTCCAGATGACAACCACGGCAAACATTTAAAGTACTATGATTTAAGGGCATGCGCCTGGAATGTCCGGACCCTGTATTGGGAAGGTGCCTCTGCCCGGTCGGTGCGATGAACGGGGTAAGGAATGAAGGGGATCGAACTTTGCGACGTCTACTACAGCTGTCATATATTGAGCGCAAGTTCGGTGTTGGGTTTGTGGTGGGAGAGACTTCGTCACCAAGTACTGTCGATCAATCTGGGGAACGAGTGTCTGGCCTCGATTCGCATCAAAGCGAGAGTCTGCAGCATCTCGCTGATTTGCGCCCACGACCTTACGGAAGAGAAGGACGATGTGACCACAGATCACTTCTATTAGTGTCTTCAGTGCGCGTACTAACGCTGCCCCCGTCACGATATAAAACTCGTGCTAGGCGATTTTAAAGCCAAAGTCGTTGGTCCCACAGTCGGTAAATTCTGCCTATACAACGAAAAATCCGCTAACGGACTGAGGCTGATCGACTTCGCCGCGCCCCTAAACATGGTAGTAATTAGAATCATGTTCAAGCATAAAAAGATACATCAAGTTACATGGCTATCTCCTGATGGAAAACACGAAACCCAAGTAATCAGGTTGTGGTAGACGGAAGGCATGCTTCCAGTGTCTTAGAAGTGCACACTATTCGAGGAGCTAACATCGACTCGGATAATTATCTCGTCACAGCCAAGATTCGCACGCGTTTTCGTCTAGCAAAAAGCGCGCTCTCAGTGACACGAGAAAAGTTTGACGTCCAACAGCTGCAATCACAACAGATAGCCGACCGTTTCGCCACTCGAGCTCTCTGAGAGCAATGTTTAACATGCAGATATCTTGCTCATTACGCACCGCCGCTGAAGAGGTCATTGGTTTTCAGCGAGCCCGAAAAAAAAACGACTGATACGATAAGGAATGCCGCGCCGCCATGGAAAAGAAAGATTCCGCCAATAGTGTCAGACTGCGATCGAGCGCATCGCGAACTATGCGGGAGAGATATCGGGAGCTGAAGAAGGAAGCGAGGCTCATTTTCCGAGAAAAGATGAGAGAGGCCGAGATGCGCGACTGCGAGCTGCTTGAGATACTAGCCGATAGGGGAAAAACCGAAAATTTTATCAGAAGGTACAGCGGCTTATAGATGGTTTCAAGACCAGGACGAGTTCTTGTAAGAACGGAAACGGCGACCTGATGACCGTTACCCGGACTTGACAAAACTCGAACAGCAATAGCATGGCTTAAAAACAATAAAGCCGCTGGTGCTGACGGACTGCCAGCAGATCTATTCAAATGTGGCGCTGGAGGGCTGGTAAAGTGTATGCACCAGCTCATTTGCAAAATATGGTCAGAAGAACGCCAGCTGATTGGAATTTACTAAAAAAGAGGGGATCCTGCAATATGTGCCTCCTACCGCGGGATAGCATAGCATATATGGTTGTGTCGAGCGTATTGTATGAACGAATGAAGCCCGCTGTGAATGAACTGATTGGACCTTATCAGTGTGACTTTAGACCTGGAAAATCTACCATCGACCAAATATTCACAATACGCCGAATCTTGGAAATTACCCGAGAAACAAGAATAGACCCACACCACCTTTTTATACCGCAATGACTGAGTTTGGTATCTCAACAAACTAGTACGGCTATGTAAAATGACTTTAAGCAATACCACCAGCTCCGTCAGAATCGGCAAGGACCTCTCAGAGCCTTTTGAAAACAAACGAGGTTCCAGACAGGGTGACTCTCTTTCGTGCGACTTCTTTAATCTTATGTTGGAGAAGATTAGCAGAATTGAAACGATCAGGCCCCATATTTGACAAGACTTCTGGCGTGTGCTGATGATCTCGATATCATCGGCCTCAACAACCGCGCCACTGCCTTTTCCAATTGTATAAAAAAGCGAAACGTATAAGCCTGGCGGTGAACGAGGGCAAAACTATGTAAGTACCTTATTTCATCAAATAAACAGTCAGCGCATTCGCATCTTGCCTCTCACATCACTGTTGACAATTACAATTCCGAAAAAGTGGAGGATTTTTTTACTTGGGAACCGGCATTAACACCTACAACAATGTCAGCCTGGAAATCCAGCGTATAACCTCTCTTGCCAACAAGTACTACTTTGGACTGAGTAGGCAATTACGCAGCAACGGCCTCTCTCGACGAACCATAACCACACTCTATAAATCTCTCATCATGCCTATGCTATTGTATGGCGCTGAGGCCGTCGGATTTGACGGCCCTTGGAGTGCTCGAGAGAAAGATTATCCGTAAGATTTAAGGACCTTTACGTATTTGTGACGGCGAATACCGCTGACGATGGAAGGATGAGCTGTATGAACTTTACCGCGACATAGACATAGTCCAACGAATTAAAGATATGTTGTGCGAATGGACGAAAATGCTCCAGCCCTCAAAGTATTCAACGCGGTGCCAGCTGGTGTTGGAGGAAGAGAACGACCTCCTCTGCGTTGGAAATACCAAGTGGTAAAGGATTTGGCGTCACTTTGCATTTCCAATTGACACCAGTTAGCAGGTAGAAGTGACGGTCACAATTTGTTGAACTGGGCCAAAAATCTCCTAAGAAGTTATAGCGCCAATTAAGTAAGTAAGTTAATACACGGCGCTCTTCGCAACGCGTTGTGAGCAATTTTGAATCAATGTGAATGAAAAACGGTGGTTACACCCAAACACTTCTTCAGTCATAGGAGAAATGTTAGTTTGTCTATGTTAGTATCTAGAATTCCTCTGGCCGGCCATGTACACGCTTCGCCATGGACGTTCCATGGACGTTCCACCTTTTAAATGATTACATTTACGAACGTCTTCAAAAATGTTCGATGATAAAAGGCCATAAAATATACATAGTACATACATATATATTTTATACCAGACCGCACTGGTGCTGCCCAGTGAATATTATGACTTTCTTCACCTAACAGTTGTTTCTAACAACATAAAGCATATCTATACCAAAACTCTTGGTATTAATAGCGAACTTGATTAAGCGACGTCTGTCTGCCCGTTCGTCCGTGCAAGGGATCATCATCATCGGTTCCTGTGTTTCCCGTTGGAGCATGGGACAAGGGATGGCGCGATTAATTATTGGGTTATCTCAACGAAACTTGATATACACATTGCTATGGACCCAAGGTTAGTTGGGTATTGCAAATGGGCGAAATCGGATAATAACCACGTCTACATAACGGAGTTTTGAGAAAATAAAGGGAATGCGATATGTCAGGAACTAGTAAAGATAATTCTAAGAAATTTGACACAGAATTGGATTGGGAAAAGGAATATGTGCAAATTTTGGAATGGAAAATGGGCGTTGCCCCGTTCTTTTTAGTGAAAAAAGCTATATCTTTACAACTACATATGTCACCAAATTCAGCCATATTTGGTACACACATTTTCAAATCACTAAGCTGACTTCTGAGAATTTAAAAAAATCAGACAAAAACCACGTCCATATTTCATATAACGGTATTTTCCAAAAATCACAAAAAATCTGGTAATTAAGTCAATTTTAGAGTTAATTTGCTCGAACTCAGTATGGATGAGGTTGCGCTAACAATTAAACGAAATCAAAAATTTTGAAAAAAGGCGTGGTGCTCTAAAGTAAGCGGCGTCTCTCATATAATGGGAAACAAAAATCAAAAAAAGCGACATTTCAGTAACTTAAAAATACTTTTCTCAAATGCGTACATGCAGGATACGGTAGGAGGCGACATGTATGGAACTGGCAATTTTTGGAAATGAAAAACCACGCCCAGCTCTTATATAATTTACAAAAAATAATAAAATTACGACATTCCGGTAACAGTAAAAGATAATTTACTCAAATTGGATATATATGTTTTGGTTGTAGAGCGCCAGACGTGGGTTACAAAAGTTGCGGGAATGGGCGTGGCGCCGTCCACTTTAAACCAAGTTTGGTTCACACATAGATTTCAACTTAAATAACATAATATCAATATGTATTAAAACCGGACAGAAAAATTAATAAATTCGATATTGCAGTAACTATAAAAGGTAATTCGCTCAAATGCACAGAAATTGGTTGGGAAGAGAAAGATTAGAGTTAAGCGAAATATGGTACACGGCCTGCATTTCAACTCAGTAAGAACACTTAAATTACTAAAAATAAAAAAATAAAATCCGATATTTTAGAAGCTGTACAAGGTAATTTGCTCACATTTGATATACAAGACCCATTGAGAATGAAATACATCGATTTAAAAATGTTGGAAATAGACGTGGTAGTTAGTTAGATCAAATTAGTATAGTTTGCATATTTATTCAGAAAGCCCAATTTCGAAAACAACAAATCAGACCAAGTAATCTAAACATTCGATATTTTACTAAATCATCGCGAATTCGGTAACATATGTTACGAATAATTTATTTGGGTGAGCAATTCGTAAAAATCAATATTTCTTAAAATGTGATATATGTATGTAGTTCGTCTAAAGCACACTAATTTCTTGCCGTGTTTATTTAAATCAGAAAACCTCGCGTGGCTTTGCTGAGCCACGAAAGATATATTTTTTTAGATTTGAGCAGTGCTTTTGGGCTTCCAAAATTTTGTAGACCTCCTAAAGAGAATATGTATACATCGAATATCATATATAATATCCACGTCAAATAGCTGGAAAGATAAGGGTGAACAGTAATTTCGTCTTAACTGGGGGCAGGAGCCCGCCGTTTTCCTAACAAGTAAGTAATATATAGAGTGATAATAATAACTTGGCGCTTACAGCATAACTGATGTTTGGGTCTTGATGTTGTAACATAAATAATGTTTTACGCCGACTCCGAACGGCAAATGATTTTTGTGAGAAGCTTTTTCATGGCAAAAATGCATCCTGTGGGTTGTCATTGCCTGCCATAGAGCATACGCTATTAGAAAAAACTTCTATAATTTTCGATGTTTTTTGTTCCGACCAGGATTCGAACCCGGGACCCTCCGAATGAAACGCGCAAACGTTACACATTCGGCTACCCCTGATATAGAGGATCTATATATATATAGGCGGCCGCCCTAGCCGAGTGTGTGGCGTGTGCGCGCTTCATTCGGTGGATTGGATTCCGGGTTCAAATCCTGGCCGGGTAAGTACCATCAAAAAATATAGAAAAAGTTTGTTTCTAATAGCGGTCGCCCCTCGGGAGGCTATGGCAAACCTCCGAGTGTATTTCTGCCATGAAGAAACGTTTCACAAAAAACATTCGCCGTTCGGAGTTGGCGTGAAACTGTAGGTCCCTCAATTTGTGTTACAACATCAAGACGCAAACCGCAAATTGGAGGAGAAGTTCGGCCAAAATCGCTTAAACGGTTATAGCGCCAATTAAGTAAGAAAGTAATATACCAACTATTGTGCATCTGTTTTAAATGGCTGCGGAGGTACAAGGAAATTGGCTTGTTTATTGCATAGGGCCTGGTACCGCCCAATTTTCCAAACTTAACAACAATTTTCTTAACTTAACTTAACAAAACCGATATATCGTTAATCTACATTCTTCCATGATAGCGTCACACTTACCTACGACACCTGCCTATGTTAAGTCCGAATACCCCATGAACCTACTGTAAAAATTTCATAAAGATCGGTTGAATTCATTGGACGCCTATAAAGGACTCACATTCATTTCGTGGAGTTGGATATTCTTATTAAGTGAAAACTGAACCCAGCGTGGTATTCTTATATTTTGAATGGCTGCCAAGTCAAAAAGCTTCGCAACGGAGGACAAAATCTGTATTTTTGCAGCTAATTTGGAGGTTGGGAGGGGGACGATTGAGTATGACAACTTTTCTTTTAGAGCATCCCATTTTATTCCGAGGGCTTTTGTGGAGCTGGAATCATGGAACTATAGAAAGTCTCCTATTAAGAGATCGGAAGGAAGTATGCTATGGATAATTTCTTTATGGATTGCTGTCATTTTTTTTAATGGAAAGCCTGGGTCATTGAGTTGAGTATTGAGTCGAGGTATGTATATAGAATGTAGAATTTCAGAAGCCTTTGGATACTTTCCTTTTGAGTCTTTGGTTAATTGGTGCAAAGTTCTTATTGCCATGTATGTGGCATGCTAACGGCAAATGTCACTGTTTTGAATTTAAAGTCTTTTAAAGGACTTTGAATAGGATTCTTTGAAAATCTTAATGGTCTTGGTTAAATTATATCTGGCGGTACACTTTCTCAAAGTCGCCGTTGAAAACGTATTTGACCGTGAGCTATAGAATCCGGAAAAGTTTATTTGAGTGGATGATTGACTATATACTGACTCTACGTACCGTTGACCTTTGGTATATTTCTTCACAAACCCCATCGTCGTGTGTGCGAGTTCGGGTTAGTAGCGTTTCCTCTTTCGTGAGCAGATCATCGAGAGTCTGCCGGATTTTCTATTACTTGAAAAATGGTGGTTTGGGATATTAAGCTTTCGCCGACATTTCTTTTGAAACCTAGGAGTAGGAGACAACAGTATTTTGTGATCCTTGATCTATCAGCGCTCTAATTTTTATTGTTTCCCCATTGCGTAGAATTGGAACGTTGGTGGTGGGAAGTAAAGTTTTTTCTCTACTGTTAGTAAAGTATATAAGTAAAGTAAAGAGAGCTTAGTGATGTTGAGCATCTATAGTAATGGAGAAGGGAGTGATGTCGTGTCTGACAATAAAGACAAGTGAAATTTTTAAGGCACCCACTTTCTGTGTGCGAAAACGATGGACAGTTTCTGCTATTGTCTTTTACGAAATTGTTGCGTTCTTGTACTGAGATCTCTTTGAATTTAATTGAATAGAATGGTTCGTTTCCCATAATTTTCAACAGGCCTGCTTTTTAATATCAGTATTGATTGAACGATTTCTGCTCTTATAGCCGAACGAGGTATTATTAGGAGTCGATGAGTGTGAGGTGTAATTTAAATTGAAGCTTTTGGGTTTATTAGGGCTTTACGTATTAAGCCTTTCTACTACGTCGTAGCGGGTCGTCAGAAATTTGTTCATATTCGACCAGACGAGTGACTGTTCCCAAAACGCCAGGGTTTCGTCTGGAAGTTGTGAGGAGCAGATATAGATTGATATAGGGCCCAGTTTTCAGTGGGTACGTCATTTGACCTGAGAGTTTGTTGTACTTGGAAATGCCTGAATTTTCTCCCATTTTCGCTTTAAGTGGATGGAATATTAAAAAGGGGTTTGAGTTGGTTGTTCATAAGGAGTCTGCAATTTTTATATCGGGATTTTAATGCATCCCACGCTAACTCGAAGTTTTGCACATTCAGCTCATAGTTTCTTATTAATAGTGTTGCTTTACCTCGGGTTTTTAGCTTTAAATGATAAAGCTTTGGCTTGTGAGAGTTAAGGGTGTTGTTTGTACACTGCTGTGAACATTTCTCTGAAGGACGGTCAACCTTCGTAGCCGTCATAAAAAATAAGCAGGTATTTTTACACAGTTTTGTGGTAAAGATGAGATTGGGGTTGATGGCGGCAATTGCGTTGGAGAGAAGTCTCGAGGTGGCTGGTTGACTCGCGTCCTTATATTATGGCATATATCGTTGGCTGCGCTGTATTTTGTATAGTACGCCTTGACATATTTTTCGTCGCTGAAAGTTTGAACAAACTCGTGTGCTTGTTAAACCCCTAATAGGTGTTTGATGAGTTCCTCCAAATAAAGCTTGAGGCAGGGTGATCGTTTTCGCCAACTTTCCACCATTTTGTAGAGTATTTTTCCAGCTCTGTAATTTCAAACAGAATTTTCTTTTTAGTTTGGGTCAATTCCTCGTCTGCAGTTTGAGATTTGGACTGTGTTTTTGTCTCCTGATTAGTTGGCCTGAATCAGTATGTGCCCTTCTTTTTTTCGACTCGTATGATTTAATACTTATTTGAGTTGCAAGTCAGAATATGGTTTTGAGGGATTTTTGAAAATTTTTTTAAGAGATAGCAATTGGGTTAAAGTATTTATAATTTATTTTAAATAATTCCCTTATGGTATAAAAACTTTTTTTTATTATAAAGTTGTTAAATTCGAATTTCTTGTATAACACTGTGTTCTATTGATGTAAAAACTTTCTAGAGTTCCTGTGTTCTTAGATATTTGTTTTTATGCAAAAGCAATTGAATATGTACATATGTATGTGTGCCCAGGTACTTCTATTGAGATTCTATACAGTATATGTGTACATACATATGTATGTATATGAGAACACGGGAACAAACTTAAAATATGAAACTAATTTGCTTGTTGAGTAATGAGTAAATAAGTATGTATTTTCCTCCTTGTATCAGCCGCCAACTGTAGTTTCAGAGAACGTATATTTACAAAGAAGTAGCATCCCGCTTCGTCCTTAATGTACGTTCTCTGTTATCAGCTACATTGTGTGGTTGCAGATGTTTTTTGGCGAAAATTTTCCTTTTGTTTTGATAAGGAATTTTCGCAATTCTACTTCCAACATTAAAGAAATAAAGAAAAATAATAAAAATATGTATTCTTCTGTAATTTCAATTTAAGTGTTTTATTTTATTCTACTAATATTTTCCAAACATAACTTTCAATAAATTTTTTAAGTAGTTAAACAAAATCTTCCAAAGACACTAAAGAAATTGCATTTATTGTTTATCATATGTATGCACATGCATGCATTTATTTAACAACTAGCTGGCAACGGTTGCGCGAGGCTTCGCCACGCACTTTCTATTTATGTATATGTATAAGAAATTACTTATCTACTATTAGTTACTTTGGTAGTTTGATTTTGCATTTACCTTAATTCCTAAATATACAAACTCATAAACATAACAATTTTATGTTGCATACATTTGCAGTTAAAACTTTTTAATGGACTAACATCAAAAAATTTCTTTGTATACAATATTATGCGTAGCTCCTTCTGCAAGGACAAAAAGGTTTCTTTCCGATGTAACACGTGATAGGGCTACGTACAGTACGTATCTATTCACTGAGCAATATGTGTTAATATTGCTCGTTCCTTTAACCAGGATACAGGTTTATAAGCAAGTTGGTCTATTGGGGGATATATTTTGTCAATCAGTTGTTGATGGTCGGTGACTGAAGCGCATATATCATTATTGAAAGATTTGCCCACAAACTGTTGGAAGCTCACCGTTACCAACTTTCAGTAACATGTCAGCAAACATCCTGTTATCTTCTGAGGCTTTAAGCACTCTCATGTTAATCTTGAGTGCTAATTTTATTACATGGGACCAAAGGTATGATCGTTTTAATGACGCATTCACCTCATCAGCCCTGGTTCCTCTAGATATAACTGGCACTATTTGACGGAAATCTCCTGAAAATAATACCGTACAACCACCCATAGGTGTGTTCATACTTCTTAAATCGCGCATGGTCCTATCTAGGGTTTCAACTGACGCTTTATGTGACATTGTGGCTTCATCCCAAACTATCAGTGAGCACATCTGGATAAGCTTAGAAGTATTACTTTGCTTAGAAATGTTGCATAAGCTTCCACAATCGTCAGAAATATTTAGAGGAAGTTTAAATGTAGTATGCCCCGTTCTTCCACCTTCTAAAAGGGTAGCTGCGATCCCAGAAGACGCTACCGCACGGGCAACGTTACCGCCAGATCTTACTTTAGTGAGAAGTAAATTTATTAAAAATTCTTTTCCCGTGCCGCCAGGAGCATCAAGGAAAAATATCTTTCCGTCCCTGTATTGTATACAAAGAAATTTTTTTATGTTTGTCCAATAAAACGTTTTAATTGCAATTGTATGCAACTTAAAATTGTTATTGTTATGAGTTTGTATATTTAGGAATTAAGGTAAATGCAAAATCAAGCTATTTCAGAACCAAAGTAACTAATAGTAAGTAATTTCTTATACATATACATAAACAGAAAGCGCGTTGCCAGCTAGTAAACACATAAACAAAACTAATTTTTGTATGGAAGAAAATGCGCAACACCGTAAGCAAAACACTAAAAAACTTTTAAAAATTCAGCTGTAGTTTCTAGTTTCTTGTATGATGACAAAGCATCTGAAAAACAAACATATCTAACAGTGTGGATCAAAGTTATCATTTCGCCTAGCAACGGTTTATCAACGAAGTCAACAGCACAGCTCTCCGAACGAACCCAGCAGGAAGATGGAATCAATGAGAATCGAGCAGGTAATCAATTGCTTGTATGCAGCGTTGATTCCGTAATTCATTATTGCTAACACGCATGATGTCCTAGGAAAATAATCACTTCTTTAAATGTGTTCTAAGAATGCATTATATAATTCATTCACTGTAATACATTATTTGAAAGCGTTTCAAGAATTCATTATATAATTCATTCGTCATAATGCATTATATTACTAATTCCTTTGTAATTAGTTATATAATTCATTCGTCATAATTCGTCAATTTCTAAGTTTTTTCACTTTCTTGGGCGATACAATTTTCTTCTGCACAATTAGCAACACCACTAATAGTTTCATGCAACGGTTGTCTTGCACAAAGTCTATTTTTTGCAAGAATTCTGCGCCAATGACGCTTTGAATACATTTTAATTTTTATTTTACTTTAAACCTCCTATCTTCCACGCGTTTCACCACAAAATGATTTATTTATGCGTTTTTGAATATGAAACGCAAAACTTGTTGGCGACATAACGGCGTCGTCAGATAACACTGGAACGAACAGTGAACAGTCGTGTTTGTTAGTTGCTCTTCATTAAAATAATAATAAATGTGTCCTTAGTGGCTATATTAAGGTGAAACTTAATTAATTCGAGAAAGTGACTCACAATCTATAAATTCTACTTAATGCAAGTTGAATTTTGTCAGTAACTATTAAATATGCCGTGTGTTTGCGTTCAGAAGGTTGATCGCAATCAACATAAAGTACAATGCTCGAAGTGCAAAGAGATTTTTCACTTAAAATGTGTCGGTATTTTGCCATCAGATCTCGAATTTCTGCTAAACTCTGATAAGCCGTTTTTTTGCAAAGTTTGTGTGGCTGTGCGGCGTAGTTCTATTCGCTCGCCCCCGCCATCCGTTGTTTTGGAAGAGAGAGATGCAAATAAAATTGCTAACTCTGCGTCGTCGGGCTCTCTTAAGAGTGGTGGAAATTTCAATGTGTGTAGTAATTATCCATCTGGTGTTTTGCCAGAAAGAGACGTTTCTAAAACTGCTAAATCTGCTTCATCGAACTCTGAAAATAATAGTGGAAACTCTAGTAGTGTGTGTGGTGATTGTCAACATGTAGAATTGCATACTGTTGTTAAAGAGCTTGCTGCTCTTAGAGATGAAAACGCGCGCATTTTCTCGTTACTCACTGCCTTGCATGATGATAAAAGGCACCTAATACAAAGCACTGAATGTCTGAACTCTGAAGTTAAAACATTACGGTCGAAGCTTAATGATAGAGATGCAAATATCTCTTTTCTAACATCTGAAATAAAAAGCCTGCGTGAGGTAGTTGGGTGTGCATTTCCACGAGCAGGCTCTTTGTCTGCTGCTGTGCCTATCGCTTTTTCTGCTGCTAATTCTCTTGTGCCTACCGCCTCAAGCTTTGGCGACTCTATTAGTGCTGCCTTAACTACTGCAGTCCGAGATAAACTGCCGTCTTATGCTGCTGCTGCTGCTACATCTTCATCTTTACTGCTCTCTACTTCTATCTCTTCTCACGCTTCTACTACTACTACTACTAACGTGGTGACTGCGAAATCCGCTTCACAAAAGATGCAGGCTGTGTCAGAGACACGGCCATTAAGTTTAACGTAGAATACGCCATCCGATAAGACAGAAAACATATGTATGTAACAATAAATGATAAATAATGCAAGCAAATGAATTTCTTTATTTGATAGTTACTTTGGATGATATACATACATAAGCTTATGATAGGAAAAATAGGATAAAAATGTTTTTAAATTATCAATTAAATTTCTCGCAAAAACGAAGTCAATGGCTGTTATCAATAGTAAAGATAAATGATAAATAACATACGCGAATCAATTTTATAATTTTTTTTGCAGTGCTTGGCAGCATTTTCTCTTCTTTTACTCTACTTTAACTTGCCCGCCTAAAATTATGCAATACAAAGTAAGGGCTGCGCGAGTACATTTAAATCGCCCAACAGCAAACACTCAACCAAACACCACACACATATTTGTGTGCATGTGTTTATACAATTTTCATTTGAGAAATTTAAATATTAGGAAGATATCAACCAACATGAAATGTATGTCAAACGAAAGCTAACATCTTCATTTGACTACAAAAAAAAAAAAAAAAAATTAATCGAGCCGTTTCCTTATAATTAAAGAAATAGGGATTACAACAATAAAAACCTGACATTGGTGCCCATACCGTAAGGTAAGACGTATTCTACGCCAAAAAGCTGCGTCGCTACCTTCATCACTGCCAACTCTTATTGCTCCGACTACTGTCTCAAATGCAGTTGTTCAGTCGCCCGTGGTTGCTGTTGGCACGAATGATTGGACTACTGTGCGAAATAAAAAAGGTCCCAAGTATAAAAATATAGTGGTTGGACGCAATGAGAATCCTGATCTTGATGGTATTGTTAAAAAGAAGTGGGTGCATGTCTCCTCTTTTAAGCCGACCGTGACTGAAGACATGGTTATAGACTATGTATCAAAACAATCTGGGATCGAACGTAAACATCTCGCCTGCCATAAGCTAGTCAAGAAGGATGTTTCTATTGATAGTCTGCGAAGTATAAACTTCAAATTTGGATTTTCGCCAACATTCTACGAACAAATTTTTAGTTCAAATGTCTGGCCGTCAGAAATAATGGTTCGACCATTTCGATTTTTTCAAAAAGAGCTCATTACAGAACTGGTCAAATAGTGTAAGGTTAGAATCTAATAAGGCTACGAATAAAGCTCTAAAAATCTACTTTCAAAACATGAGTGGAATGCGAACTAAATCTAAGGATATTTTTCTATCAACGTCTCGCGCTGAATTTGACGTTTATGTTTTTGTTGAAACTTGGCTCAACAATGATTTTTATGCCGAAGAATAATTTGACCATAATCTATTTCATACATATCGTAAAGATAGAGACGCTACAAAAACAGGTCACCTCAGAGGTGGTGGTATTCTTATTGCTTTGAGGCGTTCTTTAAGATCCTCAATCTATCAACTTTTAAATTATGATTCACTTCTTGACCAGCTGTGTGTCTGTATTTTTGGCTCATTCGGTAAATTATTTATATGTGTTTCTTATATTCCTCCGAACAGTTCAGATGATTTGTATAGAGAACACGTTGATAACATTGTTAATCTTTACGAAAAAAATGAAAAATGTAATTTTTGTATCCTAGGCGATTTTAATCTCACTGATGTAATTTGGTCTCATTTTCAAAATAATGATACTTTAAGTAATGATATTTTAATACCAACCAATGTTAATATAGCTCATGAAATTAATTTTGTAGATAGTCTTTTTAGTATTAATCTGGTCCAAATCAATAATGTATTTAATAAGCTTACTAAAATACTTGATCTTGTTTTTGTTGATGAAAACTTAATATTTAATTTAGATGAGTGCTCTTTTCCCATAAGTACGACTGATAAACATCACGTGCCCCTTTCTATTTCTTTGCAAATTTACGATGTTAGCAATGAAAACAAGAAATCTCTTTCTTATAATTTTCGTGATGCTAATTTTAGTGACTTGAACGCTGCCATATCAGATGATGTTTCGGAATGTTTTCAGAAATTTCTGCTCAAGATGTCCGAGGTGTTTTCGAATAACCTTTCCGTTCTCTTGCCTCGTCTCCACAAATTACCCTGGTACACCAAAAATCTTAAAAAACTTAAAAATCAACGAAATAAATATTATAAATTGTACAAGGCTTATAATAATAATACCTGTTACAAAGAGAAGTATTTTTATTACATGAATCAATTTAATGTCCTCGATAAATTTTTAAACAATCAATATATATGTAGGTTTGAATCTAAACTGAAAGAAAATCCTAAAGCCATTTGGAAGTACATTCGTTCTAAAAAGGGCTGTACGAACATTCCAACGTGTATGAATTTTACTGGGGTTCGTTCACGAAATTTGTCTGATACTTTCAATTTATTTGCAGATTATTTCAAGACTAATTATGTGACTGACGATGGAATCGCTGATACAACCACCAATTTTGGTCATAACTAATCCCTGGATTTTGGTTGTCTTTTCTTATCTGAATTAGATGTTATTATTGGTATTTCCGCCCTAAAACCCTCTTTGAAAAGTGATATTGATGGTTTTTGCTCGAACTTTTTTAAGCAATGCAACTCATCTATTTGCGTGCCTTTACGTATAATTTTTAATATGTCTCTTTCTACAGGCGTTTTTATCGATCATTGGAAGATTGCATCTATCACCCCGATTTTTAAATCAGGCAGCAGAAATGATGTGGCAAACTATAGACCTATCTCTAAGTTAAGTGTTTGCTCTAAACTCTTCGAGAAAGTGGTTAAAGAGAAGCTTTCTTTTGCCATTAAATCAATTATTGAACCTCACCAACATGGGTTTGTCCGCGGGCGGTCCACTGTAACCAACCTAGCGGTTTTTTCAGAATTTTGTGTTTCAGCGTTTAAGTGTGGGTTTCAAGTAGATACTATTTATACTGATTTTTCTAAAGCTTTCGACAAAGTTTCGCATACCATTTTACTCCAAAAGCTAAAAAACTTGGGGTTTCACTCAATTTTTTTATCTTGGGTAAAATCATATCTTACTAATAGATCGTTGTTTGTCGAAATTGAGACATACAAATCGTATTCGTTTGTAGCTACTTCTGGTGTTCCACAAGGTAGTATCCTTGGTCCTATCTTGTTTATACTTTTTATTAATGATATTGGATCTTGCTTTAAATATTCAACATTTTTACTTTATGCCGATGATTTGAAACTTTTCCGTAAAATAACACGCCCGTCTGACGTATATCTCTTGCAATATGATCTGGACAATCTTGTTTCTTGGGGTCTTAGAAATAAGCTTTCTTTGAATATCGATAAATGTTTTTACATGACTATCTCTAAGTCAGCAAATACCTTAATTTCATCCTATAGTATATTAAATCATCAGCTCACTGCAGTGAAAGATTTCGTCGATCTGGGGGTACTGTTTGACAGTTGCTTTACTTTTGTAAATCATATACATATGTTACATTCTGCCAAAGGCATACAGTAATTTAGCCTTTTTACGCCGATATGCGAAGGACTTTAAAGATCCCTATACAAGGAGTTTTCTATTTAATTCGCTTGTTCGCTCAAAATTGGAATATGCTTCCATAATATGGAGCCCAATTTATAACTGTCATGCTAATAGAATTGAAAGAGTGCAAAAAAATTCACTCGGTTTGCACTTCAACCATTAAACTTTGCGGACCCCTTCCCAACGTATAGTGCTCGTTGTATGCTTATACATTTGAAATCTCTAGAAAGTAGAAGAATTATTCAATCATTAATGTTTGTATACGATGTGATTTGTGGTTTCATTAACTGTCCTGAACTCCTTGAGCAGATAGGCTTTAACGTACCCAACAAAGTATTGCGTTCTCAATATCCATTTTATCTCAATGTTGTCAGAGCTAATTATTTTACCATAGCTCCAACCTATAGGGGACTTTCAGAATTCAATAAAATATCGAAAAAACGGTTTACTGACTTTTCATTGCCAAGGTCGGTATTTAAATTCGGAATCGAATCATTGTATCCTTAGAATATATGTATATATTTTTTAAGTGTCGTAATAATTTACTTATAAGTATTACTTTGTGAGTCTAGTCTGTAAGGTTATTAAAATCATAGACTAATAAATTGAATTGAATATTCGAAGAATATTCACACACGAAAAAAGTTACACGAAAACAATACATTCTATCTTCTGCAGATATGGGAATGTACTTGGTAATCACAATGCCCTGTAGTGTTATGAGACATTACCACGTACATTCTTTTGAATACATTATATTTTACACCAGAAAGAACTAAATATATAATTAATTCTCAAAGTAATGCATACCATACTTTCCTTCTGGGAAGTAGTAACGAAGAGCTCATTTACTACTCACACAACTACACATCTTCCCGCTACGACACTGATTTTACATTCGGTTGTAGCAATGCTGTACTTAGTGTAAAATTTTTTAAAACTTTACACTTAAATATTTCAGATATGAATAGGCTAATTATAATTATAATTATTTATTATTTATTGTAGTGCTAACTGCAAGCATTAATTTAAAAAAAGTTGCATCCCAATCCGTTCAGTAGTGCCCGAGATTAGCGCTTTCCAAAATTTTAGACTTTGTTTTATAATATGTATAGATGCATATTTAATCGAATTACTTCCATGCAAAAGGGCGCGTACAAGCATAAATATAATAGAAATAATTATGTATGTACATTAGGGGTGTCCTTATTTTCAAACATCGGGTTTCTATATATTCCCGGCCATAAATCGGTTCCTTTATGTATTTAGATAAAACGGTAAAAGTTTGGGGTCAATGCGATAACATTTAGTGGACCCGGAAGCCAGCTGAAAAATTCAATAGGTCAGTATGGGCAAATATCAATGTTCATACATTCGCCTTATATTAGACGCAGTTTTTATAGTATATTTAACAAAACATATATGTATACAAAAATAATTATTCCATTTTTGTATTCTTATTTGGTGATAACATTTAAAATAATTGTGATAATTTGGCGTATTTAAAAAAAAGGCATGCAACACAAGCTTGATATTTTGCAAATTTACCGAAATTTGTTTCTACATTTTGAGCGCGCTGTTTGTAGGCAAACAAATTTCCTGAGAAAAAGTGAACTGTGTGGCGACAATAAGTCGTTCAGAAAATAAAATAGTAACTGCTCATAACGGGACATTTCTGCTGTGAAATATTTCCAAAAGCATGCAAGAGGTTCTTGTGCATATTGTGATTTTATTAAGTAAATATAATTGTAAGCGTTCACAAGCAAGAAATAACAATTATTTTGAAGAATAATTATTTGGTTTAATAAATACTTTAAAATTGTTTGAATTTCGGTGGGCGGTTGTGTTTAAAGTGTAAAAAGTGAAGTATATAAAATAAACTAATATGTCTAGTTTAGCAACACGAATGTCAGTTGCCAATTTAAGAAAAGTTAGTTTGATTGGATACATAATGCATCAAATTACAGGTGCAAAACTTCCATCTAATCGGCAGGTTTTAGAAGTTTTGTTTTACAATATGAGATTCGAAAGCGCAAAACTTGCTATCAAAGCAGCACAAATATTTTGGCAACAAGCACGAATACCGATAATAAAAGAAGATAAATGTATTGAGAAGTTATTGAAACTGTACGAAAGTTGGAAAAAAATCCTGAAAACAGTTCCAGAAAAGAGATCCAATTCACAGGAAGAAGTCGTTGATATGTTTGTTGGAAGTTTGGATGATTTATTTGACATGGCCACCGCTAATGCGCTTGAAAAAATGAAGTTAGTAGAAGATAAGAAATTCCTTGAAATGCAACGTCAAAAAGGACGGCCAGGTTGCATGATGGGTGTTGATAAGGTTTTGTACGATCGTGCGTGCACAAGAAAGACAGGAGAAAGCAGAATTACGAAAAAGGCGGTATGAAGAACAAAATTCTGAATGTTCTAATATAATCGAGGAAAGCAATGAAAATGATATAGTACTTGTGGAAGCTGGAAATGAAAATGTAGTAATTCCGTTGGAAAAAAATTGTTTGCAAACTGAGTGTAAAAAGCGACGAGGCACTAAAAGTATCATAACACCACGATTGTTAGCAGCATTAGACAATGCCAAAGTGTCAGATGGTATGGCCGTACATATGTTAGTAGCCGCTGCTGAAGCATTGGGTCATTGTGTGGAAGAACTTGTTATTAATCGATCAACAATTCATCGTATGCGTGAACAAAATCGGTCTGCAGAATTCAAAGATATTTCTACTGAATTTAAAGAAAAGGTGAGTTCCCTATAGTTGACAATGCACTTTTATTAATGTTAATTTATTCAAACACTTAACAAGGCCAATGCAAATGGAGCACTAGTTGTTCATTTTGATGGGAAGTTCATGACAGATATAAAAGGTCGTAGTAAAGTGGAAAGAATTGCTGTTTTAATTAGCTGCGATGGAACATCGAAATTTCTTGGAGCACCAAAGATACAGTCGTCGACTGGTGCAAATATTGCTGAAACTGTTTATCAGAGATTAGTCGATTGGAACATTGTTGAACTTGTTAAAGGCATATCTTATGATACAACTGCTGTCAATACTGGTGTTAAAAATGGAGCCGCAGTCCTTTTGGAAAAAAAACTGCAACGCAATCTCATGCACCTACCATGCCGTCATCATATGTACGAAATTATTTTGCGCAACGTTTTTGAATCAAAGATG
This sequence comes from Anomoia purmunda, assembly GCA_951828415.1. NCBI lineage: Eukaryota > Metazoa > Arthropoda > Insecta > Diptera > Tephritidae > Anomoia > Anomoia purmunda. The sequence continues at coordinate 68,212,013 of OX639998.1, read as the reverse complement.
ATGTCAAACTCAGCTCCAGAAATACTCTTGTTTGAACGATTTGTGAAGGCCTGGCCAAACCTTAAGAAAACCTTGTTTAAAACTAGTGTTGATGATAAATTTGTGGCATCAAAAATAAGCCAAGTGGAACGGGACGCTCTTGTAAGCTTCTTGCAGGACCAATTGAAAAAATCGCATAGCCGCGATGACTACAAAGAAATGCTACAACTTGCTTTAACTTTCCTTGGTGCAGATTGCTTTAATTTATGTGCTCCAGGTGCAACCAGCAACGCACGGTGGATGGCAAAAGCAATCTATTGTCTCAAAGTATATTTATTACGTGATCAGTTTAAACTTACAACCAGGGAATTGAGTGGCATCCGCGATATTTGTATTTTCATTGTTAAAATGTACATCAAAAGTTGGTTCGGAAGTACAAATGCGAATTCAGCACCTAATCAAGATCTTTTCTTTATAAAAGACGCTCTAAATTATACAGATACAGATTCAACAATTTCAGAAGCTATTATTAAAAAAATGTCTAACCACTTATGGTACATCGCCGAAGAAACAGTAGCGTTATCATTTTTTGACTTGTCAGTTACCCACGCAGAAAAACGTAAAATGATAAAACAATTAAAAAGCAAGGAACCAGTTGTTCATTTAAAAAATAGCCGAAGCCACTCAAAATTGACAGATTTTCGAACTTACGAACTTAGCGATTTTGTTTCAGAAAAGACAAATTTTTTTTTCAATAATTTTGGGTTATCTTCAGCCTTTTTGGGCGTGGATCCATCCCAATGGGAAAATAATTCAGATTTCGAAAATAATTGGACTTTTTGCCGCAACTTACAAGTTGTTAATGATCCCGCTGAAAGAGGAATAAAATTTTTGCAAGACTACAACAAAATTTTAACGAATGATAAAGAGGAAAAGCAGTTGTTACTCCAAATTGTTGAATCGTATCGCAAAAAATACAAATCATACAAAAAAATTGATTTAATGTAAAATATAAATTTAAATATGTAATATGTATGAAAAAAAATAAAAATGTACAATATTTGCCCATACTGACCTATTAAATTTTTCAGGTGGCTTCCGGGCCCACTAAATGTTATCGTATTGACCCCAAATTTTAACTGTTTACTTTAAATACATAAAGGAACCAAATTCTGGCCGGGAAACTGTAATATAAACATTTTGAAATTTCCCCTTACAAATAAGGACACCCCTAATGTACATACATACATATGTATGTTTGTTCACATGCGCGCACATTCAACCGAACTCTAAGTCTGTGCGCAAAGTTTGACAAAATACATATCTTATCTCCAGGTGGACTTTAATTTTACCATGTCAAAAATAGCAATGTTCTAATGAAATATTTATACAAATAGTTAAACAAAGCTATAGTTCAACAGGCTATCGTGGTAAAAGTTTAATTTAAATATTAAATTTGTACGTCAAAATTAAAAATTTATTGATTTGAAAATAAAAACTCGAAAGCCAAATAAGCTGTTTTGTCAAAACTCCACAGAAGTAGTTGCTTCTGCCCGCAATTCACACGAAAAAGCTGCGTCGCAAAGCCGCCATCATTAATCAGGGTTTAGTTGAATTAATTTGTATTTGAGGTAGGTAGAAGAAAAAAGTGGAGTATAATACAAATATTGATATACTAGACCGAATAGAGGAATATCTGAAATAAAATACTTACATATAGATACATACATAAGATGTTAAGTTATTTGCCACAGAATAAAATTTACAACTAAAATTCTGGTACTTTATACCCTCTCAGAATAAAAATGGTACGGTTATTTGCAATTTCGGGTTGAAAGTCTTTTGTATAGGTCATTGACCCAGATTGTTGGTTCCGGAAGTAGCAAAAGTAGTATAATTAATTAAAGGTCTCACAAAATACAATTAATTATAGCAATATTTGCGTTTAATTAGACAATTGTAGAAAAATATGTTAAGTGGTAGTAGATTTTCGACTCCTAAATATATTATTCTGCTACTTGTGCTACATTTGTGATAAGACGAAAGCACTGATATACATAAATGCGACGAAAATTTAGACTACATATTGACATACATATATGTAATGTACATATGTATGCAAGTAGGCGTAGCGGTAAAGCGTTTGGTTGCGCCGATTTGGAATAATTAGGGCTTTAAATGACATATATAACAGGATTTCGTGCAAAACACGTTTATAATGATAAGGGGTCGTGCACATATTACGTAACGACATTTTTTGATCATTTCGGACCCCCCACCATGTCACACTTTCAGAAAAATTTTTTTATTAATCGTAAAGTAAAATACAATGTAAAATGATATATGTTACATATATATTAGGCAAAGCGAAATCACATGCCACGCTTCGTCACAAATCGCAAACCCCGCCGCCCCCCTTGCGTGTTACGTAATATGTGCACGACCCCTAAGCAAACATAATAGATTAATAATAGATGCATTTCTTCATGAAATATTTTACGGGCACAAGCGGGCCAAAATAATACCTATATTCCCATTTGAAGTTGTGAGCATTTGGACCAAAATTACAATTTAAGATTTTTAGATTTTTGTCTTCGTCGCGAAAAATGTGATGGATGAGCGGCGCATGTGTTTGTGGGGAGATGAAATTTTCGCATTTATGAATGAACGGAAATTTGCTTTCAATAATATGCGCGTGCGTTATGAACGAATTTTTTGCTGCTGTACTGCAGTTGCGCTGCGGTTGAAAACAGACACGCTGGCGGAGGGATGAAACAAATGCTGTATATGTATGTATGTATATCTACATAACAATAATATATGAACGAACTAGCGGCCCGGTACGTGCTTCGCTACGCATAAAGTGAAATAACAAAAAAAAAATTATTTTAACATCAAATTAATTTATTCAAACAAAAAAATATTTAATTAATTGCTAGTTATTTTAAAACTAAATCCAAAACATTTGGATAAACAATATTTTTTGTTTTACCATTTTGAGCATGAATAAACAAACCGACTCTGGAACAGGCAACATAAAGTTGGTCATGTGAAAAACATGATTCCTCCAAATTCACACCACATACGTTAAGTGTTTGCCCGTGGGCCTTGTTGATGGACATCGCAAATGATAAGCGCACTGGATATTGTAACCGTTTGAATTGAAATGGCATATCAGTTGGAATCATAGGGATACGCGGTATCAAACAAACTTCTCCTTCTCCAGTTTTGGTGGATTAATATTTCGTAATAATATAATCAAAGAACCAACTTTCAGATTCAAGCAATGCGGTGGCATACCAGCCGGTTCCAATGAATTTAAAAATTCAATTGGATAATTCATTGCCTCATCTTGATTCATAACACTGTCAGTTGATTTATATGTCGTGACTACACCTGGCAGTTTCACTTGAATTTGAAAATTAATGGCATCAATATTAATGTTCTTAGGTGCTAAAATGGCGCGTTCTCTCAACCAATCATGATTTCTATAATTCTGAAGAATATTCGGAAAAACACATTCAATCAATTCATCTATCGATTGCGCAATTGTACAAAAATTGTTCGGTATAGTGATCAATCCGTTAGTACTGTGGATTTGTATTTTACCATCACCAGTTTCTAACAATTGTTTTGAAAACTCATGGGCAGCTGGATCATTTTGTAGGTGAATACGCATACTAATGTTCAGTGTCAATTTTTGTACATACATATCTCCAAAGAACTGATGACTTCAAACAGGCATTTATTTCATCATCAGGAGTTGATCGAGGAATGGCTGGCAATGTTTGACGAAAATCCCCTGACAGTAATATTAAAGCGGCACCTAAAAGCTGTTGATTGCCACGTAAATCTTGCATTGTTCGCTTAATTGCTTCTAGTGATTTTTTATTCGCCATTGTACACTCATCCCATAAAATAATTGACGTTAATCGCATAATTTGCATTACGCGTTCGCCGACGTATATTTGCTCGTCTGGCTCGTGGCATTTTTCCTTCATATAAAAAAGAATAAATCAAATTAAAAACAAATTGCATCTGTTACAAAAGAATAAAACACCCGTATACGCACAATATGTTTTTTCAAATAAAGAAACACACATGCATACATGTATTTCACTTCAACAGTTCAAAACTTACTGTTGTTTAACAATTTAATTCAAATAAAGCCCGTAAACGATATGAAACCTCGACGACTCGCTAAAAACTGAGAAAATCACACGCACACGTATACAAAGTATACATTTGAACAATTCAAGACTCACAGTTTGTATGAATGCACTCAACCAGAGAACGTAAATTATAAAGAAGGCTCATCCCAGTCCATTCCGTGATTCGTTCCGCTGCCGGGGGGTCTGCTGTACACACCACGCTCTTTTTTCCACCATTTATACACAGTAGACCCACTTAATTTAATAGTAGCGACCCATATTAACAGTGCTAGAGGGTGAATTTATAGTTAGAGAGAAAAATAATGTAACTTATCACTGGTGTTGCAGGTGATTAATTTGGTTTTATTAATATAAAAATTGTCTATTATCATGTAAATAAATAAATATTTCATTGAAATTTCGTTTTTAATTATAATGTAATATAAACGAATTTTATATAATGGATCTTTTTAATAAAATGCATGTCAAAATTTCCGTTTTCTAGTAACTGATGATGTGAAAAAATTCAAATTTAATTTTAATTAAGATAATTTTTTTAAACACTGTTTTTTAATATTAAATAATAACAAACATAATAGTTTAATAAAATAATTTAATGCAATTTCTTCATATTGAATATCTTAAATTATTTAAATAAATGAAAACTTGTCAATATTTTTGAATATTCATTCGTAACGAAATGATTTCCAAAAATTTATGAAAGTTAATAAATATATCGTATTGAATTTAAAAAAAATGCATAAAAATTAGACATGGCACGAAAAAAAATGCTAGGATTCGAACTATGGGGCAAAAGCTAAAACATGCAATATGATAATGTGGCCGGCGACTAAACGCGGTAAGCCACAGCAGACACTATGGGAAGCTTGCTTAAACGGCTAATGACGCAAATCATAGCAATGTGTGGGTAAAAATGAAGAGCAATTTACAAATCCAACTAAAAATGAAACAAAGAAGAAAAAGTAGTACCCGAGAAAAAATCTGCTTTTTGATTGTCAGGGGGGCAAGTAGAGACGGAAGAGGAGTTATGGGAAGGGAAAGGGGACGGTATTCAAACGAATATTCTTTTCTGTTTTTCGGCAATTTTTGATTTGCCAATTGCGCGTGCACGTGTACGCAAATGAATTGATGCGCATCTGGACAAAAGTTCTAGAATATTATAGAAAAATATTAGCAATTTGTCAGACTACGCTGCCAAAATACAATATTGTCTGATTTTACGATGTTGAAACTTTTTAATGACCGTCGATGGTTTGCAAAATTGAAGATTTCAGCATTTTTGTGTTCGTCGAGAAAAAGATTGTTGAGGGGAATATTTGCGTGCGCGGGGAGATGAAATGCTGGCGCTTATGAACGAACGGCATTTTTTTTCAGGAATACGCGCACGCGTTTATGAATGAATGTTTTGTTGTTGTATGTAGTTTCAGACATTTTAGAATATTTGGCGTCGGCGGAGACACAAGTGCAGCTGCGGTTTTGATTGCGCTGTGATTTGACTTTGATTTAGCGTAGGTTGAATTTATACACATGCACGTAAGTACATATGTAAGTTAAGAAACGATTTCAACATTGCTTATATAAAATACAAATTCTTTCCCACAAATTACGCTGACGCTATGTCTGCCTAATATAAAGGGTTTAATGTTTCAGTGTGCGACCGGTATGAATAAATAAATTACACAACAGCCAAAACTCCTCATATTACAATAAGACAACAACTATCATAATTTTTGCTAACCAAATGAAGTATATAATTATAAGCAACATGTTTGTAAAGTTAGTTCGTACCTAGCGTAAGAGAAAGGAAGTTGACGAAATGTCAACAAAATAAATAAATTTTTTTAAGTAAATAACCAAACGAACTTTTAATTGGCGCCCAACGTGGGGCTAGCTAAGATAAATATCCTGAAAAACAAAGTAAGGATTCGCGGCTAGTGAAAAACTTTTTAAATAAGTATCCCAGTGAGAAGGGAGAAAAAAAAAACTTTTGAAAAATAAGTAAAAAGTATTCCAGTGAAAGGAAGAAAAGACAAATATATAAAAAGAGCTTCAATTAAATCAAAATTGTGCGAATAAATTCTAAATTGTGCAAAAACTAATAAGAAATAAAACAAAAAAACTGTTGAATTTTGTGGACGGAAAACTGATTCAATAAAAACAAATAAATTTCCACTTGATTTAATAAAATTTATTGGTGAACCAAGGCAACTTGAAAGAACATTTTTTTGCTACAAAAAATAAAGCATTAATCGTTGAATGGCTTGTGATAAAAAGGAGCGGAAGATATAGACGAAATTAAAACGTCTCCTTAACATTTGATAAAAGAAATATATGAAAATATTATTATGAGAGTAATAAACATTTTAAAGGAAAAAATAATGTGATAAAAATAAACGATTGTTCAACTACAACTGATGATAACAACCTAAACTGCAACTGACGACAACAACCTAACAGGATAACCTAAATAGATTCCAACTACTTCAACAACCTGAGGATATCATTTCTGCAATCAACAACCAACTGTTTTAAGTAAGTTAAGCTAGTTAATTTTTAAATAAAAGCAAATATTAAAAATAACTTCCTAACAAAGAATTATCAAAATTGTGTAACTCGATTTAGAATAATAATTATAAATAACCCTCTTGTTTAAACTAGTAACAAAAATTCCTTTTTAATCAAAACAATTTTCATATAAAAACTTTTTTGCTTATAAAAAAAATAATAAATAAAGCGATCCATTGATAAAAAAGAGATTGCACTGTTTTCAAGAAATTTACAATAGTAGACCGAACTCCACTAATGCAGGACGAAACAATTGACAATTTGACAGATAGATTAAGTAGGTCACTTAATATGGCTCAAAGCGCAGCAACAGGAGCAGGTATATCAAGCCTGACAGAATTACAAAAAAGGCAGATAAAAGAATTAATTAGGGAAACAATCGAAACAGGCCCCTTGAATAGGAGAATGGAGGAAATCAATAGAAGTTTACAACAACTAGGTGGAGTTAATATGGTTGAAGAATTTAGGACACAACCTATTGATGAAAGGACAACTTGTGATGAATCCTTGGAGGTTATTAAGTCATTGCCCATATTCAATGGCAAAACCTCATATGTAAGTTGGCGGGAAGCCGCCAACAACTCAATGAGTCTCTATAAAATAGGAAGTCGTAGATACTACGCCGCCCTCACGATTTTAAGGAACAAAATAGTTGAAGAAGCGAACGATATTCTTACCAATCATGGTACAGTGTTGAATCTGGAGGCCATCCTAAGCCGATTAGACTTCGCTTATTCGGATAAAAGACCACTCCATATTATTGAGCAGGAAATTAGCATAATGAGACAGGGCTCATTAACAATTCTTGACTATTATAATGAAGTCAACAAAAAACTCACTGCTCTGATCAACAAAACTATCATGACTCATGGATCCAGTTCGGAGTTAAGTAACGAACTTAATAAGAAAAACCGACAACACGCCTTGCGAGTTTTTATCACAGGGTTAAATGCCCCATTGGCAAACATTTTATTCTCATTGGCCCCTACTGATCTTCCTAACGCTCTAGCAAAAGCTCAGGAATTGGAGTCCAATAATATAAGAGCTAATTTTGCTCTACAATTTAATAGAAATTCCCAAAACTCTAACCAAAAATCACAAAATACATTGCGTTTTCCTCAACGTAATGAAAGAAACTTTCCAAGGAATAATTTTTTTCAAGACAGACATATCCAACCAAAGCCAGTACCAATGGAGTTAGGCAGTTCAGCAAACATTGTGCAAAGGACACAACCATTAAATAATGGATACAGTTTTAAAACAGCTACTAATGCTAATTTTGCAAATAGAAATCCAACCAATTTTCGAAATTACGAACATAATCAGTATCCCCAAGGCATTAAGCGCCCCCAACAAAGCGGTCCAAATAGTTATCAGCCGTATCATAAGGCTCAAAGGGTAAACAATTTAAATGAGGATGCTTTTTTAGAAACTGCACCGGATTGCCCTACATCATTAAAAGAGGAAAATCCGGGAGAGTCTATACAATATTAATTGACAGTGGCGCTACTAGCTGTTATTGTAGGCCAAATGTCCTAAAAAATAGAAAACAATTAGTTACAAGGAAAAGAGTGAAAACCATGAATGGATTCACTATTATTGATCATTTTAGCGAAGCACAAGTATTTGGAATAAAAGAAAGATTTTACGAGATCCCCAATCTCGAAGCAGACATTTTATTAGGTTACAATTTTATGAAAAAGGCTAATATTATACTAGATTTCGAAAAAGGAACACTCTCAAGTGGGGAGCATAGCGAACAATTTTTAAACTTTAATAAAAAAGAAAAAGAGGAACACATTAAGGAAAATGAATCTGAAGAAGGTGAGGAACTGGAGAAAATTAATTATATGAAACAAAATGATGAATATTTAAGACAAAAAATTGTTGGAGAAATCACGAAACTTCATTCGCGTATAAATATGCAATTGCCTTTTAGGACAGACATAAGAGCAGAAATTAACACAATTGCTGAAACTCCAATATGGAGTAAGCAATATCCTTATCCCATGTCTGTTAATGTATTTGTGAACAGTGAAATAAAAAAATTATTGAACGACGGTATTATTCGTCCAAGTAGAAGTCCATACAATTCACCAATCTGGATTGTACCAAAGAAAGGAACAAATGAAGATGGATCCTCGAAGTTGAGGATGGTAATCGATTTTAAAAAATTGAACGATCAAACTATTGCAGTGAATTATCCCATTCCAGACTGCAATGTCATACTATCGAATTTGGGAAAGGCTAAGTACTTTTCCACAATTGATCTGGAATCTGGCTTCCATAAAATATTGATGAAAGAATCAGATATTAGTAAAACAGCTTTCTCCGTGAATAACGGGAAGTACGAATTCTTAAGAATGCCTTTCGGGCTAAAAAACGCTCCAGGTATATTCCAGGCTGCGATGGACGATATCCTGAGAGACTATATTGGGAAATTTTGTCATGTCTATATAGACGACATTATTGTGTTCTCGACTTCATTAGAAGAGCACAGCAATCACCTTTCCAAAATAATACAAACCCTTAAGGATGCAAACATGAAAATTTCATTAGAGAAATCAGCATTTTATAAAAACGAAGTTGAATTTTTAGGTTACATTGTAGGATATAACGTTATTAAAACAGATCCCAAGAAAATTGAAACTATACAAAATTATCCTATACCGGTTACCTTGCGACAACTCAGAAGCTTTCTAGGAATGTCAGGATACTATAGAAAATTTATAAAAAGTTATGCCTTAATTACAAAGAAACTAACAACTTACCTGTCAGGAAAAAATGGTAGGATATCACAAAACATGTCAAAGAAAACTAATATTGAATTAAATAAAGAAGCGATTGAAGCGTTCAAGACAGTAAAGGCGTTGCTAATGGACCAAGTTGAGTTGGTACAACCAGATTTTAATAGCAAGTTCGTTTTAACGACTGATGCCTCGAACGTAGCCATAGGAGCTATACTGAGCCAAAAAGGAAAACCGATAACATTTATCTCAAAAACCTTAAATTCCACCGAAAGGAATTACGCAACGAATGAAAAGGAGTTATACGCTATCGTGTGGGCGTTGAAGACACTTAGGAATTATTTATATGGCGTTAAAGATTTAGAGATCCATACGGATCATCAGCCGTTAACATTTGCTGTTTCGACCAGAAACCCAAATGCCAAAATGAAAAGATGGCATGCCTTTATCGAAGAATTTGCCTCAAAAATCATTTACAAACCAGGCACAGAAAACGTAGTTGCTGATGCCCTTTCTAGGCAAATTTTAAACCAAATTTCTGATAATGACAGTATACATAGTACACAACACTCAATAGAAAGTAGTGACAATTTTAATATATATGAAACCAATAAACCTCTTAACGAATTTAAGCAACAAATACTTTTATTAAAAAATAGGTTTACAATTCATGAATTTATTAACGTTTTTGATAAAACTCGCCATATAATAGAATTCGACACAAGAGAAAATCTCTTGACTATTCTCAAGGAATTCCTTAACCCAAATTTAGTTACAGCAATACATTGCACACCAGGGGATCTATATGAATTTAAAGAAACAGTTAAGAATGTATTTACCAATAAATTTGTTTTCACCAAAATTTTTTCAAACGACATCACTAATGTGGATGATCAACAATGTATTGTAAAAGAAACACACATTCGCGCTCACAGAAATTTTAAGGAAAACTATAAGCAGATTTACAAACAATATTATTGGCCAAAAATGATAGACCATTTTAAGGAATTTATAAGACACTGTGAAATTTGTAACAAAGCTAAATACAATAGGCATCCACAAAAAGCAAAAATTGGAGAGGCTCCAATTCCCAACAAAGAGGGGGAGTGCCTTAACATTGACATTTTTTACGCTCAGAACCTTAAATTTATAACTTGCATTGATGCTTATTCAAAATTTTTGGTTATTAAGTCTATAGAAGATAAAACTAATTTAGGAGAAAAAGTATGTGACGTATTGCAGAGTCTCCCTGATGCAAAGAAACTCACTCTCGATAACGAACCTGGATTTACGTCTCCTCAGTTCAAAGCATTAATGCAGCGACTGAAAATAGAACTTTACTATTGTACTCCTCGTCACAGTACAACCAATGGACAAGTTGAAAGGGTCCATTCTACCATTATAGAGATAGCAAGATGCCTTAAAGAAGAATTTCATTTAATTGACAATACAGAGGCCTTCTATAGAGCTGTCCAACAATATAACAAAACAATACACTCAGTAATAGAAAATAAACCGATAGATATATTTTTCAATAAAATCCCATACAATCTTCATAATTTATTAAAGAAAGCACAGGAAAAAATGATTGAAAGAAATAACACAAATGGAGTTAAAACATACCAACCTGGTGCTATTGTATATGAAAAAATAATTGGACAACGTAACAAGTTGTCACCTAGATTCAAAAAACAAAGGGTTCAAGAGGACTTAGGAAATAAGATTAGAATACAGTTTCGCAACAGAATCATCCATAAGGATAACATTAAGACCTGATTTCTTGCTACAATAATTTTTCCCAATCTATCTTTGCAGAAAATGATTTTTACAATTATTATACTTCTTTCGCTTTTTGCTACGTGTCAGCTTGAAGTACAAATACTGGACTATACTAATTCGCAATTAATTTCGATTCACTTAGGACAAACTAGACTACAGAACGGAAATTTTAAACTGATTCACATACTAAACTTGACAGATTACGAACAGATAACTCATAATTTAAACGATGAAATCAATAAAAATTCATTAAAAAATAGTACAAACCTACCATTCATTCTACATTATATAATGCAAATAAAAAATATTTTAAAAAGAATAAAACCCAGACATAAACGTTCAGTAAATGCCATAGGCACAATATGGAAATGGATAGCAGGCACACCAGACCATGAGGACCATCAAATTGTAATAGATAAAATGAACGGACTTCTTACTAACAATGAACGACAAAGAATAATTAATCGAGACTCTGTTCAAAGAATTAATGAGCTGACTAGTACCACTAACCAAATTTTGAAAACAGTTAAATCCCTCGAACAAGTTCATAAAACAATAGAAGATACCATTATAAACAAGTTAAAAATTATTAGAGACGAATTGTTAAACATTGAATACGCCTTACAATGGGCAAGAGTAGGAGTTATTAACTCCTTTATACTTTCAGAAAACGAAATTCTTGAAGCAAAAACATTTTTAGACAATGAAAAGTTTCCGTATAATAATATTGAGGAAGCCTTAGGATTTGCTTCCATTAGAATAGCAACAGATGAATCAACAATACTATATATTGTAAACTTACCAGCAATAGATAAAGATATTTGTGAAAAAATACTTATTAAACCAGTTAAAAAACACCAAACCATTGTAAAAATTAATTCAGAAGAAATAATTAAATGTAGTAATAAACTTTATGAAATTAAAAAGAATTGTAATCAATTTAATGATTTATCCATTTGTAGTAAAAATAATTTATTAGATATAAGTGAAACAAATTGTATACCACCGCTTCTGAATAGCAAAAAGCATGATTGCGTTATAATAAATAACCACCATGTACCATCAGTACAAGAACTTTCTAAGGGAATGTTATTTTTAAATCAATTCGAAGGATTTTTGGAAATATCAGGAAACAAATCTTATCAATTATCCGGAACTTATATAATCAATTTTCATAATGACACAATCACTGTAGAAAATAAAACTTTTATATCAAGAGAATTAACAACATTAAATCCACTTCCAGCTGTATTACAGCTTTCCAATATTAATTCTACTACCCAAGAGGTCCTTTCACTTGAAATGATGAAAGAACTACAGACAACCAATATCGATGAGATCGACTTAATGTCAACGAAAGGAAACATTATGTTTTCACTAAATTTAGTCCTAACTGCCATTCTAATTCTCAGTTTCTTTTTTTTCAAATTTAAAAACAAAAGAAAAAATACCGATCTCAGTGTGACGGCAATAATCAATGAAACTCCTAACCCAAGGGATTCAGATTTTGAAAAATCACCTCCTGTCAGTTCACGACGAGAATTTCGAAGTGTCAACGACCTTCCAGTTTTTTAACAATCGGGACGATTGATTTTATGAGGGGAGGAGTTAAGAAACGATTTCAACATTGCTTATATAAAATACAAATTCTTTCCCACAAATTACGCTGACGCTATGTCTGCCTAATATAAAGGGTTTAATGTTTCAGTGTGCGACCGGTATGAATAAATAAATTACACAACAGCCAAAACTCCTCATATTACAATAAGACAACAACTATCATAATTTTTGCTAACCAAATGAAGTATATAATTATAAGCAACATGTTTGTAAAGTTAGTTCGTACCTAGCGTAAGAGAAAGGAAGTTGACGAAATGTCAACAAAATAAATAAATTTTTTTAAGTAAATAACCAAACGAACTTTTAATTTGTACATATGTGTGTATGTATGTACATGGATGCATATGAATTTATGTATTTATATATGTACATACATAGGTATGAATACATATGGATGTGTGCATATACATATGTACATACATATGTATGATTGTATACTTGATGACATTTTAGTTATTTGTGACTTTACATTCAAATGTAGTTATGCATGTAGTAGGTATTCTCTGGAAGTATACAAATGCTAGTGCAAGAATTTGCAAAAAAGTAAAAATTTAAATAAATTTTAAGTCAAAAGCGCGTGGCCCCGTTCCGAACTCGCGCAAAACGAAAGCATAAAGAACATTGCGGCGCCTCTTGAAGCAACTGGACCACAGAATACAATTATTTTGCTTAAACTTAATCGCTACTTGATTCAGTTTGCCGTGAATAAGTTTTGCCAAAACAAATTTTTGATACAAATGAACAAATTTGTAATATACATATGTATTTAGATCGCATATTATTTCGCATCTACAGAAAAAGGAAATCAACATAGGAAACCAAATGAATATGCTTGGATATTTTAATATTTCACATTTTTTCCATTTTTAATAAATTCAACAAATAATTTTAGTTGAAGCCAAATTTTTTTCTTTTATTTTTAAAATTTCTTTAGCTTTTTCCTCTTATATTAAATTTTATATATGTTTTATATGGATATTTTAATATTTCACAATTTTTCCGTTTTAATAAATTCAACAAATAATTTTAGTCTAAGCCAAATTTTTTTCTTTTATTTTAAAAATTTCTTTAACTTTTTCCTCTTTTATTAAATTTTATATACAGTAGACTCGCGGTAACAAAAACACCGCCTTGTGTGAACACCGGCTAACATGAACATAATTTTTTTTACACTGACTACTCGGTAGCATGAACACGGTGAGAAAGCGCTATAACGTGAACAAATTTAAAATGCATTTAAAACGTTATTTTCTTTTCTACATGCATACATATGTATGTTAATTATGGGAATCGTTTTTATAAAACGGGGAATACCCGTAAATTATTGCTTATGAGTATACTGGGATGGATCGATGTGGATTGGCATTAAAATTAGTGCGCGTTGCTGACTTTGCATGATCTAATCTAAAGTTATTCGTGAAAAATGTCGCAAAAACGACCAAAATACTTGTCTTTAAAGGAAAAAGTTGATGTAATAGAAAAATTAAAAGGACGATCAAGCGTAACCAGCTTAGCAAACCAGTACAGTGTTGCAAAATCAACAATTTGCGCTATCAACAAAAAAAAAGAGAACATTTTAAAATGTGTTAACAGTACATTTTCTGGGCCTGGAAAGCGGAAGACTTTGAAGTGTTCTGAACTTCCTAAAATGGAAAAAGCGCTTTACCGTTGGTTCCTTAAACAGCGACAAAAAAATTACCCTGCCAATGGATTGATGTTAAAGAAAAAGCTAAATTTTTTCATTCAAAAATTAAAGAAACTCAAAGCGATTTTAATGCGAGTGATGGATGGTTGCAACGCTTTAAGAAGCGTTATGGTGTGCGTTTTATTAAAATAAGTGGAGAAAAGTTATTTCTAGACCTGAACTTGTGGACCCTTTCAAAAACAAGCTGCAAGCCAAAATTAAAGAGCTAGGTCTGTCGCACGATCAAATATATAATGCAGACGAATCGGGACTATTTTGGAAGCTGCTACCTGACAGAACATACGTATCCTCACAAGAAAAAAATGCTCCTGGAAGAAAAACGGAAAAACAGCGTGTCACTTTTTTGGCTTGTACAAACGCAACAGGGGTGCATAAAGTTAAACTTCTTGTTATTGGAAAGGCAAAAAATCCTCGCTCTTTTAAAAAATTTTGATTCTCCTGTTGACTACAATTGCTCCAAGTCGTCATGGATGACGGCTGCCATTTTTAAACATTGGTTTCACTATTCGTTTGTACCACAGGTTAAAAAATCAGTTTTAGTGATTTCAAACTTTTACATGTGTATTTCTTATTATTGTAGGTCAGGAAATTTTTAAAAGATCAAGGATTGCCCAATAAAGCTCTGCTGTTGATAGACAATGCTCCATCTCATCCTCCCGAAAATGAATTGAGATCAGATGACGAGGATATTCCATTAGCTACTTTGAGAGAAAGGATTTGTTTACCAATTAACTGCCAACAAGAACGCGCAATAGAACTGCTTCATTCAATTAATCCAGAGGTTTGAACCTTTTCTTCCATCCAATAACTCATTTGATTTAAATTGTGTATTTGCAGGTTAGTTTTTCAATTGCTGATATCAATGAATGGACTGAAGATTTTCCTAACTCAACCGAAACGAACGAGGTTTTAACTAGTGATGAAAGTGAAAGCGAGGATAGTAATCTGGAAAGACCACATACAAGAATAGAGCCTAGTGAAGCAATCAACATTTTTAATAAAGCTTTGGAATGGGCGGAAGATGCAAATATAAGTCCAACAGATATCAGCGTACTTAAACGTCTCCGCGAAAAAGCCGTGTTCAGCAATTTGCAAAAAAAGAAAATCCAAAAAAAGATAACCCATTTTTTCCAATAATTTCAATAGGTATTTTTTTTCTTAACAAAACCTAAACATATAAATTACATGTTTTTACAATCTGAAATAAAATAAAAATAAATGAATTTGAGTTAAAACACATGTTTAATTTATTTGAAAAATTTTTAAAATTATACCTTCGAAAACGTGAACAACCTCGCAAACGTAAACACGCTCGGTTTTTAATAGTTCACGTTACCGCGAGTCTACTGTATGTACATATGTATGTTTTCAAATAAACCATAAAACTTCACAATATGCAAATGTGAAATGCCGTCGGTAAAACACCAAATGAGCCAAGTTGTTTTGGCATATGTATGCGTGCTTGCATACAATCAAAATTGACTCAATGCTATCATTTACATATTTAAATAAACCAAATTTCTCGTTAAATATGAAAATATAACTATTTAAATTTTTCCTGTAATTCATTTATACCATTGCGAAATCTAAAATTGGTACAAGAACAATCAACTTTCATTTGAATTTATTCTCTGTTAAAAGAAATATTGTCTCTGCTCAGCTCTGTTAAGTTTCCGCTCTCAGTGTGGTGTATTTTCATGAGTGGGTCTATTGAAAATTTTTCGACTTTTGACAATTCACACTGAAATTCGGTCATGAGCTTTCTCATTTAATTTACGTTCTCTGACTCAACAATATGCTTAAAAATATAAACACAAAGCAAAAGCAATAATTATCGCTGACAATTTGCTTAAATTTTAAGAACTTGACACAAAAATCATTGTTACAAAAAATGTGAAAAATGAAGAACCTTTCGACCGATTTTGAGCACACTTCACATAAACCATCTACTAAATAGTCCGAATAAAGCCTAAACATTTGGTTGGGATAGGTGAGCCCGTTCTCAAGTTATAAAATTCAAACGAAAAGTGGCATTAATTTTTATATACATATATAGATGTGCACTTGTTGACATTTTGTAGTACATATGTACAAACATACATGTGCATGAACATGTAAACATATGTATATACATACATACATACATACATACGTATATTTGGATATTTATATATGTATGTATGTACTACATATTATCCATATACATATTTACATATGTAAACTTAGTATCACAGAACGTATATGAAATGAGAAGCTTCATGACCGAATTTCAGTGTGAATTGTCAAAAATCGAAAAATTTTCAATAGACCCACTCATGAAAATACACCACATTGAGAGCGGCAAGTTAACAGAGCAGAGCAGAGACAATATTTCTTTTAACAGAGAATAAATTCAAATAAAAGTTGATTGTTATTGTACCAATTTTAGATTTCGCAATGATATAAATGAATTAAAGGAAAAATTTAAATAGTTATATTTTCATATTTAGCGAGACATTTGGTTTATTTAAATATGTAAATGATAGCATTGAGTCAATTTTGATTGTATGCAAGCACGCATATGAATGCCAAAACAACTTGGCTCATTTGCTGTTTTACCGACGGCATTTCACATTAGCATATTGTGTAGTTTTATGTGTTGCTTGAAAACATATATGTATGTATAAAATTTAATATAAGAGGAAAAAGCTTAAGAAATTCTTAAAATAAATAACTTAAAATAAATAACTTAAAATAAAAGAGAAAAATTTGGCTTAAATTAAAATTATTTGTTGAATTTACTATTAAAAAATGAAAAAATATGAAATATTAAAATATCCAAGCATATTCATTCTTTTACAATTTTTAATATAATAAATATTAGTATGCATTTGCTTCCAATTTAGTATTTCATTTGGTTTCCTATGTTGATTTCCTTTTTCTGTAGATGCGAAATAATATGCGATCTACATACATATAGTACATATTACAAATTTGTTCATTTGTATCAAAAATTTGTCTTGGCAAAAAATATTCGGGCGAAACGGAATCAAGTAGCGATTAGGTTTAAGCAAACCAATTGTATTCTGTGGTGCAGTTGCTTCAAGAGGCGCCGCAATGTTCTTTATGCTTTCGTTTTGCGCGAGTTCGGAACCGGGCCACGCGCTTTTTACTTAAAATTTATTTAAATTTTTACTTTTTTTTGCAAATTCTTGCACTAGCATATGTATACTTCCAGAGAATACTACATGCATAACTACATTTGAATGTAAAGTCGCAAATAACTAAAATGTCATCAAGTAAACAATCATATATGCACACATCCATATAGTATATTCATATCTATGTACATACATCTTTATGTACATATGTATGTACATACATATATAAATACATAAATTCATATGCATCCATGTACATACATACACACATACATATGTATGTATGTACTTACGTGCATTTGCATAAATTCAACCTTGACCTACGCTAAATCAAAGTCAAATCACAGCGCAATCACAACCGCAGCTGCACTTGTGCCTGCGCCCGCGCCAAATATTCTAAAATATCTGAAACTACATACAACAACAAAAAATTCATTCATAAACGCAGGCGCGTATTCGTGCAAACATACATACATAATAGTTTGCGTACCATCACGGACGTGTTTTATTTGCGCTCCGCGATATTGGTGTTTCATATGCAAAATGTATACTTGTTATTAATCGAAATTTAATAAACAATTTGATGTGCTCGAGAAAGTGACTCTATTAAAGTATAAAGTGCGAATACATGCAAAATGCCTTGTTTATGTGGGCAAAAGGTTGACCGCAACCAAGCCAAAGTTCAATGTGCTAAATGCAATGAACTATTTCATTTGGACTGTGCTAGTGTCTCAGCAGCTGATTTAGAGTTCTTGCTCAGCTCTAATAATAAGTTTTTTTGCAAGGGTTGTGCGGTTATTCGCCGAAGGTCTATTCGCTCCCCTCCTCCCTCAATTTGTGAGATAGTGAGTGATGTTTCTATCAGCGCAACGAAGGCTACTTCAACTAGTACGAGCGTAAATATGTCAACCCTCAAAGACTTGCCTATGACAGCTGTAACAAAAAAGTTTGGTGAAACAGACAATACTAATATTGAGAGTTCAGCAATTTCACTAAAAACTGTTTTGGTAGAAATTTCTGCTCTCAAATCTGAATATGATCGCGTGTTTGCCGTGATTAGTGAGCTGCGGGCAGATAAACAGTTGCTGATAGCAAAAACTGAAGACTTACGCGCGGAGTTGAAAACGATGCAGCTCAACCAATCGAAAGAGATCTCCTCGGCCCTTGCGCTGCTTACGGCTGAGGTAAATGACCTGCGTGCGTGTGTAACTGCTTGTGTTTGTCATAAGAAAAAGCAACGTGCAAACACAATAACAAAGCATCAGACTACCATGCGCTCACACGCTCCGGTGACGATTGCATTATCACATTCTTCGGCTCCTGCTAATACTGCTACTAACTACTCTCGCTCTGCTGATAATGATCGATCTAATGCTGCTGATCGCCTACCTGCCGTGATGCCGAATGATAAAGGTAACACTGTCGCTGCTGTGTGCTCACATGCTGCTGTGACGACTGCGTTATCACATTCTCATGCCCCCGCTAATACTGCTACTAACTGCTCTCGCTTTGCTGATACTGATCGATCTAATGCAGCGATAGGCAAACTTACACTTCTTTACTTTGCGCTTGTGTTGAAAACCATGTTAGCGCACGAAGTAAGCAGAGGTACACTGAATAAAATTCAGTATCATAAAATAAAACACAATAAAAATTTCAATTATTTCAATTATTTCAATTTATTTTAAAAATATTGGGTATTATATCATATAATAAAATTTCTAAACCTTAACTACTCAATTATATGTTCCAGCTGAATTTCCTGTTCAAAGCATTTGATTCGCAGCAGGTCGTCTAAATGTTCGTTTGATATTCTGTTTCTATTTTTTGTTTTAATATTTTTCATAGTTGAGAATGCTGCTTCGCAATTATAGGTGGAGGGGAATATTGAATGCAATTTCATCATTTCTTTTGTTGTATTTGGGTATTTTTGTTGATCCAAGTTTGTCCAAAATTCTTTGCCATTTGTGCAGGGCAACGTAAAATCTTCTAACATTTTTTGGATTTCATCTCTAAGAAGTTCAGGCTGTTTAACTAAATCGCATGCAAGAGTGTTGTTGTGAAGGTCTATTGATGTTTGTATTTGAGCTAAATCTTGAAATCTGGAAGCAAAATTGGTTGATAAATTATGGATTACTTTTTGAAATTGAATTAATTTGGTGGGAATGGGGTTCTGATTATAAATTTTTGTTGTTTTGGGCAGAGAGTTGATATTATTTGCTTGAATTTGACGCTCTAAATATGAAAGTTTTTGGCCGAAGTGATGAACTGTGTCAGCTGTATCATATATATATTTATTTTTGCCTTGCAATTGCAAATTTAAATTGTTAAATATATCAGAAATATCTGAAAGAAACGCAAGTTCAAGTAAAAAGTCATTACTTTGTAAAGCTATAATCAATATATCTGTGTCTGGGGTTGGATCTTGTTGAAGATAAGTCAAAACTTCTTCCCGCAAATCAAAAAGTCTTGCAAGACTTCTGCCTCTACTCAGCCAACGTACCTCCGTAAATAATAATAAGTCCCCGTAATCCGCTTCTAACTCTTCCAAAAACCCCTTAAATTTACGGTGTCTTAGCGCGTTATGACCTCCTTTAATTTTATTAATGATAAGAATAGCTGTTTTCATTGCATCAACCAAATTCAGCTCTTTTCCTAACAAGCTATGCTGATGGATGATGCAATGAAAATTAGGTACATTGATTCCGTTTTTCATTAAGAACCCCACGAACCCCTTATTTCTTCCGGTCATTACTTTTGCACCATCAGTGCAAACAGCGCTTAATTTGTTCGTCCCAACGAGTGAAAATAAACGGTTGTTGACTGCTTCCCATAATTTCTGACCATTCACGTGACCATCAAACGTAAAAGAACAAAAAAAATTTTCAGTAACTTCAAATTTCATGGTGACTGTTCTGACATAAATAATCAGCTGGCATAAATTATTTATGTCAGTACTTTCATCAAGGGAGATTGAAAAAAAAGCACATTCTTCCAAAAGCTTAAAAACGCAGTTGAAAACATGTTTGCTTATTTGTTCAGTTCTGCGTATCAATGTTCGATGAGACAAAGGAACAGAATCTATTAATTCCGCCATTTCTTTCCCTTCTTGTCCAAAGCATTGCAAAACATTTCCAAATAGTTCTTTCAAAAACACACCATCTTGAAATGGTCGACAATTCTTCGCCAGACCTAAAGCGACTATGTAAGAGGCCTTTTTTATTGGCAATTTATATTTTTCCAAAATGGAGAGTGGCAAGGAAATTTCTGAATTGTCTTGCTCAGGAGCAATAATTTCATTATTGTCTATGTGGCAAGCTACGTATTTTAGAAAAAAATTTGCTTTTAATTCTAAAAGCTTTTAATTTCTATTATTACCTAATAACAAATCAAAATTCGAATGGCAGGTTTTATAATGCCTTTTTATATAAAATAAATTGTTTTGATTTAAAATCCTATTACAGATAAGGCATTGAGATTCATTTTCTAAATTTATAATAAAAAAAAAATCATCCATTTTATTTTATTTTACTTTATTTTTTTTTGTGTGTAAAATTCGCAAGTTGCCTATGAAAATTCAGTACGTTGTTGCTCGCTTAAATTGTGATAAACAACTGACTTGCTTTGCCAAACTCAAATGAGTCAAAAAGCGTGCGCTGCGAAGTTCTTCGTATAGCGTTCGTGTGAATGCTTCGACGTCGGCAGCATTTGCTTGTCAACCACGCGTGGTTGAAAATGCAAAATGTGCGTATCGCTGATCTAATGTTACTGATCGCCCTCATGCCGTTGTGCCGAATGACAAAGGTGACACTGTCGCTGCTGTGCGTATGCTGCCGATTGAGCAATGTCTCTCGCCTGCTGCTTCCTATCCTGTTACGTCGGATGTTGGCGCTACTGTTAATGTTAATGCTGAAGCTTTTATGCCTTTGACTTATGCTAATGTTGCTGGCTCATCTGTATTTTCTGCCTCAAATAATACTACTTCTGCCAATGTTCTTGGTGACAAACGCCCCAGTAAGAAATCAAAGAGTATTGTTGGATGTAATACGAGTAGTGAACTTGAGGTTGCACATAGGATAAAATGGTTACATCTATCGTCATTTAAGAACTCGGTCACTTCTGACAATGTTGTCACATATGTTTCGAAACATGCGTCTATTGATCGTAATTTTATTTCCTGTTATATTCTCGTAAAAAAAGATGTTGCTGTAAAAACTTGAAAGCGAATCAATTTCAAGATCGGAGTACCGTCTATATATTTTGAGACTCTCTTGAATTCAGCGATTTGGCCTGCTGATGTTACTGTACGTCCGTTTAAGTTTTTTCAAAACGAGGGTGCTATACTCCCAAAACCGTAACTGACTCCGTTATGCATAAACCTCTTATCAATTCGCTTAAAATATACTTTCAAAATGTATCTGGACTCCGAACTAAGTCCAGGGCACTTTTTAATATGAGTGCTCACCTGGACTATGATGTCTTCGTTCTTACTGAGTCATGGTTGAATGCGGAATTTAATGATAACGAATATTTTGACCACAATCTTTTTAATGTTTATCGGAAAGACCGTGATGCAAGTAAAACTGGATATTCAAGAGGTGGTGGAGTTTTAATAGCTGTTCAGAGGCGACTACGCTCATCATTCGTGCGTTTAGTAAATATGGATTCACTTTTGGACCAACTTTGCGTCTTGGTGTATGGTATCACAAATATCTACATCTGTGCTTCTTACATTCCTCCGTCTAGTCCAGATAGTCTTTACAAAGTGCATGTAGACAATATAACTGCTCTCGTCTCTAATTATCATAATGACAGTTTTTGTATTCTTGGTGACTTCAACTTACCTAATATTGAATGGTCACATGGCGATCATTATGGTTTAACCCCTAATAATATTAATAGCTTTCCGGAGTTGTACTTAGTAGATAACTTTTTAAGTTTTAATCTTATTCAAATTAATAGTTTTGCAAACAAGCTCTCTAGAATTCTTGATCTTATTTTTATTAATGATAACCTGCACTTTTCACTTAGTGAATGTCTTGATCCCTTATCGTGTTCTGGCTATCATCACATACCGCTTATTATTAGTCTAAAATCTTACAGTTTTAAAAGTATTGGGGGCGATAATAAATCTAATAATAAATCTAATAATTTTTGCTTTAAAAGTTGTAATTTCTACAGTGTGAATAATGCAATTTCTTTGATAGATTGGGACTCAATTTTTGCTGGAATTAAGGTTTCGGATTGTTTTGACACTTTTAAATCCAAGATTAATGAAATTTGCTATAGATATGTACCCCGTAATAATGCGAAACACTACAAAATTCCGTGGCATACAAAAAGATTAAAAAAGCTTAAGAATTCGAGAAATAAATTTTTTAAAAAGTTTAAAGTATCAGGAGCTTTAGTATATAAATACAAATATCTTCATTACTCCAAAAAGTTTAAGTCTTTAAGTAAAACGCTTCAGCAAAACTATGTTCGTAAGTTCGAAATTGAAATCAAATTAAATCCAAAGGCTTTTTGGCGTTATGTGAAATCCAAAAAGTCCTGTTCTAGTATTCCCTCGGATGTATTTTACAATGGAGAATATGCCTCCTCAACTCAAGACGCTGTTGATCTCTTCGCGAAATTTTTTAGTTCGAATTTTGATCCTGGGTCTGAAGCATTAATGGTTGACACTTGTAACGTCAACTCTGCTATTAATTTTGGGTCTTTATCGCTTGTCATTGATGATGTTTATGAAGGCATTCAGAAAATCAAAAGCTCCTGGCTAGTTGATGTTGATGGGTTTTCATCTCATCTTTTCAAGAAATGTTCGGCTTTGGCCTATCCACTTTTGCTAATTTTTAATAAATCCTTAGGTTGCGGTGAATTCATAGACGCCTGGAAGGTTACAAGAATCACACCTGTATTTAAAAGTGGTAATAAATGTGATATTTCTAATTATAGACCTATTTCGAAACTTTCTACAACATCAAAATTATTTGAATATATCATCAAACAGAAATTATATTTCGCAGTAAAGCGCTGTATTTCTAATAACCAGCATGGCTTCATGGCTGGTAGATCAACCGTCACCAATCTTGCTGTTTTTTCTGAATATTGTACGTCTGCCTTCAATAATAGACTTCAAGTAGATACTGTGTATACGGATTTTTCCAAGGCGTTTGATAGAGTTTGTCACTCGATTTTACTTTCTAAACTGTTTAGTTTTGGGTTTCACTCCATTTTCTTAAAATGGGTTAAGTCGTATCTCTCTCGTCGTAAATGTGTAGTTGTTGTCGACGACAACTCTTCGCATTCTTTTATAGCTACTTCCGGTGTTCCTCAGGGGAGTATTTTGGGCCCATTGCTATTTATAATTTTTATTAATGATGTATCTGAATGTTTTCACTTCTCTAACTTCCTCCTGTATGCAGATGATTTGAAAATATTTAACACAATCTCAAGCCTTTCGGATTCTTTCAAGCTCCAGCTGGATCTTAATAATGTTGTGGCGTGGTGTGATCGCAATCGACTTCATTTAAACATTAAGAAATGCTCTCATCTGTCGTTTTCAAAGTCTAGGGAAGTTATTTCTACCTCGTATTTTGTTAACAATTCCCGACTCACTACTTTGAGTGAGGTCTCGGACTTAGGAGTAATTTTTGATTCGAAATTTACGTTTCTCAATCACTTAAATTTCATCATCGCCAAGTCGTATTCTATCTTTGCTTTCATTCGTCGTTTTGGTGCTGATTTTACTTGCCCATACACTTTAAAGGTACTATTTACTTCGCTTGTGCGATCTAAGTTAGAATATGCAGTATTTATATGGAGGCCATATCACCGTTGTCACATTAATAGACTAGAAACCATTCAGAAGAAGTTTCTGCGTTTTGCTCTTAGATCATTATTCTTCTCTGATCCGATTCCATCGTATAGTTCAAGATGTGCATTGATAAACTTAAAATCTTTAGAAAGTAGGAGCAGTATACTTTCAATCTGCTTTGTTTTTGATGTTGTAAGTGGAGTAATCGACTCTCCAGCTCTTCTAGAGCGTATTTACTTCCATATTCCTCAAAGAAACTTGAGGAGTAATGATTTGTTCTTCTTGGAGCGTGCCAGGACTGTTTATGCTTCTTATGCACCTTTTCTTAGAACTTTGAAAGAATTTAATCAAGTCTCAAATTCTCTCGCTTTTGATTTTTCGTTAACTAAGCAAAATTTCAAGCTATTATTAAATGAATTAATTTGATAAACCTTATTTTGTAAAACTATTTGTGTTCCCATAGTCTTGTATAGTCTGTAAGAAATCCTGTATTTTTTAGACTGAATAAATAAATAAATAAATAAATAAAATGTCGTTCATTCATAAGCGCAACCATTTCATCTCCCTGCGCACGCAAATGTTCCCCTCAACGATCTTTTTCGCGACGAACACAAAAATGCTAAAATCTTCAATTTTACAAACCATCGACGGTCATTGAAAATTTCAACACCGCAATATCAGACAATAATGCAATTTGCCAACGTAGTCTGACATTCTAGAACTTCTGCCTAAATGCGCATCAATTCATTTGCGTACACGTGCACTCGCAATTGGCGAATCGACACAAAAATTGCCGAAAAACAGAAAAGAATATTCTTTTGCTTACCGTTCCCTTTCCCTTTCAACCCTTCTCTTATCGACAATTGTTGCATAACTCCTCTTCCGTCTCTACTTGCCCCGCTCACAATCAAAAAAACAGATTTTTTCTCAGGTTACACCTTTTTCTTCTTTGCTTCATTTTTAGTTCTATTCGTAAATTGCTCTTCTGCTTTACGCACACATTGCTATGATTTGCATAATTAGCCGTTTAAGCGAACTCCGACAAGTGTCTGCTGTGGCTTAGCGTGTTTAGTCGCCGGCCACATTATCACTTTGCACGTTTTAGCTTTTGCCCCATAGTTCGAATCCTAGCATTTTTTTTCGTGCCATGTCTAATTGTTATGCATTTTTTTAAATTCAATACGATATATTTATTAACTTTCATAAATTTTTGGAATTCATTTCGTTACAAATGAATATATGTACAAAATTATTGTAAAGTTTTCATTTATTTAAATAATTTAAGATGTGCAATATAAAGAAATTGCATTAAATTATTTTATTAAACTATTATGTTTGTTATTATTTAATATTAGAAAAAAGTGTTTAAACAAATTATTTTAATTAAAATTAAATTTGAATTTTTTCACATCATCACTTACTAGAAAACGGAAATTTTGACATAAATTTTAATAAAGAGATCCATTATATTAAATTCGTTTATATTACATTATAATTAAAAACGAAATTTCAATGAAATATTTATTTATTTCCATGATAATAGACAATTTATGTATATATTATTAAAACCAAATTAATCACCTGCAACACCAGTGATAAGTTACATTATTTTTCTCTCTAACTACAAATTCACGCTCTAGCACTGTTAATATGGGTCTCTACTGTTAAATTAAGTGGGTCTGCTGTATATTAGCGGTGAAAAAAAATGAGTGTGGTGTGTACAGCAGACCCCCCTGGCAGCGGAACGAATCACGGAATGGACTGGGATGAGGCTTCTCTATAATATACGTTAAAGTATGATAACGATTGTTACGCTTATAATATAAGTACATAGATATATTATATTAACATACTTATGTATGTATATAATGCATGCATAAAACCAAAATTGGCTCACTCTTATCATGCACATATTTAAGTAACGCCAAATTTCTCGTCAAATTAAATATTTAGATTTTTATATCAATTCGTTAATATATTGGCAAATTCTAAAATTCGAGCCAAAACAATTAAAATTTATCAGAAATCATAGTCTGTTAAATAAATTTTGCCTTCGCTCAGCTCTGTTAACTCGCCACTCTCACGATTCCCCCTCTCGGCCTTATAGTGCGCACAGTCACCGACGCAAACGTACGTTGCGTGTCAGCTGACACGATCAAACTTATGAGAACGCCATGTAAATGAAAACTCATCAACGTGTTCGTGTGACGGGTACGCGCGACGTGTACGTGTGTAATCAGAGAAATTTAGATTTTTGCCGTGAAGCTGTGTCAGCTGAGTGCTCTCTCACCGCACAGTGTTGCCAAGCAGAACTTTTTAAAATCATTAACCAAATAACCTTATAAAAATTTAAATTTTGATTAAATTAATTTAAAATCGATGTTTAATAATGTTAATTATAGATAAATGAACTATTTGGATTTGTTGGTTTTTGGCTTTGGTTTATTATACAATGAAAAATTGTAATTGACAACGCGGATGTGTGTAAAAGTATGTATGCACACAAAGGAATGGCAACATTTACGTGAGGAAGTGACAGATCTTGCCTTTAGTAACCAAGAGTACGGGAGGGAGAACATTGAATAACTTCCAATATTTCAATGAAAAACGTGTTTAATTGTTCTAAAGTGTAAAAGTTTGGATTTACAGACAGATATTAATAAACAAATCTGCAAAATACTAAAAAAGTGGCTCTTTTTCCTAATTTGTGAAAAAGCTTCGTCTAGTTGAAATTGAGAATTATCAAACTCGGCAAAACCAAAGTCTACATGTGTCACCTTCTGCATTCAGTACCCCGTGTTATAATTTTATTTGTTTATCTATGTACATAGGTACATATATATATTATCTTGTATCATGTATTATATCAGAGCCATCTATCGATTTGATTTTAGAAATATCTAGTCTCCAGGGCCAATTAAAAAAATTAAATTTAAATTTGTATATGTATGTGGCGAATACGGATTTTGAATTTGAGCCAAATTCAAATGCAAACACGGATTTTAGAAGATGTTGTCCTGCCTATATACCTTTATAAATTACCCTGTGCATATGTATCCAGAACACCCAGTTGGGTTTCCTGAAATATAACTTGTATAAAATTTAATTAAATTTGAGTTTTCAAACAGATGGCAAACCCTCTATAAAATGCAGGTATAAACCTTGTCCTATATTATCTTTAAACATTATTCTTAAACTTTATCCTAGCGAAACAAACGACACTTATATTTTACTATATCATATAACTTATGTATAATTTAATTTAATTTGATTTTTCAAACAGGTGTAAACCCCCATAAAAGTCAACTATGAACCTTCTTGCCGGGATGAACCGTTCGGCACTCATATTTTAATCTTTCATATAATTTTTATATATTTTAGTTAAATTTGACTTTTCACTAATAACAATGCAGAGTGTCAGTTTTAAAACCGGTGACATATTGATATATTATTGGAATTAAGCTTTCTTACTTGTAAAATTTCATTTACACTTTTTTGGTTTATTTAATTTATGTAGATTTATTTTAAATATATTTTGCAAACTAAGCTTTCAATTAATACGCATATTGCAATATTTTATCAGACTAATTGCTTTAATTGAACTTAAGCTTTTAAAAAGTAGTGACTCCCTTTAAAAACTGTTTGTATATACATATGTGGTAATACTGGCGGCCGCCGTAGCCGAGTGTGTAGCGTGTGCGCCCTTCATTCGGTGGGCCCCAGGTTCGAATCCAGCTCGGGGCAAGTAACATCCAAAAATTAAAGGAAAAGTTTTTTCTAATACCGGTCGCTCCTCGGCAGGCAATGGCAAACCTCCAAGTGTATTTCTGCCATGAAAAAACTTTTCACAAAAAACATTCGCCGTTCGAAAACGGCGAAAAACTGTAGGTCCCTCAATTTGTGTTACAACATCAAGACGCAAACCGCAAATTGGAGGAGAAGTTCGGCCAAAATCGCTTAAGCGGTTATAGCGCCAATCCTATCCAAATATGCAAATACTTATGTCCAGTCGTATTTAGCAATATGTGATTTTATGCTACGTGTTGAACTGTAATTGAAATTAACTGAAAACCGAAATGTGCGCCTCCTCTTGAGAATTTTCGATTATTAATTTTTCATAAACCTTCGTGAAGCAATTACGAACAAATTCGCTGAAGGTGTGTCCATTGTGGTCCAATCGTGAAGTGAATGTGTGGTTTTTAATTGTTGTTGTGTAACACAAATTCGATTTTTAGATTATTGTTAGAATTGTTGCTACTTAATAGCGACAGACTGTCGTTCTTGAATTGTGTTGGTAGAACAATAAGGAAAAGTGGTAAAATCAACAGCAGCTTACATGCCGACTTTGGTCCATTAGCTTACGCACTTGCCCAGCAAGTCAAGTCGTGGGTTGTGAATTCGAATGCCGGTGGAGTCATGAAAGAAATCTGATGAATAGATGTGGTGATCTCCGAAATAGCTATAATTTCTACCACTCCTGACTGTTGTTGTCTTTTTTCCAATATACTTTTCCTTATACACTGGCCTTGAGCTCACAAATTAATATTATCGTTTAATAAAAAACAGGCCGAAAAATAATATACATATGAATATTCAAAACTTAGTTTACTTAGTCAGGTGTTAAGTTTAAAATTTACTGCAACTGACATGGGTCAAAATCTTTTAAATACTCAAAAAAAGTTTATTACATACTCCTGGTTTACAAATATTTGTTAATAAAAACAAACTTTTTTAATTAAAATATAATTAAATAATCTCAAGATTTACTAAAAATGTTTGTTCAAAAGATACGTTGTGAGGCACCCCTGCTCATAATATATTTATTAAGAGAAAACAATTTTGCGGAAATTGATTGGATGCAAACTGTAACTGAAACTGTAACCAAATGTCTAAAATTCGACAAATTTAAAAAAGATTTTTTTTAAATCTTATTATTGTCATACACGTCGACAATATTTATTATTTCGATTAGTACATAAGATGATAATTAAAGTTAACTTCAAAAGTAAAGTAATTTGTAATTTTATTCAAAAAAAGATAATTATAAGTGTTCATACATTCACATCGCTTGGTTTTGTTTTCTTTATATGTTTACATTCAATCATTTACGCTGACTAAAAATTTAAACTCAATCATTTACGCTGACTAAACATTTCCATCGTTTGGTTTTGTTTTCTTTATATGTCTACATTTAATTATTTACGCTGACTCAAAATTTATTTATTTTCCCCAATAATAAACACAGAAAAGAACAAAATTGTAAACTTAGCAATAATTTAGTATTTAAGAAAGAAATTTGTCAATAAAAGTTTGTCAGAAAGTCACAACCCGTCACTGGCTCAACTTCTTTCCATTTCTCCGCTGCAACCAAGTTCAAGTGCTTGAGTTGCTCCAAACTTTATCTTGGTGATACTGCCTCGATAAAAAATCAAACACAAATTCATTGAAGGACAAAAGAGTCCATTCAATAAACATTTGGTGACCCCTAGTTCTTCTTATAGAACACACAAAACACGCAACCTCGCGAATTACGTCAGATCCTGCAACATTAAACAGGATCAACGTATCGATTTGCTGCAAAAATTGGATAGTTGTCCACACAGCAATCAACAATATTCATTGGGGTCCTGCAAATAATCAGGATCAACAAAGCTACCAGCAACCGCAAAGGAATTTTGGAATTTTCGCAACATATCAGGACCAACTCTTGGGGACGCAGAAACCGTAGAGGACTCAATCAACTCGCAACCGCTAATCTACAGTCAGGAAACCAATCAACGGATCATCTGTGCATTGTGCTAGCTTCAGAAGATGGCAGAAGAAAAAATCAGTATGGACGTATTGGCTCAATCCCAACGCGAAACGGGTGATGTCATACAGGGAATCATAAAAAATTATAAGAAGGACTCCCAGTCCAGGAAGACCCTAGAGTACTATAAGGAACGCCTTAGGAGGTTGAATAGCGCATGGGCGGATTTCGAGACAACTGACAACAAAATACGTTGTCTTGAAAATCCACCATTAGACCACGATTATTTTGTCAGTAATTACTACACTGACATAGCTGCGCTCGTGGAAAAATACAGGCAGGAATTGGAGTCGGCAATGATGCAAACACCGGTTAACCAGCAAAAAGGTCCAACCGCAACAAAAACGCCCAATCCAGAAGCAGAGTATCAACATCAAGAACTGGCCGCCGCTAAGTCAACTATAACAATGGCAATGACACAAGCTCATCATCAGCCTCCACAAATTCAACAGCAGGCTATGTCTTCCCCAACACCTACTCCATCCGCAAGAGCTTCGCAAATTACCTTATCCATTAGAAGACAAAACGTAATGATATCGTCTCTAAAACGGGTAATCACAACGGACCCAACAGCAACAAACATGAAATTGAAAGAGAAGCTATGGGAACAGATCCAGGAGCTACATTTCTCAATTTGGGAAAACTGTGCCAACCCACTCGAAGAAGGATATGACATGGACTCTTACACGGATCTAGAAAACATGGTGATACAAAACTTCAAACATACAACAGTGCCTACAGCACAATACAGGGCAGAGTGTGCACAAACAAACGTGCTGCCACTTCCCAAAATTACAATTCCGAAATTCGACGGGGATTATTTGAAATGGCCTGCGTTCGCTGATCTGTTTTCACAGTTGGTAGTCAACCAAAACATTCCCGTTGTGCAGAAAATATGGTATCTCAAGGCGAACGTAACCGGTGAAGCTGAAAAACTCATCAGCCATCTTTCCGCCACAGCTGATAATTATGAGACAGCCTGGAAAGCATTACAAGATCGGTACAACAACAAGCGTGTACTGGTATCAACACTAATGCAGAAACTAATCGATCAGCCGTCATCTGGGACGTCAGCAGCCTCCATAAAACAGCTACATGATGTCACTCAAGAGTGTCTGCATACCCTCAAAAATATAGGGGTGGACACTTCTTCATGGAGTCCAATGCTGCTTCATCTTCTCATAAAAAAGTTAGATCGAGGTCTTCACTCGCAATATGAAAAAACAATAGAAAATCAATGGAAGCCATGGGGCAGAAGGAAAAAGGGTCAGCCAAGTCGTGCGCTTCAGCAGCTTCAACAAACCAAGGCAATGCTGCATGCACGCTATGCAACGATGGCGCTCACAAACTATTTCAGTGCCAGGCCTTTTTGAAATTAAAACCCTCGGAGCGGCTTAACTACACACAAAGGCAAAAATGTTGTGTAAACTGCTTACGTACGGGACATTCAGCAAAACAATGCATTTCACGATGTTGCATGAAGTGCAATAAAAAACACAACACACTGTTGCATTTGGACAACAAGCAAGAGTCCTCAAACAAAAAGGACAATCAAAAGGTATCATCAGCCGCATCATCTAAAACAGCAGGGGGCGCAGGGCCTTCATCTTCAACGTCATCATCTCAGGCGACCAACGACATAGAAGCTACCTCATTAGCAGCATCTAATAATCAACAAGCAAGTTCGTACGTGCTACTTAGCACAGCAGTTGTGAAAATACAAGCAGATGGAACGGAGGTGGAATGCCGTGCTTTACTCGACTCCGGATCACAAGTCAATTTCATCACGGAACGTCTAGTAAAACGGCTCGGCATTTCCAGACAGATTTCGAATATAAGCATCAATGGAATCGGTTCAACAAACACAAAGACAAGGCACCGAGTAAATGTAGGACTCAAATCCCGAATTAACAAGTATTCGACGCGACTTGAGGCCTTTGTTCTGCCGCGTATATTGTCACCACAACCATCACAGTTCATCAATACTGACAAATGGCCACTACCCAAAAATGTGGCACTCGCTGATCCAGCTTTCAACCGCCCCGATAGAATCGACATTCTGCTGGGCGCAGAACACTATCACGACTTGCTAGCGATCGGGCAAATAAAATTGGCAAATCAGCTTCCAACAATGCAGAACACTGTATTCGGATGGATAATTTCTGGAAAAATACAGGAGGAACAATCCAACAATCTGACGTGCGGAATATGCACCACTGATGAATCACTTGATGCTTCCATCGCCCGACTTTGGGAACTAGAAGAGATCAAAACATCCAGTAAACCAATGTCCATCGAAGATAAACTATGCGAAAATCACTTCGAACAACACACCATAAAAGATAATCAAAATCGATTTGTGGTGCAGATTCCTTTCCATCAAGGTCCTGAGGCTTTAGGTGACTCACACGGAATCGCAATCAATCGCTTCTTTTCTCTAGAACGGCGATTGCAGAAAACTCCGGAATTAAAAGCTCAATATGCTAATTTCATGGAAGAATACGAGAAGCTGGGACACATGACAAAGATACCAGCAGAAGCGATTCGCTCTCCAAACTATTTCATCCCACATCACTGCGTGCAACGACCGGAAAGCTCAACTACAAAGCTTCGGGTCGTATTTGATGCTTCAGCAAAAACTTCATCGGGACACTCACTGAATGACCTAATGTACACAGGTCCAACTGTTCAAAGTGACTTGTTCTCCATACTACTGCGGTTCAGGTTGCCCAAATATGTGTTCACAACTGATATCGAGAAGATGTACCGACAAATACTCGTCTCGCCTAAGGATCGTCATCTTCAATTAATCATTTGGCGAAAGGAACCCTCGCAACCCATAACGTACTATCAACTAAACACAGTTACGTATGGCACCAGAGCGGCACCATACTTAGCAACAAAATGCCTGCAGCAGGTGGCCAAGGAAAACACGATGCGGTACCCGCTCGCGTCGCAGTTTCTTCAAGAGAACTTCTACGTCGATGATGGTCTGGGTGGATCCGATAGCCTGGTGACAGCGTTAACACTACAACAGCAACTCATACAAGTCATGAAGGAGAGTGGCTTTAACCTACGCAAATGGTGTGCCAATAACCCACAATTGTTGCAGAACATTTCGCAAGGAGATCAAGAAGTCAATTTAGATTTTGAAAGCTCAAAGGCGGATTCGATCAAAACGTTAGGCCTCACCTGGCTCCCAAAGGATGACACCTTCTGCGTAAAGGTCAACATTGACTCGGTTCGGCGAATCACTAAACGATCGGTCACATCCGATCTAGCAAGGCTTTTTGATCCTTTGGGGTTATTATCGCCAGTCATAGTAACAGCAAAAGTATTTATACAAGAGTTATGGAAATTAAAATTTGACTGGGATCAGTCGCTACCAGAATCGTTACACACTAAATGGGCTACCTTCAGAAACGACCTGAACGCGTTAAAAACTCTTCGGGTATCGCGGCACATTGGTAAGGGAAAGGTGCCCCAGTCGATGCAACTACACATATTCACCGATGCATCACAAAAAGCGTACGGCGCAGTGGCATACATCCAATCCACATTCAAGGATGGAACAACCATGACTCGAATTCTTTGCGCAAAATCTCGGGTCGCCCCTCTTAAACGACAAACCATACCAAGGTTGGAACTCTGCGCGGCAGTACTTGGAGCTCAGCTTGCATCAAGAATCAAAACTGATCTTCAGTTAACATGTCCTGTCTGGTTCTGGACCGACTCAGAGATCGTTCTGGCCTGGATTAACTCATTATCTGCCGCCTTTCATACATTTGTGGCAAACAGACTTGCAATCATTCAAGAGTCAACCCAAGCAGATCAATGGCGTCATGTTGGCTCAAAAAGTAATCCAGCTGATGTTTTATCTCGCGGGATTTCACCTGCCGCTCTAAAAGATTGTGCAATTTGGTTCTGTGGCCCTCTGTTTCTACACGGAAACGAGTCGATGTGGCCACCCACATACAACTCACAATTGGCAATCCCAACGGAACTAGAAAAAAAACGTAAGGCGCCTGAGGCTCTTGTCACTTCAGTAGCTTCATCTGACTTTATGTATCTAATAAGACACAACAACTCATTTGCCCGTCTACAACGCATTATAGCTTACATGCTGCGTTTCAGTAATCGATGCAGGCGCAAGGAGATCAATCAACAGACTCAGTGCGCACTTACCACAATCGAACTAGACACTGCCCTGATGTACATAGTCAGGCGGATGCAAGATTCGGACTTCAAGGAAGAGATTGACCAGCTAAAAAAATATCAAGAATTGCGCGGAACAAGCAATTTACGCAACTTATCACCATTCCTGGACAACTTCGGCTTACTACGCGTTGGAGGTCGTCTTGAAGAATCGTCGTTGCCATTCGACTCAAAACATCAATTGTTAATTCCCTATAATGACCCAATTTCAAAACTCATCTTTGAAATGGTCCATCAGGAGAATAAGCATTGTGGAGCGCAAACTCTGCTGGGAATCGTACGACAGCGCTTCTGGCCACTGAAAGGAAAAATCATGGCTCGAGCTACTGTTCACCGTTGCATAAGATGTAGCAGAGCTAAGCCAGTACTGTTCAACCAAGTCATGGGAAACCTGCCTTCAACACGGGTAACACCAGCACGACCGTTCATCAATACCGGAGTTGACTACTGTGGCCCTCTAACAGTCCACTACAAGCTGCGGGGAAAAAGGCCACATAAGGCGTACATTGCAGTCTTTTGCTGCTTCGCGACAAAGGCTGTGCACCTAGAATTAGTGAGCGACCTCACAACTGAGGCCTTCATAGGAGCCCTCAAAAGATTCATTGGACGACGAGGCCACTGCCAAAGATTATATTGTGATAACGCAACAAATTTTGTTGGAGCGAAAAATAAGCTACCAGAGCTGTCAGAGGTCATACACACCCCTGCTGCACAAGAAGCCATTACAAACGCCTGCAACAACAAGGGGATCCAGTTCAATTTCATCCCGCCAAGAGCACCACACTTTGGTGGCCTCTGGGAAGCGGCTGTCAAATCAGCCAAGCATCTTCTGGTAAGAAGCGCAGCAAATGCTTCCCTAACCTATGAGGAACTTGAAACATTAATTGTAGAAATCGAGGCAATACTGAATTCAAGGCCCATTTCTCCAATGTCAAACTATCCAAATGACATAGGCGCGCTGACCCCGGGACATTTTCTGATCGGTGAACCACTCACGGCCCAAGTTGACGCACAAGCAAAGCCAGCAGCGTCGAGCCTGGCCACTAGATGGAAACTGGTCTCCCAACTTAAGCATCAGTTCTGGACCAGATGGTCCCGAGACTATCTAAATGAATTGCAGTATCGCAACAAATGGCAAGAGCAGTCGAAAAATCTTGAACCAGGGTCCATTGTCATCATCAAAGAAGATAATGCTCCAGTAATGCAGTGGCCACTAGGGCGTGTCGTAAAGACATACAGAGGAAAAGACAACACAGTTAGAGTTGCAGATGTAAAAACAGCCTCCGGTATGCTCAAAAGAGCCATTCACTATCTAGCACCACTGCAGAGACTCAAACAAGACACCACTAGCGAGGAACAACTAACCACGTCGCAGCCATCTGACACAGATGAGGAAGAGGAACAAGCTTCGCCAACTTCACAAGACGAGCGTCCAAGCAGGAAAAAACGAAAGACAGTCACCTCCAGTGTCATGATGACCATGTTCGTTGCATTATTAGCGCTTCCACTAATCTGCAACGCGAATAAAATAGAAATAACTAAGTTTCAACCAAACATAGGCATACATTTTGAAGGCATCGGCACAACACGAATTTCACGATCAGAATGGAAAATCATAACATATTATGAATTACAACCGTACTGGCAAGAAATGCAGACCTTCACAAAGGGGACTGCATCCCTAAAGCATCTATGTACCCTCGTATCTCAAAAAACAACATGTATAAACGTTCTCCAAAGTCTCAAATTTGGCTTCTCAGATCTTAAAGATGGAAACACTTTACTCAAGAACAACAGAAATAAACGCGGTGCAATAAATATCGTGGGAAATGTTGCCAACTCATTGTTTGGGGTACTGGATTCAACCTTTGCTGAACAAATGTCGAACACCATCGAACAGATCAAGGAAGATGAAACTTATCTAATGCAGCTGTTAAAAAACCAGACCTCATTCATAGATTCAACCCTCAACATCTTTAAACAAGATGAAACCCAGATCCAGAGCAAATTCGACAACCTCGACGAGCAATTAAACAGAATTGACTCCAGGTTACGCGACAACGAACAAGAAACCCATGAACTTAAGTTAATCCAAAGTTTTGTTCTACTAGCTACACAATTGTCATTGATGTCAGCAAGACTACATCGAACACAAACAGCAATAATTACGGCATTGTCTGATTCTCAACATGGCAAGATCAGCCCACTACTGCTGTCACCATTACAACTTCAAGCCGAGCTGATACAAGTGAGAAATCACTTGCCGTCAACACTACAACTACCAGTCAATCAGGACAATCTGCTTCAGCTCTATAAAATCATGAACGTGAAGGGAGGAATTGCAAACAATCACATAATTTTCCATATAACAATTCCTCTATGTGATCCAGAGACGTTGGAACTTTTTAAACTGCATCCGATACCAGCTCTTCTCCACAACACGATGACAGCTATCCAGCCATGCAGTCAAATCATCGCCATAAACGCTCATCGAGATGAATATTATGCGTTGACTGAACAGCAATGGGCATCTTGCACACCATTAACAGAAGATGAAGTCTTATGCTCAAGCATGCAGTCTAAATTCAATTCAGATGCAGCCAAATGCCTATGTGAAATTTCGTTACTGAACAATGTCACTAGTACCAACTGCACCGTAACTCCGTTTGTAGAAAACACATCACTCATTCAATTGAACCACAACAATCAATGGATGTACACCATGCCGCACTCAACCCCTATGACCGCCGTGTGCAGCCAAGAACACATTCGACTCAATCTACAGGGCACTGGACTCATAAAAATAAGCCCAGACTGCACACTCAAATACAAAGCTATGTTCATTCAGGGACACGAAATCTATTCAACGTCCCTACACACATCATATACTGCTACTGCCAACATGAGTGAAATTAATTACCCAACCGAAGAAGAAGTCAGCAGTATTCACCTCAAAAAGTACATAGATCATATAAAAAATATATCGGATATCCAACAAGAATTACACCAACAGGTACTAACTGATCTACCTCAACAACTGACTCACATAAAAAGACACCATGCAGCAGTAGCTTACGCCGCCCTTCTTCTTACAATCGGAGTCATCATTGCGACAATCTACCAGAAGCTACAAAGTAGAAGAAGAAAAATAGGTCAACAAACCTCACCAGCAGCAATTTGCCAGCATGCAGCGTCATCAGAATTTACAGTAACAGTAGCTTGAATAACAAAGAAACAAATTAAACCAAAAGAACATTATTTTTTGTTTTTCAAATACTTGTATCGTCTAGTTACGGGGTCAGGAACATTCGAGCCATTGAAAATATCAAATATCAATGCAATGTAATTTTGTCGAGCATAGCTCAACGGCGGGGAGCATGTTCATACATTCACATCGCTTGGTTTTGTTTTCTTTATATGTTTACATTCAATCATTTACGCTGACTAAAAATTTAAACTCAATCATTTACGCTGACTAAACATTTCCATCGTTTGGTTTTGTTTTCTTTATATGTCTACATTTAATTATTTACGCTGACTCAAAATTTATTTATTTTCCCCAATAATAAACACAGAAAAGAACAAAATTGTAAACTTAGCAATAATTTAGTATTTAAGAAAGAAATTTGTCAATAAAAGTTTGTCAGAAAGTCACAACCCGTCACTGGCTCAACTTCTTTCCATTTCTCCGCTGCAACCAAGTTCAAGTGCTTGAGTTGCTCCAAACTTTATCTTGGTGATACTGCCTCGATAAAAAATCAAACACAAATTCATTGAAGGACAAAAGAGTCCATTCAATAAACAATAAGAATTAAACGATGTATATGTCACGATGGCTACGAACGAACTCCCTCTCCTAAGTTCTGATGTTGCCGGCCGTTTTTATTAGGTAATGTTGCAACTAGCACAGGGTTGCAGAGAATTCAGTTGACAATTCGGCCTATTCTGACGAGGAATCGCCCTCGATTTCATCATTTGTTGGATCATCGGCATCTAATTCGGGATTGCCACTACACCAAGGTTTGATTTTCTCTGTGGTATATACGAAGCAGAATTTCTTCGATGTAACTTGGTATCCTGGGATGTCTTCGAGAAGATATCGGGCATTGCCTAAAACTTTTCGGACAATGTATGGTCCCCGATATTTTGGCTCTAATTTCTTAGAGTCGCCCGTGGATGCTGGCTCATTTTCTATGACTACTAGGTCATTTTCGGCATATACTTTAGGTGTTAAGTGTTGGCGATCAAACCGTTGTTTCCACCTTGTACGTTCGGTGTCAATATTATTGGCTGCTTGCTCATACTTCTGAGGTGTGGTTAACGTAGATGGATTGTTGTTGTCAATATCTTCGTGGATTGCGGCGATAAGTTGATTTTGTATGATATCTCGGAGATCATAATTGAATACGAGTGCATTTGGGCTAAAGCCCGTCGTTGCATTTTTTTGCGAGTTCACGGTCCACTGCAGATCTCTGAGTGCGAGATCCCAATCTTTCGGTTCTTCCGTTGTTGTACGAATGAATGACAGAATCGTTTGGTTAGCCCGCTCCACCTGGCCATTGGCTCTTGGAGTGCGTACTGCGGTTTTGATGTGCTGGATGTTATTTTGGTCACAAAAGGTTTCGAACGCTTTGGACGTGAACGACGTACCTCTGTCGGATACTAATTGCGATGGTAGTCCAAAGTAGCTTGACATTTCGTTGAGTGCTTTTAAAACGTGGATGGTTTTGGTTATCAAGTAATTCGGAAATAATTTTGGATATAATTGGCCTTTTTGCAAAGGGTACGCGATACGGTTTCAGACAAATAGGTACATCAGTATTCAACATTATGCTCATTTTAGTAATTGCACACTTTCCGATTTCCGCGATATTATGTGAAAACAAGTCACAATGCAAAAAGCAGAATATTCTCTTGCCACTGATACGTATTCTTTAGTAGCTCTACACGCCTAACGAATTGTTGTGAATTTAACGACTTATCTGAAGTCGGATCAAAAAAAGGAAGCAATTCGATTAAGTCGCGAATATGACTCGAATAAGGTTGATTAGAATAAAAGTACGGTGCGCTTGCATATGGCATAGCGTTTGAGGCACTACTGCCCACAATTGGTGCATTCGTATATACTGGATAATGTTGTTGCATATTTGGATTCGGTAATGTATTTGACATATAACACTGGTTATTTTGCAAAGGAATATGCTGTTGATTTTGCAGCACATGATTCGAAGCAGTTGTATAAACTGTATGTACGGGTGACGATGATAAAATCGGTTCAAAATGCGATGACGTAGTAACCGGCGGACGAGGTGTAAATTTGCGAATTTAGTTCACTTATTGTTTTTTCTAAATTTTCAACGCGCTGTACCATAGTGGTATCTACATTACTAGCAAA
The DNA here is from genome assembly GCA_951828415.1 of Anomoia purmunda. NCBI lineage: Eukaryota > Metazoa > Arthropoda > Insecta > Diptera > Tephritidae > Anomoia > Anomoia purmunda. The sequence continues at coordinate 68,172,073 of OX639998.1, read as the reverse complement.
AGACATTTCCATTAAATGTTCAGTCAATCTGTCTATTAATTGGTTTTTGCGTCCCGACGTTGATAAACCGTATTCACTACATTTGCTTTTGAGTTCTTGCAAATTCATACTTCTTAGCGACATGGTTTCGTTTTTCTATTTTGATTCTTGTATTCGTTTTTTACACTGTTCTCGATTCTACTCGCCACATACGAGAGCAAAGGAGATAGATATGCGTACGACAGGAGATTACGTTTTCCTTATTCACTTTTTATTTCGTTTTGTTATTTCGTATTTTCTTTTACTGTTGTGTTTAGATGAAGATTCTCTATTTGCCACACATGAACAAAAGAGATATGCAACGATCACACAAGCAAGCGTTAACAGAGTGGTTGCTTTTGCGCACACTACAAATGAGATGCGTAACAACACAATTTTCTTGCAGCAAAGACGTTGTAGCTTGTTGTAGGTCGCGAAAACGTTGTAGCTCGTTTGTAGCATGTACGTTGCTACACTTGCAGCTCAGCGACAAATTTAAATTCAACGGCGCAGTTCAATCGCTACAAACGACGAACTTCAAGGACAAAGCGTATGTCCACGGGAGTCTCACATGCGAACGTTCATGGGAGTCTCGTAATTATGCGCACTTGCCACTTCACTGTTTTATCGTTTTTTTTCCACGTTTTCAATTATTGCGAATTGAAAATATGTACTTTACGCGTTTTATTTTCACGATTGCGATGTAGGTATGTGGGATAACGTTCCTCTTTTTACACGTTTTATTTTTTTTCGTTTGCGTTGTAGGTAGATGGGATTCCGTCCCTCTTCTGAATAATTGTCATACACGTCGACAATATTTATTATTTCGATTAATACATAAGATGATAATTAAAGTTAACTTCAAAAGTAAAGTAATTTGTAATTTTATTCAAAAAAAGATAATTATAAGAATTAAACGATGTATATGTCACGATGGCTACGAACGAACTCCCTCTCCTAAGTTCTGATGTTGCCGGCCGTTTTTATTAGGTAATGTTGCAACTAGCACAGGGTTGCAGAGAATTCAGTTGACATTATTTTTTCTTGTTTTATTTTAATGTTTATTAACCAGCTCAAGCCGGTGGTTACTTTTACAAGTGGTCCATCGAGTGCTCAGGTCGGTGACTGCTTTTACATGCAATCCAACGGGAGCGCAGGCTGGTGGCTACGGCTACTGTTACACGTAGTCCACCTGAGGCTCACACCAGTTGCTACCTTTAACTGTAGCACATCTGATGCTCAAGCCGCTATCTATTTTTTCCGGCGTGGGAGTACCGTTTGTAGCACCATAAATGTATGGCAAATGTTGCCTTGACCGGATAGGTCGGCTCACTTCGTTCGACACATTGGTTTCTCTGCAAAATATCAACAAAGTCAAAAAATGCTTTTATTAACAATACATACTATGTATGTATATACCTATGTTGTATCCGTTTCCACGTGAACGAGCCGGATTTATGTACATATATCCGCCCAACGATTGTCACTTCAGCAACATTCGCCATAAACTTATTTTATTTCAAACGGTACTTCAATGTCGGCTCAATCAAGAAAAGAGAATACATAAGTACATATGTACATATGTAAATACCTTTGCTTTGCTCCTAGGCCAGGGGGCTCCCTTGACTCTGTAAGTGCGCATACTATTGCAACCGCCCGCCATTATATGCGCTGAACATCCACTTCTGGAAAGAATTATTTTAGATGTATTATTTAATTTATATTTTCAGGAAAAAAGCTAAAAAACTACCTCATTTTCCAGCCGTCGAATGCGAAGCTGAAGATGTAAAAGAAGACAATGACAGAACGGAATGTCCGTACATTGTAGCATTTTTGCGTTAAAGCGTGCAATTTCAAATAATGTATAATTGTCGCCCTAAACATGCTTGTTGCCGTCCAGGCGATTTTAAGAAAATGAAAACACACAACTTTTTTTTAGCGCACTTTAACTTAAACTTGATTAACGATATTTTCCTGCACGTTGCGCTTTATAAATCTTTGTGAACTTGTCTCCTCTTTAATTCTCCATATGCAAAAACCATACCGTTCATATTCACAGCAATATATGTATGTATATAGCACAACATCAGTACAATAGAACAGATGTACATAAGTTCGTACCTAACGGTGCCCATTTGTAAATATATATTATACAGCAGGGCCGGCCACGCGTATACTCCTATGTGCTCTTTGACTGCGCTGCCGCAGTCACACGCATACGCTTCGCTGCTCACATGTACGCTACCAAGCAACACAGAATTCTGCTTAAGTAGAAAGCAGCAGACACTATGATTTCGTCAACAAGCATGTGCACTGAGCAGAAAAATGTTATTTTTAAATTGTATTCAAGATGTAGAAAATACAAAGGTAGCGCTTTCATCAAACCGCTACTTTAGCTCTGTCCGAATGCGCAATCTTGTATTCTATCATTCTTAGAAGTTGATATTGATCATTTAATTAAAAAAAAATAAGCCGGCGACTCTTACACTCCTGCACAGCAGTGAGACACATTCATATCTTTTCGCTTCGTCTCCTACATGCACGCTAGCAAGCAAAACAAATTTTACGATTAGTTGATGTTACAACTTCAAGGAAGCGATTTCATGCAAAATTTTACCGCTAGTAAAACTGATACAACAAAATAAAAAACATGTTTAACAAATTGTGGGAAATTAAATATTTTTTGGCGTAGAATACGTCTTACCTTACGGTATGGGCACCAATGTCAGGTTTTTATTGTTGTAATCTCTATTTCTTTAATTATAAGGAAACGGCTCGATTAATTTTTTTTTTTTTTTTTTTTGTAGTCAAATGAAGATGTTAGCTTTCGTTTGACATACATTTCATGTTGGTTGATATCTTCCTAATATTTAAATTTCTCAAATGAAAATTGTGTAAACACATGCACACAAATATGTGTGTGGTGTTCGGTTGAGTGTTTGCTGTTGGGCGATTTAAATGTACTCGTGCAGCCTTTCTTTGTATTGCATAATTTTAGGCGGGCAAGTTAAAGTAGATTAAAAGAAGAGAAAATGCTGCCAAGCACTGCAAAGCTTATGTATATCATCCAAAGTAACTATCAAATAAAGAAATTCATTTGCTTGTATTATTTATCATTTATTGTTACATATGTTTTCTGTCTTATCGGATGGCGTATTCTACGTTAAACTTAATGGCCGTGTCTCTGACACAGCCTGCTTCTTTTTTTAATGCGCAAGGCCAGCCGCAATGGTTTGTCTGCTCTGGCACAGTTTGTCGATTGAGCAAACATGCATTGGAAAGGCATTATATTTCTTGCCATAATAATTTATTAAATGTTGAAGGAGATGCCCGAAAATAATTACTTACTAGTTTAACAAATGAACACCTATCCGATCTGATTCGGAATAAGCAATACAACGAAGGAGTTGATATTGATCATTTAATGCTAAACAATTATTAAAATTTCTCTTTTCTGCTCAGTGTACATGCTTGTGACGTAATCATCGTCTCTGCTGCTTACTAACATAAGCTCAACACTCACACAGTCAATTTGGCCGGCCCTGTTATATAGCATATTAAATCACTCAATTGTGAGATATATGCTTAAGACAATTTACAGTCTGTAATATTAAGTCAAAATATATATTTATATTTAGCGGCAACATTCCCCCCGAGTAAGCGAATTAAGAACGATGAGACCTGCTTAAGTGGTTGCGGGTTGCTGCCTTTTTTTGAGTTTAATCGCCACTCGCAGCACTTGATGGCCCTTAGTTTTTACTACTTCCGTAATTATGCCTTTTGGCCAAGAGTTGCGCGGCAGAGTTTCATCTACGATGACCACGACGTCCCCAAATGCGACTGGTTTTCGCTTGTTGAACCACTTTACCCTTCTATGCAAATCTGTGGGAAAACATCATTATCTGGATGCCAGTACAAACCTAGTATATTTTCCGTAGGTCCCATTGCATTAGGTGTTTGAGTGGCAGCGAATAGTCACTAAGTTTATTGGGTACAACGGGTTCGCTCGACGCCCAATTACGGATGTGAAATCCGGCGTAAATTCTTTTAACCTACAATATCGCTAGTTGCAACGTCTTCGCTATCAACGGTATCAATAATGTCGCCCACATAGTGGTACTTTTTTATGGCTTCTACAGCTCGCGGAAATATTTCCTCGTATTTTTTTGGCATTTATTTCACGGACGAAGTGCGCGATACATGGAGCGCAGCTAATAGCGAAAGTAAGCATTCGCATGACGTAGATTTCCGGATTTTGATCCTGAATGCGATTAATAAATACATCAGTGAGTGAATCACACAAGTCGCACTTTTCCGGGCTTATTAGGATTGAGTGCTTTAAAAGCCGGCAGAAGCCACAAACGATCTGCTGAGATATTTACTACCTCTTCTGGCAGCTTTCTTGTATATCTTAACTAAAAAAAGCTAACAAATTTGCACAAGAAAAATTTCCCCAACAAAACTAATACGGCTATGTAATATTACGTTGAGCAACAGCTACAGCCTCGTCAGAATCGGGTAGTACACTCCGAGCCGTTTGAAACCAAACGAGGTTTCAGAGATGGTGACTATCTTTCGTGGGACTTCTTTTTGATGGTATCGATATTATCGGCCTCAACAACCGCGTCGTTACTTCTGCATTTCCAAACTGAATAAAGAAGCGAAACGTCTTGGTCTGGAGGTGAACGAGGGCAAAACTAAGTAAAGTACCTCCTGTCATCAAATAAGCAATTCGTGTCTTGGCTCCCGCATCCCTGTTGACAATTATAATTTTGAAAAAGTGGAGGACTTTGTTTATTTGGGAACCAGCGTTAACACCTACAATAATGTCAGCGACGGCGAATACCGCAGACGATGCCTTCCCACGACAGTCGGTTCTACGTACCGGAATGACCCGGGTTTCACCCGGCCAAGGACTGTTGTTTCGGCGATCTAACCCTGTTTAGATCGGCCTACCCCATAAGTTGTCTGTCTCCCCTGGAGCAACTCCTTGCAGCAGGGTTGCTTCACCTCCTTCTGCTCAGGGCTGGCATCGAGCCTAACCCTGGTCCAGAAACCTATTTTGCCTGCGTTTGCCAGAAAAAGCTCCATCCGAACTCCACTTCGGTAAGGTGTAATTCATGCGACGGATGGAGACATCTTAAGATCTGCTCAGGCCTTAAGACCCATAAGGAGTGGTCCACAAACTATGTGGCCCCATGTTGTTCGCGCCCTACGGCGCCCATAGCCTCTACGGCTCCCCTAGTTGCACCTAGTGTACCGGTGCCTAGCACCGGCAGAACCTCTACGGTTCGCAGGAGCACACAACAACATGGACAAAACTGCACAGCAACTCAACTTTGTTGAGTTACAACGGTTACCATGTGCATCGTAAGGATCGCGAGCGAGGTAATGGTGGTGGCTTAGCATTCATCACCCATCACACAGCGCAGTATCGTCTTATTGAAGAAGACATCGACCGCAGAGACACTACCTTAGAATGTCAAGGAATAGCTGTCCGGTCAGGCGATGTCGAGCTCGAAATATTTAATATTTATATACCCCCTGTCACCTGCTGCCCGGCAGGATATCACCCTGACATAGGTGCGCTCCTCAGAGGTGAAAACCGATTGGTAGTTGGTGACTTCAACGCGCACCACGATCTCTGGCATTCAAGCCTACCAGCTGATCGTAGGAGAAATGATTTGGCAGAGCAGATAGACGATTCGACATTCTGCACGATGAAGGATGATGCCCCCACCAGGATTATGGGTAGTTGCAGCAGCTCGCCTGACCTAACAATATCTAGCGCAGGTCTGATAAATAGCATAACGTGGCGACCTATGCTATCGCTTACATCAGACCACCTACCCATAATCATCTCGATTGACAGACCTGCTGACTTTGTCTCCGCGGACAACCGAACCTATATCAACTTTAAAAAGGCTGACTGGGTCAGGTTCGCGGAGTTCACCGAAAATGCCTTCAGATCTCTTCCCACACCCACGGACGTTCGTAAAGGCTAACAGAAGTTCCGCAAGGTGGTTGCGTCAGCTGCGTCCCGCTTCATCCCGGCAGGGAGGATCCCCGAGATCCGTCCCAACTTCCCGGCTGAAGCGGCTGCTCTAGCGAACGAACGCGACCACCTTCGCCGCTCCGATCCCCGAAATCCAAAAATCCAGGATTTAAATGTGGAGATTCGGAGGCTGGTAGACCAAAACAAGCGGAACAAGTGGGAAGAGCACTTGAAGTCCTGTAACCTAGTCACGGGTGTTGGTAAGCTCTGGTCTACCGTGAAGTCCTTATCCAACCCGACGAAGCACGACGACGGAGTGGAAATTTCATTCGGGGATCGTGCCTCGTCGGACCCGAAGAGATGCGCGAGCTATTTTAGCCGGCAATTTATACTGCATCCTTCGGGGGATAGGACCAAGCGGAAGGTGACCAGGAGGCTGCGCAAACTACCCAACAACAGCGCGCCTCTTACCTTCACTTGTGGTGAGGTAAAGGAGGTCATCGGGAAGGCGAAAGCCTCCAAGGCCATTGGCCCTGACGGGCTAAGCGTGTCGATGCTAAAAAATTTAGGCCCCACGGGAGTCGAGTTTCTCACAGGGATCCTCAACTTGTCCATGGCCACCCTCATCATTCCTGACATCTGGAAGGTTGGGAGGGTGGTCCCACTGCTGAAACCAGGGAAACCGGCCGACATGTGTGAATCCTATCGGCCGATTTCCCTGCTTTCACCTGTGGTAAAGACACTTGAGGCCCTACTCCTCCCGGATTATACATACCACCTTGGGTCGGCTAAGCATCAACATGGCTTCCGGAAAATGCACAGCACAACAACAGCACTTAATGCCATAAACAAACAGGTGAACCGCGGTCTTAACCAAAACCGCCCCTGCGAGAGAATCGTCCTAGTAGCGTTGGACCTGTCTGAAGCTTTCGACACAGTCAGCTACTCCACGCTACTAGCTGACGTGGAAGCATCAATTCTCCCGCAGGGACTGAAACGGTGGACCGCGAATTGCCTGTGTGGCGGGTGTGTAGGGTGGCGTCCTGTCCCCATTATTGTTTAATCACTATATCTCCAAGCTCCCTCAACCGCCAGAGGGAGTCACGATTGTCTCCTATGCTGATGATTGCTCGATAATGGCAACCGGCAATGTAATTGATGATCTGTGTTTGAAGGTGAACGGGTATCTCTCTGATCTTGCCCATTTCTTCATTAGCAGAAACCTGGCGCTGTCCCCTGCTAAGTCCTTGGCGACTCTTTTTACCACCTGGACGAAGGAGGTCAGGCTGGATCTTAACATCCATATCGATGGCACCCCCATTCCGACGGTTAACCACCCGAAGACTCTGGGGGTGACTTTCGACAGCCTGCTCTCCTTCTCCGCGCACACTACCGCAATCGCCAATAGAGTACAGAGCCGCAACAATGTCCTCAAGTCGCTCGCCGGCAGCTCTTGGGGCAAAGACAAAGAAACGTTGTTGGCAACATACAAGGCGATTGGCCGGCCGGTAATAAATTATGCTGCGCCAGTTTGGTCGCTGGGAACTAGCAGGACACAGTGGATGAAGCTACAGACCTGCCAGAACGCCGCACTCCGCACGGTGACGGGATGTATTCTGATGTCGCCTGAGGAGCATCTCCACCAAGAGGTCAATGTGCTCCGAGTTAAGGAGCACAACCTCATGCTCAGCAAGCAGTTCCTTGCTGGATGTCACCATTCGGGGCATCCAAATAGGCACCTGCTTGCAGTGGAGCTGCCCCCCGGGCACATTAGAAGACATCTTCTAGAACTAAAGGACGAGATCCAGCCACTCATCACGCAACCACTGGATCCGGAGGCGTACCGGCGGGTCCTAAGCAACATCCATAGAGACACAGTCACTAACATCATTGACTCCCGCCAGGCAAATTCAGTCATCGGAGCCCAACCACCACCTGTAGCAGATGAGGAGTCCCTGCTGCCCCGTGAGGCCCGCGTCACTCTGGCACAATTACGATCTGGATACTGTAGCAGGCTCAACTCCTACCTATCCAGAATCAACCCCGACATACCCAACACATGTCCGGCATGTGGAGATTCTCCGCACGACACCAACCACCTATTCACATGCCCTCTCAAACCCACTCATCTAACCCCCCTCTCCCTCTGGTCCAACCCTGTCGAAACTGCACGTTTCCTGGGCCTCCCCCTAGATGAGTTCGACGACAACGACCATGGGTAAATCCGATCTTTACGGGGCGCGACTAGCCGCTACAACAACAACAACAACAACATACGCAGACGATGAAACGATGACCTGTATGAGCTTTACCGCGAAATTTACAATAAGCCCGTTTCTTTGTACCTGACATGCAAAAGAACGCTCCAAATCGGATAAAACTTCCTTTAGTTTTTTCTAATAGCGGTCGCTCCACGGTATTAGTATTGTTATTAATCGGAGGATACCTGACATTATTTTCCATGTTAATTTGTTATCTAATTTAATAGAGATATCCTAGATAGCACCTGAGCGTTTAAGTACTGCAGATCGAGGGATTCCTCATTCACGATTTTAATATGGCTCTGCCAACAATTTTTTGATTGTGGAGTCTATATTGTGGTATTTCATAATTTGGTGTCATATATTGTAGTATTTTCTAATTTAAGCTTCACCTAAAACAGTAAAGCTCATTAGCCGCGGCTACTTGTTGCAGTATATAACTTGGGAGACTCATATTTTCTTCGCAGCCGTCTGTATATAAAAGTTTGTATGACATTTCTGATAAGTTTTTTTAATGTGCTCTCCTTTAAATTAGGATAAAATATCAAGCATGTTACAATTAATTTGTATGAATAAATAAATCAAGAAAATTTAACTTAAGTCTGCAACAACTAAACAACTTTATGTGTGAAACCGAGTATTAGCTGGTAATGTAGTCATATTTGCATGTATATATTTAGTGCAAAGAAACCCCTTACACATATAAACCAAGGCAATTTCACTACCCGATATATTGTATTGCTTCTCTTTTTTCACATACACAACTAATAATGCTAAAACGACAATTTCACATACTATTATTCATAGTTCATATGCCATACGAGCTCATGAAAAGCAATAACTATCAAATTTTAGTGCTTGATAACTACTACCAAACATTAATTGTAAATTTTAAGATATGGCCGAAAATTTCCGAGTGGAAAGTTCGTTGAAAAGATCTCGGAATGAATATTTTATTCTTTGTAAACAAAATCCTTAAGGTTTTAATATTCTAGTCATTTTCGTTTATTTACAGAAATGTTCACAATCGTTTTATAATTTTCAGCGTAGTAATCCAGCGAGCAATTATAACTAAATGACAGCATGTTATAACCAGTTTATACACGTATAACCAGTTTTTTTCACGTATGACCCGTAAAAAATTAGTAAGAAATGGCCAGAAGGGATCGGACACGATTTCGGGTATTAGTGCTGCTCGAAGATATTCTAGTTCATACACCTTCCAATGAAAAAAAACTTATGCAAAATCCCATCCTGAGTATGCATATACATATCGAAAATTATAGAAATCAGACTAAAGCCACACTCATCTCTCATATAACGGTAATTTACTACAAATCAAAATATTCAATATTTTACTAAATCATGTTGCGAATTCTCTCAATTTTGGTATAAAGAATTTAATTGGGCAGAGAACAAATTAAAGCAATAGCGTTTAAGATTTTAAAATTTTGTTATACTAGCAAACCCAGCTTGCTTTGATACGCCCGTAAAGACACATATTTTTAGATATTGAACATTGGTTTTGTGATGCAAATATACTTTATACGTTGCTCTTAAGGAAATATGTATATATCGAATATCAAGTATCTTGTGCATAGCAGTTTCGTCTTAAATGAACGCATGAGTCCGCCTTTTTGCCCAACAAATAATATATATGGGATCTACATATATACCAAATATTGTACATCTGCATAAAATAGTTGTGGGGTTGCAAGGAATTTGGCTTTTTTATTGTATAGGGCGTGTCACATGCTCTTACTGTAAAAATTTCATAAAGATCGGTTGAGTAATTTGGATGCCTATAAAGGACTCACATTCATTTTTATATATAAGATTAACTTTGAAATAAAAACCTGCACCGGGTGTATAAAGTTCGGTTGAATCCGAACTTAGACTCTTCTATACTTTTCACACCCGAGTGCAGTGGTTCCCAGGGTTTTATAACTTTATTCACTTAACGGTTTTTTGTAAAACAAGACAGATATATAGAGATATAAAGATTGTTCGTTTTGCAGAAAACTTGTACAAGCTTGTACCAAATCGCGTTCATTTAGGCAAAAAACTTGCAAAACTTGCAAGGAGAGAACTCAATTTTCACATTTGATTTGGAGGAGAAGTGGCTAATTCGTGCTGAGAAAATGTGTCGTAGCACAAATTTGCAAGCAAGAAACAGTTCTTTTTGCATATGGTCGCATTTCAGTCAAACAATTCGATATATTAAATTATAAATTTGCAAAAGCACAAATATGAGTGATTTATTAAAAAAATAAGAATCGATTTACTATCGAGCAAGCGGCAAACAAAGAACCAACTGTATAAGTAAAATGATTTAAAAGCATAAATCCAAATGGGAGTTTCCATTGTAACGGGCGCGACACCTTTGTGCATAATTCTTTAATTTTGAAGAAAACTATTAAAGTAACCATTGAAATATTATACGCTTAAAATACTGTCAGAAGTAAGGAATTAACTCATATGAACTACATTTTAGAAAGAAATCAGTACCAACCAGAAAATGCCAAAGAATAGCGTAACGGGTGCGACGTTATAAAATTGAAAAATTGCGTGTAATCCACTTTCACACGAAACAGTGTAAAATTTTTAATTAAACTGACTAAAAATGCCTTGGCATATTTAAATTTAGAATGTTTCCTATTATTTCCGCATTCAAAGAAAAGACAATTCTTAATCCATTTAGATTTATTAACATTTTAAAGTGTAACGGGCGCGACACCTCATTGTAACGGGTGCGACATGTCAATTTTTTTTTACATATTTAAACTATTTATTATATTTTTCATTACGATAATTCAATTTCAAGCCAAAATAGGAAAATATATCTATGTTAAAACAAGTTAACACGTTAAAAGTAAGTACGTGGGTATGTTATTTATAAACGATCTTTCCTGATGTCAGCTTTAAGGTTTGGTTAAATCAGCCAAATATAAATCATAATGCTAATTCAATATTTATGCTGATTGCATAAGGCATGATCAAATAATTAATTCTATTGATTTAGAAAATAAAAATTTTTTAAAAAATTAATAATTAAAGGACAATTTCATTAAAATTAGTTTCTTAGGCAAAATTCCTCAAGCGTAGATTTTGCTGTCCTACCAGCAAACAGACAGCCGTCAGATTCTTCATCCTTAATGAAGAAGTGCTTCTCTTGCAAATTTTTTATAGGAGCAATGTGGGCCCATCTCTGATCTAAAAATACTTGCTCAGCTGCGATGTCTTCCATCGAATGGTAGAGAATTTTTATACCGTTGAAGTTTTTCTCTTGAAGAAACTCAAAACACTCTTTTGGCGTTTTTAATACCCTCTTCCGTGCTTTAACTGCTGTCCACAAAGTCCTTTTTACTACGGCCCCGATACCATCAACGGCACCTTTGCCATGACTGGTGGCAAAAAACGACCAAGTAATGTTGGCACCGAAGTCATCTACTGCAGAGCACACATTGTAAAGGTTGTAGTGATTTTTGAATTGGGCAGCACATCCATCAGAGAATATGTGAATAACACCAATATTTTTGCCGCGAGCCTTGATATCGCTGACAATGCTTCTGAGGAATTTCCACACGCAAGTTTTACTATGTGTAAGGTCGTCACTTAATATTGCATACGAAAAGGGTTTTATTTCATTACTCTGACCCATACACAAGCTGTGAAAATGGTTGCTTGTCGGTGCATCCAGTGTGCATTTTGTATTTCATCTTGATATACTATTTCGTAGTTTTCTGCAAAATCAATTTGCAGAACTGCTTCATTCGCCAATAATGTTTCCTTCGTTTTTCTGAAATGTTTACTTTGAGTAGTTTGAACTAGCCAGTGTGGTTTGAACTTTTTTAATTGGTTATCAAACAAAACCAAAAAGTCCTCCAAAGTACCATTTTGAGCAGTAAGTTGCATTCGGTTTTCTCGTTCTATCCAGCTCTTCCAGGAAATTTCCGATTTGTGATCAAATTTTGTCGGTAATAAATCTAATAAATTATTACACATTTTGCATCTATTTGTCAAGCAGAGTTCGCTTGACAGATTGCAACATATATTATCGAGAATGCTAAGAGGTTTTGGTGGAAACGACGGAAAGATATTCTTGATAGCTTCAACAAAAAAACAAAAATTTGCGTGATAGACGCATACGCACATATTTTGTAGAGTTTCTCTTATTGGACAGACAAAACTTGGTCGCAAGGCAAAAAATTTTGACTTTCCAATCTGTGTACAAGGATATTCAGTTTCAAACATATTGAAGCATTCGCTTATACTCATCAATAAATACCTCTTCTGAAACTTTTGTCGTATTCCAGTTGATATATTTTTAACGCATACAAACTCCTTTTCCCCAGGACTTACTACGCTAATATCATCTCTTTGGAAGAACTCTTGAACTTTACAAATGGTTTCATTGGAAGATCCGGAACCACTTTTTAGTTCCGAATTAGATGAGAGAGTTCCACCAGCAAGCTCTTGTATTACCGCTATTCTCTTAGAAGGACTTTTAGGAAGACTGCGTTTTACTATTGTGACAGCTTTTTTTAGGGATTTTTTGGACTTATAAGAACCAATTGGTAAAGTATTATCGCGAGTTTTTCTTGTACTTTCTCCTAGCTTCCTTTTCCGCTCTCACAACAACTTCTGACGCTCCCGATTGTGTTCTCGCCATTTCTTTAGTGCCTCAGCGTCCATTGACCCTTTCTTTGCTGCTCTTCTCTGTCTGTCCCGTATTTGCTCCATACGTAAATGCTCTTTATATTTTCCATAATTGTTCTTCAAATTGTAGCGATGTTTTTGCATTCTATTGGCAAACTCCATTTCCTAATCAATAATCACACATTAGCAAAAAAGTTATTAAAAATGTAACGGGCGCGACACGTACTAAAAAATTAATACAGAGAAAACGGTTTGACAAATTTGTTTGAAATTTTCGCAATATAATCCCTTGCAGTTACTTGTTACGTATGCAAAGATTTATTCATGCAACGTTACTAATCCTTTTACCACAAAACTAAATCCTTTTTTTGTAACGGGCGCGACACCAATTTTGCTTAAATTTAATTAATTACTGTGATTTATATTTACTTCGCAGAATCTTGAAAGTCAAGCCCAAGTAGAGCAAAAAATATGTAAAATTTCACGTAGCTCAATTAAATATCCGTCAAAAATCGAAAACTTTGAAAAAAATACTATGCGACTATGATCACGATTTTAAAGTTGTTTAATATCATAGTGTTGTGAACTTTGGCAGGCGTTTACACCTCCATCACGATATCAAAATATAAAAAATTGGTAAATAACAATAAAGTAGACATGCGTGAACACAAATATCACCCTTCGGACTGGAAGCAATGTAATTTATTTCTAAGCTCAATGGGGTCTGATTTCGTGGAAACTCCCAAATGCAACTGTGCGGGCTTCATAGCAAATGTTTACTAAATCCTGTTCGCCAAAAACCCAGTAAGTTACTGTCTTTGGGAGAGTAAGACGCCTTATTCTCAAAAATATTTTTTTGACACATTTTTACTTGACTTTTGTAACAAACATTCCTATAGGCTCACTTCAACTGAGTAAGAAACCTTCTGAAAATTATATAAGCCGCGATATTCTTAGTTATGACATTTATAATCAGAAAGTCATTATTTTGGGATTTAAACATTTGCCTTAAGTCTACTGAGAATAGAATAGAAAAGTTCCATAAGGAAAGCAGTTTTAGAAATCTGCTAGGTCTAGAATGTTCTACTACACCTGCTGGATGCAAATTGACTAGGTGTTCTCAAATTTCGATGGTAATATGGTTAACACAATTACTTATGAAACGGTTCACTGTTACCACGATAATATATGCATTTCTGTCTTTGACTAAATTCCCCTATTTTAGTTTTAAGGATAGCATTAGTAAATTTTATATATACTTATACTTTAGAAGAAATATATTATATATTATAAGTGCTTATATTTTACAAGTATAGTATGAAAATTATTTAATATAATAAAGAATAACTATATACAACCACAAAAATATTTTAAATATAATACTTTAATATAGCGAATAGAACAATGCTTTCTGAAGCTTATAACTGTACGCAACATTAAAAGCATACCAATTTATTTTAGTTATTTAGTTAGATTATTACAATCACTGGTATTATTGCATACAATAAGCACGGTTCCTTTGAGTTAAAACTTGGGCTGGGTGTTTAAAGTTCGGTTGCCCCGAACATACACTCTTCCTTACTTGTTTTCTTTTCAAGTTTATTTAATAACCCGTTGTTTACATACCCAACACTTTGCGAAACATTAACCTTTTTGAATCTCTTGTCCTTCAAAACTGTTTTGGCATGTAAATTTGAAGCAAAATGTGGGTTTCCAAAAATTATATACTGATCGATTTGCTTGAAAAATTTTCATTTACGGCTGCCGCTGTAGCCGAGTGATTAGCTGTAAATCTCAGCCTCAAGTTGTGGCCGGGTTAGGAGCATATACATAAATAATAAAGAAGTTTTTTTGTAATGGCGGTCGCCACTCAGCAAACAATGGCAAACCTCCGAGTGTATCTTCTCGCGAAAATCATTTGCCGTTCGGAGTTGGCGTACAACTGTAGGTCCCCCAATTTGTGTCACAACATCAAGACCAACATTACAAATTATTATTATTATTATTATTATACAGATTAAAAGATATTTGAAAATACAATTTTAGTAACATCTTGACAGTGTTTCTTCTTTCAAAAAACATCTGTAAAACTATTACATAATTTATGAATACAAGTTAATAAAACAAGTGTTTTATTTTGCGGGCTGTATAGATGACAGCATAACCGCGTTTATTGATGCGAGAATTCAATCTAAAAAACTAAGTTACAATAATCTTAATATTTATACTAAGCTATGCCTGCGCTGCAACTGCATTTTGCTGTTGTGACCTATTTCCATTTCCTTCTCGCTGTTGCATTTGCTGTTTACGCAATTGATGAATGCTGAGTCTGGATTCCCATATTGTGTAATTGTTTACACAATTGCGTGTGGTCGCTGAGTACGATTATGTTAATCTGCTGCGTGGTAAATTCATGCTGCTTCGCTGCGACTGCATGCTGACGTTGAATTTAGCGGGTGGCTCCCATGTGTGGTTGCACAATTAATGTTTACAATTGCACTTGGTTTTACAAGTGCGGTTCGGCTGAGTCGGTTGTTTGCCGATTTCCGTCCCACATAGCTGTGTGCCACTTAGCATTGTCGTCTTGCTATGCGTTTGTTAATGCGGCCGAATTTATGATGGGTAATCATATGTCGGGCAACATGTGCATTATTGACTTTTATTAAGTTGCCCATTAAATGTTTTGATGTGGGTCAACTTAGTGTAGCCAGTTTATGATTAGTGATCGAATAACGGAATATGAATGCGTTATTCGATCCTCTGGAATGCGGGTCTATTGTAATTTACGACATCTTGTAGAAGTGGTTGGTTTCAGTTTTTAGTTTATGATGTCTTCGTGGGTGGTTCTAATATGTCGGCCTGGAGTGTTTGATGTATGACGGCGAGTCATGTGTCAAGCAGCTTGGGTGGTATTAACTTACCCTAAGTTAACTCTTCCCCTCTTAAGTCGATTGTCCTCAATCGGTATTATTGCTGTGAATGCGTAATTTATGGAGTAGTTTTCAATTGTAGAAATGGACCTATCGTCGCTTCTGCAGTATTTTGCATTGGTGATTGCGGTTCAGGCGATATATATAATTTTCTTTTATATTTATTAATGCGGATTAAAATAAAAATTATTATAACAATAATCAATATAATCAATAAATCTGAGCCTAAACTGATTAAATGAACATTTTTATTTTTGTTTAACAATATTTGAATGTGCTCTTTTTGTTTTATCTGATTTACATACAATTCTTCTAATTTAAGTTCTGCTGCCGTAAAATTTGAATTTTCTTTAATTTTAGTAATTTTATTAGGTAATACAAATGTATCGTATATTTTGATTTTAATGTTTTCAAATGTTTTATTTGTAGCTATTATTTTACAATTTTCAAATTTTATTAAAAATGTTCCTGCTTGCTTAATTTTTGATTTATTACAATTATGAGATATATTTGAATAAAAATTTTTGAATATTAATATTCCTGGCAGAATTTCTTTAATAGTTGTTCTAGACAGTGATTTTAATTTACAGTGAGCTTCTTTAAATTTTAGGATATTGACTAAACATTTATCTTCTATTTTATTTAAATTTTTTTCTCGATTATTCTTTACATTATTTTGATAAATATTATTATTATCATCTGTTAGAATTTCATATTCGTCTAAGACTACTGACATGTTTTTCCCATCAGGAATTGGTTCAAATATTATTTTGGATAGGATATTAGGAGAGAATTGGGGAATTAGTAAGGTAATTATTATGTTGTCATTCTGAAATATAACTGCTATTTGTATGCTTTCATATATGTCAAAATCGTTAATGAGGTCAAGTTCGGTTTGCGTTAGTATATCCGTTGGAATTATACCTAATTTACTTGAAAAAATTACCTGTCCGATGTCATTTATGTGACTCTGTAAAAGTGATATGTCGTTATTTATTTGATATATATGTTTAATAAATTCTAATTCATCCTCTATAGTTTTAATTTTATTTTGCGTCGTCTTTCTAAATATGTTTATATAATTCTGAATAAGGGTTTGCTGTTTGTTTATATGTCTGGTAATATTACTAATTTGGTCAGCTAAAATTCTGTTAGCGTAAATTAGCTTATTTACATTATCTGATGTATCCTGGGCGTTATTTTGCATTGAATCTAATGTATTAATTATTTGCTGTTCATCGTCACTGTCCATAGTACCTGCTATGTATTTTAGTCCTTTACCTATAATATTTACTAAACCTCGTTTTGCTTTAGTATGTGGGTATAGGTAACTTATTTTTGATGTAAGTAATAAAAAGTTTTTGTTTACCGTGTTCAATAGTTGTCTATCTTCAATATTTGTTGCTGTCAGGGTTTCTATATTGTTTGCGATTAGCGAAGTTGTTTCATCATAAGCGGTTAAATTAATAAAGTGGAGGACTTTATTGTAGTGACTTATGGTCTTCTGTTCTCCAGTCTTGATGGGTATATATCCATTGTTGTTGGTTAAATCTTGTATGTCGATTAGCTGTGCGACGGTGGTAACCAATGTTGCTACTATGGTTAGGGTAATTATGTCCTTTTTCATTTTGGGTAATTTCGCAAAAAATTTTCCGCTGAAGATAACCTAAAAATATTTCAACTCTGTTTAATGTTATTTTTATGAACTATTCTTCCTGACTGTGTCTTTATTGTAGTGTTGTAATTTTGTGCTACAATTTCCTTTTTATACCTAGATGTCAGTTTATTTCCTAACCTCTTATTTATTTTAACGAAAATTTCGTTTCCTGACTCGTATTGTTTTAATGCTATTCTATTTCTGTTGTGATAAGCTAGATCAACAACTTGTTTATCCTTAATTTTTTTAGCAATTTCTAATCTATGTTTTTCTATTAATATGGGGTCGCTATTGACTCTCCTACCAAAAAATGATTCTATGGGTTTTTCCCTTGTAGTTGAATGCACAGAGTGGTTGTACTCTTTGACCGATCTTTCTAAAAGTTCTAGGAAAGATTGGTGAGTATTTTCACAACGTAGGCATCTCATTATTTCCTGCAATGTGGAGTGAAAACGTTCCACTTGCCCATTCGAACAACTTGTGTATGGAGCTGTTCGGTAGATTTCTATGCCGAATTCATTTTCTATCATGAAATTTATCGTTTCGGATTTAAACGATTTTTCATTGTCCATTACTAGAGTTTCTGGTACGAGAGAAAAAAGAATGTCTCTCAACGGTTGCCTGATATCCTCGGCTGCTTTGGATTGGATAGTTCTCGCAATCGCGTATTTAGAAAATTTGTCCACCGCTGTTAAAATTAACTGCTTTCCCATGTGGAGTATATCAATATGAACTATTTGGCCTGGAAATGTAGGAATTGGTGTTGGCTGAATTTTCGGTTTCGCCGGATGTCGGTCATATTTATTTTCTTTGCATACAATGCAAGTTTTAATAATTTTCTTAATTTTGCTAGCCATTCCTGGAAAATAATATTTCCTCAAAATTTGTAATTTATTTTCTTTACAATTTCCATGTGCTCTGTTATGTTCCCTAATTATGATTTCCTGCTGTTGTTGAATATCCATTATATCCTCTACTTGTATCTGCGAAAATCGTATTTTGTATTTATTAAAGTGTATGGGATACAATTCTTGTATTACTCCCATTATGTCTTCTTCTGCTTTGATGCAGTTTATTACCGATGGGTTTAAATGTTTTTTTTAAATCTGCAGTAAAATTTCATGGGTATAACTTAATTCTGTTATAATATGTCGGTGATATGTTGGAAATATTATTTGAAATTGATAGTTAGATACTAAGTCCTTATTTAAAAAAATTTGATTTTTAAACACGTTAATCGGCTGTTCGACACTGTATATTAGGTTGTGTGATGAGCTTTCGTCTGAAATTGTCGCTGTAGACAGTGTATTCAACTGTGTTGTTTGCGGTGGTATTCGTGATAATGCATCGGCCACAACATTTGCTTTGCCGGGCTTATATGCCAATTCATAGTCATATTCCTCCAGAATTGACTTCCACCTTTTCATTTTACTGTTGTTATTCTTATTGCTTAAGGCATAAGTTAAAGGTTGGTGATCCGTTGTAATTTTTACTTTCCTGGAACCATATAAATAATTTCTGAAGGTATTTAATGCCCAAATTATTGCTAAGAATTCTTTTTCATTAGCGGCATAATGTTCTTCAGCTTTGCTTAATGTCCTCGATATAAAAGCTATCGGTCTATCACTTTGTGATAATACTGCGCCTATAGCGAAGTTTGAAGCATCCGTTGCTAATTCAAATTCTTTTTTAAAATCTGGATAAGCAAGGATAATGTCCTCGGAAATTAATGAATTCTTAATTTTCCTGAACGATTCTTTTGCTTCAGAATTTAAATCTATCCTTACTTTTGAGGATTTGTTCTTTGATATTCTACCTTCTTCCCCTCTTAAGAGTGAAGTCATCGGTTTAGCAATTTTTGCATAATCTTTTACAAATTTGCGATAATATCCTGATAGTCCTAGGAAGCTTCGGAGTTCCTTTAGGCTCTTGGGTTCTGGAAAGCTTGCGATGGCTTCCACTTTCTTTGGATTGGTTCTTATGCCAACCGGAGTAATCACAAACCCTAAAAATTCGGTTTCTGATTTAAAAAAATCGCACTTATCCAACTGAACCTTCATGTTGGCATCTTCTAGTGTCTTAAATATTTTTCCAATATCTTTGCAATGATCCTTTTCGGTTTTGCTAAAGATAATTATATCATCAATATACACATAGCAACATTTGCCAATGTGTTCTCTTAGTATATCGTCTAGTGCAAAATTGATGGCGCATTTTTTAGGCCAAATGGCAAACGTGTAAATTCATATTTACCGTTATTAATAGAAAATGCGGTTTTTTCTATGTCCGATTTCCTTAGTGGTATCTGATGAAAACCACTTTTTAAATCCAATACTGAGAAGTAATTACTTTTACCTAATTGTGATATTACCTCAGATATTTCAGGAATTGGATACCTGTCTGAAATTGTAACTGCGTTCAATTTCCTGTAATCAATAACCATACGGTATTGTTTATTTCCTGCGGAATCTGCCTTCTTTGGGACAATCCATACAGGAGAATTATATGGCGATCTGGATGGTCGTATTATGCCATCGTCCAGAAACTGTTTTACCTGCTTTTCTACCTCGGATTTTAATGCTACCGGGTAAGGGTAAAATTTCGAGTACACTGGTGTATCTGTTGTTGTCCTAATTTGACCAACAACTTTTGTTGTGTATGTGAGCTTTTCGTTAGGTTCAGAAAAAAGCTTAGGATGCTTTGTAGTTATCTCCTCCACGATGCTTTTCTGTTTATATAACAGATTGTTTTCGTTAATTGCATTAACGCATTGCGTGGGGAGTTGTTTTAGGTGGACTTTACAGCCATTTCCTAATATCATACAACTTTCGGCTGTATGTATCACCGCTTTCATACTTCTAAGAGTATCATTTCCTAATATGCCATCAAACACTTTTAATGCTGGCATTAAATATAATTTTATTTTTTCTTTAATATTAAAAAATTCTGCATAAGTATGCTCACTAATTTTAATTTCTCCCGCTATTGATTTAGCGTAAAATGGAGTTTCATTTGGTATGCATTGTTTTACTAATTCGGGCTTTACATAATTTTTGCTTGACCCTGTATCTACAAGAAACTTTAGAGTTTTACCGCTCTCCACTTTAACTTCAAAGTATGGTAGTGAAGAGCTCAGCATACTAAAAAATTAAGGTTAGCTGAATCGCTCGTATTTTCGCTTTCCTTTTGTTCCGTTATATGGAAAGTCCTTTGTACCTTATTATTATTGTGTTGGGGAGCCTCCAGAGGTCTTTTTCCTTGATAATAATAATTTTTTTGGGTAGGTCTATTCATGTAGTTTACCCTACGTGAGTGCATGGTCTGATCGACATCCATGGGCTCTGGCTTTGGTTGTGGCTTCGGTGGCCTTGTTGGTACATTGGCGTTCGCATCAAAATTATGTTGCGAGCGCCGGCTTTGCCATGCTTGTTGGTTTGGTTGTTGGTTATATGCCAACTGAGGAAAAAATGTTTGTGCTTGCTGCCTTGGAGCGTATTTCTTCGGGGCAGTTTGAGGTTTTGGGTACGATTGCCTTATATTATTAGCATGGTTCGTACGAAAATTTTGATTGTCTAATTTTTGACAAAGGTGAAGAGCCTGGGGTAAATCGACAGGTTCCCTCATACCTAACAACCTTGGTAAGTCCCCATTTAACCTTCTTATGAAGGTGTCTAATGCTTTGTCTCGATAAGATTGCGTTAGCAAACGAAGAGTCTCGTTACTCATTCCCTCACAGCCTAATTTATTTAAAATCAACGAGAGATGTTTGTAAACTTGTTGATAGAATTCTGCTATCGACCGGTTACCTTGTACCAATGCAGTCATCTGGTATTCCAGAGTGGACAAGTCGCGTCTGTCGGCATAATGCATGGCCAAACATTTTGTTATTGCCGGCCAATTGAGTGGGGTATTGTAAGATTCTAAGGCTGTATCGGCATGGCCAGTTATTTTATTTCTAATTACGCTCAAAATCCCGTAATATTTTGGAGTTCCCTTTAGTGGTTCGTATACGTTGAGTATACGATCTACACTTTTTTTCCATGAGCTGAATTCTCCTGGTCTACCTGAAAATTCTTTAAGGCATTTTACCACATCTGGTGTTTTGTCAAAGTCACTAATATTTCTTCTGTGTACCTCTTCTATCGTTTGATCGACTACTGTGGCTAAACAGGAGTCCGGGTTCAGGACATTCTGAACCACTTGTGGTCCTTGTTGCCTCAGGACATTAGCCGCGATTTCCTTTATGAGAGCTGTCAGGTCATCCATGCTTATCTGTGCACTGTTTGGTGCCTGTGGAGCCGGAATATCTTGCGAAAGAATTGAAGGTCTAATTAAATTGTCTGGGTTTGCCATTTTAAAACCTTTATAGATATGTCCTCCTTTGTAATAAAAAGTTTTTTTTTTTTTTTTTTTTTTTTTTTTTTTTTTTAAAATAAATTTATAATCTTTATTAAAAATTTTCCTTCCGAACACAATTCTTTTCCTATTATAATTGTAGTTATAAATATATTATTTTTTATTATATTATATCGTAAACGCTATTTAATGAAACGTTTTGTTACAAACTTGCATTATTCGCAAAGTTTCCTCTTCAATAGTGTCTCGGTTGTCGTAGTCGCTAACAGTGGCTATTCTGTCCTCGCCTATCATGTCGAATATCATCTGCATAAATTTAATTTTCTGCTCGTCAGTAGATTTATTGTCAACAAAAGCTTTTTCCCTATTGGATTCTTTGTCCAAATCTAATTTTTTTTAAATTTTTTCTAATTCGTCAAAATTTATCCCTATCGGTAAACCGTCCGTATCATTAGTGGGAATGGACATGTTAAGGGTACAAGATTTGATAATTTAATAACTTAATGCATAGGTCTTACTAAAATGCTGCTACCGCCAACTGCCGATGTTGATTGTTGTTGCTGCTACCGCTCTTTGTTGATTTTAGTGCTTTTCTTTTTTTTTTTATTTAATGTTCTGGTTTAATGTTCTTATGCACTTCTTTGCAATTATTTTTATACACTTTTTATGCCACTTTTTCCTTTGGCTTTTTTACTTTTAGTGTTTTTATTGTCTCTTCGAATTTATTTTTATACAGTTTTTATGCCACTTTTTTCTTTGGCCTTTCACTTTTAGTGCATTTGTTGTCTATTTGAAATTGTTTTTATACACTTTTTTTTATCTTGTGGCATGCAATTACCTTGCTCAACTTCGCCTCTTACCACTGGTGGGGGAAAGTGAAGATCACAAAGCCTGCTGCTTTTAATGTTTCTTTTTTGTGTTTATAGTGTAGGCTGGTACGTTATACCGCCGGTTTGCCTAAGCTACTAAGGGGCCTCTCACTATGTTTCGCTTGCGACGCGGAGTCCTTACTTTTTTATTTTCGGGACGTGACTTTTTTTCACGGCGCTGTTTTTCCGGCGATGCCTTACTTTTTTAATTTTCAGGCCTTTTTTCGCACTCAACACTTAAACTCTGGCCTTACTTGGCGTTTTCAGGCTTCCTTTATTATTATTTTTTTCGCGATGCCTTACTTTTTTATTTTCAGGCTTTTTTTTTCACGATCACTCGGGCGCGCGCGAGTCCTTACTTGTTAATTTTCAGGACGTTTGGTTCGCGTGGCTCGAGACTTTTGCTCGGGCGCCAGTTAATAAAACAAGTGTTTTATTTTGCGGGCTGTATAGATGACAGCATAACCGCGTTTATTGATGCGAGAATTCAATCTAAAAAACTAAGTTACAATAATCTTAATATTTATACTAAGCTATGCCTGCGCTGCAACTGCATTTTGCTGTTGTGACCTATTTCCATTTCCTTCTCGCTGTTGCATTTGCTGTTTACGCAATTGATGAATGCTGAGTCTGGATTCCCATATTGTGTAATTGTTTACACAATTGCGTGTGGTCGCTGAGTACGATTATGTTAATCTGCTGCGTGGTAAATTCATGCTGCTTCGCTGCGACTGCATGCTGACGTTGAATTTAGCGGGTGGCTCCCATGTGTGGTTGCACAATTAATGTTTACAATTGCACTTGGTTTTACAAGTGCGGTTCGGCTGAGTCGGTTGTTTGCCGATTTCCGTCCCACATAGCTGTGTGCCACTTAGCATTGTCGTCTTGCTATGCGTTTGTTAATGCGGCCGAATTTATGATGGGTAATCATATGTCGGGCAACATGTGCATTATTGACTTTTATTAAGTTGCCCATTAAATGTTTTGATGTGGGTCAACTTAGTGTAGCCAGTTTATGATTAGTGATCGAATAACGGAATATGAATGCGTTATTCGATCCTCTGGAATGCGGGTCTATTGTAATTTACGACATCTTGTAGAAGTGGTTGGTTTCAGTTTTTAGTTTATGATGTCTTCGTGGGTGGTTCTAATATGTCGGCCTGGAGTGTTTGATGTATGACGGCGAGTCATGTGTCAAGCAGCTTGGGTGGTATTAACTTACCCTAAGTTAACTTACATAAAGCCAGAACAGAGAAAATTTATACCATGGAGATATAATTTTTGTTGTAAGGCTTTACAATTAGGGAGTCATATAGTAAGGAAAAGTCTTCAACAAGCTACTGTTACTCAACAAAAGCTTGACGAAGAAAGTATAACAATGAAATTATTAAAAAATTAAAAACATGGACTTTAAAAGATCTGAAGAACTATAGATCCTATTGTTATCATATTATCGGATTCGGTTCAAAATATGAGGAATCAAGTGCAGTTTTTTAAAAAACGCTTTAAAAAAAACAACGATCATTATGTATATTCCAAAAATGATTTAAAGAACAAGAATTAAAAATTAACTTTTTTATTCACAAAACGATATCTCGAAACGGATGAACAATTGGTGCTATAACATAAAAAGTTACGAAAACATCGGAGGTGCAGGTATCTACATATATTGAAAAAACAGTTACACCTGCAAATATACGTTAGATGTGCGTACATAGCTTTCACATAGAAATCACTATTTGTTGGCGAAGGCCAATAAAATTGAGATCAAAAGCCAATGCGAATAAACAAATATATCAGAAAACACGTGGAGTTTTCCGAACAATTGATTACTTGAATTGCTATATACTAATCGTCAACTTGTTTTAAAACTCCCGTTATCTGGGCCATATGTATGTGGTGAACCGAACACGAACTTCCGTGCAAGAAGGCAGTATATCTGGGATGAATGTGCAATTAAGGCTAGTAATAGTTTTTTCACAGAGGGAAAATGTAGTTTTTTTTAGATAAAACATTAAGCATATTCAGTAAATGTTATTCAATTTAACTTAAAGTTTTGAAATGGAAAAACACAACCTGGTCGAAATTATGTCTGTGTTTTAACGCAACATCCTGATTTGCAGATTTTTGATCATAACTTCAGATTTTGGGGTGTATTTGAATTTTTGCTAATGCCAAAATTATTTTATAGGTCTTTTCTACCGTTTCTACCTTACGATATATTTGATCTCATATTTCCTTCCTGTATTACTTTTTATTGACATATACGTATTTTGTATTTAGATAGGGTACACCCGCGATTGATTTAAAAGTAAATTATTGGGCATTTTCTTTCATAAAATGAATGAAACAAATTTACATTTGTACGAAAGAAAATAATGAAACCGTCAGAAAAAAACTTACCAAAAATCTTCGCGAATTTTTAGCTGCTTGAAACTTACACTTTTTAGTGAAATTGAATAAGCTACAAAACTCAAAAATTTTCAAGAAATTTGTTGAATCTTATAAATCTTCTAGAAAGTTTGAAACTTCGACTTATATGATTTTTGTTTTAGAAATATTTATATTTTTAATAAAAAAGCTATTGCCACTGTACAGTCAATACTAAATCTGTAATAATAATATGTATAAAGCGTATTTATTCTCAGAAGTGTGGACAATCTGAATAATACTTCACTAATTCTGTATCTTTATCATCACTCAACACAAACACCAGTTCCCTTCTACTGTAATTCTTACTAATGCCGCCAACCTCTTTTAATTTTTTTCTTAATTTTAAGAGAATTCTGAGATGAGAAATAAACCTTGCAAAGCAACTCAATCTTTATTCGTGGTCCCTTCTATTTTTTAAGAAAATCTGGGAGTTGCTTCGTGATTGCTACGGTATAAAAAGAATAAGAACCCTGAAAGATTCTAGCAGTCATTGACAGCTTCTTATACCGAAGGTTCCATAGTTCTTCTCGTCGAAACCAAACCAAATTAATGTGAAATAAAACCAAATTAGCAAAACACAGCGCAGGTTATTGACTTTACATAACTAACGAATAATGATTTGTGTGTGCAAACAGATCGAGTAAATATGAGTACCTTATACACCCAATCAAACCCAAACCCAAAATCAAACCCAACGAAAGCAGACTTTAAATTTAAATACATTAATAAAATATAAATTAAAACATTATCGCATCAAGAAAATTTCATGTGCAGTTTAGAATGGCTATATTTTTAACTAATTATTTTTCTTTTATTTTTTGCAAATTAAACAAAAATATGAAAACACGATTATTACTGAATTTTCAAATCAAAAAAATGTGCTATTATAAACAACACAAAACAAACCAACTACATTTGAAACGAAAACCCCAACATCACGTTTTACTGATTGATTATTAACTGATTGGTCGATTGATTAAATCATCGGCTTGCTGAATTTAGAAATAAGGATTGTCTGTCCAGCTAAAACATGTCAGCAATTGTCATCTAATTCTCAATGCTCAGGTATGTAAAAATTAGCTTTATTTCTGTTACTCATAAAACAGTTGTTGTAGTGTGTAGATGCATATGTACATATAAGTACCTGTCATATACATAAGTATAAGGATAACAACCATTTCCCTCAGGTTGGAAATTCTTATGTTCCAAAACTTGTAAATTGTGCAATATTATCAGTAAATTCGCAGAGTGTGGATTTTATTTTATTTGGTGGTGACTTAACTACCGTAAAAGTTGGAAAATTCTATCAAAATCGATCGATACTTTTCCCTCACCACATTTCCATTCGTTATTTCTATCGATATTTTGGTATATGCAAATTTCTTCCAACCTTTGCAGCAAATTCGTTCGAAAATGTACGAACAATAGCAAAAAGTTTTGTTTTTTATGCTTGATATTAGGTAAAAATTTTGACAGCAACATAAGACACAAAATGCTCTTATGCCGGTATTTTATAATTTTGCATTGGCGACAAATCAAAATATGTAAAAATTTGGGCTATTTTCAGTCAACTTTTCATTCATTTCAACTAAAAAAAACCAATTCGAAGTGCTCGAATTTTTGTTTAAGAAAACAGTGGGATAACTAAAAAACATAGTCATAACAAAAAATATGTATGCTTTTAAAAGATGAAAATTGTTTCGAAATTTCTGCTTTTGCGGTCATTGAGATGCTTCTAATTATTTAAATACACATGTGCATGTACTTTGGGAGATCATCATATTGAGTAATTTTAAATTGAGGGACACCTGAGCGATTTGCACTAAAGGGAAACGGCGACTACCATAATGTTATTTGTGTATGCATTTACGAGTGTGCAATGATGGGGTTTGTATGATACGAGTATTACCTTTGATCTTTAAAAATATTTCGTTCATTTAACATGCAATATATGCTGTGTATATACGTATGTATGTATGTACTTATATATATATATTTAACTATTTCTTTAGCTCTTCTTCCTAAGCCAAAACTGGCATGTAATTGTGTACCTGTGTATTCCTGTTAAAAGTCGTTTTTGTAAATAACTAAATATAATGGCACAGTTTTGGGATTTATAATTAATTCTTACTTTTACTTTCATAAAATATTACTAACCTTTTACACGACCATACATATCTACAAATTTATGTTATTTCAATTCTTATACTATTAAGAGTGATATTTCTCGAGGTTTGGGGTTATGCTCTTAAATTAAGAAAGCTTTTTATTTTCGAAATTTTTTCTAATTGATAGATGGCTTCATTACATATATGATTTATAACATGCACATAAATGATCCAATTTATTACTATTACTTGCTTTAATGTTAGGGTATAGGTATTAGCTGATGTCGAGATCGAAATATTTAGCGTTTATATTCCCAATGTCACTTGCTGCCCGGCAGGATCCCCTAGATATGTGCGGTCCTCAGAGGTGGCAACCGTTTGGTAGTAGGTGACTTTAATGTGCACCACGATCAATTCAAACCTGTTATCAAACCGTAAGGGGGGAAAACTTGGCTTCACAATGAACGACGGTCTTCGCACCTGTGTTATTGGTATTTTGTGATGCGCGCCTCAGCTAATAATAGCGGATCTAATACATAGAATAACGTGGCGATCTACTTATGCTATCGGTGATATCAATCCACCGACCCATAGTTATCTCCGTTGACAGGCCTGTCGTGTTTGTCTCCGCTGATCATAGGACCTTAAAAAACTATAAAAAAGCTGATCGGGCCGGGTTCGCGACTGCAACTGTCCGCTTCATTACTCATTACCGCTGAACGGATCTAGGATATTCGACCCAATTTTCCGGCGGAAGCGGCATCTTTAGTCAATGAGTTCGACCACCTCCGCCAGTCCGATCCTGGTAATCTCCGGATTAGGGATTTGGACGCGGAGAATCGGATGCTAGGGCATATACAAGAGGGACAAGTGGGAGAAGCATTTAGAGTCTTGAAATCTGAGCTCGGTTGCCGGACCGTAAAGTCCTTGTCCAATCCGATGAAGCGGATGGAGTGGAAATCTTAATCGGTGATCAAGCTTCATCAGTCACCTAGATACGCGCGAGCTATTTTGTCTGGCCGTTTATATAGCATTCTTCGGGAGATACTACTAAGTGGAAGGAGACCCGAAGGCTGTGCAAAGGAAGCCATCGGGAGCATAGACTTCCAATGCCATTGGCCTTCTAGGCTAGGCTTATTGATGCCCGCCAGAGTAGCATTCTTGACACAGATATTAAATCTGTTCATGCCACCCTTGTCATTCCCAAAAAAAAAGGTTTGTAAGGAGGATGCTACCGCAGTTGAAACCAGCGAAACCGCCTGATAAGAGACAATACTTTCGCCCTATCTCTCTGCTTTCTAGGGCGGGTAATACATTTAATGCTCTGCTGCTCCCCTACTTTACCTATCACCTGGGTCCGACTAAGCATCAATATGGTTTCCAGAATACACAACAAAACAACAGCACTAATCGTCATAAAGACGCAGGCCAACCGTGGCCTTAACGGCCCCTGCGAGAGAATCGTCCACTATATGGTGTTGGCCATGTTCACGCCTTCTGTAGACGGAACTTAACTCTTTCCCTCTCTAAGCCTTTATTGACCACCTGGACGAAGGAGGTCAGGCTGGAGCTTAGCATCCCGGTAGCTGGTACTGTCATCCCTAAATTAAATCGCCCGCCTCCCGGGCACGTCAGAAGGCATCTCCTCGAGCTAACGGACGATATCCAGACACATCACCAGCCTACTGGACCCCATGACATACAACTGGTCTTAAACATCATTCACCGAGAGACAATCACCGCCTTTGGTAACTCTCGCCCTGTGAACTCCAGATGCCTAGTGAGTCGCGTGCACTCTTCAGTATACATCGCTATTAATTCAATTATCAAACAGGCACCCGGGAAATATGGATTTAATATTATACGCCTCGTATCTGTTACTAAGAAATTAATAGTTTACTGCTACAAAATAATGTTCAATAATTCGGAAACTCCCTGCTGGATATATTTCTCGATGATGACGGTGAATTGCAGCGGGAAAAGATCTTTTTCGGAGCTAAAAATCATTTAAAATAGATTGCGAACGACTGTGACACAAAACCGCTTGGTTAATTTAATGCTTCTACGTTTGAAAAGAGATATCCTTCGCATGAAATCGTGAGGGTTCTATAGGTCACAGGGCATAAAAATTCTAAATCTGGCGCTGTACGTATATTACGGCCGTTAAAAATAATCAGTTTTTCAAATTTACACTTTCACCTATGACTTTCAAAACCGAAGAATTGATTATTCCTTTTAAAATTTTGCGTACAAAGAAACTATTTATTTACCTACATTACCTGCATTTAAACTGTAGACGGGCATTTTGAAAAATTGCCATTCCCCGAATATCCGGATTCTTTGTAAGGGGTTTTTATCGGTCACAAAAAAACAAGAACCAATCGACTCGTTTAATAAAATAAAGTAGCGGACACTTCAAAAACTATAGAAAACCTTTGTTCTAATAGAGGTCGTCCCTCGGCTGGGAATAGCAATACCTCCGAGTGTATTTCTGCCATGAAAAGCTGCTCACAAAAATCATTTGCTGCTCGTCAGGATAAATTATGTTACAAAATCAATACGTAAAAATTTCAGAGGAAGTTCGGTCAAACACCGAGCTATGTGATATATGCGCCAAATTATTATTATCACAAACAAAAGGTTTTCCAAAAAAAACGTTTACTTAAAAAAAACCAAAAAAAAAATGAAGCGAAACACATCTCTACTAAATATAAATGATTGCTCATGGCACATTTCGAATTTGAATGAGAGCCAGAACCGTTCATTAATTCCATTTACTTATATGTACGTATGTATACTTGTTTCAAATGTATGCAAGATTAATTTAAAAAATTCAGAAGAGGAGTGTGTTTAAAGAAATTTGTGTTTGTTGCTGTAACTGTATGACACCTATCCTGGGCAATTATAATATACCCTAATTCATTCGTAATTTTGCATGAAACCATTTTCACAATTAACTATTTCGCACAAATAGTTTCGTAGGTTTTTTGCAATACAACTACCCCACAAGTTTTTGGTACTTAAAGTAACTAGTACAATAATTAGTTGTTTGTTCGTTTTTGGGAGAGCACACCGATTGGCAAAATAAGTATATATGTATGTGGTTTACAGTAATTATTATGCATACTAGAATAATTGAACTCGTCGTTTATTCACATTTTTAATATACTAAATATAGCCATATATTTTCAATATAAAAATTATCCGAGTTATTTGTTTAAGAATAGGTAGACTATTTCTTTCAAAATTCATTCAAAGTTTCATACCGATAAATTAAACAACTTAATAATAGTAACGGAATTCGCTTATTGACATACATACATATTAAGAAACATTATTTCACTTATCTTGGCTCTATATAGGTATTTAGAGCCCCGATCAACTAATTAGCAACGATTTCCTGATAATCAGTTCTTGTCTGCTTTACAATTTGGAATGAATAAGTTCACGTTTCATAAAGTATCCAATTATTGAAAATGTACATTGATTTAAATGTTAAAATTTTGTATTTACTTCCGTTAGTTCGGGAGATTTTCACATTTATTTGAAAAACAGTCGGTCACATAATTAGCAACGGAAGATTTTATTTGCATTTATTGAAGACGAACTCATAGTGCGTGAATCTTAAAAATTTCTCAAAAAATTGAGGGCCGTATGGATTAGCATCAATATATTTCCATATTGAATGATTTAATGCTTCCTTTTTGCGATGAAACATACCGCACGAGCAACAAAACAGTGGATGGAACAAAATATGATGAAATTGTTAGTCCTGATCTGAACCCCATTGATAATCTCTGGGAGCACTCAAAGAAAAAAGTTCAATTGCACAAAATAGGGAGCTTCGCCGATCTAATGGCACAGGTCCAGATGGAGTGGGAAGCCATTCCAACCTCTGTATGCGAGAAGTTAATCGAGTCAATGCCTCGTAGGTGTGAAGCAGTGGTTCGAAATAAGGGGTTTGCAGCAAAATATTAATTTTACTATAATAAAAAGCATTTTTTTAAATAAAAAAAGAAGCTTAGTTAATTATATGACCGACAGGTTAGGACTTGTTTTATGTAATTATTTAAAAAACGCAACATACATATTTTAAGTATTTTTAAAAATCAAGTTGTATCGAAGAAATATTACTCTCAGCGAAATATGTACCGTGAAATATTTATAGCATTGAGAGAAGCTTGGAGTTTTTAATAAAACAAATTTCGATATCGGTGTGTTGTTAATTAGTTGACCGGAGCTGTATGACACAAAATATGTGCATTTTTCAATTTAAAAATAAATGTCCAGTTTGTTGTAAAATATTCTTTTATGCAGGAGAATATGTATATTCTGGCCTCAGCAGTAGTATCTATATCTTTCGTTTTCAAAGTTAACACACTTCGTGATTGTTTCCAATTTTATAAGCTTGCCCACATAAATACGCACATGTAAATACATTTCAAAATGAGATATCGAGGCTTGCTTCATCGTTTGCTCTATAGTCGGTATCGGAACTGTTATAACTAGCGTCGAACGATTGTCCGATGGTGACAAGGGCTTACGCTTCGGCAATTAAACTCATTATGGCTATTAATACTTTATCACTTTCGATTCTGTAAGAGCCCATTAAAGCCAGTCGATTTCAGTTTAAACAGTTCCAAACTCGAACTTCTGGGACGAACCGATTAGGACATTTCCATCAATCTTCAACCAGATTGGCCAGGGCACCGCTTTCGGTAAAAATATTGTTAATGCAATGGTTACAAGACACTAATGAAATGCGGATTTTGAATAAGGAAACGCAACGAGGCTGTTAAAAGGTCTATAAAATACGTTCAATATTTTTCACATGATATGTTGAGAGCCATAATCTCATAAACCACTGGATTTCAGGCACGGGTGTTTTTGCCAACACCTGTTGTTTATTGGTTTCAATCATATAAGTAAAAAAAAAAAATACGTAGAACTTTATTTGCTACTCATTTCAGCTTTTACATAAATTGTGTCTGTTCTGTCGGTTTAGCTCAAAGTTGTGTATTTACTTCTTCATATCGTAATTAAGTTAATGAATTTTTTATTGTTAACATAAATATTTCATTAGTTCAAATGTATGTAGTAACTATGTGGCCCTATAAATGTATACATATTTCAAGAAAAAGTATCCGTAAATATTACTCTTTCCTTAATTAACTAAAAATTAAGATATTCGAAATATAGTGACATCGGGTTTTTACATAAATACACATGTAGTGTAGTAATACGGTATGTGTATAACTTTATTACATTTCTTAAAACTAATCACTTATTAAATGTCCATAGATTCATCTAGTATTAGAAGAACCGTTATAAAAATATTTCACCGTTATATAAAAATTTCAAAATATGAAACTGCATAATTCGCTTATTATTTTATATTCTCTATACTTCTGGGTATCCTAATACTGTAATGTTATTTCGTATATCTCATCTGTGATCTATTTGGTTCAATTTCAACATGTCTGCCATCTACGATACCCGGGGATTTCTGTACTCAATTTCCGTTTCCACTGTATTGTCCAACCGTTTATCATGCCTGCAACATTGATGATTTCTAAAAATCGCTCTACATAATTACAACTCGACTTCATGAAAACCGATAACCACTCAAACACCGATTTGGCCTGCTGAAAATCGAACCAAAGCCGCAAGACGTCAAGAGATAATTAAGATCACTGAACAGCTAATTGAGGCTATTAATAGCGGCGATTTCGATGGATACACGTAAGTTGGAAGAATTTTTATCTATAGTATATTTCGTTAATGTATATGTAGGCGAACTAACAAAGTAATTTTCTTTAAGCACATACCACAATCAGCTCGTTTCTTATATTAGGGGTATTCGGGAGTCATTGTATATAAGTATACGCTTGTATTCTGTATTTGTAGTTTCTATAGTGATTGCAAAAAAAATCCTAACAACGTAATACATGCATTTTACTACGAAAATCACAATTACATAATAAAAAGTCATATACAACGAATCCAGAATTCACCTATTATTTCGAATATGAAGCTCACTCCGTACGACATAGGTGTGAGATTTAAACCTGCTGCGGTACCCGGTTTGAACGAATTACTAACTCCCCCGACATTGTAAGACAATTCGCCATATATTTGCCATTGAGAGGTACTAGTGCTACGCCATTACCTTCAAATAAAATGTTTGTGTAGTATCCTTTAGTTTTTGTTTTTGTTTTGTTGCGCTTTGATAGTGATTCTAGTTTTTATTACTTGTCCTTTGTTAACGCTTTGTTTCATCTCCTTTATTTTTTCATGGTACCTAATCGTACAAACGCTGCAAACAGATTTCGGCAGCGGTTAAGGTGATTAGTAAACTGACTAACGAATCCAACATATGTAGGTAAATACATGATGCCGGACATTATAGTATAAATTCATACGGACAATGACTGTAATAAAGGCACCCACACATCTGCGCGATTTTGCCGGCCCGCTTCGACGCCGTTTTTGGTGCGACAAAGTTTGCTTTTTCGAAAACGCAAGCCGGCTCACATCTGTGCGAATGTGTCGCAGTGCAATAATAATAACTACAATGCCTTAAAAATATTTATTTATACATGTACATACGTTAACACATAAGGTAACAGCTAAAACACACAGCTCCAACAGCGCATGTGTATTGGATGAAGTGGGAACTGTGTGTTTTAGGTGCTGGTGAATATGTTAACCTACATACCCCAAATTAAAAATATTCCTTCTTCTTATGAAGAACTTGGAATTTGCTATGCATGTTTTTGTACTCCGGATGATTGCCGAGCTAAGCCTATATTATAACCTGGCAGGCACTGCTGAACCGCGGTTTCGAAATGTCTTTTATGCGCATGTACAATCCTTGTTTTATAACTTTTATTTCATTATTTTACTTTCTTTTTTACTAAAACCTTGTCTGCATCATTTTTATCACTTTTCACTTTCCAACACTTGTAACCAATATTCGGGGTTCATCCCAAAGGAGTCCTGCTGTTATGCAATAACTGTATGTTGGCAAAAGTATAACTGCTCGCTTATATTGCCAATTTTGAATGAATCCAATGAAATTCTAAAAGCTAAGCGCTTTAATGTCTGGCGAAAGTGCGTTGAGAATAGAGTTGTTCCCGAACGGAATTTTTTCCAGAACTCCAATACACGCAGTCTTATCGCGCTGTTTACAGCCGAGTTTTTGGTAAAAATATCTATCGCCAATAAATGAACATTCCTTGGATGAGATCTCATATTACGTTACGCCAACGGCTGCTACCCGCATAGTTTCTGAACTACGTAGTCTTTAGTAAGGGCAGACAAGCGCCGCATAAGAGAGTATGGGTCGCACTATAGCTGTGTACATCCAGTGTAACATTTTTGGTTTTAACCCCCAATATTTTGCCTAAGATTTTTTTTAGCTGCATAGAAGCCCTCCGAAGTCCTCTATGCCCGCTTTCCGATGTTCATCGATTTCACCTTGTTTGACCGACCTAGTTCCGTTCCTCGACACCTTATGCTCTATAGCTTCTGCTTAAATCATTGTGCGCAATACATATTGTTCACTCCGCATTCGGAATTCTCAGGGGATCGGGTGCTTTACTGCAGAATAAAAAATAAAAAAATAAATAAAAATAGTTTTAAATATGAGGGTCTATTAGTTTACTACAGGGGAAAAACAAAAAACAAATACTTTTAATTTTCATTATTAAAAAAAAATTACGTACACTTTTGTGATCTCTATCTGGATATTATAGTACTTGGCAAAATTATTCCACTATGCATTGAATGTGACGAAAAAGGAAGTCTCTGTTGGTCATTCTGGCTTCACAACAAGTTTTCGAAAAGATATGGCAACCAGATATCATTATAACATTCAGCGTTTCAGTAGAGTGTTTAGGGAAATTACACCATTATTTTTGCCACTGACTTCAGCTGCTTGGTTCTTGAAGAAAAAAGGAGCCACCTGTTACGATGAATTTGAAGTTGCTTAAACCCATTTTTACGATTTTGCAGAATGAATTGTGAACTATTTTCGATCACACGTTAGAATTTTAAAAAGCCATACATGTGTATCTAAATATACAATGACCACTCAACAACCATTGCATTCAAGACCAGTTTCTCAGTCATGAGATCTTGGAGCTTTCCATAGTCACTTCACTACTTAAGGTTTGTGGCCCTCCTTCTAGACAAGTAAAATGTCCTGTCTAGAATCACAGAAACTATTTGGGGCGGCTAAATGAAAACGTGGTAGTAAAAAGTGGTCATATATTTTCAGGCAATAAACGTGAAGCATATGAAATGGAACACAATTTGTTTAGTAAAAAGTGGGCATGCGGGAATGGTCACTCTGTAAAGTTTGTTTTATTTTTGTTTTGATCAATATAAAAATGCTTTACATACAATATTTGTAGAGAAATTAGTTCAATTTATCCTTTGCTGTGCGTACGTGCTAGCCTTTCTTGAGAGGTCCGTCATTAAGTTTTGTATAACGGTTTTGTGCACTTTTAGCGATGCTGTCCCCCACATTCTTTTTATTTCTGTAATTGCTTTGGTTGGTTTTCCAACTTTCACAAGTCTGGCTTTCATCACAGCCCACAATTGGTCGCAACTCTGTTACATTATGAGGATTCAAGTCTTTCCTCAGAAATACACATTGTTATCTTCGAACCACTTTCGGATGACATTGGTGTAACGTTGTGTAGCCAAATCCGGTCAAAATATAGTTGGACCAGTAAAATGACGTAGGAAGAGGAGCAAAGGTTTCTGAAGACACTTCCTTACGTAAATTTCAGTGTTGATGGTTCCCTTAGTGAGGTACTGCGTGCCCACATTCACAAACGGCAGGCCAAATTAAAACTTTTCTGCCAAACTTTGCTATCTGGATGGTTTTTTCCGATTCAGAAATGTCTTGTTCTATCGCAAGCAGTAAATTATGTTACCCGGCAATGTCTTCAAGACCATTTTGAAATAAGTTTCGCTGTCCATAACCACACAAAAAATTTGATTTTACAGTTGTGTGTCATACAACTTACGCGCAAGGGAAATGTTTTTTTTTTAGTTTGTTTTTTGCTTTATTTTGGAACTTTATAACTCAATTGACTTGCACATGTGTGGTTTTAGCTTTTTTGCCGATCTCTTGTCGACATGTACCGATTCTTCCTAATTATGACCATTATTTTCTTCACCAAGAGGGCGTTTGCTGATCCATTTGGGCGGCCACTTCTTAGCTTATCCTTTACTGGCCCTACTTCCTTAATGCGCGAACCCATCCTTCGTGCAGTGTCATAAGATAATCCACTGAGTTTCGCCAACTTTTTGTAACTAATATTGGGGTTATTCAAATGTACAAAAATTTTTTACGGACCTTTTCGTTCATATTCCTTTCTTTGTTGTTGACGTCTTGACTGCAGAAACTAATTAAGTTTCAAAAATTTATTTAAACTCCAATTTAATAACAATATTTTTAAAGCCTACGATGTTATTGGTAAAAATTTGGCAGCGAGTTTAAAATTTGCAGAACTTTCTCTTATTATAGCTGATTATGTATTTTTTAATGTTTTTTTGTATGAGGAAAGTATGGTAATTATAATATGTGCCTAATACCTTCCTTTCACGAATTCGTAGAGAATTACAAACGGAATCTTTCGCAACCGTGGCTGTGGAGAGTATATCGACTTTTTTTCGGTTTACGGCGGAACTTAGAGCCAAAAATTGTAATACGAGTAGTATTCCAAATTATCTGAAATTTTTAAATTTGTTCTATAAATTATGGTTATTCCGAATTTGTCGAAAATATGTACCTAAAAAGCGGCCTTAACATCATATAATGATTGTTATTATTAAAGTTTTGAGGACATGATATTATCAAATCCACTTTCTTTCCTCTTGTATGTATGTATTTTATATAATTGTAATTCAATAAGATGTAAGATCATAAACGAACTTTGCTCATTCTCTTTTCACAATTTCTAACTGCTTAAGTGCCCTGTGGTGTAAGTACCAGAGATCTTCACGAATTGTTAATTTTGGCACAATGAGCCAAAAGGCAAGCAATGCACTATTCGCTCATAAACACTGATGGTAGTGCAGTGCTGCTAAAGCACACTACATGCCAAGTATTACATACCGTCGCATAGTGGGTAGGCGGGTGTGCATACCAAAACGTCTGCATACAGGTATGCTCGCTTATAGGGTAGTAGGTATGCTTACCAAACCTCATATTTTTTAATAAATTTGTAGAACCTTTGAAAACTTCTTTAATAAAAATACTAAAGGTGAGGCAGGGAATGTAATAGATTACATCTGGACCATTTTATTTTCTTTTTTGTGTGTTTGTTTGCATGTTTGAACGCAGTAATCTACTGAACGGATTTTCATGGGGCTTTAACTAATGGCTAGCCAGTAACCTAAGGCGTAACATAGGGTAAATTTCAATAAAACATTATAGGAAATACTTTATTTAAATACCAAATCCACAAAAAAAAACAATTTAATAGAAATGGTTTAAAATTATTTTCTTTCGACGACATCAACATAGCCTTTTTTGTTCTGGAAAATTTTCACATGAAACCAAAATAAATGCAACTCAAATACCGGTAGGAGAAAACTGATATACATACATATGTACATATGTATGTACATACTTAATTTGTTTGTGCTTTGTGTTTGACTTTTATATTTCGTTGTGTCTTTAGAGCAGTGTTGTCCAACGTGACTGTGTGCACGTTATGCTTGTTGTTGGTTATTAGCGTACATTCGGAAAGCTACAAGCAGACAACACGAATACGGAACAGTGCGTACAAATAAGTAAACGTACTTTTGAAAAATTACGGTCAACTAAATTATCTATATTTATTTCTTTATTATATTGTTTCATTCTAATGAGATCAGCAATGTGATTGTTTGATAGTAGATTTCTATATTTGCTTTGAACATGCTTTAAAGTGGAAAATGCCACTTCGCAACTATATGTTGATCCGAACATTGAAAATATTTTTAAAATTTCATCTTTCGCTAGTGGATACTTTTTTTCATCAATCATTTTCCAAAAATCAATACCGGAGTCAATAAGTAACGAAAAATCTGATCGCATTTCTCTGATTTCTTTTTGAAGTAACGGATCAAAGGTAGCAACATCACACGTCAATGGATTATCATATAGGTTTATAATTGGTTGTATTTGAGCTAGATCTTTAAATCTTTTGTTGTAATTTTCTAAAATGCGGGATATAATTTGGCTATAGTATTCTAATTTATTTGTGATTGAAAATTCCTCTGCAAGTGATGATAGGTTTGGCATACATACTTATTAAATTGTTATTGTTGATTTGATGGGTTAAATTCTTTAATATTTCTTGAAATGTTGTTATTGTTTTATGTAAATTGAAAATTAGTTTATTGTTGCCCTGCAATGCCAGATTTAATTGATTAAGTATTTTTGTGATGTCGCACAGAAAACCTAGATCCGTTATAAATTCTTCATTATTCAATGATGAAACCAACGATTTTCCTAACTCTGAATTATCATCTTCTAGAAATATTTTGACCTCTGTTCTTAGTTCGAAAAGCCTTTGGATACATTTGCCTCTACTTAGCCAACGAACTTCGGTGTGTAAAAGTAAATCCTTATGTTCAGCGTCGATTTCTTCTAAGAAAGTTTTAAATTTTCGATGGCTAAGCGCATTATGACCCCCCTTGATTTTATTTATGATTTTGATTGCTGTTTCCATTGCTTGTACACAACCCAGTTCTTTTGAAAAAAGCACTTGTTGGTGAATGCAACAATGAAATGAATAACATTAATGTTATTCATAGATAACTGCCCAACCAAACCAATTTTTTTGCCCACCATGACCTTCACACCATCTGTAAATATTGCGCTCAATTTATTGGTGTTCGCTATAGAGAAAACATGCTCTTGTAAAGTATCAAATAGAGTTTTCCCGGTGACGTTACCAAAGAAAGCAACAGTAGTAACAATTTCTTCAAAAGTCTCAAATCTATCATTGACAGTTTTTGCACAAATAACTAATTGGCATATGTTGTTACTATCTGTGCTTTCATCTAAGCATATTGAATAATATCTACAGTTTAACAATCTTTGTTTGGTACAGGACTGTATATATGCACTGATAACCTCAGTTCTACGTGCTATAGTTTGGTGGGATAATGGAATGGTTTTCAAAATTTCCTGCATTTCTTTACCTTCATCAAAGCATTGCAAAACATTGTCGCATAAGTTTCTGAAAAACTCGCCATCGGTGAAAGGTCTGCCTTGCTTTGCTCATGCAAGTGCAACCACAAAAGATGCCTTTTCACGTGGGCATACTTTTTTGTTTGCCATAGGCAGAGAATTTAATTAAAAAAAAAATTTTCTTTTGTAATTATCAAGAAGACTTTTTCGGGCGTCTCCCTCGATATTTACAAGATTTTTGTGACAACGTTCATAATGTCTTTTTATATCATGTTTGCTACAACGCTTTATTTTTTTATAACAAATTAAGCATTCTGCATGCTTTTCATTGTTCTCAATAAAAAATAACATATTTCCCAAATTTGTTGGAACATTTTTAGTGCGTTCTGTTTTTAAAGCGTAAAACGTGAATGGTGTTGCTTCCTTGAAATTCTAGCGTCAACTGATCGCAAAATTCTGCTTTGCTTGCCTACGAAGTTGAATACAGTAGCACAATCGTGCTTTCACAGACACTTGTCGCGAGTTTTGGTTCTGTCATCGGAATCAAAATAAAAAATTATTTTTGGAGCGAATGCTCTTTTTCCGACTTATGTAGTTTATTTCAGACAATTTCAGAACTGCTTTACATGTTATTTCTTACATCTATTTATACTACTTCTAAACAATATTTATTTGGTGATAAAGTTGTTATTTAGTATTTATCATTTTACATTATTTCTAATATTATCATAATCGCTTTGTTAGAGGAACAAAAGAATATGCTATTCCTTTGTTACTATGTTATCGCTTAAACTCAAAGATCATGTTATTACTTGTTGGTGAAGATCAATGATGGATGTATGTATGTAAGTAGTAGTAGTGTATACATCAACGTCGTTAACTAGGAACAAAAGAATATGCTTGGTCATGTACACTATCATATTCCTTTGTTATTATGTTATCGCTTAAACTCAAAGATCATGTTTGTGAAGATAAATGATGTACATATGTAATTAGTAGTAGTGTATACATCAACGTCGTTAACTCGCGCCATGTTGGTGTGAGGTGTCTGGCTTGCTGTACAACTGTCCGTGCGCTATTGTGCACAACGCTGCTTTAGAGTATATTCACCACAAATCCGGCAAAAAGCAGATTGCAGAATTCGTACAAGTTCGAGGCGTTATATAAGAACAATTTTAAAATTTGTGCTCCTTGACTACACATGTATGTATAATTAGCCCGTTTCTTTGTAACCTAGTTGCAAAAGAAAACTAGGTAGGATAACTAACTGTATGTAATGCAACAACACTAACTTGGAAAAATATACGAGTTGAGCCCACTCGGTTAAATGATATCCGACCTGAGATGTAGTGTTGGGAAGTGAAAAACTGGGCTATTGTGAATTAGCCCTAAGAAAATGCGTGTGGAATTTAGATTTAAGACGGTCCTAAGAAAAATACAAAGTAATTATTTTTTATTTGCATAGTATTTGTAAACATATAACTATAACAGATATGTAGGTTTATACACTATTTGTCATGTTTCGCAAAAAATGGACAAAAACTATAACACAAAATCTAGACGTGATGGAAAAAATCGGCCAACGGGAATAAATTAAGATCATTTAAATATTCATAGCTATGGTTAAATTTTTTAAAGAATTTAAAAATTAAATTTAAAAATTATGGGGGTTACTTTCCTTTTTTGGGGGGATTCCCGGCAGATACTCCCGGTTATAGCGATCAAATTTGTGGCTGCGCATTACGAGAATGCACTTACCTATTAACAGTGCACGAATTGGAAGTAACAGAAATACTCAAATGTTTTCCGATATAATGTTAAAATTTAGAAATGATGCATATCCCGAGAAAAAGAGTCAAATTATTCTGCCTGATAATTAGTGTATAACGATCAAAACCAAACAACATCTCGACAAAACTCTTGGCTTTTCCAACAAAAAGTTGAAAAGTGAAGAAGCGTGACAGCAGCCGCGTTAATGCCGTCATCAGCGATTTGGAGTTCGGGATCTTCCCGCTTTCGCTGTCAACATTTAGTGGAGAAATGTTACTTCCACGATTTGAGTGTGCTTGGGCATCTTGTTCTTGTTCTTACAGGAATTTGCCCCGGTCTTAAAACCTGCCGCACTTGGTAAAATTTTTGTAGCTGTGTTTTGCAATTACAGCTTTCCGATGACGAGCTTTCCTTGTGCATTTATACTCGCGTTTTTTTCTGCGCAGAGGCGTATGCACACGACAAAGTCGTTAAGTCTCAGTCCGTTAGCGGAGGTGTCATCACGGAGACTGAATTTTCCGACAGTGTGAGCAAAGATCCCTTCCTTTCCCACTCTGGCATTGAAGTCTCCAAGCACGATTTTGATATCGTGACGGGGGCAGCGCTCGTAGATGCTTTCTAGGCGCTCAGAGAAGTGATCCTTGATCAGATCGTGCTTCTCTTCTGTCGTTGCACAAATCAGCGAGATGTTGAAGAATCTCCAGTGTGAACGACAGTACATGGTAATGAAGTCTCTTCGCCACCACAAATCCAACACCCAACATGCGCTTCTTTACATGTCCAAACCCAATACACAACCAGATACTGATTTTAACTTAATAAGCATAATTTCGAAAATTATGGAATTCGGAAAAAAATCCACACCATATTACAAAAAAATAGATATTTGACATTTTATTAAATCAAATACAGATAATTTGAAAAAGTTAAAGTTTTAGAAAATAGGCGTGGTACGTTAAAGCAATAATATCTTAGTTTACCTAATACATAAATAAATAGAAGTCGTTCAAATTAAAATAAAGAAGTGTATTATATTAACTAGCTTTATTGCATACAACATGCACTGCTCATTTGAAACAAAAACTTGCGCCGGGTATTTAAAGTTCCTTTGTACCTGAACTTAGACTCTTACTATTTACTTGTTCTAAATTAAGAAACGATTTCCTTAATTAGTTTATGTATGTAATTGGCAAGCATAGCCAATTCCCAGCTATTTTCTTTATCGCAATTACAATTGATAAGTCTCAAGGTTATACCCTAGCAAGAGTTAATATTTTTCTAAAAAAGGATTGTTTTACGCATGCGTAAAATAAATACACAAATCGCTGGAAATAAATTCATTTTTATGGAACAATATATAGATGAATTATGCATATATGCAGTGTATATAATAAATAGATAAAGTGGACATATATGTATGTACTACATACCTACATACATACATCATCATAATCAAAATTTATAGTTATACTACATGTGCTGATGGTATTATTAGGGGCGAAGGTAACGTAAATTGTGCATAGGATGATTGCCTTTTTACTTCTTTTTTTACTATATACAAAGATACATAAATAACAATAAATATATACATAAAGCAAAAACTGAGGAAAAAATTCAACTTCGAGTATATAAAGTAAAATTCATACCTTTAAATAGATTACACTGCGCTACAGTGAAAATACACTTTACAAGTGCCCTAGTAGAGGTCGTAGATCTGGTCGAGTCGTAACTTTGTAACCCTTCAGTTAATTCTTAACAATGAACCCTTTTTTCTCAGAATATTTCGCGAAAGTCATTGATGTAAAAAGTGCCAACATTTTTCTTTTGAAAGATATATCAAACCCTAAAATAGCTAAAAAATTAAAAGGAAGAAAGTTTGTTTCTTGGAGGGTATTTAGAAATTTTCAAACACATTTTTGTGAACAACTCGACCAGATCTATGCCCTCTACTAGAGCACTTGTAAAGTGCGCCCATTTTTTTTCGTTTTGTAGCACTATGTTATTGATGTAGTTATTAGGACTTATAAACATAATTTGAAAATACGGGAGTCGGCAGTTTGGGCGTTACCAGTTCAACAGTCCATATCCTTTTTGTGTGAAATTGTCATCAGAACCAATTTGATGTAATTGTCATGAGTAGTTAAACAAATATGACCGCTGAAAGGTTGTACGTTATTAAGATTGTTTGGTTATTCTATAGTTTTTGTTTAGATAAATTCCTACAGTTTCTATGTCGGAATTAGTATGTGTAACCGCATTATTTGTGGATATGGCGTTTCGCTTAAAAATTACCTAATTTAATTAGGAACTCTTCATTTGTCTTATTGTATCTGCTTCTAAAAATGCATCTGTAAGTGAAACAAAAAACAGATCGATTGGTGGTAATCGCTCGAATCGGATATCCACTTACTTTTAATAAATTTCAAATTATTCCCGTTTACGTTTCCAATCAGTTTATTTATTTTTCGTTACGTAAATAAACATATTTCATATTCTCTTGAATAAATTTTTATTTTTTCAATGACTTTGACGTATGTATGCCGGTGTTAATTTTTTGGTGTACGTTTTTTTAAAGCGTAGTAGCGCCCGCTAGGTGTAGCTAGCAGACAATAAAATTACTCAAACTACTCAAACTAAACTGACGTTCGCGAACCTCGATTTGCTCATCGGTTGAAAACTACATAAGCTTGAAAAACACAATGCTACTCTTGAACATGATAATTAAACCAAGTTGGACATATGGGATTGAACTATGGGGTACAGCTTTCAATTCTAATATACACGTAATATCTGTGGAGCAGCATGTTCTTTTAAGGAAACTAATTGGTTGCGTTCGATTCGCCACTTCTCTGCTCGCGATGCCAGTACGGTGATACCTCATAAAACTGTATTACTTCACAAAATAAATGAACAGTTCCTTCCATATTACTCATGCTCGATATTTTTTTACTACAAGTTATGAAAATGCCAATAGATACTTGGATATTACAAATTATAAAAATAAAGATAATTACACAGTAGTTTAATTTGTTTCTTTTCTACCTTAATAACAATATACAACAAGTTTAGTTTGTCCTAGGAAACATATGCATACCAGAGAGCTGCTTTGAGTGTGCTCGAGCCTGATTGATCACCCTCGCTAAAAATTGATCACAAGCGAATGCCACACTCGACACCCGCAGCTAACCCATAATGTGTGCAACTAAGGAAACGGATACTCGAACGTGCTCGAGTTAAATCTACAGACGGAATGTAGGCGTCGTGATGTCGCATTTTGTGTAAGCAAAAATATAAGAAATGGCAAAGTGTAAGTGCTGTATACACATAAACAATAGATAATATTGAAAGGATTTTTTACCATATGTGCACTGCACTGCCGATCACACTACGCAAAGCCATACAAGCAAATTATATGCACACTCGAGTTGAAACTCG
Source organism: Anomoia purmunda (assembly GCA_951828415.1). Taxonomy (NCBI): domain Eukaryota; kingdom Metazoa; phylum Arthropoda; class Insecta; order Diptera; family Tephritidae; genus Anomoia; species Anomoia purmunda. The sequence continues at coordinate 68,127,383 of OX639998.1, read as the reverse complement.
AACACTCGACTATATAGATCTGCAAAGCACCCGAACCCAATCAAATATGTACGAAAAGCACTCGAGTGTTGTGACCAACATGTTCGCCTTGAGGTCAGTCGCTAACAAAAAATACTTGTGCTCGATTAAAGAGGTTGATGCAAAACGGATTTTGTTAGATGCTCGAGTATACAAGAAAATTATGTATCCGTTGCAGCTCTCTGATGCATACATAAATACTTCATACGTGTGCTTTCGTTTATTATACTTATGTACATATGTGTATTTGCATAAAATGGTATGAAAAAACGGCCAGCCGACAAAACAACAGTATTGCTTTCGATTCGAAATAGCGCGTGCATATAGCGTACACTAACAACAAAAAACGTAGGTTAATCAATATGAAGAGCACGACACGACACCATTCACTCTTAAAAGACAATGCAAAGCAACAGAGAAACGATCGTTTGAGTACGCCACTGGTTGCAGATCTCTGGTAGGTACTCACATGTAGACAACCTGAAGTGAAACCTTGCCTGGGGTTGAGCCTTTCAAGGGTGAAATTAAACGTATAAGCTGATCTCACCATACATGGTTGCTCTCAAAAATAAGAAAAATTAACATAACAAATTGATCTAAAAATTATAATATAATCCACATATTTTTGCATAGGAACTCGTTGAATAATTTATATAAAGTGTTCAGCACAAATATTTGTCGTAAAAGTTCGTTTCTTCCCATATTTCTTGCAAAATACAATTGGTTATCGGATTGCTCGGCGTGGGAAAATGAAAGCGTTAAGTTATTTTCTATTATTTCACATATGTATATACTTATGTAAATTTCTTTATTTTCAAAAACTTTTCCGAGTATAGGCATCATTTGATACATTTGCGTTAATTTTTCACTTTTCTGCCTCAGCATTATAATAGCCCAGTGTTGTATTTAAAGCAATTGCTCGATGGTCGATTTTTAGTTACTTTGCTCTAGCGGCATTGAATTTAAATCATATTCTAAAATGTTCAGATTTGATTTGGATTGAGGTAGATATGTTTTCTTTATAATCTGAGTCCTTTCATTTAATCCTCGTGTTAAAAGATCTCATGACTACGAATGTAACATCAATTTTTCATCCTCCCCTTTTTATGAAGGTTTCCACATCAGCTATTTATATTACTTCACAATGAGAAAAAATTAATTATTTTACGCTTTTCAACTTTTTTTTGTCTTATTTTCATATGAGAAAATTAATTCCGTTATATTTCGATTAAATACATTCTACGAATTTGGCGATTCTTTTACAAAAATCAGTTGATAGTAAAGAAACCGTGGGCTATATCAAAGAACATATATAAGATCCGACAACATCTTACCGGTAGCGCCTACTCTTTCGACCAAATGCGTAAATGATTGAATGAAAAGAGAAGGGGATACCCTGTTAATGGGCGAGAAAAACAATAGTAACATGTTGTCCCTTCTTATAGTTTTCGCTATATTCAGATTGCAAAAGAATCTCATAAAATGATGTTCAGTACTGATGCATTAATAAAAAAATGTATCATTGCCTAGTCGAAATTCAAGTATTTGTGTTTTAAAGCTCACTTTTACACCGTAATAAATCGATTTATTTTAAGCTAGTATATGTATTTAAAATGTATTGATTGTTTTTTTTTTTGGTTGCACAAAATCCTAACAAACGACAAGGCCAAAAACTCGCAGCTGCAGCCCTATGAGCCCTGCCAGGCCAAAATTACAAAAACAAAAAGTAAACAAACCGAAAAGGTTGTCGCTCTTATACTGTGTTTTAGGCCCAAAAAGGCTACCCTGAGGAACACCCGAAGTCGCAATGAAAGGACGTGAAGAAACATTGTCAAACGCCTCTACATAATTTCTTTTGGACAAACACGATTCAACCCATTCAAGAAAGATTGAATGAAATCCTAAACATGCTTATTTCATAATTAATATCTTGTGCGAAACCCTATCGAAAGCCTTCGAAAAGTCAGTAGAAATTTATTCAACCTGATACCCATTTTGAAAGGACGAAAAACAGTCTTCCGTAAACACAGCGAGGTAACTGCGGATCTGCCTTTAACAAATCCATGTTGATTGAAAGAAATCAAACTGTTGACAGAAAAAAACCAACTTTTCTTTAGTGATACGTTCGAAGAGTTTAGAAACCGTAGATAGTTTAGAAATAGGCCGATAATTGCGAACATCGTTTTTGTTAGCAATTTAGAAAAATAGGGGTAATTGAGTATTTTTCCAGTCATCAATGAAATAACCAGAAGACAGATACTTATTAAAGATTATCGTAAGAGGTACAACAAAAGCAGGCCACATTTTAAAAAGTACAATTGACATCCCGTCAACATCCATGAGCTTAGACGCTTTTAGACAAGATATACCTCTTAAGACATCATCCTCCGTTATCTTAACAGACCCAAAGGAAAGCGAGGAGTTGGAGGCAAAACTATCCCCAACCACATTTTCAGTGCCTGTGTCGAAATTAGCACTAAAAAATTCTGCAAAAAAGTTGGCCACTGCTTCAGCCGACTTAGCGAAGAAGGAATATTAGAGCCTGATTTCTTGGATTTCAAGTAACTCCAAAAGACTTTCGGATTACTTTTAATACTGGCTTCATACTTTTTAATATACTTTTTATACAATGCTCTATCTATTATGTTGAATTTTAACAAATAAAATTTGTAACGACCGAAATAATGCGAAATACCAAATACCTTGAATCTTTTATGAAATTTGTTTTTCAAATTTCTCAAAACACTTGAGTTCATTATTGTACCAGGGTAACTTAAAGGAACGCCTGGGGAACGTTGGTATCAATTTGAGACACAATTCATAAGTCGTATGTCTGAAAAGCTCGTTATTATTGTTGTTAGCAAAATGATTAATTTGGGATAACCCATTACTTAACAGACTATCAGTTACATAACTTTCAGTCTCACTGTTTACTTTGACCGAAGTTAACGAAAAATAATTATTTTAGTAAGTCCAAGATATATTGCTTAAATTAAAGTCACCAAAAACGCAGAGCTGATTATCGCAAGCCATGGTTGAAATATTGACAATATTCTCGACATGCGCCTTATAGAAGTCAACTCTGCTATTAGGAGGGATGTAAGAGGCACATATAAAAAGTAACTCCGACTAACAACGAGCTCTAACACAGAGTTGGGCGAGTGGCGAGTCAGCATTAAAAAGTTGAACAACCGAGGAACTAAAGTTACGTTGTATAGCGATTAAAACTTCACCACCTTTAGTAACACCAGTTTTATTTGCATCTCTATCTTTGCGATAAACATTTAAGACATTGGGATCAAAAAATTCAGTGTCGAAAAAGTTTGCATTTAGCCAGGTTTTGATAATGACAAAAATACCAAAATTAAGATGTGCACTGACTCTACGCAACTTTTCGGCTTTCGTCCTCATTCCAGACACATTATGAAAATAAATTCGCAGATAATTAAGTGGCCCAGTAACGCGTTTGGGGGCAGCTAAGTTGGCATTGGCTGACTTTCCCGTCGCTGAAAAAAACGAAAAGGGCGTATAGTTACATTAGCAGGCCAAACTTCAGGCATCAGCAAGTTATCAGTCAAATTCTCAGGGGATCCAAGTTTGAAATTTATTCTTTTCAATGAAACAACTACAAAATTTTTTTGAACGGGCTTAAAGCATGCCATTACATTTTTGCTGATACCAGTGTGCTTATTGACGTATTCAACAATATCGTCAGAGGTGACCGATTGCATAAACGCAGATAAATGAAACCATTTTAGTTGCAAAGCTAGCAAATAGGCACTGAGGTAAATGGATTGCCAAGAGGTGGAAACGACCAAGGCGATATATTAACTGGAGACTGAACAGCTACAACAGAGTTCGGCGAATTAGCAGAAAGAGAAACATGCGAGGAGCATAAGTGATCTTTGGCTACTGTCCTGACTACTGCATTATTAGCACTATCACCACTTGAGACGTTTACAGGCTCACGATTATGAGAATCAGCTGATGAGATTTCACATACTCCCTGTAACGTAGGCAAAGGGGCTGACGGTTTGTCGAGTGTACGTAGTACGAACAACAGTGGTAGAAGACGGCAATTTTTTAAATGAGGTACCGATGAAATCATGAAGGTTATTGATCTCCGACGTGAGCATAACAATAGCATTGGGTCTCATGCATAAAACGTGAGCTTGAGCTCGGACTCGATTTTTTGAGTAAAAGGCGCTTGTCGTATGCATAAGATATTTTGACGCATTTGCTTTTACTCACTGTTCAGGTTTGAACTCGTCTTGCTCAGTTTGAACTAAGTTAGATGTTTGATTGAGTTAGTGCTCATTTTCATATGCATAAAAACAACCTTTTGCTTTCTTTTGTGAGCTCTTGCTCAAATATTGTTGGGCATGCCTTATAGTTGACTCGCGTATATTAAAAAGGAAACATGGCTGAATATTTCGTGCCACAAAGAATTATAAAATATTATCAAAAGCGTAAAAAAAATTTAGAAAGTGAAAATAAAAAATTATACAGGTTTGTATCCTCAATTATTCACCTCTTTTTTATACAAATAATTATAAAATTATAAATACATAGGTTTGATGATAGTAGCATCTGTTGACTGGCTAACTACTTCATCGGAGAGGCGGAAGAAACGCGTGGTGGTGCCCTCACCAACATTGACAAAATGCGACTGTATTTAAGATTTTGTGCAGATCCTGGGTTCCAAAATGGTGTAGCCACAGTTATTGGAGTCCATCAATCAACTGTGTCGCGAACTATTGCGGAAGTTGCGAAAATTATATCCTCCAAGGCAAGCGAGTGGATCAAATTCCCGAAAGGTTCTGAAGAAATGAAGGATGGGCAAATGAAGTGGGAAGCAAATTATTGTTTTCCATTTGCAATTGGAGTGGTTGATTGCACTCACATAAAAATAAAAAAACCCACAAATCAAAGCGATGAGTATATTTGTAGAAAAGGTTTTCATTCTATAAATGTGCAGGCAGAATCTGTCCATGACTCACATATCTTAAGAAATAGCGAGGTACGTAGAATAACGGAAAATGCAACGAAGGATACTTTACTTCTTGGGGATGAAGGCTATGCAATATGCCCTTGGCTAATGACACCATTCCGAAACCCAACCACTGAGTTAGAAAAAACATTCAACAAAGTATTTACAAGGGAACGTGTAATTATCGAACGGTGTTTTGCACAATTAAAGCAAAGATTTTCTATACTACAATACAAAATTTGTGTGTCGACAGAATTAGCGCCCCACGTAATAGCCAGTTGTTTCATTTTGCATAACATCGCAAAATTTTTAAAAGATGATTATACAATCAATAATGATTACAACAATAATGATTAGAAAATGACACCGAACAACACACAACACGAATTTCAGAAGTTGGAAAAAATAAAATGAGGATGATCGCAAATTTATTATCAAATTAATTGTTTATAAAAATAATATACATGTATATAATTAATTTTTTTTTTAAATAATAATAATTCACTTTTTTTGGAAATAAAAATAATGTAAATATAATTCACTTTTTTAGACATTAAATATTAATTAATTAATTAATAATAACATATCAAAATTCATGAAACTGCATAGTTTTTTCCACAACTTTATCTTGCAAAATTTCAATTTTTAGAGTAAGTACTTTGTTTTGCTTTAACAAAACAAGCCTCTGCAGATTGTGAAAATTTAACTCCTTTGTTTCAGCAGTTTCATAATGAGTCAAAGCTTCTGCTGACTTTTTGTTAACCTTCAAAAAATAAACAAAATTTAGGAAAATCTATAACACAATAATAAAAAAAAAATACAGGTTGATCATCACTATCAGTGCAACGGAGCTTTCGTTGTTGTTTTGCTACGGATGTTGTTGTTGTTTTTGATGTTGTTGTTGCTAATGTCTCTTCTAATGTTTCAAACGTACAGTTGTCATCATTGGTTCCAAGAGAGAGATGAACTGTAACAAATAAATGAAGAGCGAAATCAAATATTAATTCGATAACGGTACACTTACCTGGTAGTTTGTTTGTTGGGGGATTAGAATCAGCACACAGCAATTCTGACAAATCAGTTTGCCATTGTTTTAAAATAATTTTTTTATTGCCCGTTTTATTAATATCGATCTTACTTTTTATACGGCATTTCATATTAGCTATTTTTTTAATAATATTTTTTTCGGTTAATTCGATTCCAAATTTTTGCTTAATTTGTTTTACACATGTTTCTATTGTTTGTTTTTTTTATTTATAACGGTTGGTAACTGACTTTTTTCGAGTAAGTATTTGTTTTCTTTTACTTTTTCAACTAAAAATTTGGAAATTCCCTCCCTTTATATTTTATTATTTAATTCTAATTCTAATTCACTATCTTTTGACATGCTTTCACTTCATCAAACATTCACGTTTGATCTCCCTTTGCTCAAGTAATTGCAAATGGTTTGAACTCATTGTTATGCATACGAAACTGAGCAAAAGCTGTTGATGTTTGCATGAACTCAAATTTTGAGCAATTGCGCACCTGACTCAACTCAGCGCTTTTACACGTTTTTATGCATGAGACCCATTGTCTTTATCACTGATTTTATCCTGCATAGCCAAAATATCGGCATGCATATTTTCTGCTTTTTAAACAGCCGATTGTTGTCATCATCGCTCAGTGAGGTAACGATATGTAATACGCGTGCATTCTCAGCCTTGAAAGCAGTTATCACACTTAGTAGAGTAGAAAGAGTAATTTGTTGTTTACTAGAGCATGCACTAGGCACTTCTAATTGGTTTGCAGCTGAGACCGAAATCACTTTCTCAGTGTCTGTATGAAAAAGATTATTGCACTTAGCGCAGAGAACTTTTGGCTGAGAGCGATCAACTTTTTGCCCGCACAAACAAGGCATAATTTTGACAAAAAATTCTTCAAGATTTTCTATAAAGAGTCACTGGCTTAGATTATATGATTTTCACAGTTAAAGTATATTAACACCGTATATTTGTAATAAAAAGAGAGTCACCACCTGACCTAGCTTCGGACACTTTTATTAAATATAAAACGTTTTCTTTCAGCGTACCTAAAATTTTCCCTCTTTGCCTCCCCCTATTTATTGATCGCTCTGTGTAATGTATTTATCATGGCATACTGAAAGACTAATGTAATTTAAAAAAAGCACATTTATTTCACGATTGTACTAAAGTTTTAAGCTCTTGGTAGGGGTTCGAACAAACTTTGTGCAAGCATCTATTACTGATCTGTGTCTGCACTTTGTATTACTACTTTGAATTGGTCCAACTGGTCGATAAGTATCATTGTAAAAGGTTTATTTCCGTTAGAAATTATATAAGTATATTGAGAAACCCTTGATTTTTCCCGTGTTTCGTGAAGAATTTTATACATTTTAAGTAATTTTCCACGTACCTATCTGTTTTCTTTCTTATATTGGGGAACCATTAGTTTTTGCTTATAGTTTCAACGATTTTATCAACACCTATGCGCCCCCAAGTCAAATTTTAGTAAATAGAATTCTTAATTCAAATCTTTATTTGTATGTACTTGTTCAGCTAATCATCAACTTAAGACTAATTTGTAACAAAGGTATTGTCTTAAACTAAAGCTAAATGGATGATAGAGGTATGAAGTGAAATTAAAACTAATATAGTGAGAGCGGTTCACAACAACAATAATATATAACTCGCTCCTCCTTAAAATTCGAGTCCCATCGAATTACCTACATATGTGATAATTATTGTGATTATTTATTTTTGATAATTAAACAAGAAAAAAGGTAATATTTTTGATAATTAAAAAGTGAGAGTAATACATTTACCTTAATTATTATCATATTTAAACAAGTAAAAAAATAAAATTTTGGATAATTGAAAAGTGAAAGTAATAAATTCTTAGTTTGTAAAATTTTTTTTTTTTTTTTTTGGTATGTGTAATATTTATTTGATACTTGAAATTTTTAATATACATATATTTTTTATGAATTTTCTATTTATACAAATAATTTTTTTTTTGTCATTTTAATTTTTTGATTTAAACAGATATTGATTTTAGTGGTCTTCGGAACTGGGCAACATCAACTTTGTTAGGATTACTATAATGATACCTGTTGTAACGTTTCGCGGTTTTCTGCCTTACTGCAGTAGGATTTTTTGTATATAAATTTGGGTTAGTTAATTCTAATGATACATTTTCTCGTTTTAAATTTGCTTTGTTTATTGTCTTTTGTTTATTTAATTCAGTTCTTTTCTTTACTTCTTCACAATTTATATCTAATTTGTTTATAAAATCGATTGGTTTCAAATTTGTGGTGCTATGTATTGAGTTATTGTAAAAAGTAATTGCTTTCAATACAAGTTCTTCTACGTTATCTATATTATCAGAATTCTTTAAGATTCGAATGTGTTCTAGAAGTGTAGAGTGTAATCGCTCAATATCAGAATTACCCGTATGAGAATGAGGTGTGGTGAAATGCATTTCATTGTTATTTTCGTTACAATATAATTTTATTAAAGCGTTATTAAATTCGTTATCCATTACTAATTTACTTGGTTTACCTAAATTAGCAATTCTTTCCTGTAATTTTAATTTAACAGTTACCATATTTTTGTCACTTAATTTGTGAGCTGATCCTAGTTTAGTAAACTTATCGATTGTAGTAAGAAAATAGGTTTTATGAACTTGAAATATGTCTAAGTGTACCACTTCGTTTGGACGCCCGGGCGTATACGTAGTCTTAAATTGCTTGTTAATGGGTTTTCGATAGTATTTATTTTCAATACATGTTTTACAAGTATTGCAGTACCTATTTATAAATTTAAATAATTTGGGATTAAAATACAAATCTTTTAGTTGATTGTAATTTTCATGAATACCCCTATGGTTTCCTTTAATATGGGTATCATTAATAATATTTAGCAAAGACTCCTCAGATTCCATATCAGTAGCTATTTTTGTGCATTTTATAAATTTCAAATTATCACTGTCTGAAAAAAGTTCAAATAGTTTTTTCTCTACTTGCTCATATATATCATCTGAAAGTTCAGAATATATTCCAATAGTGCCTTTTTTAATTTCCCTTCTAAATAAATCGTTAAAATAATGCGAACCGCGTGTATTTATATCATTTTCTGAAATATAAATTATTTTGTATTTATTAAAAAGTCTTTCAATATCGTTGTTTTTATTTTTTACTATCCTTATTTGTACTCTGTATTTATTTACGATTCTAGCTGTGATATGAAATTTATGACTTTCGCTTTCGTTTTCCACGCTACTTATCGAATTTTGGTAAAGTGAAACTCGGCTTAAGTAGTCAGCCACTCTATTCTCCTTCCCCTTAAGAAATTCGATATCGAATTGAAATTCATCCAATAGTATTTTCCATCGAATGATCCTGGAATTAGGGTCTTTCATCGAATACAGCCATTTTAAAGGTTGGTGGTCAGTTTGTACTAAAAACTTTCTCCCGTAGAGGTATGAGCGAAAGTATTTTACTGACCACACTATTGCCAGCAATTCTTTTTCCAGAGTGGAGTAATTTTTTTCGTGTCCATTGAGGGTTCGACTAGCATAACACACTGGCTTACCATCTTGACTCAGAACAGCTCCTATAGCTACATTGCTGGCATCAGTTGTTAGTACAAACGTTTTCTTAAAGTCGGGAAAACTTAGTAGAGGTGGGTTCGTTACAATGTCTTTTAATTTTTGAAACGAGTCTTGATAAAGCTGATCGTTTAGATTTATTTTTGAATCCTTTCTTAAATATTTTATCATGGGACTAGCAATTAATGAATAATTTTTTATAAATTTTCGATAGTACCTGGTGAGGCCTAAAAAGGATTTAATATCTTTTATGCTTTCTGGTAGTTTTATATTTTGTATAACATTAATTTTATCAGGATTTGGCTTTATTCCCTTATTTGTGATTATATGACCCAAGAAATTGGTTTCTTTTGATAAGAATTTACACTTATCTATTTGTACTTTCAAGATATATTTATCAAGCCTCGTGAATATTTTTTGCAAGCTTTCAATATGCTCAGTAAGCGAAGTTGAGAAGACTAATATGTCGTCCATATAAATAATACAAATATTATTAATAAAGTCAGACAATACGCAGTTCATCATCCTCTGAAACGTAGATGGTGCGTTTTTTAAGCCAAACGGCATTCTAACAAATTCAAAATGACCGTGCGAAGTGGAAAATGCTTTTTTTTCTATATCCTTTTCATCCATTAGTATCTGGTGGAAACCTTTCGCAAGGTCCAACGATGAAAAGTATTGCGCTTTGCCCAACTTGTCGAATAATGATTCAATATTCGGAAGTGGGAACTTATCATCTACAGTGATTTCGTTCAACTTTCTAAAATCGATGACCAAACGCCATTTTTTCTCATTTTCACAAGTTGATTTTTTTTCAACAATCCACAAGGGTGAATTATACGGGGACTTGCTATGTCTAATTATATTTTCTCGCAGCATTTCATTAATTTGACGATCTATTTCGCTCTCTAAAATTTGATGATGTCTATAATTTTTACAAAATATGGGCCTATCAGAAGTAGTAATTATTTTGTGTTTCACACAATCGGTTGTAGTCAAATTTTGCCCTTCAATATAAAACGTTCTTTTATTTTTGTAAAGGAACTTTTTTAAAATTTTATTTTCCTGTTCATTCAGATCAGAGACAATAAATTTCTAAATTCTGCAATTTCAGATTTTTCTAAGTAGTTGATTTCTTCATACTCAATATTAGAAGGGAAATTAAAAAGCGATATTTCATTATCATTAACTGTTAATGTTTTTATTTTAAAATTAATTATTGCTCCCATTGGGCGTAAGATATTGATGCCTAGTATGCAATCAAATGTCTTATCAACGAAATGTGCCAATTTTACAGACATCGTTTCGTTTTTGGCATTAAATTCACTCGGTACACTGACAATTACTTCTTCTTTTATAATATTATTCCCTATTAAGGTATTTAATAGAATTGGTTTTTTTAAATTTCTTTTTACTCCCATGTTAGAGAAAAAAACATAATTTCCTAACGTTGTTGCAGCACCACTATCAACTAAGCATTTTGTTTTGATGTTATTTATAGTTAAAGTAATTATGGGTAATTTGGTTCCCGAGGCGGTACATGAAAATTTTGAGTGGCACTAATGGCGCCAATATCCATTGATACAGGGTATGGCACATTGTTAGAATATCTATGTTGATTTTGTTGTAGCTCCAAACCTGGTGCTTGTGGATGAATATTATTTCCGCTAAAGCTATCTTGATTACCTCTAAAGCTTCCAGGAGGAGATCTTAAATTATCTATATTATTATAATTATACCCTCTATTATTGCTGCTATATTGATTATTATTATTGCGAAAACTGTTTCCGCTATAATTATTTGAATTTTGAAAATTTCTATTGTAACTTTTATTTCCATTTGAAAAATTATTCTTGTTTTGAGTTTTACTAGTGTTGAAATTATTATTATTGAATAATTTACCTTCACTTGTAAAATTGCTATTATTTTGTATAGAATTATGTGGAAAATTATCCACTTGTGCTCTATTAACTAATATTATGTCTCTTAGTATATTGTTTTCTATATAAAATGTACATATATTGATAGAGTGAATGTGGTTTTGTAATAGTAAAGATTTAATATGAAGAGGCAAAAAGTTACATAAATATCAAATATCATCTTCTCATTATTATCTGGAGTGTACATCATATTAGGTTCTAAGCTATATTTAGTATTCATACTGCTTAATATTTCCCTTAACTTCTGGTGTAACTCTTCTATGTTCTTTGCATCAACATTCATTGCATCACTTCTTAGATTAAAATAAGTTCTCTTAATGCCAAACTCTTCTTTTAGCTCATTTAATAACATCTCCCAGCTTGGGTCTACTAACGTTTCTCCTGCTCTTAATGCTTTACCTTGTAACCTATTACTCAGTACCCGTTGCAGCGTAGCTTGATGTTCAGCTGGCGTTAACTGCAGCACAGTAGCGACGTCTCTCAAATAATTGCTTAAACTATACTCACTCGTTCCATTAAATGCTGGTAAGCTTCTTGCCTCACGCAAGCTTTCGGCTAATGTTAGAGCCATTGCTGTGTTGTTGTATGAGCGCAGTCGTCAATGCAGAGAAAATATTCACACCAGCAGCTTCTCAATTATCATTGATATGGGTTTGTCAATAATTAATTTTCAATGTTTGTTGTTGTTGTCGTAGACGTATGGCTCAAATGTGTTTGCTTCCGTTTTGCTTTTTGCTGCTTTGTATTTGCATTTGCCAATAATTGCTTTTCAATGTTTGCTGTTGTCGTCGTAGAAGTATCGCTCAAATGTTTTTGTTTCCGTTTTGCTTTTGATGCTTTGTATATTTGTATTTGCCAATGATTACTCAAATGTTTTTGTTTCCGTTTTGCTTTTCGTTTTTCAGTGAGAACTTAAAAATATACATACATATGTATGTATATGGGCGTTGTTGTTTTCCAATCACACATTAAACTCAAGGAGAATTACTCTATCATACAGAATTGTTCTTGCTGGTTTCTTTTGTTATCGTTTTATAATGTTGGTTTCGATTCCAAATTTTTTGTTAAAGGTCATTTGAAAGGTTTTTAAAATAAAATTTTCTTTGCTACCAACGGTATAGTGAAAAAAATGCAACGGTTTATTGGAATATTGATTTCTTCATAGACCTTTATTTCACCTTCAGCTCTTATTTCAACTCAGCTAAACACATATTTTTTTTTGTTTTTTTTTTGGTTTACTTTTTTTTAAATTTTTTTTAAACAAACGTCTAAACAATAATGAAATGTTCGAAGTTTTGGGGTTTTAGTTAATATTGTGCTTATTAAACAGCGCCACTTATTCACGTAACTGGTACTTATTTTAAGTTTAAAATATATATATGTATGTATATACACATATATCATTTTTTTCTTTTGGTTTAAGTTCACTTTTGCGTTTGCTTCACACACGAAATGTTCGTTCACTGGATACCATATACATATGTATATACTATGCGTATCCCATCCTCGTCGCCAGTCAAATTTTAGTAAATAGAATTCTTAATTCAAATCTTTATTTGTATGTACTTGTTCAGCTAATCATCAACTTAAGACTAATTTGTAACAAAGGTATTGTCTTAAACTAAAGCTAAATGGATGATAGAGGTATGAAGTGAAATTAAAACTAATATAGTGAGAGCGGTTCACAACAACAATAATATATAACTCCCATGCATCATGGTATTTGTACAAAACATGTTCTTTCATCGACTCTGGTACATAGAAAAATAAATTACCATCCTTCTTATACTCAACCCAATGTCATTGCATAATGGCTGTTCTCTGTTTCATCTGATGTTTTTTTACGTTTTCGTCTCTATTCTGACATATTATTAAGTTTTCTTCGAGTGAGTTTATGTGGAACATTAGGACATTATTCTTGCTGGTCAACGCGACGAAGTGTTGCATTCTTTGCTTGATCTGTGTTTTAATTCATATTCATAATTTTGTAGGTCTTGGTCTCACCTCGCGATTCGATGATTTATATCCTTTTTATTGAGAATTAAAGTTAACGAGTTGCAATCAGTAACAACCTTGAATGTTATACCCTGTAAATAAACCATAATATTTTAATGCGTATATTATTGCCAATGTCTCTAACTTAAAATTATGGTGTCTTGATTCGACGACCGTCGTACGTTTGGAAAAATAAAAAATGCGGTCCCCTACTCAGCTGGCGTCACAATGCAACTCTGTAATATGTATCGGTGATGGTATCGTAATTGAGACAGTGACTCTAAATGCCGAGTATTAAACTCTAATAAAAGTTTTAAAAAATCCAATTTTATCTAAAATGCCTTGTGCTTGCGGACATAAGGTTGATCGTTTGCAATCGAAAGTGCAGTGTTCAAAGTGCAATGAGTTTTTTCATCTAATATGTGTTGGTATTTTGCCAGCTGATCTCGAGTTTTTGCTTACATCAGAGAAGCCTTTCTTTTGTAATACTTGTGTGGCTGAGCGCCGGACATCAATTCGCTCGCCTTCCTTGTTAGCTGTATCGGAGGAGAGTGCAATCGCTAAAACTGTAAACAACTCAGCATCTTCCCACGCTCATGTAAACAAATTGGATTCCTACTCGAAGGAGAACAATAATTTGCTACAATTAGCATTTAACACTGTAGTGCAAGAGATTGCAGCTCTTAGAGCAGATAACGCGCGACTCAAATTATTTGATACCGATTGCGGATTTTTAAAAAAGCCAAAGGCAATATTTTAATTCACAGCGAACTGACGCTGTGTAGGCCAAAAATGAAACTCAATTCTATTTCTTAGGTAAGTAGTTTACAATTTACACGTGCCGATTACATATTTTGATGTGACAATTCATCTTGTCGATTATGCAGTTTATGATTGGCATGTGCCGGTTATATGTTTTGTTGTGCCAATTTGTTTTAGCAATTCATCGATTTTGCTGTTGAGTGTACTGCATTTACATGAATACCACTTTGATTTTCGATATTGCTTATATCGGCGTTACTATGCATATATGTATGTATGTAACTTCTCCCCCGTTTAGATATGAATTCTCCTGAATTCGCCTATTTAACACAATTCGTATGTATTTATGTTTCCAAATTTTTGCAATTATTAAAATAAATATTATTAATATTGTTAATACATTGATTCCGTGTGTAATATTACTGTGTAATTTAAGTATTTTAATATTTTTAGTGTTATGCTGGTTACTTTCAATTATTTCTTCGAATGATAATTTTTTTGTGAAATTACTATTGTCCGTTACATAAATATGCATTTACAATTTTTTCTTCAATATTTTCGAGATGATTACAAAAGTACAAATCATTCACTCATATGGTGCAATTATTTAAATGTAGAATAAAATTTCCATCTAAACTTAACTGATTTTTATTGCATGTTTGATTTATGTATAATTTATTGGCGTTTTAGATTATGATTGTTTCGGCATCTATTTCAAGTATTTCTGTTCAATTGTTTCTTATATAATTCCATTTATTATTTAGTACACAATGTGTACTGCGTTTAAATCTCGCAGTGTTCTTCGAATTTTGTATGTCCGCTTTTAATAGTCGAACCCAAGTTAATGCAGTTTATGCCGATTTTTCTAAAGCCTTCGATAAAGTCAGCCACACAATTCTCGTCCTTTCCTTGCGCCCTCTAGTATACCCCAGGGGAGTATTTTAGGTCCCCTTCTCTTCACTTTCTTCATTAATGATATATCCAACTGTTTTAACCACTCTCAATTTCTATTATATGCTGATGATTTGAAAGTATTCACTACCATATCTAGCAATTCAGATTCGGTTAAGATCCAGTCGGATCTTGATAACGTTGCTTTCTGGTGTAGAAAAAACTGACTACATTTAAATATAAAAAAATGTTTTCATGTCTCATTCGGCAAAACTCGTTCCCTTGCCCCTTCTTCTTATTATATTAATGGTTCTCAGCTAAGCAGAGTTAGTGAAATATGCGATTTCGGTATGGTCTTTGATCCTAAATTTTTATTTCAAAGCCATTTAAACTCCATTATTTCCAGGTCATATTATACGCTGGCTTTCATTCGCCGATTCAGTTCAGATTTTAGTTATCCTTATACCTTGAAACTATTATTTACCTCGTATTTTTCTTGGGACCAAAGTTGAATTTCCAATTGGGATGCTTTAGGAGCTTTTCGGTCGGTAATGTATTAAAAGCAAACAAAAAGTTTCTTTTTTTCTCCTACGCGTTTCGGCGTCTTCCGCGCCTTCATCAGGGAGTCTGCATTTTATTGTACATAAAACATAAAAACAAGTGTTAACAAAATAACAATATTTTTGCTTACAACAATAATTGCACTTACATTTTTAATTACATTGAAAACAGTAACAACATCAAAACAAATAAAAATATAAAAACGAAAATAAAACTCCACATATTGAATTGTACACTACGTTTTTGTCTCTCTGTTTATCCATCACTCGTTATTGCTGTTCTGTATGCGCAGTTTATATTGTCTACGTCCTCCTTAAAATTCATAGTGTGTCGTATTTGTTGTTGTATTCTCAGCCCTTCTAATGTTAATCTTGTCCTCTCTTTTTTCTCCACGTCTAATATTTTTGTATTTTCGAAATCGGCTGAGTTTCCGCTATTCGTTAAATGTTGTGCCAATGTTGTTGTTGTCTTTTTGTTCTTCGTGTCCGTTTTATGTTCGCTAATTCGAATTCCGAGTGATCGCTTTGTAGTGCCTATGTATACTTATTTATTTTTTTTTTTTAATTTTTTTTTTAAAGAAATTTGTGCAATAATAAATTATTTAACAAATAAATATTTAGCAGCGCTAGCAACAAGGGCCTTCGGCTGTCTGTAATCTAATATAACGTTAATGATTAAGGTGTTAGTAGAGCTAACTACAATTTATTCTTAATATTAAATGTGCTTTAAGAAGTCGGTCTCTTTCAAAAATTTGTACATCTTTAGAACGTTTGTGATGTTAGCCTCTCTCAAAAGGTCGAAGGGATCCGTTGTACTCAAGATCTCTTTTCGGGTTGGGTCGATGATTGGACAATGTAGTAAATGTCGAATTGATGCCGGCTCTTCACAAAATGGACACTTACTGGGTGGGGTACGTTGTAGAAGATGTGCGTGCGTGATAATTGTATGCCCCAGGCGTAGGCGAATAAATGGCTTAATTGTTGAGAGAGCCATGTCGGCAGGGATAGTTCCTTTCTTTCTGCTAGGATTGATAGCGGAGTAGTGATGAGCATAGGAATTCCGAGTGATCGCTTTGTAGTGCCTATGTATACTTTATCGCAATGTTCACCCAATTTACCATTGCACTTGATTTCATATACTACGTTGTGTTGTTGTTCCTTGTTAATTCTGTCTTTTGTTTTGGTAAACACCGAATTTAGCATGCGATGGGTTTTATGTGCAAAGCATATTTTGTCTGTCTGTATACTTCTGCTTATTGTTTTTTTGTCCGTTAGTCCTGGTATGTATGTGATACCTGTGTATTTTTTGTTTTCGTTTTTGTTTGTGGTTACAATATTTGTGTGCGCCAATGCCCTTTTGTTGTTTGCAGTTGCTAACAGACTCTCTATTGCTGCATTAGGGTAGCCATTTTTGTACAATATATTTTTAATTTTCTTGGTGTTCTCATTTTTGAATTCTTGGTCACTTAAATCGTAAATTTTATTTATTAAATTGATAGCTGTGTTTCTTTTTTGCGTCCACGGGTGGTTTGAATGATAATTAATCATCTTTGACGATGCTATCGATTTTGTATACCAGTTTGTTGTGATTTTATTGTCAATTCGCTGTATTTCCATGTCTAGCAAGGCTAACTTTTTCCCGTGTTCTGTTTCCGTAGTGAAATTTATTTTAGTATGTTGTGCGTTTAGTGTTTTTAGTATGTCTTCCACGTCCTTGATCTTAACAATAGCGAATATATCATCTACATATTTGTTAATGTATTTGAAATATATGTCCTTTTGTTTAAGTTCAGCGATGCTGTCGTCCAGTATTTTATCTAATACAATGTCAGCTACGGTGGGTGACAGTGGGTTGCCCATTGGCATTCCTTGTATCTGTTGATAGTGAGTGTCGTCATATTTGATGATCTGCTACATCATCAAACAATATAACAAAAACAACAATAAACTTACAAAACAACAACAGAGACTAAAATTTATATTGAAATGTAAAGATTTTGGAGTAACACCACCACATTTAAAAGGAAAGATTAAAAATATATATAAAGGATTTGAACTTGACATAACAAAGAAAGAACTACACAAGATTGAAGAGCAATTTATCATGAAAGTCTTAAACTTAGAAATTAAAGAAGTAAACATACAAAGGATGTACTACACAATAAACTGGATGAAACAGACTACAAGATGATTGAAGAAAATCAAAAACAATTCATAAAATACTACACGACCACCACAGAAGAACGACTAAATACAAAACTTAGAACACAAATCACCAACAACTTCGACAAATTAGGTTTTAGAACGAACGAAGATTGGTTCGTAAATAAAACAAATATTGAGGTACCCCAAGAATGTAAATGGCTTCTTTCTTTGGGGAATAAATTTGCGTTACCAGTAACGAGGAAAACGTTCTCGCCCATACATTTGATCGCCGACATAGAGCAAGGAATTCAAACTTTGGAAGACGAAAAAGAAAAGGACACTACGAGATGTAAAATTGCGACTAAAATTAATAATTATAAAAATAAACTCAAAAATTCCCCAAAAGACAAATTTATATTGAGAGCTTACGAAGACACAAAAAAGTTTATCGCACAACAAAAGGACCAAATAATAATAACGAACGCAGATAAAGGTAACAAAACGGTGATGATGAACAAGGTGGAATACAGACAAAAAATGAAGGATCTTCTAAGCGACAAAACTACATATAAAACCATCCGTATTGACCCAACACAAAAGCTACAGAGAAAAAACAACACCATAGTTAATGACATCTACAAACAAAGGAAAATTGACGCAAAACTTAAATACTACTTGACATACAATGCAGCTACAGCACCAAGACTATATGGCCTTCCGAAAATACACAAGGAAAACTCCCCTCTCAGACCAATTTGCTCTTCAATTGGTGTACCGTGCTACAATCTTTCGAAACATATTGGAAAAATGCTGAGGCAGATAATTTCGAAGGACTACAATATCAACAATTCTTTCCAACTCAAAGAAAGATTACAACACATAACGATAGAAGAGGATGAAATTCTTATTTCATTTGACGTGGTTTCCCTATTCACGAATATACCGATACAACTAGCAATACACACGATTATGCAACATTGGACCATCCTAGAAGAACATATCACTCTCACTAAGAAGCAATTTTTGACAATACTATAATTCTGCCTACGGGAAAACATTTATTTCAAATATGACGACACTCACTATCAACAGATACAAGGAATGCCAATGGGCAACCCACTGTCACCCACCGTAGCTGACATTGTATTAGATAAAATACTGGACGACAGCATCGCTGAACTTAAACAAAAGGACATATATATCAAATACATTAACAAATATGTAGATGATATATTCGCTATTGTTAAGATCAAGGACGTGGAAGACATACTAAAAACACTAAACGCACAACATACTAAAATAAATTTCACTACGGAAACAGAACACGGGAAAAAGTTAGCCTTCCTAGACATGGAAATACAGCGAATTGACAATAAAATCACAACAAACTGGTATACAAAATCGATAGCATCGTCAAGGATGATTAATTATCATTCAAACCTCCCGTGGACGCAAAAAAGAAACACAGCTATCAATTTAATAAATAAAATTTACGATTTAAGTGACCAAGAATTCAAAAATGAGAACACCAAGAAAATTAAAAATATATTGTACAAAAACGGATACCCTAATGCAGCAATAGAGAGTCTGTTAGCAACTGCAAACAACAAAAGGGCATTGGCGCACACAAATATTGTAACCACAAACAAAAACGAAAACAAAAAATACACAGGTATCACATACATACCAGGACTAACGGACAAAAAAACAATAAGCAGAAGTATACAGACAGACAAAATATGCTTTGCACATAAAACCCATCGCACGCTAAATTCGGTGTTTACCAAAACAAAAGACAGAATTAACAAGGAACAACAACACAACGTAGTATATGAAATCAAGTGCAATGGTAAATTGGGTGAACATTGCGATAAAGTATACATAGGCACTACAAGGCGATCACTCGGAATTCGAATTAGCGAACATAAAACGGACGCGAAGAACAAAAAGACAACAACAGCATAGGCACAACATTTAACGAATAGCGGACACTCAGCCGATTTCGAAAATACAAAAATATTAGACGGGGAGTAAAAAGAGAGGACAAGATTAACATTAGAAGGGCTGAGAATACAACAACAAATACGACACACTATGAATTTTAAGGAGGACATAGACAATATAAACTGTGCATACAGAACAGCAATAACGAGTGATGGATAAACAGAGAGACAAAAACGTAGTGTACAATTCAATATGTGGAGTTTTATTTTCGTTTTTATATTTTTATTTGTTTTGATGTTGTTACTGTTTTCAATGTAATTAAAAATGTAAGTGCAATTATTGTTGTAAGCAAAAATATTGTTATTTTGTTAACACTTGTTTTTATGTTTTATGTACAATAAAATGCAGACTCCCTGATGAAGGCGCGGAAGACGCCGAAACGCGTAGGAGAAAAAAAGAAACTTTTTATTTACCTCACTTGTACGCTCTAAACTAGAATACGATATCTTCTACTGGCGGCGATATTTTGATCGCCATATAGTGAGACTCGAAAGAATTCAAAAAAAGTTTGTCAGATTTGCCCTACACTCTTTACATTTTAGTGACCCGATTCCGTCTTATAGTGCTAAATGCCAGCTCATCAACTTAAAATCTCTAAACTCTAGAAGAACTATACTCTCGCTCACCTTTGTCTTTGATATTATACGTGGCTCGATTGATTTTCCATTCTTGCTAGAAGGCATTCACTTTAATATCCCTTTAAGAACTCTTCGAACCCATGATACATTTTTCCTAGAACGAGCTAGAACTCTGTATGCCACTAATTCTCCTATTCTAAGAACTTTAAGCGAATATAATAAAATCTTGAATTCCACTGCTCTTGATTTAGATTTACCAAATGCTATATTTGGGTTATTATTAAATGAAATGGTTAAGTAATTATAACTGTCTTAGCTTACTCACAACAATCTGTAAGAAACTTTTATATTTTCTAGATTATTATTTTGTTATAAATAAATAAAGAAATAAAGAATACATTTTGTAGTTTCCTTTTATCACTGTACGATAATCACCTAGGGGCGCAACCGTATTTCTTTTTTAACTAAAAGTTCGTCTGGTCTTTTTACATTTATGCATTCTCTGTATAACATTTCTTCGGCAATTTTTTGTCCTTATAACTTACGTTGCTTTCAATTACACCTCTTTCTTCCCTCACAATTTGCTTATCGATTGATATACATAAGTTCATCAATGGCTTCATTAATGTTATCCACTTTTATTAGCTTTATCCTCGTTCACCTCTTTGACCTTGCCCGTATTGCCACCTATACTTTTCTTTGCTGCATCTGAACTACTAGTGTTCTCAACTCGGCGCTTTTTCTCAACTTTGTTCTTATTCTCCACTTTGTCAACAACGTTTTCCACTTCAACATGCACTGCCCTATCCATAAATTGTACATTTCCAGTTTTCAAGTTAGCATTGCTTGTTTCAATAGAATCTCTACCTAATAATACTGAGTAACCAATACACCCAACCTCTAAAATTTCAACTTATACTTCTTTATTCAAAACTTTGACGCATCATCTCATTTTTCCGATAATTTCCAAAACTGACTTATTTACTTCATAATACGTTTCTTTCACTTCATCTGTTTCATTAAGCTAACAGGGCTGCCCGTGTCTATTAAACATTCTACAAACATATATGTACATAAGTATGATGCGTGATAACATACATATATATTTCTATTCCGGCCTCACCGGCATAGCAGCACAGCTTCTCTTTTCAGCTTCCTGCAGTCTTTACAATTACAATTGTAACACCTCAGACGTTCATCGGTGCGTTGCTTTGTTGGTGGGCGATCTTGCAGCGTAACTGAACGGAATGCTCTTACGCCTTCGTTTGGTGCCGTCTTGCTTGATAACGGAATTGCTCATCCCGAATTCTTTCAACGAGGTAATCGGAATTCTTCATCGGATATAAATCTCCTCATAAAGCGAACTTGTCGTTGTAGTAATCCGTGAAACTTTATTCTGTCGTTTAAGTTTTCTTTCACCGGTTGTGAAGACCACCTTTATTTCGTTCAGCAGTCGGCAGTTACTCCTTACAGCTAACTGACGACAATTGGTAATACCAAGTGGCGGCAAGTCCTTTTACACCTGGTCTTTCCGACACAAAAGAGGCCGTCCTCTTTCTTTACCTCCACCAGCAGGCACCGCGTTGAATACTTTCAGGACTGGAGCTTTTTCGTCCAACGTAGTCGCTGTATTTTAAATCGCTGTACTAGTTCTATGTCGCGGTAAAGCTCATACAGCTCATCGTTCCATCACCAGCGGTATTTGCCGTCGCAAAGACGTAGAGGTCCATAAATCTTTCGAAGAATCTTTCTCTCGAACACTCCAAGGGCCATCTCATACGATGTTGACAATGCCCATGCTTCAGCACCATACAATAGACATGATGAAAGACTTATAGAGTGTGGTTTTGGTTCGTCGACAGAGGGCTTTACTGCGCAATCGCCTACTCAGCCCAAAGTAGCGGAGATTCTACGTTGGATTTCCAGTCTGACATTGTTGTAGGTGTTAATGCTGGTTCCCAGATAAACAAAGTTCTCCACTTTTTCGAAATTGTAATTATCGACAGTGAAGCGGGAGCTAAGACGCGACTGCGCTGACTATTTATTTCCTAACAGGAAGAACTTAGCTTTGCTCTCGTTCATCTCCAGGCCCATATGCTTCGTTTCTTTATCCAGTTTGGAAAAAGCAGAAGTAACGGCGGGGTTGTCGAGGCCGATGATATCGATATCATCAGCATACGCCAGAAGTTGCACGCTCTTATAAAAAATGGTACTTGATCGGTTCAACTCCGCAGCTTGAATTATTTTTTCTAACATAAAAATAAAGACGTCGCGCGAAAGAGAGTCACCCTGTCTGAAACCTCGTTTGGTTTCAAACGGCTCGGAGAGGTCCTTCCCAATTCTGACGGAGCTGGTGGTGTTGCTCAACGTCATTTTTAATAACCGTATTAGTTTTGTTGGGATACCAAATTCAGACATTGCGGCAAATAGGCAGCTTCTTCCCGAGGTATCGAAAGCGAATTTGAAGTCGACAAAAATATAGAGTGTGTCTTATTCTTCTTCCTCGTCATTTTTTTAAGATTTAGCGTATTGTGAATATTTGGTCGATGGTAGATTTTCCAGCTCTAAAGGCAAACTGATATAGTACAATGAGCTCGTTTACGGTGGGCTTTGGCCATTCACACAATACGCTTGACAGAACCTTACATGCTATGCTAAGAAGACTGATCCCGCGGTAGCTGGGGTATATTGCAGGTTCACCGTTTTTGTGGATCGGGCAGAGTACACTAAAATTCCAATCAGCAGGCATGCGTTCGTATGACCATATTTTGCAAATGAGCTGGTGCTTGCATGGAGAAAAATCTCAGTCCGTCCTTAGTTCTCTAACCCCATGCGCTGCAGAAGCTGTCAAAAGCATGGTCACACAAAAAATCACTTCAAACGCCTGCCATCGTGTGTCAATTGTAATTTTTCCCACATGTTGACAGCGAATGCTCCAGAATCATATGCGCAAATTGCTCAGGCTGGCGCCGTTCCCCTTAAAATGCCTGCCCTAAATTCGAACAGGAAAAAGAAGTACTAAAAATTAAAACCACAGAAAAATGTGGCATGCGCGAGGCCATAAAAAATATTGATCCCAATTTCCCTCTGCTTATAGTAAACAGAGAAGTAGAATCTCGCTGCATTCCTTCCCTCGTACCGTGGACCCGTCAACAAAAGTTAACAGCGGTTGAGCGAAAATACAATTTTAGAGAGAGTGAATGTAAAGTATGTACATACAGTTGATGTCATGATGTTCGAAGTTTATTTTTTAAATTAAAAAGTAACACTTATTTTCATAAATACAATAGTTAAGATATAAAAAGGACAACTAAAACTTGAGTTCATATATAGATATCAAAACATAAGACTGACGAAGGTAATAAAAGCTAGAACTGTATGTGTCATAAATAAGTGAACACTTTAGTTAATGGCCGCAATGACCGCCATTATTTTGTGACATTCTTGACAATCGTGATGGTAGAGAAAGCACATATTTTCTGCACAATTCTGAAGTGAAAGTTGGCCAAGTCTCAAATATTAACTTCTTTAATTCCGCCAAATTTCGTGGGCCTCTCTCACTTATCCGAGTTTTGAGCCATGCCCATACATTTTCGATTGGTGATAGATCAGGACTTTGAGGAGGCCACTCCAAAACATTAATATTTTCATCAGCAAGATATTTCGAAACAATTTTGGCTTTATGTATTGGTGCATTGTCCTGTTGCAGAATGAAATCCTCCCCAATTAATCGCTTACCCTCAGGAATTATCACATCTTTCAGTAAGTTAAGATAAACTAGAGAATTTGTTTTTCCTTCGAGCACTACTATTTTGCCTACCCCATAAGCAGAAATGCATCCCCATACCATTAGGCCCTTGTCTCCGGATTTAAGTGTGGGCTTTACACATTTGAACGACAATGCTTCACCATGCCTGCGCCAAACGAACATCTGACCACCACTATATTTCATGCGAATCATAGATTCGTCCGCCCAGAGTATTCTATGCCAAAAACTTTCAGGTTTTAAAACATTATCGGAATAAAACTTCATCCTCTTTTGCAAATTGATTTTGTTTATGTACGGAATTTTTCGTATAACACGACCGTGCTTTCCGTCTTCATATAGCCTTCTGCGTATTGTGGATAAAGATGGTGTTTCCTTGCCTTCTAAAGCAAGTTTAGAAAGAATTTTTGGGGCAGAAAGTGTTGGATCTGTGTTGGAAATATTTTTAATTCTTTTATCTGTTTTTACTGTGGTAATTTTTGGTCGCCCTGGGGAATATTTGCGATCGACGCGTCCGCTATCTTTAAAAGCTTTGACCACTTTGAATACAGAAGCCGGAGTTTTATTAAAAATTGCTGCAATACTTCTGTAGGTTTCACCTTTATCGTATAGCTTAATTATAGCTTTCCGCTCTTCTGTAGTTAGACGCGCACAACTTGCCATTTTTTTAATTTTATTCACTTATTACCGAAAATAAAAAGGAGAAAAAGAATCCAAAAAATACAATAAACAATTTTGTGTATTTAAATTAAAAAGCTATCAATTAGCTACAGCTTGTATTATTTACCTATTTGAAATTAAAAACTCCGCTTTTTAAACCGTTATTTATTAAACATCTGCCAAGCAGAGACTGTTTACTTAATTCTGGAGCGTCCGCGAAGTAAGTCCGTTACTAAATTCTTACACAAATAACTAAAAATGAGCAAATGAAATTTAGCTTCCCCCTTAAATAAGAGAGGAAGATGTGACTATTCTTAGAACGGTAAATTTTTGAACAGTGGACCGCTATGTCTACAGCTATGTAATGCAATGGCAAAGTGATTCGCTTGTTTACCTATTTTTGACAGCAACTGTATGTTATTATGTACATTGTAGGGTTGCAGGTCTTTTTTGTCTAAACTTTCATTTTTGTTTTGATTGGTCATTTTACCAATTGATTTATAATCATTATTTTAGAATAATTCCGGTAAACATGAATAAGAGAAAGGAAAAAGTCAACGCACGGTTAGTTCTTTGAGAATTTTTTAAATCTATACATATTATAAAACAAAGTCTAAAATTTTGGGAAGAGCTAATCTCGGGCACTACTGAACGGATTGGGATGCAACTTTTTTTAAATTAATGCTTGCAGTTAGCACTACAATGATAGCTACTTAAATTATAAATTAGCCTATTCATTTCTGAAATATTTATGTGTAAAGTTTTAAAAAATTTTACACTAAGTACAGCATTGCTACAACCGAATGTAAAATCAGTGTCGTAGCGGGAAGATGTGTAGTTGTGTGAGTAGTAAATCAACTGCTCTTCGTTAATACTTCGTTCGGCTATGCGCAGAGAGCTGTGCTGTTGACTTCGTTGATAAACCGTTGCAAGGCGAAATGATAACTTTGATCCACACTGATAGATACATATGTTTGTTTTTCAGATGCTTTGTAATCATGCAAGAAACTAGAAACTACAGCTGAATTTTTTAAAGTTTTTTAGTGTTTTGCTTACGGTGTTGCGCATTTTCTTCCATCCAAAAATTAGTTTTGTTTATGTGTTTACTAGCTGGCAACGGTTGCGCGAGGCTTCGCCACGCGCTTTCTGTTTATGCATATGTATAAGGAATTACTTACTATTAGTTACTTTGGTTCTAAAATAGTTTGATTTTGCATTTACCTTAATTCCTAAATATACAAACTCATAAAAATAACAATTTTATGTTGCATACAATTGCAATTAAAACTTTTTATTGGACAAACATCAACAAATTTTTTTGTATACAATATTTACGTACCTCCCTCTGCAAGGACAAAAAGGTTTATTTTCGATGTAACACGTGAAATTTCTTTGTATACAATATTATGCGTACCTCCCTCTGCAAGGACAAAAAGGTTTCTTTTCGATGTAACACGTGATAGGGCTACGTACAGTTGTCCGTGTGAAAAACATGGCTTACTCAAATCCACTCCGGTTACATTATATGTTTGCCCCTGTGCCTTGTTTATGATCATTCCAAAACAAACCTTTACCGGAAACTGAAGTCTTTTAAATCTAAATGGCAAATCTGTAGGTACCATCGGAATTCTAGGTATTAAAGTAGATTTTCCAGTACCACAATCAGTTAAAATAGCACATTCAACCAGATAAAAATGTAACCTTTTTACCTGCACTCCTCCTCCTTCACTGAGCAATATTCTCTCGTTTGTGCGTGGAGTTTTACCAATACCAATTCGTTAATTTTTTCGACTTGTTCATTAGTAGGTGTTAATATTGCTCGTTCCTTTAACCAGGATACAGGCTTATAAGCAAGTTGGTCTATTGGGGGATATATTTTGTCAATCAGTTGTTGATGGTCGGTGACTGAAACGCATATATCATTATTGAAGGAGATTTTCCCACAAACTGTTGGAAGCTCACCGTTACCAACTTTCAGTAACATGCCAGCAAACATCCTGTTATCTTCTGAGGCTTTAAGCACTCTCATGTTAATCTTGAGTGCTAATTTTATTACATGGGACCAAAGGTATGATCGTTGTAATGACGCATTCACCTCATCAGCCCTGGTTCCTCTAGATATAACTAGCACTATTTGACGGAAATCTCCTGAAAATAATACCGTACAACCACCCATAGGTGTGTTCATAATTCTTAAATCGCGCATGGTCCTATCTAGGGTTTCAACTGACGCTTTATATGACATTGTGGCTTCATCCCAAACTATCAGTGAGCACATCTGGATAAGCTTAGAAGTATTACTTTGCTTAGAAATGTTGCATACGCTGGCACAATCGTCAGAAATATTTAGAGGAAGTTTAAATGTAGTATGCCCCGTTCTTCCACCTTCTAAAAGGGTAGCTGCGATCCCAGAAGACGCTACCGCAAGGGCAACGTTACCGCCAGATCTTACTTTAGTGAGAAGTAAATTTATTAAAAATGTTTTTCCCGTGCCGCCAGGAGCATCAAGGAAAAATATCTTTCCGTCCTTGTATTGTATACAAAAAAATTTGTTTGTCCAATAAAAAGTTTTTATTGCAATTGTATGCAACATAAAATTGTTATTTTTATGAGTTTGTATATTTAGGAATTAAGGTAAATGCAAAATCAAGCTATTTCAGAACCAAAGTAACTAATAGTAAGTAATTTCTTATACATACATATGTATACATACATAAACAGAAAGCGCGTTGCCAGCTAGTAAACACATAAACAAAACTAATTTTTGGATGGAAGAAAATGCGCAACTGCAAGCATTAATTTAAAAAAAGTTGCATCCCAATCCGTTCAGTAGTGCCCGAGATTAGCTCTTTCCAAAATTTTAGACTTGGTTTTATAATATGTATAGAAGTATGTACATATACATACATATGTATATTATGTAAGTTAATAAAACGAGTGGTTAAGTTTAATGAAACAAACGTTTTATATTTAATTGCGGGGCTGAGAGGGGCAGCACGACCGCGTTTATTAATGTGAGAATTGAATCTAAAACTAAGTTACAATAATCTTAATATTTATACCTAGCTATGCCTGCGCTGCAACTGCATTTTGCTGCGTAGCGTCTGTAATCTGCTGCGTGGTAAATTCATGCTGCTTCGCTGTGACTGCATGCTGACGTTGAATTTAGCGGGTGGCTCTCATGTGTTGTTGTACAATTAATGTTTACAACATTAATTTCGGTCACAATTGTGCTGACTCCGTCTGTGCCCCACATGTTTGTTTGTTGAGTAAATCATGTACTTGGTTTTACAAGTGCAGTTCGGCTGAGTCGATTGTTTGTTGATTTCCGTTCTACATAGCTGTGCGCCACTTAGCATTGTCGTCTTGCTATGCGTTTGTTGATGCGGCCGAATTTGTGATGGGTGGTCATTATTCGGGCAACATGTGCAATATTGACTTTCTTAAGTTGATTATTGATGTGGGTCAACTTAATGTAGCCAGTTTATGATTAGTGATCAAATAACGGAATATGAATGCGTTATTTGATTCTCTGGAATGCGGGTCTATTATAAGTAACTAATTTACGACATCTTGTGGAAGTGGTTGGTTTCGGGTTTTAATTTATGTTGTCTTCATGGGTGGTTCTAACGTATCGGCTTGGAGTGTTTGATATGTGACGGCGAGTCATCTGTCAAGCAGCTTGGGTGGTATTAACTTACCCTAAGTTAACTCTTCCCCTCTTAAATCGATTGTCCTCAATCGGTATTGTTGTTGTGGATAGGTTACGCTATGGTTCTTAATTGGAGAAATGGTCCTTCCATTGTTTTTGCGGTATCTTGTTTCGGTGATTGCAGTTCAGGCGATATATATAATTTTCTTTTATATTTATTGATACATATTAAAATAAAAGTTATTACAATAAAAGATAGTACAATTAATAAATCTGAACTTAAACTAATTAAATGAACACTTTTATTATTTTTAAACAATAGTTCAATGTGTTCCTGTTGATTAATTTGCTTTAAATACAATTTATTCAATTTTAGCTCAGTATCTGTTATATTTGAATTCTCCTTAATTTTTGTAATTTTATTTGGTAATATGAAAGAGTCGTACATATTTAATATGATATTAGTATATGTTTTATTTGAAGCTATAATATTACAATTTTCGAATTTAATTAAAAAATTTCCTATTTGTTTAATTTGTAATTTGTTACAATTGTGAGAAATATTTAGATTCAAATTTTTAAATATTAGTATTCCTGGTAATACCTCTTTGATTTCTGTTTTTATTAATGGTTTTAAATTACAATTTGCTTCTTTAAATTTAATGATATTTTCTAAAGAATTGTTGTCTAAGTTTATTAAATTTTTTTCCAGGTTATCTTGAACATTTTTACTATACAAATTATTATTTTCATCTACTAATAATTCGTATTCATTCAATACTAACGATAAATTTTTTTGGTTGGGAATGGGTTCAAAAATAATTTTGGATAGGATATTGGAGGAAAATTGGGGTATTAGTAAGGTAATAATAATATTGTCATTGTGAAAAATTACTGCTACCTGTATACTGTTGTACATGTCAATGTCATTGATAAGGTCAAGTTCGGTTTGCGTTAATATGTCTGTAGGGATTATACCTAATTTGCTTGAAAAAATTACCTGTCCTATGTCATTAATGTGACTTTGTAAAAGTGAAATATCGTTATTAATTTGGTATGTATGTCTCATGAATTCCAATTCGTCCTCTATGGTTTTAATTTTATTTTGAGTTGTTTCCGTAAATATGTTTATATAATTTTTAATCATACTTTGTTGTCTGTTTATGTGACTAGTAATGTTGTTAATTTGGTCTGATAGAAATTTATTAACAGAAATTAAGTTGTTGACGTGGTCTACTGTATTTTTTTCATTGTTTTGAATTTCTTCTAAAATATTAGTTATTTGTTGTTCGTCATCACTGTCCATAGTACCTGCTATATATTTTAGTCCTTTACCTAAAATGTTTGCTAAACCCCGTTTTGTCTTTATATGTGGATGAAAATAATTTATTTTTGCTTTAAGTAACAAAAGGTTTTTGTTTACGGTATTCAATAACTGTCTGTCCTCTAAGTTTGTTGATGTTAAGGCTTCAACATTATTTGTAATTAATGAAGTCGTTTCGTCGTAAGCTGTTAAATTTATAAAATGAAGAACTTTGCTAAAGCGACTGATGGTCTTACGCTCTCCTATTTTAATAGGTATGTATCCGTTGTTGTTTGTTAGGTCCTGTATGTCGATTTGTTGTGCAGAAATAGCTGACATTAATGATAACAGGATAATTATATTTGTCGTCATTTTGACCATTTTTGAATTTCCCTAAAGAGAGAAGAAAAAAAAAAAAATTTTAACTCTGTTTGATATTATTTTTATGTACTATTCTTCCTAACTGTGTTTTAATTGTAGTGTTATAATTTTCTGACACTATTTCCTTTTTATATCTAGGCGTTAATTTATTTCCTAATCTTCTATTTATCTTAACAAATATTACTTCTCCTGGAGCATATTGCTTTAATGCTGCTCTATTCTTATTGTGATAAGTTAAATCGTCTATTTGCTTATCCCTAATTTTATTTGATATTTGTAACCTATGCTTATTTAATAATTGGGGGTCGCTATTGACTCTTCTCCCAAAAAATGACTCAATTGGTTTTTCTTTTGTGGTGGAATGCACAGAGTGATTATACTCTTTGACCGATCTTTCCAGAAGTTCGTTGAAAGTTTGGTGAGTTTGATCACACTGGAGGCATCTCATAATTTCCTGTAGTGTGGAATGGAAGCGTTCCACTTGACCGTTGGAGCAACTTGTGTATGGTGCTGTTCGGTGGATTTCTATGCCGAACTCGTTCTCTATCATATAATTGATCGTTTCTGATCTGAATGACTTTTCGTTGTCCATAACTATAGTTTCTGGTACCAGAGAAAAAAGAATATCCCTCAATGGTTGTCTTATGTCCTCTGCTGCTTTTGATTTAGTGATTTTTGCAATAGCATATTTGGATAATTTATCTACTGCAGTTAAAATCAGGTGTTTTCCCAAATGAAGTATATCGATATGCACTATTTGGCCTGGGAATTTAGGAATAGGCGTTGCCTGAATTTTTGGTTTGGCCGGATGTCGGTCGTATTTATTTTCTTTGCATACAATGCAAGTTTTAATAATTTTCTTAATTTTATTTGCCATTGCTGGAAAACAATATTTCCTTAATAGTTGCATTTTGTTTTCCTGAGAGCTTCTATGCGCTCTGTTATGTTCTCTTATTATGAGATTTTGCTGTTCCTGATAGTTATTTACGTCATCAACCTGTGTATTAGAAAATCTTACTTTGTATTTACTGATATGCAGAGGGAATACCTCCTGTATCATTCCCATTATGTCCTCCTCTGCCTTGATGCAGTTTATTACCGAGGGGTTCAAATATTGCTTTAAAATCTGAACGAGATTTTCTTGCGAATAATTTGGCTGTGTTATGCTGTGTCGGTGATAGGTAGGAAAAATAATTTTAAATTTGTAATCGGTTGTAGTGCCTTTGTTCAGGAAGATTTGGTTTTTAAAAACATTTATCGGTGTCTCGACGCTATATATCAAATTATGTGATGAGCTTTCATCAGAATTTGTTGCTATTGATAGAGAGTTACTTTGGGACTCTTCAATTGATATTCTTGATAAAGCGTCTGCGACAACATTTTGTTTTCCTGGCTTGTAATGTAGCTCGTATGAGTATTCCTCTAATGCTGCTTTCCATCTTTTCATTTTAGCATTATTGTTTTTGTTGCTTAGGGCATACGTAAGCGGCTGGTGGTCAGTGAATATTTGTACTTTAGCTTGACCATAAAGGTAATCCCTAAAGTGATCCACAGCCCAGATGATGGCTAGCATTTCTTTTTCGTTAGCCACATAGTTTTCTTCGGCTCTGCTTAGAGTCCGTGAGATAAACGCTAACGGTTTTGATTCCTGAGATAATACAGCTCCTATGGCAAAATTGGAGGCATCTGTTACTAGCTCAAATTGTTTCTTGTAATCGGGGTATGCAAGAATAACGTCTCTAGAAATGAGTGAGCGTCTTATACTGTTAAAAGCTTCAATGGCTTTATTGTCCAAGTTGATCCTCACTCTTGAGGATTTGTTTTTTGATATCCTTCCTTCATCCCCTCTTAGAAGAGATGTCAGGGGTTTTGCTAATTTAGAATAATCTTTAATAAATTTTCGGTAGTATCCAGACATACCTAAGAAGCTGCGAAGTTCTTTCAAGGTTTTCGGTTGTGGAAAATTCGCTATTGCCTGTACTTTCGCAGGGTTGGTTTTAACATCGGATGGCGATATAACAAATCCCAAAAATTCAACCTCTTGTTTGAAAAAATGACACTTGTCCAATTGAACCTTCATGTTTGCTTCTTCTAATGTTTTAAAAATTTTTTCAATATGTTCGAGGTGCTCTTCCTCTGTTTTACTAAAAATGATTATGTCAGTATGTCATCGAGCGCTCGTTGAAAAATCGAGGGTGCGTTCTTTAATCCAAATGGCAACCGGGTAAATTCGTATTTGCCGTTGTTTATTGAAAAAGCTGTTTTCTCAATGTCAGATTCCTTGATAGGGATCTGATGGAAACCACTTTTTAAATCTAATACCGAAAAAAATTTATTATCTCCTAAGTTAGAAATTACTTCGGATATTTCGGGTATTGGGTACCTATCGGCTGTCGTTACCGAATTCAGCTTTCGATAGTCTATTACCATGCGGTATTGTTTATTTCCCTCTGAGTCCGATTTTTTCGGAACAATCCATACTGGTGAATTGTAGGGTGACCTAGACGGTCTTATGATTCCATCAGCTAGCAAGTCTTTTACTTGTCTCTCTACCTCTGGTCTGAGAGATGCTGGATATGGATATCGTTTGGAGTAAACGGCAGTATCTGTTACCGTCCTTATTTCTCCTACGACTCTTGTCGTATATGTTAATTTCTCGTTAGGTTCAGAGAATAAATCAGGACATGTTTGAACCACTCTACTCATGTCAATCTTTTGTTGAGCTGATAGGTGTTCGTCCTTAATCTGTATAGTGTGAACAGATTTTGAGGGAAGCTGTTTAAGCGTTATTTTTTCCCATTTATAAGTATCATAAAGTTTTCATTTGTGTGCACTATGGCTCCAAGATTTCTTAATGTGTCATTGCCTAAAATCCCATCAAAGGTATTTAGGGAAGGCATCATATAAAATTTGATTTCTTCATTAAGGTTAAACAATTTTAAATACGTGTGTTCCTCAATTTTTATATTGCCTGCCACCGATTTGGCGTGGAATGGCTTTTTATTTTTTATGCTTCTTTTTACCAAGCATGGTTGAATATAGTTTTTACAGATCCTGTATCTATTAAAAACCTTAATATTTTTCCTCTCTCCGCCCTGGCTTCGAAATAAGGGAGCGAAGAGCTCATAAAGCTAAAAAATGAACGTCCGAAATTTGTTCATCTCCTGAATTGTCGCTTTCCTTTTCCTCGGATAAGTGGAAAGTCCTTTGCGCTTTGCTGACCTATTGATTGAGAGCTTCTGAGGTCTTTTCCCTTGGTACAGGGTTTGCGCTGGTTTATTCATGTAATTCACTTTTCGCGAATGCATGGTTTGGTCGACCTCCATAGGTTCGGGTCGTGGTTGTGGCTTTGGTGGCCTGTGTGGTGCATTTGCATTTGCAAAGCGTGTATTCCTGTTTTGCCAATTTGGTTGGCTTGGCTGTGCGTCGTGCGCTAATTGGGGGTAAAACGCTTTGGGTTGTCCTCGTGGGACGTGTTGTTTCCTAGCACTCTGTGGTTGTTGGTAGGACTGCCTTATATTGTTGGCATGGTTTGTCCGAAAATTTTGATTGTCCAACTTTTGGCACAGATGAAAAGCTTGGGGTAAATCTGCTGGTTCTTTCATACCTAGTAGTCTTGGCAAATCCCCGTTTAACCCTCTTACAAATGTATCTAACGCTTTGTTTCGGTATGATTGCGTTAATACATTTAAAGTTTCGTTGCTCATCCCTTCGCAACCTAATTTGTTTAAGATTAATGAGAGGTGTTTGTACACCTGTTGATAGAACTCATTTTGCACTACTTGCGGTCCTTGTTGTCTAAGGACATTAGCTGCAATTTGGGAAATTAAAGTTGTTAAGTCACTCATGCTTAACTGTGAATTATTTTGTCCCTGAAAAGGGAGGGCATCCTGATTAAGCAATGCAGGCCTAATTAGATTATTAGGATTCGCCATTTTTCTTAATGGAATTCCTATTTTTCCTTTAAATGAAAGAGATTTTTTTCTTTCCCAAAACTTCCTTTTGGTAAAATACTTTTTATTTAGAAAAAATTAAAAAATTTCCTAAAATAAAACTTCCTTTTCACAAAAATTTTATTTTTATATTTTGACTTTTTATTGTATATTTTGTATTTAAAAATTAAACATTACTATATCCTAGTTTATGTAAATTTTTTTTTTGGATATAGTGTTCGTTTCTCTAACTCTTTTGATTTATAGTAGTCCTCGGACGCACGAATTAAGCGAACCGTTTCTTCCTCTATAAGTTAACGCGATCAGCTCCGATACCGGGCAAAAGTCCGCGCGTGGCCTGAGTCAGCAGATTCAGATTCTCACGCTGGCCACCGGTAACTCGCTGTGCTAACCGAAAAGTTGCTAACGTAAGCGTCTACAGCGCATCCGGGCGCAATAGCTGGTGCAGTACAGTTGTTGCCCAACAATAACAAGAAAGCCAGCTAGAAGGCAAAGGTGCAGGTAACTTCGTAGCTTAAAATTAGAATTAGTTTTAGTTTCCAGAGTGAGCTCACCGGCACAGCCAGCGCTTGCCATAAAATAAAGTTTCAATAAAAATACAATTTGAACAGTTTCATTTAATTAATTGGCGCCCAACAGGCAAAGTGAACAAATCAAGTAAAAGTAAATAAAGTTAATTAACCATTTGACTACAACAATCAACATAGTTAATTGGACTTATCAAAGGAGCGAGGAAAGCCGAATAAGGACCCATCAATCAACTCGAGATGACACATATATCCTTAATAACCAACCACTTAAAACTATTGTAAGTAGAGCGCAAAACAGTGTAAACTTGTACATGTACTTGTAGGTGTATCTACCTTTGTAAGTAAATTTGTTAACGTGAATTTTTATGCATACTGTGTAATCTCGTGGCAGAATACTTATGAGTGATCGTAATTGATACTGGTCTTTGTAATTTAATAAAAATTATGTAAATTTCGCTTTACCGGTGAAACAATAAAATTGTGAATCATTGCACGAAAAATAAAAGATTATTATGTAATTCTGCTACAAATACTTATATGTGACCTTAATTTACATTGATCTTTGTAATTTTATTAAAATTTTTTTTTGATAAAGGTCTGCATTAGCGTTGTAACTGTATAAACGTGAATCCCTGTACAGGAAGTACAATAAAAAGTTGTGAAAAAATTAAAGAATATTGTGAAATTATGCTACAAAATATCATTGAGCATTCGTAGTTTATATCGATCTTTTAATTCAATAAAATAGTTTTTGAATAAACTTTATTTGAAAATAGAACCAGCTTAATGTAAATCTCTGCAAGGGAAATGTGAATTAGTGGTTGTGTAAGAATAGAAAATACTTTGTTATTCTGCTAAAAAATACTTATGTGTGATCGTGAGTTGAGTAGACTGTTCGAAAGCATTAATAAAATAGAAGTCGATAGAAGAGAGCGTAGTATTGAAGATAATCAGGGAAATTGGTGGACAGACACTAGGGCAACAGATCAAAATAAAAAAATGGCGCTAGAACCTGAACAACTAAGAGCAGTTGTGGAGAGTGCTATAAGTAGCGCACTCGCAGTACAACAGGAAAGTTTCGAACATAGACTAAGGGACATAACCCGGCAATTGAACACTATGGCAGTCACTCCTGCGGTAGAAACGTATAGTGAAATAGAACTAAATCCAGACGTACGGTGCGACGAACCTCTAGATATCGTTAAGTCTTTACCGGACTTTGATGGTAGACAGGAAGCGTATGTCTCGTGGAGACAAGCGGCACACACCGCATATAGAATTTTTGAGAATTACGAAGGTAGCTCTAAGCACTTTCAAGCAGTTGCAATTATTAGAAATAAAATTAAAGGCCAAGCCGACATGGTGTTGGCATCATTCAACACCGTTTTGAATTTTAAAGCCATAATTAGCCGCCTTGACTTTAGTTATTCAGATAAACGACCGATCTACCTGATTGAGCAGGAGATGTCTACTCTCCGACAGGGCAGTCTGACACTCCTGCAATATTATGATGAGGTGGAAAAGAAATTGACGCTTTTAACAAACAAGACAATCATGACCTATGACAAATTCATAGCCGCCTCACTAAATGAGAAGTGCAGAATGGACGCATTGCGTGTGTTCATTTCAGGGACAAAAAAAACACTTAGTGACGTTTTATTTTCGGCGCAGCCTAAGGACCTACCTTCGGCTCTAGCGCTAGCATAAGAAGTGGAATCCAACCACGAGCGGTACATGTTCGCAAGTACCTATGCCAGGAGCCTAGAGGATAAAACCCAAAGGCTCGAAACGAGGCAACAACCTAGAGAAAAATTTACAGGCGAAAGATACCAGACGAAAGACGTATATCAGGAAAAAAATCCGCATTTTAGTAGGCGTCAGAATTTCGGTAACAGACCTGCTCAAAATTTAGAGCCAGCCGAACCAATGGATGTAGATCTTTCGCAACGATATAGGCAGACTACACAGCACCAATCCAACAGTAACCTTCCATTCCGAAGATCTGTACAGGACCGCACTAATCAAGGCCAGGTATACGGCCATACAACAAAAAGACCAAATAATAGTTCTGGTCGCTTCACGGGGCCAAAGCAACAGAGAATTAACCACCTATCCGGCGACAAATGTCATTCTAACCAGGAGAGTGACGAATATCAAGCCATAGCAGACTCAGAACTTGCGGCAATGGGTGACGAGTTGTCCGATTTAGATCAAATTAATTTTTTAGACAAGACTCCCTGCTACCTTTCATTGAAAGGACAATTGCAGGGAGAAAAATAAAATTACTCATCGATACAGGGGCATCAAAAAATTATATTAAGCCTCTGAAGGAACTTAGGAACATAATTCCAGTAGATAATCGCTTCTTAGTGAAGTCAATTCATGGCTTCAATGTCATTAAACAAAAATGTATAATTAACTTGTTTGGCACAAACAGTGCCTTCTTTTTACTACCCACTCTCTCAACCTTCGATGCAATAGTAGGGCTGGATCTGTTAACACAGACAAATGCCACGCTAAATTTCAAAGACAGAAATGTCACAACTGACTCTGGTACTGAGGAGTTGAAATTTTTAAAGTGTGGGAATGTTAATTTCACGCAGGTGGAAGATATAGAGGTACCACAGGTAGTGAGGAGTAAATTTCAAAAAACTATTAAAAACTTAATGGGTGTTTTCTCGGATCCTAATGAGGGACTCCCATATAATACGAATATTGTCGCCACTATTCGCACCGAAAGCGACGACCCCGTCTATTCCAAGCTGTATCCTTACCCTATGGGTGTGGCAGATTTTGTAAGCGCCGAAATCCGGGATTTATTAAAAAATAATATTATACGGCCATCTAGGTCGCCGTATAACAACCCGATTTGGGTTGTAGATAAAAAAGGGCGAGACGATCAAGGTAATATTAAAAAACGTCTTGTTATCGATTTTAGAAAATTAAACCACATAACTATCGATGACAAATATCCCATCCCGAACGTAACGGTTATATTGTCAAATTTAGGAAAAGCTAAGCATTTTACAACGCTCGACCTAAAATCGGGCTTTCACCAAATAACACTCGCTGAACGAGATAGGGAAAAGACAGCCTTTTCAGTAGCTAATGGGAAGTATGAGTTCTGTAGACTTCCTTTTGGTCTGAAAAATGCACCCAGCATTTTTCAGAGAGCCATCGATGATGTCTTAAGGGAACAAATAGGAAAATCCTGCTACGTCTACGTCGATGATGTAATCATCTTCTCAGAAACGGAAGACAAGCACGTCGAGCATATTGAATGGGTTTTAAGAAAGCTATATGAAGCCAATATGAGAATCTCACGCGAAAAATCGCACTTTTTCAAAGAAAATGTCGAATACTTAGGTTTCGTTGTAGGTAGGGACGGTATCAAAACAAGTCCTAGTAAAGTTGAAGCGATTAGTAATTACGAACAGCCTTCTACTCTGTTCAATGTTAGGTCCTTTTTGGGTCTAGCGAGTTATTATAGATGTTTCATTAAAGATTTTGCATCAATCGCAAAGCCTTTAACAGATATATTAAAAGGAGAAAACGGTAAAGTTGGAGCCACTCAATCAAAGAAAATTAAAATAGTTTTTGATGAAAATCAAGCAAATGCCTTTAATAAATTAAAGGAGGTCCTGGCATCAGAGGACGTTACGTTACCCTACCCAGACTTCAAGAAGCCGTTTGATCTTACGACCGACGCTTCATCGTTGGGTATAGGAGCCGTATTATCTCAGGGTGGAAAACCAATCACAATGATTTCCAGGACCCTGAAAGACCGCGAACAGAATTTCGCTACCAACGAACGCGAATTACTGGCAATCGTCTGGGCTCTTAAAAGCCTTAGAAATTACCTTTATGGCGTCAGAAACCTTAACATTTTCACAGACCACCAGCCACTTACGTTTGCAGTTTCTGACCGAAACCCAAACGCTAAAATTAAGCGCTGGAAGGCCTTTATTGATGAGCACAACGCTCAAATCTTTTATAAACCGGGTAAGGAAAATTATGTTGCTGATGCACTATCACGACAAAACATCCATGCTCTAGAAGAGGAGGCACAATCTGATCTTGCCACAATCCATAGCGAAGTATCGCTGACATATACAATCGAAACAACCGATAAACCGCTCAATTGTTTCAGAAACCAAATCGTGTTAGAGGAAACAACCCTGCCTCTAAAGAGAAATTTCATATATTTCAGCGAAAAAACTCGCCATATAATCGAATTCATGGATACGAATGCACTTGTTGATGATATTAAACTAGTTGTTAACCCGAAAGTGGTAAATGCGATATATTGCGACCTTCCAATACTTGCCAAGATTCAACATGAATTGGTCAGGTGTTTTCCGTCAACGAAGTTTTGGCATTGCAAAAATATGGTATTGGATATCACCAACAAAGAAGAACAGAGGGAGATAGTCACTACCGAGCACAATCGTGCTCACAGAGCGGCCCAAGAAAATGTGAAACAAATCCTCTGTGATTATTATTTTCCAAAAATGACCAAACTCGCGAACGAAGTTGTCGCAAACTGTAAGGTTTGTAAAAAGGGCAAATACGACAGACACCCTTGTAAGCAAGAACTCGGCATGACTCCAACGCCATCCTATGCAGGAGAAATTCTGCATATTGACATTTTTTCCACAGATAAGAAATACTTCTTACTTGTGTGGACAAATTTTCAAAGTTCGCGGTGGTTCAGCATGTACCTTCTCGCACTATTGTTGACATAAAAGCTCCGATAATACAATTGATAAACCTTTTCCCAAAGACAAAGATTATTTATTGCGATAACGAGGCGTCGTTCAATTCTGAAACGATAACGTCGTTATTAAAAAATCGATTTGGCGTAGATGTGGTAAATGCACCTCCGCTTCATAGTACATCGAATGGGCAGGTAGAGCGCCTACATAGCACGCTCCTGGAGATCGCAAGATGCCTAAAACTAGAAGGAAAGTCTAGCGAAACAACTGACCTCATATTACTAGCTACAGTCGAATACAATCGGTCAATTCATTCCGTCACTAATCAGAAACCGATTGACGTAATCCATGCTACTCCATTGGAGATGAGGAAGCAGATAATTACTAAAATAATGAAAGCCCAGCAAGAGCAACTAGAGAGAAATAACCGATCTAGGCAGAACAGAGTGTTTGAAGTTGGGGAACGTGTTTTAGTAAAAACAAACAGAAGGTTAGGCAACAAATTATCCCCCTTATATGTCGAAGGAAAGGTCCAGGCAGACCTAGGAACCACGGTTCTCATAAAAGGGAGGGTGGTCCACAAGGACAATTTGAAATAAAAGCGTCTTACCCTATGCCAAATATTTCTCTTACATATATTTAAAAAATTATCTTTGTTATCATACGGAGTGATTTATTTACTCTTACCAATTTTTAGGAT
Source organism: Anomoia purmunda (assembly GCA_951828415.1). Classification (NCBI taxonomy): domain Eukaryota; kingdom Metazoa; phylum Arthropoda; class Insecta; order Diptera; family Tephritidae; genus Anomoia; species Anomoia purmunda. Next base: position 68,087,232 of record OX639998.1, on the reverse strand, counting down.
TTTGATAGAGATGCTTCTCTTTCGGACAGCGACGCCTAAGTTAACGGACTACTCCAACTGTGACTATATACCACTTCAAGATGGAGATGTAACTGTTTGGAAAGACTTTGAGTATCTGCAACATACCACTAACCTTACTTTGTACACGGAAATAACCAAGGAAACGAAAGGACTTATGACACACTTCCCCTCATCACATATGAGAATGTTACTGGACTCTGACACTGCGCGCATAAAGGTACTTTTGGCAACATTAGACACCCATCACAGACAGGCTATGAGCTTAAACATTTTAGGAACTGCGTTGAAAGTTATCGCAGGGACACCAGACTTTGACGACTTTGAAAATTTAAAATTCCAACAACAGGAGCTCATAAACTCAGAAAACCAGCAGATCGTCATAAATACGGAGGTGCAGGAAAGGATAAATAAATTAACAGAAAGAGTCAACCTCATTATTAAAGCCTCAAATGCTAAGCAGATAGATAGCAGTAATTTATACGAAATATTGCTTGCAAGAAACAGAATTATAATATCAGAAATTGAAACCCTAATTTCGACCATTACCCTTGCAAAGATAGGTGTAATAAATCCACTGATACTAAACACTGATGATGAAAAGAATATTATCGATATGCGCTCTACTAATATAACTATAACGGACTTAATGGAAGTATCATTTATCAAGGTCTTATTAGACAATAATTTTTTACATTTTATTATTAAGTATCCTAAACCAATGTTCGTTTGTAAGAAAATTATTATTTTCCCTGTCCAACACAATGAAACAATCCTGCACCTTGCAACCAACAACAATATCGCAGACTGTAACAATCAAATCCTGGCGATCGGAAATTGTAGCGTGACACTTACATCAACATTTTGCAAAAGACTTCACCATCCAACCTGCGCGCAGCAGCTCCATTCCGGTAGCGTCGCTCACTGCAGCACACGTCCCAGCCACCTTGATCCTATTGTGGTGGTGGATGAAGGTATCGTTATTATCAATGACGACACCGCGGTGATCAAGACTAGCGAAGACTCCGAAAAAACTGTAACCGGGACTTATTTACTTACCTTTGAAGATGAGGTCCAAATCAATGGAACTTCCTATAAAAACCATAGGGGCATACTGAGGAAATTGCCGAGTTCGGCAACGACGACACTTCTCAATATAACCAGTCACCATGATATATTGAGCTTGCCGTACCTCCAAAGAATGGGTATTAAAAACTTGCGCTATATTGGAGAAATTGAAGCCAAAGTTATCACAGGACCGACACTTTCAAGTCTTGCTACCATAACCATCGTAATAAGCTGCTACGTTCTCCTTAAACTATATTGGAGGCGAAATAAAAGGCGTCAGCATCATGACTTACAGGCCGTCATTGACAGTTTTAAGAAGCCTGAGGACAGCCTTCACTTAGAAGGGGAGGAGTTAACGCGATCAGCTCCGATACCGGGCAAAAGTCCGCGCGTGGCCTGAGTCAGCAGATTCAGATTCTCACGCTGGCCACCGGTAACTCGCTGTGCTAACCGAAAAGTTGCTAACGTAAGCGTCTACAGCGCATCCGGGCGCAATAGCTGGTGCAGTGCAGTTGTTGCCCAACAATAACAAGAAAGCCAGCTAGAAGGCAAAGGTGCAGGTAACTTCGTAGCTTAAAATTAGAATTAGTTTTAGTTTCCAGAGTGAGCTCACCGGCACAGCCAGCGCTTGCCATAAAATAAAGTTTCAATAAAAATACAATTTGAACAGTTTCATTTAATTAATTTATATTATCCCTGTTATCGTAGTCAACATGGGTGGCTATTTTGTCTATTTTCATGAAATTGAATAAAGATTGCATAGACCTAGCTTTGTCTTCGTTGCTAACACCTTTGACTACAAAAGGTTTCCTTCTGTTTTCCTCTATATCCCGTTACTAACACCTTTGACTACAAAAGATTTCCTTCTGTTTTCCTCTATATCCCTTTCTACCTTCTCTACAATTGCGTCCAACCCGTCGTAGTCGAAATCGACTGGTAAAGCGTCCATTTACAACAATCACAATGTGGGGGTTAGGGGTAGTTTACAAAATATACTTAAATACAATATTGCTGTAAATATAGTGATACAATCTTAATTTCTTACTAAGTTTCAACCGCTTGACTGCCTGGTAGAGATGTGCTGTTGTGTGGCTGGATACTTTCTCTCGCCCGTGGAGATGTTGGGGCTGCTGGAACTGCTGGAGCTGCTGGAACTGCCGCTGGTTTGAGTTAAAGATGATTATAGTACTTTTTAGCGAACTTTTATTTTTCACTGTTTCCTTTTTTAAGGAGTACTTTTTTTTTTTAAATGTTTTGCACTTTACAATGTATTTCTTTTTATATATCGTAGGCTGGTACATAAGATACCACCGGTTTGCCTTAGCTACTAAGGGGCCTAGTCGATATAATCGTGATTCACTTTTTTTAATTATCACTCACAACTTTTTGCGTCGCGACACCTGATTTCTGCGGTTTTCGGGACGATTTTAGTGTTCTTTTCTTTTTTTAAAACCTTTTTATTTTTAATTCGCGATGTCTTACTTTTTGTTTTCAGACCCCTTTTTTCTCGTAATGCGTTTTTACTTTTAACTTTTACCGTTGCCTTACTTTTTAATTTTCAGGACTTCACCGGATTTGTTGCGTTTCGAGCGCCGCGGATTTATTTATTTATCGCGAGCCTCGAGACTTTTGCTCGGGCGCCAGTTAATAAAACGAGTGGTTAAGTTTAATAAAACAAACGTTTTATATTTAATTGCGGGGCTGAGAGGGGCAGCACGACCGCATTTATTAATGTGAGAATTGAATCTAAAACTAAGTTACAATAATCTTAATATTTATACCTAGCTATGCCTGCGCTGCAACTGCATTTTGCTGCGTAGCGTTTGTAATCTGCTGCGTGGTAAATTCATGCTGCTTCGCTGTGACTGCATGCTGACGTTGAATTTAGCGGGGGGCTCTCATGTGTTGTTGTACAATTAATGTTTACAACATTAATTTCGGTCACATTTGTGCTGACTCCGTCTGTGCCCCACATGTTTGTTTGTTGAGTAAATCATGTACTTGGTTTTACAAGTGCAGTTCGGCTGAGTCGATTGTTTGTTGATTTCCGTTCTACATAGCTGTGCGCCACTTAGCATTGTCGTCTTGCTATGCGTTTGTTGATGCGGCCGAATTTGTGATGCGGCCGAATTTGTGATGGGTGGTCATAATTCGGGCAACATGTGCAATATTGACTTTCTTAAGTTGATTATTGATGTGGGTCAACTTAATGTAGCCAGTTTATGATTAGTGATCAAATAACGGAATATGAATGCGTTATTTGATTCTCTGGAATGCGGGTCTATTATAAGTAACTAATTTACGACATCTTGTGGAAGTGGTTGGTTTCGGGTTTTAATTTATGTTGTCTTCATGGGTGGTTCTAACGTATCGGCTTGGAGTGTTTGATATGTGACGGCGAGTCATCTGTCAAGCAGCTTGGGTGGTATTAACTTACCCTAAGTTAACTTGTACATCCATATGTATGTATGTATATGGGCATATCTCAGAAACTGTCTACCAACCAAAAATATTTGAACTTAATCCAACCTAATTTTTTTTTTAATGGAGCATTAGAATAGATATCTAATTTTATAAATTTATAAAACAAAAATTATTTCGATGATGATTAATACTAAAATTATAACCAAATCCTACCCTACCTCAGGTCTTTTAATGTTATACAAAAAAAGTGAAATTTTTTACGTGTTCATATCATTGCTTTAGTATTAACATAGATGGTCTCAATTCTCCTTAAAATTAAAAAAAAAAATATTTCGTTTACTTTTCTGGAAACATTAAAATTTGGTATGAAATGCCAGCTAAATGCGTTGTAGCGTACGTAACGGAAAATCAGGTTTTTTTTTATATTGTGAGTAGAAAATTTTTTTTTTTTTTTAAATCATCTATAATTTTAATTTAAATAAATATCCTGCTTTTAAGAAAAAAAAAATTTTCATTCTACAATTAAAAACCAAAAAATTACAGCATATTCATTTCTGTGGCGTGCGTAACGATTTGAGTTCTCACAAAAATTACAATAGAAACCTTTGCAATTTTTATTCTGTTTTCTTATCACTTCGCTTCTTAAATCTATTCTTCGCCTACTATTCTTAGCCTACTATAATCGTACCGATTGGCGATTATTTTTTTAAACGGTAAATTTCACGTTGTCTCGCCTTTGGTTTCGTTTGAATCATTAGCAATTATCTTTCAGTGTCACTTTAGATTATCGGCATATTGGTACCACAGAAAATTGTTTGTTTACAGTATAATATTTAATAATAACAGTTGAAAAAATGAAAACGGGTGCAGAGCGTATTCGAAAATATCGCAAAAAAATACAATCCAGTGAAAACTTAACACAAATAGAACGTTTAAAAAATGCGAAAAGAATGAAAATTTATAGAAAAAATCTTAAAGAAAAACTTAAAAATGATGATTCATTATCAAAAAAAGTAAAGGCTGGCCACCGAAACCGTATGCAAATTTATAGAAAGAAAATAAAGGAACAAAAACAACAAGAGCAACCAATAATATCGTTGGATGGTGCATATAAGTGCAAAAATACCCTTTACAAGGCCATACAAAAAGTGGAATTAGCGTTACCAAAAAACATTAACAAGAAAAAGGAAATTCTTAGAATGCTTACAGAAAAATACTTGAAAGAGGAAGAAGAAGCTCAAACAAAAAATACGGTTGACGAAAATGTTAAAATGATTTATGAGTTTTACACTAATGATGACATCTCTACGGAAACTGCCGGAAGAAAGTCCACACTTATATCAAAATCAAATAACCTTCCAATATCTAAAAGATTCATGGTTATGACAATTAGAGAATCATATGAACTGTTTAAAACAACGTTTCCAGGAACAAATATTTCACGTACTAAATTTCATAACAACCGACCAAAACACGTGGAATTGTCTAGTAAGCTTCCACATAACATGTGTGTTTGCCAGTACCACGCCAATTTTTCATTTTTATTGGAAGCTATGTTTGGCATTTTTCGTATGTTCCCATCTAACTTCGGCAATTTTTTAAAAAAAGTGTGTTGTGACGAAACCTCTGAAGTTTGTATGAGGAATGAATGCAACAAGTGCATTAAAGACATTACAGACGCTTTCGTCCCTTTGATTTACATTAATCAACTCGAAGAGCTTACTGAATGGAAGCATTGGAGAATCGTTGATAAACGCATGGTCATTAGTTATACGAAAGGACCAATAACTGATTTGATTAATGAATTGGAATCTCAGTTACCTTCCTTTAAACTGCATACTTACGTTAAAAGGACTCAACAAAAATACTTTCAAGACCGAAAAATATCTATTAAACAAGATGAAGCTGTTCTGCAAGTCGATTTTGCGGAAAACTATAGGCTCCTCAATCAAAATGAAATTCAGTCTGCACATTTTAGTTACTCCCAAGTTACCATTTTTACTTGTGTTGCCTGGTTGCACAATTGCACAAGATCATTTGCTATTACTAGCGATCAACTGTCACACAATAAATATGATGTTTATTGCTTTCTCCAGTTACTTAATTGTAAAGAAACTTAAAGAACAAATTGCTATTTCGAAATTATTTTTATTTTCTGATGGCTGTGCAAGTCAATTTAAAAACAAGTTCATTTTGAGTATTATACCGTTTTTTCAAGAAAAATTAGATTTGACCAACTTTGAGTGGAATTTTTTTGCAACTGCTCACGGAAAGTGGTTCAGTAGAGGGAATTGGAGCTGTCATAAAGAGAAAAATTTGGCAAATGGTGAAAGCTCAGAATATTGTTCTTAATAACGCCCATGATTTTTTTAAATTGGCAAAAATTAATATAAATGGTATTTCTATTTTATATGTAAGCAGTACATATATAAAAAATACAACTGCATTTCTTTCGGAGAGATGGGCTAACGTTAAGAGCATTCCCGGAATAAAAAGCAATCATTATTTTTCAGTACTTAATGAAAATGAGCTCGAAATAGCACTAACGGCAGATTCAGCAAAACATAAAATTTATTTATAAGCATATATACATTAATAAATTAATTTATAAACATAAAATATGAATTAAATAATCTTATTAAAAAAAAATATAAAATGTTTTGTTAAAATAAATACAATTGTTTTTATTTATATACTACTGGAACAAATTTAGCGTGCGTAACGTAGCGTGCGTAACGTTGGGTTCACGGCCATTGATAAAAAACTACAAAATTTTTTGGCTGCAAGTAAGTTATTTTAGAATTCTCTTATATTCATCTTTCTTTAAGGTATTTCATTTGGTGTGCTTTATTATACAAAATTTGCTAAAAATTACGAAAACATACCTCAACCTTCAAAGCTACTTCCATTTTTTGTAGCGTGCGTAACAATACTTTGAGATCAAATTTTTCGCAGCTTAAACCTGTTACAAAAAATATTTTGATGACATTCGAAAGTACACTCAAATCCCACTAAACACTGTGTATAACTTGAAGGCATGTCTTTTGAAAGACCAAAAAATTGTTATATTTCAATCCGAAAACGCGTACGAATGTGGCGTTCGTAACGCAGGATTTGCCCATATACTCAAGTATGACAACGATTGATATGCTTATAAAATAAGTACATTTCCTATACACATAAGTATGAACACATTTTGTTAATATTTAAATCTATTACATACATACATACATACATACATACATTCATATATATGTGCATACATAGTATGTATATAAATGTAGCAACACATATCAACCCACCTAGAATTGGTTTGTATTTCCATTACATAAATACATACATATGATGATAAGGTTCGTCTAATTTTCTGCAGTTTATGCCTAACAATAAGTGGCATTTCTTAAGTTTTTTCGTCTTTTATTAAATTTCATATAGTTTTTCATACAAAATATAAAACGGCAAAACAGCAAGTGAATAAAACTATTTATGGAATATGTCTGCATACATATGTATGTTCATATATGTATATAAGCACAATAGACTCACTCTTATCATATTCATATTTAAGTAAAGCCAAATTGCGCATCCTATCAATTATTTAGAAGTTTCCTTCAAGTTATATTTATATCTTAGCAAAATCTAAAATTTCAGCTAAACAATTATTATTTATCAGAAATTATATTCTGTTAAATAAATTTTGTCTTCGCTCAGCTCTATTAACTTTTGACTCCCGGATTTCCCGGAAATATTGATGGATTTTGACAATTCACACTTTAATCCTAACTTAGAGCTTCTCTGTCTAATATAAAATCTCTGGTCATACTTAGTCAAAGTATGTATCTACTTTTTCTTTGTCTTTTTCTTCTCTTTCCTTGTCTTTCTGTTTTCGCTATGCTCTCGGTACTGCAGTGGAACATGAATGGTTATCTCAATAATTATCATGAACTCAAAATATTTATTCACCTTCCATCAGTCTTCTAAACGAAACCCATTTGCTACTAAATCAAACTGCATGCACTGCGAAAAATTACAAGGGATATGTTTATAATCTCCCCCACATTACTACCAAAAAGCAAAAAAGCGATTGCAATAAGCACACCAACTAAATAAGAAGTACTCTGTACATACCCGATGCTAATTTCTCTTCTTCTGACATTACCCAAATGTTAGGGCAATTTAACTTTCAATGCATCATTGGAGGTGACTTAAACGCCTGTAGCACTATATGGGGATCCGAATACACTAACACAAAAGGAGAAAACATTGCTTTTATCCAACTTTCTATGCCTAACCGCAAACATTAACCCTTCAAAAAAACAGAAAATAATATGGAATGATATTAAAATGCTTACCGGCTTACCAAATCCATCCTCATTTTCTTTTATTAATTCTTCAAATGGCCCACTTTCGGATCAGAAATATATTGCCGATCAGTTCGCCTCTTTTTTTCACAAGCATCTGCTAATTCTTGTTTCTCAAACATGTTTAATGATGTTAATGCGGGTCGGCTCAACAATGAATCACCGATCCCTTACCCTCTATCGCCAGATGCCAAGCAAATTGAGTCAAAAGTTGTATCTCCTAAGTTCGAATTTGTACTCACCTCTGCAAAAGGGAAATCTCCTGGCCTTGACAAAATCTCCTACCCAATCATCCAAAATTTGCCAAACTCAATTGTCCCCTCTTGATGCAAGCAGTTGCCACCCAATTTCCGTACTGCCATGTTTAAGGAAGCTTTTAGAAAAAATCATCGTCAACCGGCTAGGGTAATACGCTTCCACAAAAAATCTTATTAGCCCTAACCATGCTGCATACAAAAAAGTTTTTGGCCCAATCGATGCCCTTTTACATTTAGATTACTTCATCTCAAATACACTATCTACAAAAAATCACGTATCTTTATTGGCGGTAGACATTTAAAAAGCGTTTGACCGCATACATATTGGGTCTAATCATTCATTCCCCATCGACATCGATATCGGTACGGAAAGAATTCTCGATCGAAAAATTTCATGGGATCATTAATACCGTCGATAAGCTGCTTTACCCACAAAGTAAAACTGCTGTGTCGACAAATTTGACAAAGAAAATTGGTTTGTTTTCTTTCTGAAATAATTTAAATTAAATAATTTAAAATGGATACAATCGCTCTTTTATCGAGTGATAGTGAAAATGAACGTTGTAGAAACATTTCGACGTGAGCGCAGAAACTTAAGAAACACTTCAAAAGACGTGTTGGAAATGGATAATTATAAGTGAGTCGAAATACTTAAGCTAAAATAAAATCAAAACTTCATTTACTTATGTACATATGTACTTACATATTTACAGTTTCATCAAAAAATTTCGCATCAACAAAAGGGCATTTATATATATTTTAGAGGAATGCGAAAATCAATTTGGAGATTGCAAAAGGCAAGGTTCTCTTTACCCCAAAATAAAGCTTGCTGCATGCTTACGGTTCTTAGCCACAGGCAACTATCAGCATTGTATTGGAAAGGACTTCAATATAAACGTGGCACAATCGGCATTCTGTAGAATATTGGATGAATTACTCAACATCCTTGAATACAGGCTTTGCTCAAAGAGGATTGCCATTCGCATGACTGCAAGCGAAGACAATGTGTGACAATGGCAGTTGACGGAACTCTAATAATGGCTCCGACAAGAGATAAACATCTTTATTATAACCGCAAAGGATTCTCAAGTTTGAACGTTCTGATAGTAAGGTTTTTACAAAATTAGCTATTCAGTAGTTATTTTATGTATTTACGTTTTTGGTATAGGTGTGCGACCACAATATGCAAATACGATACGTTTGCGCTAAATATCCCGGCAGTAGTCACGACTCTCACATTTGGAATTTGAGTGATATGAAAACTAGCAGCGCATCAAATTATCGGAATGGAAATGCAAATAGAATACTAGATGAGAATAATCCATTTTTATAAAGTACCAATGCCTTATAAACTCGTACTAATTTAAAATTTTGTTTGTAAAGGTGACAAAGGATACCCTCTTCAACCGAGGCTCATAACTCCGTTTAGGGAACCAATCCTATGCGACAGAAAACAAAGATTCAACACTTATCATGCCGTATAATTGTTGAGAAGACAATAGGTCTATTAAAATCAGTATTTCGTTGCCTTTGCAGTGAACGAGGATTACATTACGCACCAGAGAAAGCAGCGCGTATTGTTAATTTGTGCTGCGCATTGCACAATATCCGTTTGCATTTTAATTTAAATGAAAACATCCCTGAGCCAAACCTGGATGCAAGTGAGAATACATATTCCAACGAAGATGACAATGATTTCGATGATATGCCAACAGAAGAAGCAAATAGAATAAGAGATAGTTTTTTAGATTTGTATTAATATATATAACCTAACCTAAGTACAAACACATGTATGTTTGTCAATATAATTGTTATAAACAGAAAAAACAGTTCATTTCATAAAATTAAACTAACAATTCATTAAACGAAGAGAAATATTCAGAATAAAAAAGGGGGACTTAAGTTTTATTTAAATGCTGTAGTTCTAATTCCAACAGTATATTCTTCGTTTCTTGTTTATCTCTGGCCATTTTTTCTATAGCCGCATTATGCCTACTCATTTCCTTGAGTTTCTCTTTTTCATTGTCATGGAGTTTCCTAAGCCACCTATTCGTTTCGGACTGTCCCTGCACTTTGTCACTTTGTTGCTTCATAAGCGTGTCTAGGACTTTTGACACCTTTTGCTCCATATTTTTTTGGATTGCTATTTGCTCCTCAAGTAGACCCATCTTGTTTGTTTTGTGCCTTTTGTGTGTTATGCGGGAAAAGTCCGTATCTGCATTAGTTTGCAATTCAAATGAGCAATCAGGTGTTCCATCAGATAAAGACTCATTTTGAATTTGTGGCTGGGAATAAAGTGCTTCAACTGGTCTCTTGTTAAGGCCACTTGTTCTGGGGATCTCATCCTGAGAAGTTACAGGTGAGCATCCAAAACTTCGAATGCCTTTCAACCCCTCAACAGATGTGTTGATTGAAAGTATCACACTAACCTCTTCTTCGAGTGAACTTAACGTTATTTGACTGAAGGGTCCTCCTCCTGTTCCATTTTCTTTTTTATGCCAAATTTGAAATCAGTCCAAATCTATTTACAAAAAACGTTATTAACCGATAATTTAAACGCGAATTATTTTTTCATACCTTTTCCATCCGGTTTTGTCCTTGATTGGTGGGCCCAATGCATTTAATTTCTGGGACGTATTTTCCCAAAAAGTATTTAGGTCCGCTGGTGCTCTTTGCGAAAAGCCTTTAGCTATGTCCGGATGCAACTTCATCTCGTTCACAAGCACTTCAAATTGATTTTTGTTTGTATATTTTTGTCTCTTGTCTCTAAAATATATTTGTAAAAACATAAGTCAGTGCGTTCTCATAAATTTTTAACATAAATACTTACAAAAGTTCCATTTCTTAAAATTTCCGTAACGAACTCAGCAACGGATAGATACCGATAATTATTTTCCATTTTACGGTCTCAATGATTCTGCAATCAGCGCCATCTATGAGCCACGTAGTATTTTATCGAGTCGGCAATTGAGTTCAACCTCATCGATAAATTATTGTCGATACGTGTTCAATGCTTTCAATGCAATATTTAGCGATCGATATCTAAAAATGTTTCGATCGACACGAGTTCAATGATTAGACCCATTATCTTGAGGCAGCTTGACTATTGGAAAGTAGGCCCGAAAATGAAAAACATCGTCAAAAACATCTTTCGTCACACGAAGTGCAGAGTCAAAGTTAATGAATTTCTAACTCGGTTGTTTTAAGAAATGGCACCCCATAAGGGTAACCCCTTTCTGCATTTCTTTTCATTCAAGCTTTCGGTGAATCCATACATCGAACAGCCGAACAACCATACCCGGTATCCAATGTCAACTATTCGCTGGCCATGTAGTGTTTTACACTAAATGCAACGACCTCTCTCATGCAACTATCCTAACCGAATTGGCGTCTTGGCCGGAATCCTCCGGCATCTGCATATCCACTGAAAAAACGAAAGTCTTGCACATTTGCCAAAAACAAAATTGTAGTAACCTCATTAACTTTTCCACTAACCTTAAGATAAGTCATGTTCATGAACCAAAAGGTTTGATAACAGACTCTAAATATAGCTTTAAGCCCCATGCAAATATTCCATAACAAGATTAAACATAATAAAATATCGTATATCTAAGAAAAGTCACGTCAACCCTTTTACGCTTGTTAACGTTATCAGGGCCTTAGTACTTTCTAAGATCGAATATGCGCTACCAATTTACAGTAACTGTTCAACAGCAACAATCAACTAGCCATCTTACCAAGTTATTTTTTACTTCTAACACCCAACTTGCCAATGATGTAAACAACTCATTATCGCGCAAACGACAACCAAGATTCCTGCCTGTGCTTTCTCGAGTACTGACTTATGCAAAACATTTGCAGATATCACCAAATCAAAGACGTAAAACATCAGCAACTTATCCGCAATGGATGACAAACAGTAAGTCGCATACAATCAAATCACTAGATCTTCATTGTAGCCGTTGCAACTCAACAAGGCATCGCAGTTATTGATACGTTATGCCGACTCATGAAGTCGGTTATCTCCTCAATCTTGCGCTGCAGACCGTTGCAGTTCGGCTGAAGGAGTCTTGTTTTCCCCGGGAGAGTCGTCGCCGAGAGAGGTGTAAGGGTGATGTTGTCCACCTCGTCTTATGAGTCGGTGACGATGTCGAAAAACATCTCCGACCCCTTGGCGAACTGAAGTAGGGCAATAGATTGTAGCTCCAACTCCGTTTGCCATTTTTGACCCGTCCATATATATTTGTGTTGTTCTTCGTGTCATCTTTACACCCCTGCGCCAGCCATCAACCTCTATTGTGACCCCAAGAGACCTATCGAAGCTTAGGCACAGGACCACGCACTCGAACCGACTCCAGTCAGAGAGGACGCTATCTGGATGTGACCATACATTGTGAACTCAAACTGCCTCGAGGCTTAAAGTCTAGCAATAGTTGTGAACGCTAGGTCTTTGGTTGTTAGGTCTTCCAGTACTATATGGCGTATGGTGTAAAGTGCTGCTACCACTACCCCATAAAACGGAATCGGCATAACAATTGCGTTGAAAACCAAATGTGAAATTGCAGGAGATAGGCCCCATTTGCAGCCCGACATCTTCTTAGGTTAGGTTAGGTTGGAATGGCAGCCGCCTGCAGCGGCTCACTTAGACCAGTATTAGGAGGCTCACTGTGTTACCACAAAGAAAAATTTTGTACCATCCAAGAAGAAGAAATTACCCCTCACTAATCCATTTTGCCTCACTGATGAACCTCAACAGGCAATTTACCTCGGTGCTTGAAACCTTACTAAGGTCATCCAAAAACGGTGATCCCAGGTATCGCATTCTGCTTTTACACAGTGCAGGACACTTACACAGTAGATGCAAGATCGTTTCCTCCTCCTCGTCATTCTTGCAGCTCCTACAGCATCTTAGGGAGGGTACTCCCAACCTTTCAGCATGTTTCCCTATCAGACAGTGCCCTGTTAGAGCCCCGATCACGTTAGAAATGTTTTCCCTTCTTAGAGAGAGAACGCTGCGCGACCGTTTGCGATCCCATTTAGACCACGTCTTCCTTGAGGTTCGACAGGTCGTATTTTGCCTCCATCTATTGTCAGCTTGTTTATATGTACAAACTCTGAGTATCAGTTTGATACTGGCAAACGGCATACCAATTCGTTCTTTATCCTGAAGAATCTGCTTGGTCGTACCTTGTCTTGCAAGTTCGTCTGCCATGCAGTTTCCCTCTATGTCCCGATGACCAGGGACCCAAATGAGGTACAGTCTGTTCTGCTTGGCTCAGAGATCTGATTGCAGCCTGGCTATCACTAAAAATGAAGATGTCCCTTCCTATAAACCCGGTACCAATCTTCTCTACCGCTTCCATGATTGTTGAAATTTGCAGGAGAGGGTTTCGTGAGAAAAAGCCTCCTCCTACCTTATTATCGAGTTTCGAGCCATCTGTATAGATGACAATGCTATCAGGTGGAGTATGAAACTCAAGTTTCCACTCCGTCCTGCTTGTGTAATAAAGTTACTTTCAGAAACCGATGTCAAACCATCAAATTCAAAGTTATCGTACTTATTCCATAATTTACATTTTTGTAAAATATTATGCTTAGCCGATGCTGTACTGTTTTGAATCTGCTCGATTTTATTTTCTAGATATTTTAGTTTAAGCATCTGGTCAGAATATAAGATAGGTTTAACTATTTTACTATTTGTTTCTTTTGATTTATTAAATGCATGCAATATGTTTGTTCTGTCATCTTCTATAGTTTTCTTCAATATACTGATAAAATCATTAAAACGATTATTTATATGAATTTGTCTATTAACTGTTTCTATTATGTTATGGTTATTTTTGTCCGTTATTTTCAAGTTATTTAGTAATTCTTCTCTGTCCTCGTTATCCATAAGTCCAAATAACCATTTATGCACAGTTCCTATAGCATTAATCAAACCACTTCGTCTCCTATTATTATCTGTTGGTATTAAAGTATGAATTTTGGCTTCGATTGTTTTTATTTCCTCGAATAGTATCTTCCTATCGTTTATGTCAAATTCATTCAAATTCTTTTCTTTGTTACTTCCTATTTTATTAATTATTGATTGTATCTCTGTGGAGTGTATGATGTGTAAGATCTTTGTGGTCTCATTAACCACATTTACTTCTCCGACTCGTATTTTTGCATAGCCTAATTCGTTCTCTAGTTGGTTTATTTGTGGTAGTGTGTTGGTGGTCGTTGCCATCATTAATATCAATATTGCGGAAGTAACCGTCTGTGCCACTATCCCGTGTTAAATTTCCTGAAATTTAAATTTTCGTTTATCCTGTGTTTTATAAAACTTGTTATTTTGCGATTTTATATAATTTCCCTCCAATTCGCAATTCTAAAGTTTTTGTATCTGGGTTGTGATTTTCCTGCTCTATTATTGTTTACATATTTGTTCATAAAGCCGGTTTTTGTCCGTCGTCATCTTTATTTTCAGAATCCCCATTAAGGAGTCTCATATGTTCGTTTAAAGTCGAATGTAGTCTTTCCACGCCCGCGTTTCCGGTCTTAAGGTATGGTGTGGTGTAATGGACATTTATTTGATTTTCTTCTAAAAACTGCCTCACTATTACTGTCTTTAGTTCATTGTCAGTTACAATTGATTTAGGTTTTCCTAAATATTGTATTCTAATTTTGAGTAACATCAAACGGGTGTTTGATGGGCTTTCTGCCAAACTTTGCTCTATTGCATAATTCGCAATTGTTGGTGTACTTCTGTATTTCTGTTTGTAATTTGTGGTAGTACTGTGTTTTCTTTATTTCCCCTAATATTTCTTTTATTCCCCTGTGATTATTTTCCAAGTGTTTTCTCTTCTATCAATGTTAAAAGTTCTCCTTTGTCTGTTATGTCCTTCAAAATTATGTTTGATTTCGTTATTTTTAGGTTTGCATTATTTGGGAAAAATTATATATATAAATCCTGAACTTGTAGAAATAATTTGTCATCTAAGCAGTAAATTACAATTAGTCCTTGTTCCGGTAGATTCTCTCGCATTATTTTTAAAATGTCGCTTTCGAGTGTTACATTTATTATGCCTCTTATTTTCTTTTGATATATTATTTTCTTTGTTATTGATTGCCTTTGCGCTCTTAGAATTATAAGTTGATTTTTATATATATTGATTGCGTTTTCCGTTATTTTTATAAAGTATGTACTATCAGTTTCTGCGCTGTGTATCGTATCTATGTACATATGTCATCATCATCGAATATTTCATTTAAATTTAGTTCCATCGCATTATCATTTTCATAACTTAGTCTGCTTAGACCGTCCGCGATTTCATTTTCCTTTCCTTTTATGTAGTTAATGTCGAAATCGAACTCATGCAGCTTTATTTTCCATCTTTGGAGTTTAGCATTTGGTTCTTTTAAGTTGTTCAGCCACACTAATGGTCTATGATCCGTTTTGATAGTGAAGTGCCATCCGAATAAGTATGGTCTGAAATATTTCGTTGCCCAAACTATTGCAAGTAACTCCTTTTCTATTGTACTATAATTCTTTTCAAGCCCGATTAGTGATCTACTTGCATAACAGATAACTTTATCGGTTTGCAGTAATGCCGCGCCTAAAGCTAAGTTACTGTTGTTGTTGTTATTGTAGCGGCTAGTCGCGCCCCGTAAAAAGCGGATTCACCCATGGTCGTTGTCGTCGAACTCATCTAGGGCGAGGCCCAGGAAACGTGCAGTTTCGACAGGGTTGGACCAGAGGGAGAGGGGGGTTAGATGAGTGGGTTTTAGAGGGCATGTGAATTGGTGGTTGGTGTCGTGCGGAGAATCTCCACATGCCGGACATGTGTTGGGTATGTCGGGGTTGATTCTGGATAAGTAGGAGTTGAGCCTGCTACAGTATCCAGATCGTAGTTGTGCCAGAGTGACGCGGGACTCGCGAGGCAGCAGGGACTCCTCATCTGCTACAGGTGGTGGTTGGGCTCCGATGACTGCATTTGCCTGGCGGGAGTCAATGATGTTAGTGACTGTGTCTCTGTGGATGTTGCTTAGGACCCGCCGGTACGCCTCCGGATCCAGCGGTTGTGTGATGAGTGGCTGGATCTCGTCCTTTAGTTCTAGAAGATGTCTTCTAATGTGCCTGGGGGGCAGCTCCACTGCAAGCAGGTGCCTATTTGGATGCCCCGAGCGGTGACATCCAGCAAGGAACTGCTTGCTGAGCATGAGGTTGTGCTCCTTAACTCGGAGCACATTGACCTCTTGGTGGAGATGTTCCTCAGGCGACATCCGACATCAGAAGACATCCCGTCACCGTGCGGAGTGCGGCGTTCTGGCAGGTCTGCAGTTCCATCCACTGTGTCCTGCTGGCTCCCGGCGACCAAACTGGCGCAGCATAATTTATTACCGGCCGGCCAATCGCCTAGTATGTTGCCAACAACGTTTCTTTGTCTTTGCCCCAAGAGCTGCCCGCGAGCGACTTGAGGACATTGTTGCGGCTCTGTACTCTATTGGCGATTGCGGTAGAGTGCGCGGAGAAGGAGAGCAGGCTGTCGAAAGTCACCCCCAGAATCTTCGGGTGGTTAACAGTCGGAATGGGGGTGTCATCGATATGGATATTAAGATCCAGCCTGACCTCATTCGTCCAGGTGGTAAAGCTAAGTTACTGGCATCTGTCGCTGGTGTGAAAACTTTATTAAAATCTGGGTTAATTAAAATTGGATCTGCTTTAATTAGCTCTTTTAATTTGTGATTCGCAACTTTCGAGTAATCTTTGATAAACCTTCTATAATATCCTGTAATTCCTAAAAATGCTTTTATCTCTTTTTCGCTTTTGGAAGTAGAATCTTTTTTATTGCTTCCACTTTTTGCGGGTTTGGTTTAATACCTTCTTTTATAATTATATGGCCTAGGAATTTTGTCTCTTGCCTTAGAAAGTCGCATTTATTTATTTGTATTTTTAAATTTTTCTCTTTTAATCTGACTAAAATTTTGTTCAACGAATCCAGGTGTTCTTCTACGCTTGTAGAAGATACTAGGATATCGTCCATGTACACAATACAAATCTTTCCGATATAATCTTTTGATATTTCGTTCATTAGCCTTTGGAACGTTGCCGATGCATTAAAGTAATCCAAAGGGCATTCTTAAAAATTCACAATGTCCGTTGGCGGTGGAGAACGCTGTTTTTTGTATGTCGCGTTCATACATTTCAATTTGATGAAAACCTTTGGCTAAATCAAGCGTTGAAAAATATTGGCATCTTCCCAATTTGTCAAATATATCGTCTATATTTGGAATTGGAAATCTGTCTTCCGTAGTTACGCTGTTCAACTTCTATAGTCGATTACAAGACGCAATTTTTGTTCGTTGGGTGTGTCCAGCTTCTTTGGTACCAGCCGAATAGGGCTGTTATAAGGACTAGAGGAAGCTCTAATTATGCCTTGGGATAACATTTAGTCTATTTGTTTTTCTATTTCCGGTTTGTGGATTTCTGGGTATCGGTAAATTTTAGAGTAAACCGTAATGCCATTCTTAGTCATTATTCTATGTTTCGTTGAACTAGTAAATGTTAAATTGTCGTCTTCGTTATAAAATACGCTTTTGTGTCTTTTTATATATTTATGAATTTGTTTTTGTCTATACCGTTAAGGTGATTGGTGTCAACGAATTCTGTGACACATTTATTTTTTATATCGTTGTTGAAGATTTCCACTTCATTTTCTTTTTAGCTTATTTTGCTATATATTTCTTCTTCTTTTGTTAAGAAAAAATTTATTATTGCTTTATTTGTTTTTAAAGTTCTGTTTGGATAATCTATTATCGCATTTATCTTCATTAGGATATTGTTACCGATGAGTCCGTCAAAGTTTTTGTTGAAATTACATTCGAGAAGTTCGCACATGAAATCTTTTTCATTGAATTCCTTAAATATTGGGAATCTGCAAAATTTCTTAACTTGCGTTTCTCTTCCCATTGCTGTGACTTGCACATTTACTTCCCTCTTCCATTTCGGGTTACAGACATTTTCATTGATCATACTGAACTCTGCTCCAGTGTCAATGATGAAGTATAACTTACTTATGTGTGTATCTGTTGTTATATAGGGTAATTGTTTTGTGGGCCCTGCTGAAAATTTGCGTTTGCATTGCTGATATCCATAGGTTCTGGTCTATTACGATTTGATATTGCAGACCGATTATAATTTCTTGATTGATTATAATTTCGCATTTGATTCCTATTTCCTTGTTGTTTAAAATTTCTTTGTGGGTTAAAATTTCCGGGTTGATTATAATTTGTGTTGGTTGTCTGATTTGACATTCTAGTTTGGCTGGAGCCGTTGCCATTGCTGTTATAGTTATTATTATAATATTATTCATATTCTGGTGGGGTCTGGAAGATATTCTATTGTTAGCGTTATAGCTAAAATTAGTCCTACGATAGCTATTTGGGTTAGGATCTTTCCTTTGTTCCCCGAGTGCTGTGGAGGATTGATGTCTAGCTTTTAAAATGATTTTATATGATTTATCTAAAGAATCAGGGTTTCTAACTATTATCATTGTTTTTGTAGGCTCGGGGAGGTGTTCTTTAAAAGTTTGTAGCGCTATCCTATTAACTTCTGTAGTTGAAAAGTTTAAATCATTATGTGCTAATATGCCATTGTGTAATTTATTTCTAATTTTATTCATTCTGAAATGATCATTTTCTATCGTTGAGTCGAGACTGATGGTCTTCAACTCATCCATAAGTTCCGCTGAACTTCTCTTTTCTCCGCAATTACTCAAAAGTATTGGTTTCAATGTTTCCCAATCACTAACTTGTCCGTATCTGTGAATTATTTCCCTTGTTTTTCCTACGCATCTTCCTTTCAGATATTTAAATAAAATTCTTTGATTATTTGCATCAAAGGATGTTATTGTGGATAGTATGTTTTCAATTTGCCTAATAAAGTCTGTTAATTGGTTCGGATCGTCCGTCGAATTCTGCAATTCCAATAATGCAGTTTAAAATGAGTTGAAAATGTAATTTGGTAGCTGCGTCCATTTTGAGAGAATTTTGTATCAATTGAGATTAAAACAAATATATTCGTATTCATTCCGTAAAAAGTTCCTACTGGGTATTTTAATTGATCGTGTACAGTTCGAGAGGTGCTGCCCACTGTTGTAGTGAAGATACCTATCTAACAGTTTTGAAAGCACTATTTTAGTCAAGACACATTAACAATTTTATCGTTACAGTTTGGAGCCACTGTTTTAGTGAAGCCACCTTAATAATTTTAAAGTTATTATTATTATTTATTTTCAGTTTTGCAACACCCGTGTGTATGCAACGAATTTTCGTCCATATTTTGTTTGATTTTTTTTACTAAATCTACCTTAGTTTTGTTGCTGCTACTGCTGCTGTTGCCACTTCTATTGTTGTTGCTTTTGCTGCTGTCGCCACTGCTGTCGCCACTGCTGTCGTTGGTGTTGCTGTTATTATCGTTGTTATTGTTGCTACTGCGTTTTTCACTTAGTTTTTTTCATTTTTTATTTTCGATAAATTTTACTTTGTTGTTGTTTAGTTAAAATTCAAATTAGGATCGCGTTATAAGTATTTTTTGTTTTGTCAGTTTCTTGCCAATTTCTTTGCTTCTTTCTTTTTTTCTCACACATTCGTTACGCCTTGCGCAAATACAATCAATAAACTTGTATTTTGTATAAAAGTTAAAATATCCATTTCTCATAAATGTTAAGAATATTTATCAAATAGTTAAATCTCATGCGATTCCGAAGTTTTAAAACGATGTTCCCGTATAGGTGGTTGAAATATTGTTCGACTATATTTTAATTTTAGGGTGGGCGGGTTTTATAATCCTCGTCGCCAGTAATTGAGAACACACTTGTGTTTTCTTTGGTTGTCACTTAACAACTGCTGCTTTATTAATTTTCAATTTAACATTTTAGTTAACATACGAATACATAAAATACGGAATACACAAAAGAAAACTTAAAACGAAACATGTAAAGTAAGCCAAATTGTATTTAGCAAAATGTATTTATCTAATTCGAATTATACATAGAGTTGTGAGTGCAGCTGCATCTTCCGTTTTTTTCAAGCTCCTCAAACCTTTGAGACCAATATCTCTTTTGACTTCCCCTGCCTCTAGCGTATTGAGGTTATCGTCTCTCGGATTTCTTTCTTCAAACACAGGTAACCACTGCCCATACTCTATGACTTCTTGCCATCCTCCGCAACAGCCGGTCTTCCGCCTCTTTATTAAACTGGCGGATATAGTTCTGACCCTCTCCCGGCGGCTTTGATACGTGAAGTATATCTAATCCCGTGTCGGTATATTCTGGTTCTAACCCTGCAGTGACATAGAGCGCCTTCCGATTTCACCACACAAGGGATCCATACCTTAGCCTTCGGTATCGTGAGAATCAGAGTTCTATCCACCACCTAGCTTCTTGATCCCTGCCTTTGGAGGTTTGCGATCACTGCCTTTACCCAGCTGAGCATTGCGTCATCATTACAGCTACTGAGTTTTACCCCATTAAATCCTCTCCGCAGCTCTTCGGGTTCCATGCCCCGCGCTGTACTTAACCAGTGGCGTCCTGGAGGTTGACTATGTGTTGACGCCACAGTGCTCCGGTGCAGCCCCTCTTGGTGTTACACGTTTATTGTGTCATTGCCCTTCTGTCGCTTACTGGGTGGCCTTTCGCCTTCAGTCGATCTTTGTCTTATCGACAGCTTCGACCCTTTGCCTGCAACCCCTTGATGCTATTGCTGTACTTTGAGATGCATGAAACGTACCTCGTCCTCAAAATGCTTCCTGCGTGATTTGACTATTTCTCTGGCCCGAGCTGGCGTTCACTTTGCCGTTCGGTAAAGCCAACAACAGCACCCAAGCGCCACCTTGTACTGCTCTAGAGCTCTCTTCCCCTCTTTGCTACGCAATCCGCTCGTAAGCCCACCGTTACCTCCTGTGTAGCCCGGTGTCTGTTACACCCTGGATTAGGGGGTTTGGCGCTTGTTACTTAGAAGTAGCACAAGTAAAAATATTAGAAGTAATTAGTTGAAGTAGCAGTAGTAGAAGTAGTAATAGTAGTAGTTGTAGTTATAGTAGTAGTAATTAATAGCAGTAGTATTTGTAGTATTTGTTAGTAGCGGTAGTAATTAGTAGTAGTCGTAGTGATAGCACTAGTAATTAGCAGTTCTAGTAGTACTATTTAGTAGTAGTTGCAGTTAGTAGTAGAAGTTGTAATTGTAGTAGCAGTACTAGTAGTAGTAGTACTACTACTAATTAATAAGTTTTATTTATATTTATTTATTTGTTACAGCCTTTTGACTTAATTGATAACTTATTGTACATATACTTCAAAATATTACAAACTATACACATGACTCTTACAGTGTTAGAATTAATAAGATTCAAAACATAAATTTTATGGATATGTGCACTGTGAATCAAGTCCGATTTACGCGCTTCCAATCCCATATGTCTAGGCCACGTTTTAGGCAGTCGGAAGGTACGAGCTTCCGAGGCGTTGCTTGTTCGCGGTTTCTATCCATTTCCAGGCGTAGGGTGAAAAGGCCGAGTCTCCTACACGCTGTGAGCGAGTAAAAGTGGTAGTTAGTAGTAGTAGTACAAGTTGTAGGAGGAGTAGTAGTACTAGTAACTAGTATTTGTACTGATAGTAGCAAGTAGTAGTAGATGCTTTCCATTTCCAGACAACCGGTCAGGTACAAGCATGATTTTTAATTTCGACCAAACTCAAATACATTGTTTGTTGGTCCAAATAATGAGACACGTATTTTTTCTTTTGGCTCGGAAAAATTTTTCGGCCGAATTAAACGCGATTTTGTTTTTCATACAAAAATCGATTATTCAAGTTGACAGTGAGAATTTTTTTTTTTAAATGCCCAAACCTTTGTCAAAATTCAATGGATTCTAGCAATGTTTTTACTAAAATGTCAGTTATTCTTGGTACTTTATGATAGTATGATATAATGATTGATTTCCATTATTTGAAATTGTTCATTTAACAATAAACAAAAAGTGAAAATTTTTTTTAACTTTTATTTTCTCAAAAAGTGTATTTTTTTTTCTCTGAAAAATTTTCACTGGGAAATAGACACTTTAAACTACAATCAGTATAAATCACAAATAGCAAAAATTTTTTTTTTCGGAGTTATGATTTTTTGTAGATATAATTCGTTTTTGTGGTACATACTGTAATATTCTTATATTGTTTAACTTAATGGAACATTATTATATAATATATCAGCAAAAAGTAGTGTTGTAATCTTTTTTTGTGTATCAAATAGATATTAAAACACACTGTCTACCGCACAGTTTACGAAATAAATAATAACAGTTACGAAATAAAGACATTTTACTTCTATCAGTGCATAAAGCGATCTATGTATGTACCACAAAAACCAATTATATCTACAAAAAATCATAACTCCGAAAAAAAAATCTTTGCTATTGGTGATTTATACTGATTGTAGTTCAAAGTGTCTATTTCCCAGTGAAAAAGTTTCAGAGAAAAAAAAATACACTTTTTGAGAAAATAAAAGTTAAAAAAAATTTTCACTTTTTGTTTATTGTTAAATAAAAAATTTCAAATAATGGAAACCAATCATTATATCATACTATCTTAAAGTACCAAGAATAACTGACATTTTAGTAAAAACATTGCTAGAATCCATTGAATTTTGACAAAGTTATGGGCATTTAAAAAAAATTCTCACTGTCAACTTGAATAACCGATTTTTGTATGAAAAACAAAATCGCGTTTAATTCGGCCGAAAATTTTTTCCGAGCCAAAAGAAAAAATACGTGTCTCATTATTTGGACCAACAAATCAAATAAAAATCATGCTTGTACCTGACCGGTTGTCTGGAAATGGAAAGCATCAGTAGTAATTTGTATTGGTAGTAGTAATAGTTTTAGTGGTGAACAAGTCCCGAACTACTCGTTTACTGGTCCCGTACTCGAAATCGAAGTCCCAAACTATCCCGAAAGGGTACTGTCTGAAAATAGTAAATCTGGTGAACGAGGAGGCCAAGGGAAATCTGAATTTCTTGAAATTATGCGTTCACCAAAAATTCCACGCAGCATGTCCATAGTTTGCCTAGCAGTATGCGCAGTGGCTCCATCTTGTTGAAACCACAAATTAGGATGTTGCTCCACCATTGGCCGCAAAAAGTTGTCGATCATTCTGGCGTTTCATCCTCATTCTCAAAGAAATATGGGCCGATGATTTTTGTGGCCATAACACCGCACCAAACAGTGCATCTGATTGGGTATGACTGATGCTGATGTATTGCCGTTGGATTTTCGGAGCCCCACAACCTACAGTTTTGTTTATTTACATAACCACTTAAATGGAAATGCGCTTCATCCATCATCAAAAGATTATTTAAAAAATCATTTTGTGTGGCTAATTGTGTAAAGCGAATAGCGTATTGTAGTCGTTGTTGGGGGTCTTGCGGTAGAAGCTGTTGCACAATTTGAACTTAGTATGGATACATCTTAAGATTCAACTTTAAAATTCTCTGTAATGTTGTTCTGGGTATACCCAATTGGTCGGAACGGCGACGAGTTGAGACAGATGGATGATTTGCTACACTCTGCAGCACAGCTTCCACGTTGTCTTCAGTACGAATATTTCGATGAGCACCTCTTCCTGGACGGTCGGCAACTGAACCCAGTTCCTCAAAACGGCGAACTAAACTTGTAATCATGGAAGATGTGGGCGCTGATCTTACTTTAAAAAAACGGCGATAATTTCGCTGCGTCAAAACAATTGATCGTTGAGAAGAATAATAAAAACTGATAATTTTAATGCGTTGTTGTGGACTGTACGTATTCATTTTAAATTTCCAAGAGTTCAGTTATAATCTGCAAAAAGAAAAAATAAATTATGTGAAAAAATAAAAGAGTTATTTGTGTTTCACATCAGCTGATCTTATTTGGGCCACCCTGTATATACATACATAGATGCATGTACATACGTACATATGGACATACACATTGATATGTCCCTTCCTCAGTATGTACGTTTGTTTTATCTCATATAAGCGTCATGTCGTGACTTCGTGTCGCGATTCTGTTGTGACTTTCGGTACGCGATGTAAAAAGTCACTCTCATGCAGCTAAAGAAATTTTACTTCAGAAAGCACAATTACGAGCAATATAGAAATCAGACGAAAACCACGTCAACATTTGACATAACAACAAATCAGAATATTTATTATGTTACTAAATCGTGTTGCGAATTCTTTCAAAATTGAAATACTTAAAAAATCAAAATTTTGGAAAATGGTTCTGGTATGTTAAAATCATAATATCTTATTTTCGTTTTTATTTAAATCAATAAACATCCTTTAATTTTTCAAATCTTTGTATACAGGCGTAGTCGGCTTGAGTTCAGGGATGCCCACACGTACAAACAAGATTCGTGTTGGTTCGCCAAATGTACGAATGTTTAAAGAATGTTCTAGTTTTATGCTGTGTACTGTTGTTATAGCATTTACTGAGACTTAAAACATTTCTTAAAAAATGTGATAGCGTGTGGTTTTGTCTAGCGTTTCGTAAAACACAAAAACTCCACAGAACATAACATTTTCAATATGATTTTTAAAAATCTCAACAAGAATAAGTGTAAACTTTATAATGACATTTTTATACAAGTATTTTGGTCCAAACATCGAAAAAAACTGATTCGATGCGGATATACATTGTTCAAATTGTTTATTAATTATATGTAGAAATACAAAAATCATGCATATGGTGCGTGTTCATATAAGTTATGTTTTGGTAAACTAATGAATTTTAATATTGCCAATAAACGCACAAAAAAATTTACTGACTTTTGTAGCTCTGTATTGATATTTGATCTCAGATACTTATTATCTGACCAAATTTTCTGGCTTTCCTAACTTTGACTACCATTTCCTTACATTTTCGAACTTGTAGATATTTTAATTTAATACTACTTTGGTAGTTTTGGTTAGATTCTCGAGTAAGTTTAGCAAAAACATGATTAAGACTGGCAACTTTGGATTTAATATAAATAGACTTAAATTTAAATTAATGGTTTTTAACATATGTTTCAACATTTTTCGAATAAGATGTATTTAGTATTAACTGCTTAACAATGCAAAATAGCCAGTTCCGACAAAAATGCCAGGTGGAAACTGTCTATATTTCAGTAACAATATGTACATACATGTATTTTCAAATTTATCATGTATCTACTTACTTATATATTACACATACATATTATTATTATTTTTATTTTCAGAAAAATATGTGATCCTCATTTGACTGCATTTGAGCCAGAAGCTTTGGGCAACCTTGTCGAAGGAATTGATTTTCATAAATTTTACTTCGAAAACGGTATTTATTTAAAAAATAGAAGCTATTAGTATTTTTATTTACAGTTCTTATTACTCATAAACAACAATAATATGCATAGCATGTACAAGAACGATAGGGACGTAATAGTAGCTAGAGAAGGAGAGTGCAAAGAAAAAGTTCTAAAAAAGAGAGGACAAAGCGGACAAACGTTAGAACGATTGAAAACTTTTGTTAGCATTGTTTGTTGAAATTGCTTTTATTTCGTCAGCGAACGGGTGGATGCTGTCTAATCGACAAAGAGAGGAATAGGACCCGCGGAAGGCGCAAACTTGAATTCTATCATTATTGTAGTATGTATACTTTATAAAAGGAAAGGTGTAATATGTATAGAGCTGCGGTGAAAATTATAATATTGGGAAACGAGCTCAACCATAAAAATAAAATAAAATAGCAGCAAATATGTTTATTTTACTTGTAATTAATTATTGCCTTCTATTCGAAAAAATATATTAATATATACTTATATACGCTCGGTGAATTATGTCTTATATCCGAAGTGTGCATATTTGAAAGCCTACGGAAAAAAGACTGCATATTTTGTGGAAAATAAAAGCAAATAAGCTCGTGATACGTAAATCAATAAAAGTATGTATGTATATACATACATATCGAACCCTTTGCGCGAAATTATCGTATATGCCATTTTTTCGAAATTGAGTTTTTGATGCAATCTTGTTCTACATTCAAAGAGACGTACCCTGACAAAATATTGTAGGCGAATTCCACTTCGTTGCTCCAAAAATTGATTGAATACTTTATCGTATGTTACACTCCTCTTTTTCTTGTGAGCGATTTTATCGTATCTGCCATATAAGAATATTTTGCATATTGTGGGTGTTACAACATTTACTACATATTTCTTTATAAGTTAGAATTAGAAGGTAAAGGGAATTGCTCGCAATTTGACTCACAAAGGGATCGTTTTTAAATTTTGTCAAAAATTCATGCTGGCAACTTTAAATATTTCTCAAATGATGCTTAGATATCTTTTAAGGGAAAATAATTATGCTCAGCCAAAAGCTAAGGTTCGGCCTCATAATAAAACAGATGAGCAAAACATAAAGCTTCTAAAACAATATCTTGAAAAACTTCCAGCTGTGCCGTGGCATTATTGTAGAGCCAAAGTACTAAAGTTTATTTGCCACAAGAATTTCGAAACAAGCAACCCCTTTATAGGTGCTACCCTCAATATATGAAAGATGAGAACCTCAGCAACTGCATTGTGTCGAATTTGGGTTTCAGACAGGTTTTCCAAAATGATTTTAATATAGGTTTTCATTTGCCAAAAAAAAGATAAGTGCACTAATTGCGAAAATATTAAACATCTTGATGAAGAGGAAAAAAATCGTTTGCAGAATTCCGATGAGTATAGGATGAATATAAGAGACAAAGATGAAGCCAAGGCTAAATTTTTAAGAGATCAAAATGAAAGCAAAAATGTTTCTAGTTTTGTTTGCGCCAGCTTCGATTTGCAAAAAGTTTTGAATACTCCGTTCGGAAATAATGTAACCCTTTTTTACTCACGCAAGTACGCCTACTACAATTTCAGCGTTTATGAAAACGGCACTAGAAATTGCTATTGTTATTTGTGGGGTGAGCGTGATAGTAAGCGAGGCTGCAGTGAAATTTCATAGCCCTGTATAAGTATTTAATAATCGTAGACCAAAAAAAGACAGTTACATATTGCGACAGTTGCACTGGTCAAAACCGCAACAAGGCTGTACACATTTTTTTAATTTTTCAAACTTCGTTGAAAAAATTAAAATAACATATTTACTTCCCTGTCATACAATGATGTCAGTTGATTCTGTGCATAGGACAATTGAATAATTTATACGCAGGCGTACCATTTGGGCGCCAAGTGGATGGCCCACAATTATTCGCAATGCACGAACTAATCCATCGGGGTACAACTGTATTAAAATAGGCCACTCAGAGTTTGAAAACAGGAAGTCCTTTGCAAATCTGTTACTATCAAACAAAGTTAAACTAAACATAAATAAAGTTCGCATAGCTTAATTATCGTATGTGCCAAAAATACATTTTTATCGGAAAACTTGAACTTTTCCACCGGAATACTTTTAGGTGTAGTTATATTAGTTAATTATCTAAGCACATGTATGTTTTCATTTTTATATTGCAAGCGAAAGCAGAGAAAAGTAGAAAAATAGCTGTCCTGTAAAATTAGGTTTTTGTAACATATGTACGATAATTTCGCGCGTCATGTACAATAGAACACCGCCAACTGATTAATTTTTGATGTATTCTGTTGAGTTCAACAAAAACAACTGTAATTCGAATGATAACTTGTAACATGTTATTAAAGCGACTGAAACCGTGGTTTAATAAATCGTT
Source organism: Anomoia purmunda (assembly GCA_951828415.1). Classification (NCBI taxonomy): domain Eukaryota; kingdom Metazoa; phylum Arthropoda; class Insecta; order Diptera; family Tephritidae; genus Anomoia; species Anomoia purmunda. The sequence goes on along the minus strand of OX639998.1, from coordinate 68,059,360 downwards.
CTTGCCTTACAACTATGTAGTTATATCTCATACCTCTCTATACCTAACTCCATCAACTTATGTACATGCTATTTTTGTATTTTATCTAGAAGCTATGTTTAAATCGAATATTCGTTTTGAACTACTACTATATTGTTCAGGAAAAAATTAATCTATTAACCCATTTCCTTCCTCTGTTGCGTATACGCAACGTTACTTTCAAAAAATTCGTATGTACAGTAAGTGTGAGGTGTTCCAATAATTTTGTTTTGTTCGAAAGCTATATCCTTAGGCTTTCTTCCCCTTCATATCTCAACCACCTGCGAAACACTCAGTGACACACGATCTTGTATATGTAGACACATGTTTTTCAGACAAATTTCGCATCGCACACTAAAAATTGTCGAATGTTAATTCTTTTTTTGGTTGACATGGAAATCCGTTCATAATAAGGCAAGGAAAAATTATAATTGGTTTTGCGAATTATCTGGGTGGTATTATGCGTGTTCTGGATGATTCTCGAATCTGTGTTGCGTACACGCAACACGACGTCACGGTATTGCTAGATGCCGAAAAAATATGAATTAATTCAAATAAGTATTTTAGAGCTAACTGATAGCGTCTACATGATTTTACTCCAAAAAAATTTTTTTTAGCAACAACGGCGAAAATGGGTTGAACGTATATATTTTAAAACTTTTTGTGTATTTTCGATTTAAATTAAATTAAGATTATTTCAAAATAAATAATACATAAACTCTTTTATTAGACAGCTTTCATTATTTTGTATACGATACTGAAAATTGTAAAATTATTGAGTGATTTCCCTGGAGTTGGATTAACAGAAGCAGAGTAAAGTTTAGGGAAAAATTATTTTCTGCCAACCAAATTCTTTACTCAAAGTTTCAGTTCAGTGACGTGTGGGGTCTACGCAGAATTTTTGTTTTTAATCTTGCTCCCGTGAAAACCTTTATTATATTTTGCAGTTTATTTCATTACTATGTATGTATGCACATAGTATGTAATTTTAGTCATATTAAAAAAAACTTGCAGTTTGAGTCAAATAAATTTAATATATTTTTAACTTTATAGTACTAGGCAAGAATTGCAAAGCAATAAATACTACTATCCTGAATCCTCACGTTCACTTGCTGGGAGAAGATGCAGCCTGCATTGCATACGTGCGTCTAACACAATACATTGACAAGTAAGTGTAGCATAATTAAAACATTACCTAAATGCCTAGAGTGCCGATGCCTGCATGCCTTTTACGTTTGTCACAAGGTGGTCAATTTAGCAAAAAATTTAGATTTATGTAGTTTCCGAAACATTTTCTTTTGGACTGGACTAATTAAAATACATTAAATATATCAATTTTAAATATGAATAAAACCCTATAATATTAGTCACGAAAATGTTTCTTCTTTGGTTTTGTTTGCTTTCTCCCTTATCCCTCCTGCTCATATTCGTTACTTATGACATAGTAATCTCGGAATATATCACGATTTTCGAACAGTTTTGAAGACTATTTGCAGCTCCAAAAACAGACTAATCCAAAATGCAGAAGCATTTAAAATGATCTGTGGTATGATCTGTGGCATGCAATTTTTTTTTTAAGAATGCGTTAAAGCGATTCTAGATCCGCTTTGCAGCTATCATCATACAAAAAACAGGTGGTAACATTTGTTGTGAATGATATGTATAAGTAGACAAGAATGCGATGTAATGTAACAATAAACAAACACAACATTTAATAAGCGAATGATAGGTCTACATAATATTTCCAAAATCAGTACGTTTTTTACGAAAAAAAAAGCTTCGTCAATGACAGTATTTGACGAATGTCTATGTGCACAAAGCGCAGAGAAGATGCAATGAAAGCGTTTATTTAATTAAATGTGCTTATGTTGATTGACTACAAAACAGTTGATTTAAATTCGTTGCACACTTTGCTCTGCCTGTCTAGCCATGCGACAAAAGTGGGCAGTTGACTGTTGACTGTTTTGATTTATAAAATGGAAGAAGATCTTCAAAGGAAACCATTATTCTATGGATGTGAATAAAAATGTATTTAAATAAATCATTTATAGAAATAATTAAAAGTTAGAAAGCTTCGAAAGAATTATTGATTTAGTACATAAATGTGTCGCGGCAAAGAAAAAAAGTCGTCCAACACTGCGTTTTCATTTACGCCTCGATGAATGTTAAGTACAGCCAATCTGTTTAGTCGATTTTCGATCATGGTAAAACGGAGATGCTTTTTCAGTTGACGCAGTGTTGAAAAAGAGCGTTCGTTCGTCGTTGTCGTTACTGGTAGATCTGCCATTATAAGAAAGACTTGATGAACAATAGGGAAAGCATTTTCGTTGCAGCCATCAAGTTCTTTAATAAAATTGTGGATATTTTTATCTTAAATTCGTATTCGTCAAAGTTATTCTTTGTCGACAAATACTGCAGCACAATCGTCATGCAAAATCGAAGAGTATACTTCAAATAGTTGCTTGCAGCCTTTTTCATCTAGAGTTGGAGTTGTCGATAGAAAACGACATCCGAACTTCGAAAGTATTTTACGGTGATTTAAAAAACGTTTTTCAAGATCAGTTACGAATAAATGCAGATGTGCTATGTAAGTAGATATCCGATAATATTCTTCAGTGTCGCTAGTCTCCATATTGCACTGTTGAATCTTACGAGAAGTTGTTCTGAGTTTCTTCACTTCGATATCGTATTCTTAGAGATAGAGTTTCTGATTCTAAACTGTTACAGCACTTGCAGTAGCACGTCTGACTACGGGTAGGGGAGCGGCCATAATGGTGTTGTGTGCTCCTTTGAAGTGTGAATGTTTTATGATACTGGTAGGCTCCGGTGCACTAAGTGCGGCTATGGGAGCCGTAGAGGCTATAGGCACTGTAAGACGCGAACAACATGAGGCCCCATTGTTTGTGATCCACTCCTTGTGGATTCTAAGCCCTCAGCAGACCTTAAGGTGGGGGCTTTTCTGGCGGACGCAGCAAAAATAAGTTTCTGGCCCAGGGTTTGACTCAATGCCAGCCCTGAGTAGAAGGATGCGAAGCAACCCTAATGGTGAGGTTGCTCCAGAGGAGACAGACGACTTATGGGGTAGGCCAATCTAAACAGGGTTAGATCGCCGAAACAGCAAGCCTTAGCTAGAAAAAAACCGGGTAATTCCGCTTCTCAGAGGTGAAAACAGTTTAGTAGCTTTCAAGCGCATCATGATCTCTGGCATTCAAGCCTACCAGCAGATCGTAGGGGAAATGACATGGCAGAGCAGATAAACGATACGACATTCTGCACGATAAACAATGATGGCCCCACCAGGATTATGGGTAATTGCAGCAGCTCGCCTGACCTAACATTACCTAGAGCAGGTCTAATTAATAGTTTAACGTTGCGACCTATGCTATGGCTTGCATCAGACTACCTCACCACCACCAATAATCATCTCGATCGGCAGGCCTGCTTACTATGTCACCGCGGACCATCGAACCTATGCCAACTTCAAAAAGGCTGATTTGGCCGGGTTCGAGGAGTTTACTGAGAACACCTATAGATCTCTTCCCACACCTACCGATGTTCGCAAGAGCGGCAGGGAGGATCCCTAAGATCTGCCCCAATTTCCCTGCTGAAGCCGCTGTGCTAGCGAACGAGCATGACCGCCTTCGCAACTCCGATCACCGTTATCCCTATATTAGAGATTTGAACGTGGCGATTCAGAGCATGGTGGACCATAACAAGCGGAACAAGTGGGAGGAGCATCTAATGTCCTGTAACCTGGGCTCAGATGTTGGTAAGCTCTGGTATGCGTGAGCTTCTTGAGCCGACACTTTATTCTACAACCTTCGGTGAGCAGGACCAACAGTTGTGGCCCAGGAGGTTGCGCAAATAGTCCAACACCAGCGTACCCCTGATCTTCACCTGTGACGAAGTGAAGGAGACCACCGGGAAGGCGAAATGCTCCAAGGCCATCGGCCCCGACGGGCTAAGCGTGTTGATGATGAATAATTTGTGTACCCCGGGATTTGAGTTCCTTTCTGGGATCCTCAACCTGTCTATGGCCACCAGTATCATTCCGTCCTAGTGGCATTGGGCCTGTTAAAGGCTTTTGACATGGTAAATAATATCACGCTACTAGCTGAGGTGGAGGCATCAACTCTCCCGCAGGGACTCAAACGGTGGCTGCTAATAAACTATGCAACGCCAGTTCACTCTTAACCGTGAACATGTCGGCGGAGGAACATCTATATCGAGATGAGTGTGCTCCGAGTTAAGGAGCACAACCCCATACTCAGCAAGCAGCTCCTTGCTGGGCTTTCTTGCCGACGAGCCACCTCTCAGCCATATCAGAAGGCACCTCCTTGAAGTAAAGGACGAGGTTAAACACCCTCCACAGAGAGATAGTAACTACCACCATCGACTCTCGCCTTACTAACGCCCAACCATCACCTTTTGCAGTGGAAGAGTCCCAGCTGACTCGCGAGTCCCGCGCTACTCTGGCCCAACTAAGATCTGGATATTCTAGTAGACTTAACCCCTACATATCAAACATACATATGTCCGGCATGTGGAGATTCTCCGCACAATACCAAACACCTATCCACATGCCCTCTCAAACCAAGTCATCTAACACCCCTCTCCCTTTGGTCCGACCCCGTCGAAGCCGCCTGTTTCCTGGGCTTCAGTTTGACGACAACGATCTTGGGTGAATCCACACAAACCGACGTTCATCAGACCCGGAAAAGAAGGACAGGCCCTAAAGAAACAAAATTTAAACAGCACAGTGAAGCACGGAGGAGGTAGCGTTATGGTGTGGGGAGCAATGGGTGCAAAAGGCGTCGGCAATCTTGTTTTTATCGATGGCATAATGAACAAAATTGATTATTTGAATATTTAAAAAAAAAATGTGGTCCAATCAGCTACAAAATTAAATATAGACGGCCATTATTGCCTTGTGCAGGATAACGGCAGAAAGCATTCAGCGTTAATAGTTAAGGAATGGCTATTATACCACGTAAAAAAAATTCTGCCTCATCCTCCACAGCGCCCTGACCCTATTGAGCACTTGTGGGAGCAAAAATGACGTTAAAGCTGCACTTCAGGATATATGGGAGAACATACCGTTAGATGTCACGCAAAATTAGTTCATTCTATGAGAAGAAGGCTGCAAGCTGTCCTGAATGCCAAGGGTGGTCATACAAAATACTAATAATGTTAGTATATTGTCATATAACACACTATTTTTAATGAAAGGATAGTGTACAAGTTTTTTTTTGGTGCTCGAACAGTGAGTTGTTTCCGTTTTTTGAAGTTTTTGTTACTAATATGAATTTTTATTAAAAAACACAATAACTATTATAATATACAATAAAATTAGAGTTTATTTTATTTTGATTGCAGTTTAAAAAATTTAATGGTTTCAGAGATATTTAATGTCGAAGGCATAGGTCTGTACTGTACAAGTTTTTTTTTTGGTTCACAGTATATATGTACAAATGGCTCTTAAAAAGTTGATTTTTCTGAATTTTGAGTGATTTTTACAAAAAGGTAAATACAGAATAATAAATATGAATTAGCGAGCTTTGTGTTGTAGCAGTTGCATCGAAAATAAAACGCCCAAATGCAGTTATCACCTTCCTTTTCTTCTCGATATTCCTGTGGTATGAAGATCTGTCGTAATCTGATTTTCTATAATTTTTGCATGCATATGCAATATCTTAATAATATTCATAGCAGTCACTATTTGCGCTGATGGCGAAAGACACAAATATTGCCGAAAATTCAAAAGAATTTCTATCCTTTCCCTTTCCACCTTTCTCGTAGGCACACTGGTTGCATAACTCCCCTGCCGTCTCAAGTTGCCCCTCGCGATCGAGAAACAGTTTTTTCTTAGTTTACTTATTCTTCTTTTGTTTTGATTTATTGCTTAGTCTTCTTTTTGTATGCATGCAGCCGCCTGCCTCCGCAGCATCCCCTCTGCCCAGATGAAGCAAAATATGTTTAAAAAGGTTTTTATTGGTATGGTAGATTTAATTTCACTATGGAGCCAAATTTTTCGCTGGTGAATTCTTTCGGCTGCACGCGCATATTTTGTTGATCAAAAAACTCATTTCACATTTGTGCCTTCGCATTTCCTACAAGTTCTCTTATACTAATAACTCATTAAATAATTACAACATCTGCTGTCAAGAAATTGTTTTCTGTTGAGAAAAATGCTTCAAAATATCAGTTTACCGATGCAGGAGCAGGGCGTCTAGTGAGTAATTGTTAAGTGATGCAGGCCAGTTTTATACCGGTATTCATAATCGGTTACAAGGAGGAAATATCGCCTATTCCTATTATTTTTACATAGCAATATAAAATTATTAAATTTCGAGAATTTTTTTAATGTTATTTGTGCCTTTTTAATATTAATAAAAACCTAAAATGTTTACAAATCCACTGATTTTTTGTTTGACTGTCAAACTCAAAATCTAGCCCTAAAAATTTATGTCCGGTCGTCCTTTCTCCCAATTAAATTCGATTTCCTCTTGCGTGGGATTTGATGTTATTCAAGACGATATTGAAATAAATTTCAATAAACAACTGCATTCCTTAACCGTATTAAGTTATTCATTCGACGTGTAGTAGCAAGAAAAAATAACTAAGTTATGACTATCCAATTACAATTTAAAAGATCGTTGAACTCTAAGCGACCAAGGTAGTTAGGCGGTTTAGTTTTATTATTCAGTTGTGCAGCATATGTATCTGTCGGACATCGCTTCCCGCCGCGACACACCCCTCTCTGTGTGGTCGGCCTTAAATCCCACATACATTTTAGTGCTTTTTTTTGGTGAAATCAAGAAAGACATAGTAAAGGCTAGTAAGTTGTCTAATATGCCTACCTGCATATGAAGGGTGAAAAACATAAGTTTTCGAGATGTCTCTAAAGATATAAAAAAAGAGCATTTTTTAAATAAAAATGTTAAAGGGATAGAATACCTAAATTTAAAAAAAATCCAGCATGCTTGCAAAATATTTAAGAGAAAATTAAAAAAATCGAAATACTATAGTTCAAAATTTGTTATCGAGAATTTGAAAGATAGCCGCTAATACGAATATAAATGAAATATTTGGCTGTCTAGTTTAATTATTGATCATTGAACGCTGCTTGACATTTGAGCTCTCTGTATTTGTCGTTTTAATTAGTTTCTCCAATTTTTTTAATACGTTCTTATGTATCTATAACAGGCAAGGACATGCGCATACGCACCAATCAGAGGAGACACGTGTGTGGCATAAGCGAGATAATAAGTGGCAGAATGTACATTTTCATCGTAGCGCATCCGGAAAGATAAGCGGCGCCACAACTTTCGATTTTATTCAACAACAAAAGTAGAACGATCAAGTCATAACGAGAATAAGCACACCGATAATGGTAGAAACAGATAATTACATATATGAAATAGCGTTACCTACAGCACTAGCTCAATAACTCCAAAAACAACAGAAAAAAATCTAAACCAACAGTAGCAACCATAACAACATTTCCCCGATCAATTCAACAACAAATACATTTACGGCACGTTAATATACAACAATAAAATAGCTGGTCACAATTTTGTCCACGAAGCTAAATGCACGCACGGGATATGGGGTGCAAAATGTCGAACGATATAGAATGCCGGGTGATAGTGGCCGGAAAGGTATGTAGTATGTACTGCGACAGCATTCATATTGCACAGCCACATTAGAAATGAGATAATGGATTCGTAATATATTATTGCGCACCCTCAATAGCAATTCAAAATATGAGAACTGGATTTACTTTATTTCCTAATAAATGATACTTAAGAAATAACATGGAAATTGATGCCAGGATTTACAAAAAGTTTCGATGAGGAGAACGTAGTAAGCCAAAGATGGTCAAAGTCGTAAACATAAAATAATGCGAATTACAGGTACTAGGAAAGAAAAAAAGAGTGATTACGTTTATGTAAGAAAATAGTGAGTGCATAGTATGCGATAATGGTAAAAAGAACAAAAACTATATACAAATTAATTGAAGAAACTGAAAAACTTTAATGATTATAAAAAAAGTGCATGTAGAGTTAATGTTGTGCGCAAAATATTGTAAGCCTTTTTCAAATTTCTATTATTTAAGTAAACGGTGAAAATAAAAGAAAGGATGTTACCCTTTTATGGAAGTATTTAAGTACATATGGACATAAAAAACGAATAGCTAAATACATTAAGCGTCCAGCTATTTCTGCTAACGGGTTTCATTTGTATTTTGTAATTGTCTACTACATGAAGTTCTTTCAGAATCGTACTGAACGAATTATATCCAAAGCATACATATATAAAAAAATAAATACTACTTGCTGTGCCTCGTCTAATCATAAGAAACAAATATCATGGGTCAGCCAACAGCAAAATAAATTAGTAACGCTTGAATGATAAATTTTCTAAACAGCACAACTTCAAAATTATATCAATCAATAAATAATTGCAATTGTCATATATATACATATATGTATGTATATGTAGTTACTATATATTGTAGCCTAGAATTGCATCACGCTCCACTTAGCGCTAGATAAACATTTCTTGATGCATATTTTTATAACACTTGTACTTAATTCATGTATCTAATATGTGCCGCTCTTTAAACTCATAATTATTATTGCAAACCAAATTTATCTTGTAATATTCGATGTATTTATAATGAATTGTATTTACTACTTGCACTGAATATAATAAAACTTAAAAATTAAAATTAAATAAACAATCAATTAATAGTAGCAATATGCCAGTTTCCAGATAGTGATACAACTTTTCAAAAACTATCGGCACTTCAAAATTACTTTAAATATTAAGCGAAACTAATACTAAAGAAGATAATATTGACAAAAAAATATTTTCATTGGTTATGAATTTGCTTTATGAATTGATTTATGAAAAAAAAAACGATGCAAAAATGGATCATTGTAAACTTATCCATATGCATATATATGTCGCAAATATTTAGAAAAAAAACTTAATTTTAAATGTGTGTATCATAAACTATTTGATACTATATACTAAACTATTGCGAGTTGCTACTTTTTCCTTTCAGCAAAATAATACATAGGTGCCCAGTGTTATCTGCTTTTTCGTTATCTGCTTTTTTGGGGATTACCCATTCACAAATTCTCCCCCGAAATCGGCGATTATAAACATGCAAGACTAAAATAAATAAGTTCTCGATGTCCAACCTTGATTTATCGATCATTTTGGTCCAATTAAGTAGAAACGTCAAATGTAAACAGTAAGTAAGACGTGGGTAATGAAAAACCGTTGGCAGACGTCATATTTTTGAGAAAAATCAAACAATTTTGTATGAAGAAAAGCAGTCACCGCTGCACACTGAAGAAGAGAATTTCGTTTTGGTTAAGCGGGGAAAAACTTTATCGATTTCTTTAATCCGGTAATGTAAAACATTAGTTGAACGAAAAAAATTTGTTTTTTTTTAAACGGAATTTATGATCTAATACCTTTTGTATTTGTGTGTACTATATATATGCAGGTGTACATATGTATGTACAAATGTACATTAGGGCTATGACTTTTTCAGATTTAAAATGAGTTTTGAAGTGTTGTGGTGGTAAACAATTCATTTTTGTATAAAAACTGGGGAAAGTATACAAATTCTGTTAAAACAAAATTAAATACAAATTTATTTGGCTTAGTATTACAATTCCTCATTTTCAATGAAGTAGATTATTTGAAGGAATGGTTTAAAGTATTTCATAGTTTGGTAAAATTATTTCATTTATTACCTATTGCTTACGCTTTTTTAATGCTTGCAGATCATACAATACTTTTCCAATAATTTCAAATGTTGCTCTGTCTTCATACCAGAGCTATACACATTTAGCACATACCAAAAAATATTCATCATTTTCTGAAAGCAGACTTAACTTTGAAAAATATCATATCCCAATGTTGATATGTATATACTTATGTATGTTATATACGAATTTGCATAATGTACAAAATTAATCAATAGAAGCCTTTCCCTCTGATTAACTCATGATAACAAAGTTATGCCTTTAATTTAATTTAATTTAAATCAAATAAAGCTATACCTATCTTATATAAATATTAGCACCTAGAAATCCAAATTCATATCGTTGTTGCCGTTAACGAAACAAGATTTCAAAGTTTTAAGTTATAATAGCAAGAGGTTTTGACGCAATAAATGAAATATGGTTGACAGTTAAACGAACAAAGTACCTTATAATCCCTCCTTTCATGTGCTTTCTTGATATAATTTTCGAATTACGTTGACGCTTGGGGCAGGAAAATACTTTTTAACAAATAAATACATATCTTGTTTTTATACACGACTTTTTGTTTATGCAATAAATACTGCACTGAACATTTTTGCTTCGATAATGCTGTAAGATTTACACCTCTGTCTAATTAATTCAAATTTTGTTCTTCTTGTTTTGAATTGTTGTGATATTCTATAATTGTCGCAATATTCCTTATTGCCAACAGTGCCATTTTTTATTAGTTTTCAACCTACTTTGGGATTAGTCTTCTTGCCAAATTCTTGCTGTCTCAGAAAAATTGTACCCTGAATAGGTTTTGAGTAATTTCACTAGTTTTTATTACTTACCAATACATTCTTTTTTAGGTATGTATGCATAATTAAAATTAAGTAACGAAAATCATGAATAACGAAATATCTGTATATATCTGCATATTTTGTTTTAGATTTCATGGATTCAGCTCTCAAATCCGTGAAATTAAAGATAAATTAGATGAAATTGGGCATATCTAGCAGTAAAGCGAATTGTTCATTCAACTCCATCTTATATGAATTCCCCTTGAGTAATTCCTTAACAAATTTAATCAAAAGTACCAAAACTCAACATTTATTGTATTTGTATTCGTTTTGGAGATCCCGAAAAAAGAGAGAGAGTTATATATGTACATATAAGTATATATATACATATATACATAGCCATATACTTAATTTACTTCCATGTCCAGTGTTGGACAAAGCTAGTACACCCCATATACCATATCGGTACAGTTATGGTTACAACAAGTTGAAAAACATCGTACAATTTAGTTTACTTTGATGTGGTCAAAGGCTAAACCATTTAAAATTAAAAAAATGTGGCATGGGCTTTTAATTTTAATAATATTTGTAAGTCCGTTTCAGCAAAAACATTGAAAGAATATCAAAAAATTATAAAAAGCCTTTTTCTATGATCGGTCGCCCCTCGGTAGGCAATTGCAAACCTCCGAGCATATATCTGGCTTTGGAATCGGCGTAAAACTGTAGGCCCCTCATTTTGTGATACACCATCAAGACGCACACCAAAAATTGTAGGAGAATTTCGCTGAAACATTAAGTTATATGATGTAAGCGCCAAATTATTACACTGTCCAACAAATGAAGACTTTTTGAATGGAACAGAATAGCGACCCTATAATTCTGAAAGGGTATGTTGAGTAGATCATTTTTGTAGAACAAACTTATGGTCCAGCACGTTTGAGTTTTTTTTACAGTGGAAAAAAATGAAAAAAATGTTGTAAGTTAATGTCTGAGAGAATTCTTATGGTCAGAGTTGTATTGTGGAATTGTATGAGGATTATTTTTGTGGAAGATCTTAACCCTCTAACTGGTCTCTTTATGGGTCAATTTGACCCTTTTTTCGAGAAAATCAAAAAATATCCTCTAAAAAAGGACATTTAAGGATTAAAATATTCAACGAAAATGTTTGGCGGAAAATTTCAGTGGGGCTCACCAAAGAGACCATTGTTGTAAATAAAGCTCTTTACGATTAATTGGCAAAATTACACGCCAACTTCTATAAAAAAATTATAATTTTGTTTTAATAGTGGTTTATTATAGTATGTGCATATTTATTTTTTTGCTTCAGCAGTAGTATGACAATGGATTAAAGATTAAACTTAATATGCTTTCCTGTATTTAGCTTGACGTGAATGTTCCGATGTGTCAATATTGTTAAAACCGATTGACATGCTTTCAATATTTTCTGCATAGTTTTGTGCTTTTGAGTTTCCAAGGAATTCTGATATAACCAGCTGCATAAATTCAAATGCTGTCTTTTGCATATTCGACAGATGACTTAAAATTCTTCATCTTGTAATAATTTTCTTATATCGGGTCCAACGAGCATTCCTAGAAAAGGTAATTTACATTAAATGAAATAAATTATTCCTTAAAACCGTATTTTACCTTCTTTTAATTTTGCTGCAGATAATCTGGGAAAAATTGTTTGAATGCGTTTGAAAGCATTGTGTATTTAAGCTTTTAATAAAATTTTTCACCACGCCCAACTTAACATGCAGCGGTGGAAGTATGACCTTATCTTTTGGGACAAGGGATTCATGGATTACATTTAAGTCACCAATAATATTTTCTTTACGTTCTTCGAAATATTTAATATGATAATGGCTGCTGGTAGCACGTGAATCGCATTTACAAAGAAAGCACATACATATATTTTGTGTATCCTGTTTGCATTCCAGTCAATATTGCAATCATTTTGAAGTCTGCGCATACTTCCCATTTATATTTATAGTATTCAATTTTATTTAAGAGATTGGAAATATTTGCGTATGTTTCGTCCTTTTTTGTGGAATACGCAACCGGTATTGATGGATGCTGATTTCCATTGTGCAGTAAAACTGCTTTTAAGCTGTGTTTTGAACTATCTATAAATAGTCGCCAAGCGGAAGAGTCCAGTGGAAGCTTTAGATATTTTAGAACCTCTTCAATACTGCAACAGTATACAAGTTCTCCTGATTTTTTAAAATAACATTCCAGATCGGCGTGTTTTTTCTTGGCGATGTAACTTTTACATCGGCTTTTATCAAATTCCTGTTTTTCAATCTGGAACATAATATTTCAGCTTTCTCTTTTGTTAGTCCTAAATCTCTTACAAGATCTTCAAAATAAGCTTGGTCTATCAAATTAGGACATATGTTTAAACCATCAGGAGACAAGAAACTTATATCTGATATGTTTTCAACCGCCGCTGTTATTTCTGTATTGGCGTATGTCATATTGGCCGAAAATGTATGTGTAGGCGGTTGAGGCACCGGAACACCTTCCCAGCGCACTTCTGGTAAAATGACATTATTTGTTGCTTCGTATGTCATTATCGCGTAGTGCCTTTGGCCTCTACCAAATTTGTAATTTACGCAGAAATAGCATGTTTCTGATTTGTGATCTTCAGGTTCAATCCATATAATAGGCGCAGAAAATGGCAGCGCCTAGTACCGCCTTTGTACCAGGTCAAAAGAGCACTTTCGCAAGTAGTACATACAGTTTTTGGTATCCAAGCTTCACATAAAAATCGTATTCCAAAGAAAAGAAAATATGGTTCTTCAATTGTAGAGAATATCTTTCTTCTGCTTTGATGGTGCGTAAAATGTCCACAAATAAAACAAAACCAATCTCTTAATTTGCAAACAGAATCCGCCATGCTTATTTAAGCTTTAATTGTTCTTTTTTTATACTAATTTTAGTAAAAATCACACCCGATATGTACTGCTTAGTAGCTCAATTATGCGTAATTTTATCACACCCGATTTGTAAGTCACAGCTGATTTGTAAGTCACAGCTGACTAGACGCGAGAACTCAGTGTTTGGTCCGGCCGAACTTGACGACGTTTTCACCTGCTTTGTATACTAGGTTGTTCAATAACTTTTTTCTTTCGATAAGAGGAGCGTTGCTACTAGCCCAAAATTTTTTTGTTTCGTTGGAACACTCTTCTTTGTTTACAAGCCATTTAGTGTCGCCATGTCACAGTATTTTTTTACAATGGAAAAAATTGAATATCGTGCAGTGATAAAGTTCTTATTTTGGAAGGTGTAGCACCAAAAGAAATTCACGAACGAATGTTAAAGGTATATAATGATTGTTCACCTACAATTAGAACAGTAGAAAGATGGGTTGCTGAATTTAAACGTGGTCGTATAAGCCTTGAAGACGATCCACGTGAAGGACGTCCAAAACCGCATCAACACCAGAAATCATAGCCAAAATACAGGATATGGTTTTGGAAGATCGTCGATTGACTGAGAGAGATTTAGTAGAGGCTCTACACATCTCATTAGGCAGTGTAAGCCATATTTTAAGTGAAATTTTGGGTTTTAGAAAGCTGTGTGCACAATGGGTGCCGCATTCGCTAACAATTTAACAAAAACACATTCGAATGCGACTTTCTCAGCAACATTTGAAGCGTTTTAAAAAGGATAAAGTGGATTTGTGCGTCGATTCATCACTATGGATGAGACTTGGGTCTATCACCATGATCCTGAATCAAAACAAGAGGCTAAAGAGTGGTGTGAACCTGGTTATTCGGCTTCGAAACGAGTTCGTGTCAAGAAAACGGCCAAGAAGGTTATGGCATCAGTTTTTTGGCATGCGAAAGGAATTTTGTTTGTGGATTACTTGCAAACAGGTAAAACAATTAATTCTGAATATTATTGCAACCCTTTGGACCAGTTGAAGGAAAAAATTCGTAAAAAAAGACCCGGTTTGCAGAATAAAAAAATCCTTTTTCATCAGGACAATGCACCTTGTCACAAGAGCATTTTGAGAATGGCTAAAATCCATGAACTAAAGTTCGAATTGTTGGAGCATCCACCGTATTCACCAGATTTGGCCCCCAGCGACTTCCATTTGTTTCCAGAACTCAAAAAATTTATGCGTGGCAAGCGTTTTTCATCAAATGAAGAGGTCATAACGGCTGTTGGAGCGTATTTTGCAGACCTTCCGGATTCTCACTTCAGGGATGGGATCCACAGATCGGAGGATCGTTGGAGCAAGTGCATTAATGATCAGGGAGATTATACTGAATAATAAAGTGTATTTTGAACCATAAAATTGTGTTTTCTTATCGAAAACCAAAAGTTATTGAACAACCTGGTATGTTGGCGTGTAATTTTGCCAATTAATCGTAAAGAGCTTTATTGACAACAATGGTGTCTTTGGTGACCCCCACTGAAATTTTCCGCCAAACATTTTCGTAGCATATTTTAATCCTTAAATGTCCTTTTTTAAAGGATATTTTTTGATTTTCTCGAAAAAAGGGTCAAATTGACCCATAAAGAGACCAGTTAGAGGGTTAAGATCTTCCACAAAAATAATCCTCATACAATTCCACAATACAACTCTAACCATAAGAATTCTCTCAGACATTAACTTACAACATTTTTTTCATTTTTTTCCACTGTAAAAAAAACTCAAACGTGCTGGACCATAAGTTTGTTCTACAAAAATGATCTACTCAACATACCCTTTCAGAATTATAGGGTCGCTATTCTGTTCCAAAAATGCTGTTGGACAGTGTTATTATTACTCTCGAACCGAAATTTCATGAAGTATACTTTTTCTTTTGGAATACCACTTTAGTTGGATCTATGTTAACAGAAATTCACAAAATTTGCATCGTTCGCTGTTTTGCTCATAGTCAACATATATTTACATACATATGTATATGCCCTCTAGTATTGCAATATTTACTGTTTTTAATAAAAATCATTTGAAATCATATGTATCGTTCATTCTTGTGGGCGTTCCTATGTATTGTATATCTGAGCTATTGGCGTACCCAAGGGGTGGTTTTAGGGTTCGTATCACAGAGCGGGCTCCAGCAGGTGCGTTCATCATCCCTTCTTATTGATACAATTAAACACAACCTTCGGTAGCTATTTGGTCGTTCGATCAGCACACTTAAACATAATGCCGACATTTACGAGATGCAAGATTAGATTTTTGAGTTTGTGTAGTTGGCCTGATTACATGATTCAATTATTATAGTTTTGACACTCCCTTACAAAAGATTGCTCATGAACATCATCCGTAAAACAATTTTAATATCGAACATACGCATTTTTGTTTTAAAAGATTTGTAAAAGTTTTGTTTTTACTCCGATTTCCACGTAAAGTGGATGATTTAGTAACTCAAGGAACCCGATTTGCAGTGGGGAGAGAAAAAATTTATTTAATTATTGAATCATGCCCCGATTATTTTGCTTACGCGCTATTGCTGATATGTATTCCCTTATACATTTGTATCGCAGGTAAAGTTATTTTGCCTACAAACCAAGAGGAAACGGCAAGTGATTTGCGTTATTAACTCATGGAAGAAATTGACTTAATTCATAAAATCGCTCAACTAGCAATAGCACAACTTATTCAAGTGACTGTTCAAATTTGCATTAGAGCTCCTATCGTGAATTTCGACTGGTAGTAGATTAACGACTATTGGCCGATTTTCGATTACCGATAATATTTTGAGTGTCGAGTTCTCGTTCAATGAGTGACTTTCGATCAGCATTCTATAATTGTTTTTGAGGCGCAAATTTTTGTCGATTATGACTCACAATATAAAAATATAATCGGCCCAATCGACTGAGGGTAGCAAGAAACATGGTATATCCAATAAATTAGCGGAGAAATCATGTAAAAGTGTAATAAAATGGTGTGAATAATGTTTTTTTTTACCTTTACTTTAACTGAAATAATTTAATTTTAAAGGATTGGTATGGCTTAGTCTTACATATACTTATGTGCAGATATTACAAGCAATGAGTAACCGAAAATTACATTGGTGGTGAAAAAGGACTTTTTGGTATTAACGATGTGTATTTCCTAACTAAATGTAGAAAAAAAAAACATTAGCTTATAGGTACCGTACACGTGATAGAAGTGAAACTTCTTGAACAATTAAGAATAATAGAGATTTAGTGCGCGAGGCGAAGATATAGAGCGAAAAGATATACATTAAAACAAAAATTTGCATATATATGCTGTTTATTCAATATTTAAACATCATTGGCTAACTAAATAAAAAATGTGTAGACCGCATGTTTCCCAAAGAAAGTTAGTTAGCGATAAATAATCATCTGATGTAAAATTTACCTTAAAATTTCCGCCGAGAATCATCAGGGTTTTATCTTCGCCCCTACCAAGAGCTCCATAACCTGTAAATATTTTGGAAATGCTTTCCATGCTTAAAACTTTGATTATGGTGGTGTACGGCTATGTATACTTTACTTATAAAGCTTTTACTCTTACTTATACTTGAATGAGATTTCTAAAACTAAAAAGGCAGCTTTGATGAATAGCTATATGCGTATACGTACATATGTACGTTGTTTTTTAATTTAATCTATAGGTCTATAAAGTCCTTTCAAATCGCAGCAGCAGCGTACTTTTTTAATATCATCAATATCGCACCATAATTACGGATTTTCTGAATAACTGTATGAAGTATTCTCATAGTATACTTTACTTATAAAGCTTTTACTCTTACTTATACTTGAATGAGATTTTTAAAACTAAAAAGGTAGCTTTGATGAATAGCTATATGCGTATACGTACATATGTACGTTTTTTTTTTAATTTAATCTATCGGTCTATAAAGTCCTTTAAAATCGCAGCAGCAGCGTACTTTTTTAATATCATCAGTATCGCACCATAATTACGGATTTTTTGAATAACTGTATGAAGTATTCTCATAGTACTGCTATTAATTTCATTAAAAGTATATCCTAGATAAAGATTTTCCTACTACCACGCCGCTAATGCCGTCCAACACATTCATATTTCATGAAAGTATTTTTTTATCGCACCAACAGCATAGCATGCGCTTTTAATATCATCAATGTCGAATAAGAAGTATGGATTTTTTGAACTAGTATCTAACTCTAACGGCACCTATCGGATCTATTTCTCGTAAAAGTATTTCTCGCCGCACACCTACCTAATAAACGTTTCTAATTGCTGTACATTTTTCCGTCAAGTTAGGTTTGCATCGAAATGGAATTTCAAGTAAGATTATCTGAATATCTTGCCATGCTTCAGATAGCCTATGTTTCTGTCATGGGTCTAAGGAATATACTGTCCAAATGTGGTTAAAATCCGTTCATTAGTTTTTAAGTTATGTGGTTTCATGCGTATTTCGGAACTATATTTTATATATGTACATATATGGATGTTCTATGCCAATGCACTTAATTCCAGCGATTTGTTATGTAGTTTTTTCTATGGCATGGCTTTGAGACTTGTTAATTACTTAATTACGGAGAGTACAATAGTTGGGAATTGCCGACGTTTGAGAAATACATAAAATAATTAAATTCTTAATTCAAATTGTAGTATACACGTTTTATAATTTTGTGGCAACCATGGATTATTCGGACTCAGCAAAGCAATTTTCGCAAAATCTTCGAAAAGCAGACTACTATGGATGCGGTGAGATGCCTGAATCTCTTATATGAATCCACCGATGTAACGATGTCCAAAGAACGTAGATTACAACTTCTTTGTTTTGTAAGTTCCTTGCGCTACCTTTCAAAGAACGTAGATTACAAATAAGTTGTATAGGTAAAAATAAGGCCTCAAAAAATTAAGGAAACATAATAGCATGCAGCGTATAATATGTATGTCTTAAACATCGAAAGTCTACATCATAGTTAACATTTTTATACATATATGTATGTATGCACTTTCGACATATCCGCATACATTTTCTAGGAATAGAAAAAAGCAGCTGGGTGAAAGTCAACTAGAAAAAGGTTAATATTCAACAAAACGAACCCAGTTATATTTATAGTTTTTTTTTAATGTATTGCAAAACAACAAAAGGTAAACAAACTGATTCCAATAAGTCAATACATTATTTTAGCAGGAAATAATCAAAATTTAAGTAGCAGACAATATCAAAAGCTAACATTCTTGGCAGCATGAATTAATATAATCTCACAAAGTATTGTTCTGGAATTTTCTCTGCCAAATCACGATTTTAATAATTATACTAATTTTTAAACTTCTTTTAGTACCAACAGTCTTGAACTAAATAGTCTGTAAGAAATATTAGCTAATAACTAAATGAATAACAGCCACACGTACATATGTATTTAGAAGCGTTGATATAAATGTAGGAAAGATCCTTGTTTTAAATGAAAGTATGGTTTTGAGTCTACTATGAAATTCGAGAAAAGATCATAAAAGACGTATCACAATCTCTTCGACAAAATGGTTAGGGGAGTTTTTGTTTGTGTCTATGAAAAACATACTTTTCATTTGAGTTTGGACTCCAATATTCTATTATAAAAATAAAAAAATACGAGATGTGCTGTTTTTGAAATTTATCATTCTTTGAATTTTCGATGTACAAATGCTGCTGAAGTATGTAGAAGCAGTGTAGTTAAAATTCCAAAACGCTGACTTCTTTGTATAGTGGTACTCGCCAGGTATACTCTTTAGTAAATACTAATATTATCGTAACATATTTCGTAACAAAAGGGCTAAATTTTTGTGTGTGACTAATAATTTTAATACGAATATATGCTATTACGTAATTATTATAATTTGACTATTAATAGCTTCAACTTAAGGGCTATAGAAGCATAATATTCTAATTCGTAATATATAAGTATAAATAGTTGTGAAATACTTAATACAATATATACGAGAATTGCCGTACATTGAATTGACAATCAGTGTACTCGTTTCATTTCGAACCTACTCAAAATTGTAATTAGTTCATTCGTTGATAGTTTGTAATTGCTGTTAGCAGAGATCCAGAATAATAACTATTTGACCGTTGAGAATTAAAAAGTCATCCCAACTTTGATAAGAATTATACAAGTCTTTTGATAATAATTATGAGTCAGACAACTTATAATATAAATGTCTTTTCATAATAATTATCACCGAGATAATTTTTTTTACGTCTTTCAAATACTTTTATTTTGAGATTTATATTATAAAAGTCTTTTCATGATAATTATAACTAAGACAGCTATTTTTGAGTTTTGAAAGAAGGAACTCTTTCGGGATCCAAAATAGTACCGAAGTAGTCACGAAATCGTCAAATCTCAAAATAAAAATCTTAGAAGATTTAAAAACTTTTTTCTTACTCATAATTATTATAAGAGGACCTTAATTATATAAATGTCGAAATAAAAGCCTTTGCAGCCTTAAAAAGTTTATCTTGCTTATACTTATTATGAGAAGACCTTTCATATGTCCGAAAATAAAATTCTTTGAAGACTTAAAAATATATATAATATAAGTCTTTGAATTATAATTATAGATTACTCAAAAAATTTGTATCTTACTGTAATAAATATTGTTTAACTTTTACTCCTTTTTCTGATAATGGTTATGTTGTGGCTGTTAGACAGCTGGCATAAGATATTCTTGTATTAGTACTCCTCGCCTTTTATGAGGACTCCTCACCTTGTTTTAGGATGCAGCGATCAGATGGAGAGCACTCCTGCAGTATGAAAATAAATCGAATGAACCTGTAGTAGACAAAAACAAAAACTGTTGAGAATTTATTGACCGTGCTTGAATACTTTGGGAAATAATTTATGAATTTATAAGGTACAACGCTTTGCAAAGCATAACATTATTTTGTTTTGGAAAATATTAATACAAACAGTAAAAAATAAATGTAAATGTGGGAAAAATTGGAAAACGTAAAATTACCAAATAAAATTACAGCAAAATATTTAGTTAATTCATAGAAAACATTAATCTGAATATATGAAACCAGGATGGATATAAATAAATAGTTAATTTAATAGCCTAAAAAATTAAAGAAATGACATGGGACTGGTGTTAAAGCGAAAGGAAGATAACAACTTTATGAAAAGCTAATATGAACTTAATATTGATTTAAACATACCTTTGAATGTTTATCATCTATTAGTAGTTAATTGAAAATTTAATTATTAAAAATATACTAGATCAGTCGTATTGAAAATGAGAACAAATATGTATGCAAATTCTTGTAAGCGTATTATCATCGTTCTGATGAATACGTGTATGAACACAATACGTACATACATACTTTCCTCATATAAGGCTGATGAGTTTTATAAAAAATATCGTGCATTACATTTTGTAACGGTTTAATAATAAAAAAGATGAAATGGTACCTGGGGAGGTCTTTAAGTAATACTGTAAACAAGAAATTATAATAGATTCGCTTTTGCAGATTATATGCCCACACAGAAGTTATTCTACGAACTTTTGACATATCGGTTTATTTGAATTGTACAACTGATTATATTTAATGATATTTTCAATGTGCAAAGAAAAACTTTCTTTATTTCATTGACAGCATTATTGAAAATATTCTTTATACACATACGTTCTTTAGAAAATATTCTTTCGAAATAGGTGTTATACAGAACGTTACCTTCCGGTCCTAGATACCGGCCTGGACGCGTCAGCTGAGTGGTTAATAATGTTTTCTAGCTGTAGCTTGTACTATTATTGTATTATTTTTGTTATTTTTATTATTATCATAATTTTTATTTTACCAGTATTCTTTTTATAATTATTTTGCTTCAAAGCGCGTCAGGTAAAAAAATTTGCAAAGTTACTATGAATGATGGTATTTAAACTAAAATTATTTCAAAAAACTTATGTAGTCGTCGACAGTTTTGATACTGCACACATGGAAAGAGATATTATTGGTGCTCAAACTAAATCTTTAGCTCAGATTAAAGTATAATAATATAGCTAATTTAAGTAGTAAGCTTAAGTTCAATAACTTTTTCAAGCTCAATAATTCAAAGTTTGGAAACAGTTTATAAAATACAGTTTCTTAGCATATCTAGTTGTATTGTTCTCTCGGTCAACCTTCGAGACCGAAAGTGGTTAATCCCACAGTACTTGCATTGCAACAAATGCTTTGAAGATTTTAAACATTTAGAAAACTTTTTCGCTACCCAGCAGCCGGTCTCTTTTTGTGTTCTAGGTAATTTAAATATTCACGTAGGTAAACTTCAATCAGTGGACAAAAGCCTAGTGTTTGGGTTTGCAAAAGATAAAAAGTGACTGAGCTTAGTCGAGGGTGTAGGCGAAGTTATCCTTAACGGGAGGTTGTTTGGTGTCATGAATGGTAAATTTACGTTTTGTAGTGTTGTAGTATATTCTGTTATATACTATGTTATATATTTTGAGCTCCTTCCAGTCCCCAAGAACTTTTCAGTTAAGTAAAGGTAATTTTCTGATCATATGCCTCATTACATTCAGTTTGAGGCTCCAGGGAAGGAGTCAACTGTCTCTTTTAGGAACAGCACAGCAAGATTAGTGCAGAACCCGCAGTACGCTCAAAAGTATACTAATCTTTTTACCTCAATGTCTATGCCACGATAAAATTGATTTTATGGTATCCACTTTGTTAGGCAAAATAAAATCCGCTGTTTCGGTCAGTCATGGGGAAACTTACAATACACCAGAAAATGATTGGTTTGACAGCCAATGCTTTAATGCTCGCAGAAAAATTTAGAAGTATAGCAAAGAACGTATGTAGATTACTAAGAATTTGCATACTTTCACCATTAAACAAATAAAATATTTTAGCTTATTTCGCCATACCAGAAAAAAATTTACGTTCACTGAATGATATTAGTTTAACTGGATACAATTGGTTTGTGGTGTGGTGGTTCTTACCACAGGAGAATTTCACTGATGCAACTTCTATGTAATCTACGTTCTTTGGTAGTAGTTCTGAAGCTGCGTGTGTATGGTATGCATTACTACGTTCAAGCTATTTCAAGTCTTGCGGTAAAAAAAAGTTGGAATATCAATGCAAGCAAATTGAAATTTTCAATACTTTGAGAAACTCCTGTGACTGGTGGCGGCTTGCTAACTCTTTAAAAACCCGTTCTAAGAGGGCGCCTTGTAACCTGTAGTTACAGGTTCTTTCCAATCATTCTAAAATCCTGTTGTCTAGTATATATGAAGTACCTTGCGTGCAGGACGTTGCCCTCAGGAATGAGCGCCCTTTTCTCGGCGCTGTTTTTGAGTTCCGCGAGGTGCAACTTGTATTTAAAGGCCTGAGAGACAACAAAATAAGTACGCCCCACAATGCCATTTAATTGAGCTTCTTGAATTATTCAACGTTACATTTCTTCGTAGATTTTTCATGTGATATTGACACAGTTCCACGGAATATGCTTTTCTACAAGCTAGCCCAGTTCAGTCTCTCCAATTACATTATAGATGTTTTGCGCCTAATTTATTTACATAGAGCCCGTTTCTTTGTAACCTAGTTGCAAAAGAACACTAGGAAGGATAACAAAATGCATGTAAAGGGTGTGTTCGAGCCGCTCAATAATTACAGCAATATTGCAACCCTGTTACTTACTTGATACTCTGTTGCTGATACTCAGCTGATAATGTGCAGCAATATTGCAGCATTTATTTTGCACAGAACGCGTAATTGGGAAATATGGAAATTTTAACTTATTTGATAGCTGATGAGATGATGGAAAGGGGCGGTGATAAATTTTTGATAAACATGGACAAAAGAAGGCAGAGAAGACATAAGATAAAAAGTTTCTTGTTTGAAGAGTGTTCCAAAAGAAGAAAAGTGAGGAAAGTGAAAAACTTTTTTAAAACTATTGTATTATACCCAGATGACATATTTTTCACCCATTTTCGGATGACTCGGCGCACATTTGCTGTTAGCTATTAATTTTCCAATCGACACCTGACCAATAATTTGGTTTCAGTCACGCTTAATTTTAAGCTAAAAACAAATAATAAACAATATTACATATTAAAATAACACTTATTAAAAACTTTACTTACTTTTCTTCCTCCATCTCAATTGCGCAGTAAAAATTTTTATATTGCGTTTGATTTGCTAGTGATGAGCAACAGATTGTCAACATTTTATTCAACGAACGCGTGACGTTACCACTGTTGCCGAAATTTTGCCGAAGAACGTGATGCTCTATCATCAAAAGTAACACTGCCGCAATAATCGCAGCTCGAACACACCCAAAGTAACAACACTAACTCGGAAAAATATGCGAGTTGAGCCAACTCGGTTAAATGATATCCGACCTGGGATGTAGTGTTGGGAAGTGAAAAATTCCACTCTTGTGAATTAGCCCGAAGAAAATACATGGGAAATTTAGATTTAAGACCTAATTCATTTTTACTTGCATAGTATTTGTAAATATATAACTACATAAACCTTAAAATTGCTGGTACAACTATTTTCCGTTCCTAAATAGCACTAAACAAATCGCAACTTACATGAAAGAGGCTAACAGGGCTGCTTTTGCAACTAAAGGAAATTTTATTCGAGTTGGAGCGTTCTTTTGCAACTCGGTTACATTAAAACGGGGCCATAAATACAACTACTCAGGAAGTGCTGGAAGTGATGGAGTGCTTTCTGACCAGGGTGTCAACCAGGGTGTACGCCAAGGTTGTTTATTGAGTCCAACTCTTTTCTCTTTATATATTAATGACTTAAGTGAAAACCTCCCTTTCCGTGTAAAAGTTACTGCCACATTAGCATAAGTTCTTACGCACGCTGACAATATTATACTTTTAGTAAAGTCTGCTGTAGATTTACAGAAAATGATAGACGCGCTTTACGTTTACGGCACGCAGTGGGGATTGAAGCTTAACCTCGCTAAATCTAAAATACCAGTTTTCAAGGAGTGTAGTAGGATCTTTTCTGGGTGTCGTTGGAATTTTGGTCTGTAAATCTGGGATGTGGATGAGTTTGAGTCCTTAGAGAAGGTTAGGTTAGGTTGGAGTGGCAGCCGCCTGCAGCGGCTCACTTAGGCCAGTATTAGGCCCATTGTGTTACCACAAAGAAAAGTTTTTGTACCATCCAAAAAGAAATTACCCCTTACTAAATCAGTTTGCCTCATTGATAAACTTCAACAGACAATTTACCTCGGTGCTTGAAACCTTACTAAGGTCATCCAGAAACGGTTATCCCAGATATCGCATTATGCTTTTACACAGTGCAGGGCACTTACACAGTAAATGCAAGATCGTTTCCTCCTCCTCCTCATTCTTGCAGCTCCTACAGCATCTTCGGAAGGGCACTCCCAGCCTTTCAGCATGTATACCTATCAGACAGTGCCCTGTTAGAGCCCCGATCACATTCGAAATGTTTTCCCTTCTTAGAGAGAGAACGCTGCGCGACCGCTTCCGATCCCATTTGGGCCACGTCTGCCTTGAGGTTCGACAGGCCGTATTTTGCCTCCATCTATTGTCAGCTTGTTTATATGTAAAATCTCTGAGTAGCAGTTTGCAAGTGGCAAACGGCAAACCAATGCGTTCTTTATCCTGAAGAATCTGCTTGGTCGTACCTTGTCTTGCAAGTTCATCTGCCATGCAGTTTCCCTCTATGTCCCGGTGACCAGGGACCCAAATGAGGTACAGTCTGTTCTGCTTAGCCATCTCCTGTAGAGATCGGCGGCAGTCCAGCGCGATATTCGAGTTCAACGTGAAAGAGCTCAGAGCTCTGATTGCAGCCTGGCTGTCACTAAAAATAAAGATGTCTCTTCCTATAACCCCGGTCCCTATCTTCTTCACCGCTTCCATGATAGCTGAGACCTCAGCCTGGAAGAAGCTGCAGTGATCTGGTAACCTAAAGGAAATTTGCAGGAGAGGGTTTCGTGAGAAAACGCCCCCTCCTACCTGTTTATCGAGTTTCGAGCCATCTGTATAGATGACAATGCTATCAGGTGGAGTATGAAACTAAGGTTTCCACTCCTCCCTGCTTGGAATTCGTGTAATAAAGTTACTTTCATTTACCGATGTCCAAGCACACCGGTCCGTGCTGCTCGGAATAGAGAAACATCTTCGTTTATTTATAAAAAAAGGGAATATTTTTCTCATGTAACACTCCAAACTATTTGCAGCAACTCGAATCAGTAGTGCGATTCACTAACTTTAAACGGTGCGAAAATTGTTATTTTTGACGGCAATATTTGCCGTTTGCACTAACGATTGTGCGATTCACTAACTTATTCTTAACGACACTTAACAGCTGTTTCGTTGTATTTATTCAAAGTGATAAAGAGTGGCACCTATGTCAAACTAAATGTCAAAATAAGCGAAAATCACAAAGCAGAATTGAGAAAAAACAAACGAATGCCTGCTGCCAAATATAAATTTTAACGTTTTTATTATATTTCATTAAAGTGAAATAGATATTAGTTTGTTTCAAACTACAAACACTTAAAATTATTTATATATATTGCAATGTTCCATTGTAGCAGAATTCCGGACTCTTCTCTGAGTGTTTTGTTGGAATAGTAATCAACTCGACTCCAAGGAATATGCGGAATCACCTACAAATATGCCATGGTTATCGTTTTCAAACTTCGCGTTGTGCTCCAGCGTATTTAGGATTTACATACATATATTAGATTTTTTTTTTAATTATAATCATTTATCTATATATTAAAAGTAAACTATATTTCTTTTTTTATACATGGATCCTTGTAAAAGTTTGCTTTTACCATTAGCATATTAATTGAATGGTAGATGTGGTGGTTGGCATAAGCCTCCTCATGATTGCTTGGTATAAAATTGATAAATGCGTGAAAGGGGACGACGCCGAAGCAAACAATTCTTTAGCAGATTGGCGTTCCACTTGGGTCATAGAAAACCTCACTTTCTGGTGAAAGAATGAATACTTGATTGCATCCGTTACCCGATGAATGCCGGCTTACGGATAACTAGCTCATGGACATTCCCCTTTGCTCGCCTACGTGTCATTGATAGCATTGATACCAGTTGCGAAGAATCTCAAAGCCACTAGAACCTACCAATATAAAAGTAAACTTTAAAATTGCCTACAGGGTTTAAGATTACACGAGCTACCTGTTTCTCAGTCGATTTTTCTGTTATTCTGGAGCCTTTTGTTTGGTTGTTAAGCTGAGAAATTGGGTATTCAGCCAAGTTTGGAGTTAACCGATACAGCTTCTGAAATTCTGTTGAAAGGGATTATCCACATCCACATCATATGCCGAATATTCAAACGACATTATTTAATGTTCCTTTTTTAATTACAAGAAAACAAATTACCAAATTTTAAATTTATCTTTTATTTAAGTTGAAATCACTAATTTCACTTTTCTCGATTGAATTAACAACATCAAATTTGTTGTCGTTTAGTTTTCGGTCATCGACTAGCTAACATCAACAGCTGATTCGGCGAATGCGAAAATTGTTAAAAAATGGTTGCTGAATAGCAGGGTCGTTAAAATTTTGGTTAAGTTGAGTTAACCAATCGAATATCTTTAAAATAAGTTAGTGAATCGCACTACAGGTTATGTTCCCTATTCTACCCTATTCATTAGACTGGCTCCAAATAGACTGCCTCACATCGTCGCCGTGAAATAAAGTTTATGAAAGTGTCAATATGAATCCTCAGGAGGATTTCCCTCCGGCATGGCTTAAATTGAGCATTCCTGTAATTCTAGAGAAATCGCGCACGGAGTTACTTGTTAAATATTAATGCGAGGTGTTTTAAAAATATCGATTCTGTAAACGGTTCTAATTCCAATTTATTTAAGTGCTGTCGAAGACACCTATCTTCTCATATGTGTATATCCTATATACAAAAATATTCAATTTGATTGATTCAGTGAGGAATTTTTGGACCTGCCAAAGATTCTGAATATTCTTAGGGGTTGCAACTGCCATTCACTGTAAGTAGTTATCTTAAATATAGAGAGCTTATTATAAATGACTTTCCGTAACGAGTTTAGCTTTGTGCAGACACATAACATTTATTGTTATTGCCTAAGTTCTTCATTTAGTTTAAGTTCTAGTTTGGTTGAAATCAAATCACAAAATATATTTGCCATGTGGAATCGGTGTAAAACTGAATGTCCTTCTATTTGTGGTAGAACACTAAGCCGCACACTATAAATTGGTTAGAAGCTAATTAAACTAAAAGTCTGGGTCTGTGAATTAGAAGTCAATATTGGCAGGTCCATTCTGAAAAAAAATTCACATTAGTAAATAAGCATGTTCAGTGCTATACATATCATTGTGGACAAAATTCAATATAATATAGTTTATCAATTAGCTTTATCTATTTATTTTTAGTAATTTTTTGTAAAAGTACAGATCATTCTATACAATGAATCATATAAATAAAATTTGGGTGCGTAAATAGTAACCAATTCAATTTAAATTAAATAAAGCTCTCTTTTATTTTTGATAATTTTTGGTATTACACTATATAACGAGCATGAAGGAAAATGTCCAACACTGTCAGTAAAAAAATGTATCAATAATCAATGACATTTGAAACTGGTAATTTGATATATTGAAATCGAAAGTTTGCTGAATTTTTGTTAATTTACTACTGAAATACGAATGAATCTATTTTTCCCATTTGTTTCCAAAATGGTCCCTCACGCTAAACCATAAGCAGTGCTACCAACTGTCATATTCTTACTTGTCTAATACTTATGCTAGGTACTCGTACACATTACACATTACTACAGTACAAGGTTTGAAACTTTTATTTATATGATTTATGTTATAGTTTTATAAAAAAAAATTAAAATACATAAATTAATAAATATAAGTAGGAAACCGTTGTAAGTATGTATGTATATAGATTTTTATCTAAAATGATATGACCGATACTGTTTTTATGTATCTGTCTATATGATGTCTCCATCCATTTAAAATACGTTCTGTTTTATAGTTTTGCACAGTAATGAGAGGCAGTATGCTGGTTAATAAGCAATAAATCCCGGAATAATTTTCTGTTATCTATAATTGAAAGACTCTAATTAAAGCTTAGAAAGTATCTACATAACTTTTACATTATTAGAAACCATTCTGTATAGCAAAGTAAAACGGTACCAGTAATCTTGTCAAAAAATAAATCTATTAAATATTGGCAAAATAAATAGACATACATTTATATATTTTCCCTTAAGCTTACATGTTTGCTAAACTCATAACATAAGAATTACACAAGTTTATGCCTAAATCTGCGTTCATAAAGATTGTAGATTTTATCTACACGACTCATTAATAGAGACATATTTAAACATTCTTCAACCAGATATGCATAGAAAAATGTATATTCAAATGTACACATATATATTTGCATGAAATTCATACCAATATATTACTGGAAACTCGTATAAATATATCAATTTTTTTAAATGGGAAGGAAGAATTTTTTAGGAATGATTAAACCAACTTCAAAAAACATAACATACGCATGTATATATGTACATATGTAAGTATGTATGCAATGCTCAACACATGTGCATATTAGGGATGCTAATATTGCCTAGATTTGCCAAAACCCGGATTTCTTGCTTGATCTATTCAAAGTAGCCCCGGAATCTTAGTTCAGTTTAGAAGCGGTGTATGTAGTTCAAAATACCACAAGCAACCATTTCTGATAGCAGAATCTGGTCAATAAAATTATTGTTATTATAAATAAAAAAAGTACAAAAATTATCATTTGTATACATTTTTAATCGTATCGTATTTACTTGGGTTTAGTAACATATATAAATCACAGACAAACTAAACACGCGTAATTAATACTTCTATACATATTCGCTCACCTTCCTAATATAACCAAAACAAATGATCTAAAGCGATAATGTCATATCTTAAAAATTTGCCTCATTTTTGTTAACGAGTGGCACAATAATGCTCCAATCGGCTTGAATTTCTTTGGGTTTCCAGAGCACCCCTGTTATCATTTTTCATGAGACATGTCAATTGTTTGATGCTATTTAAGAACGGAAAATAGTAGAGCTGGCAAATTGTTGGTCTGTTGGATGATATATTTAAAAGTAGTATACCAATAAAAACGGATTTGGTGTAAAACAAAAATTTCCCATGTACATATTTTCCCAGGGCTCATTACCAATAGCGCAGTGTTTTTTCTACCTGTGTTTTTGCTTCACGTGCAATTTGTGCAGTCGGTTACAAAAACATATGCCAAATGTTTCGTTACCTTTTCCAATATCTCTCTTGACTGGAAACATTAATAATGGGTCTAAAAAATAATATTAACTAAAATTTTGATTAACCGTGTGTTTGAAGTCAAACCAATTTTCCTATTTTATCGGAATTCATACAAAGAAATTTCAAAATTTTCGACGAATAAAAAAACAAACGGTTGCCACCGCATTAGCGTCCCTAGTAAATATCCATGCTGTTGTACTACGTACTTATATAGGAAATAGTGAATTATTTTCTTAAACTTCGTTTTGATTTAATTAGTGCACCTATGTAAGTATGCTACCGATTTTTTGTGGTGCTCTCCAATACTTTTTCCGATTTTGAAATTTCTACAATATAATTTGAAACTAATATACAAAACAGATGGAAGAGTTCATTTGATTTAATAGGCTTATTTATCCGTTAACTTGTGAATTAGGTCCATCCGAATGCATATTAGCTCTGTCCTAAAAGTATGAAATTAATGTGTATTTAAACTAAATTTATCAACTTTTGTTCACATTGCGCTTGTACTGATTACTATTAAAAAGACTTAAGTAATAGTTTTACTTTTATATTGCAAAGAAATTGATCGAAATCGCTTCCCGTAATTTCTACAAGGTTTTTATTTCTTAACTTTTAATTTTTTCCGCCACTTGTTTGCATAATTATTTTAAATTTACTATTCTGCTATCAGCTAATTTCTACTAGAAAAGTGAGCAAACGCAAATCACCCTTCTGTAATGCCATTCATAAACAATATTAACACTGCCGTCTTTCTCTGTCGAATAATTTACATAATCTTTGTGAAAATATTTAAAGGCGCTGAAGGATAGTTCCAATACAATTCATTGATTATGTATGTATATGCTTTCTCGAGCTTTATTTAGGATCTCCTTCATGTGGTTGCCTTAAAGCAGCACATTTTCTCAAGCCGTATTGCTAAAACTTTTTTGATTGTTCCTGTCTCTATATCATATATGTATATATTATATATCTATGTATGTATATATATATATATATATATCAATAGGAAAATCTGGTTGTTTGTGCCCTTATAACTTTTTATCCCAAGCGCGGAATTACTAAAAACTTTCCGAAGTTATTAGTTTCTATCCCGGGAAGGTTTTAGGCATGGTTTTGTTCGCTTGTTTGCTTCCCACCTGTTTGAAAAATTTAACTAGTACACAATTTACATGAGGTAGTTAAATATGGGTGTCAAAAGCTTAGTTTCGCTAGGAGAAAGTTGTTAAGTATATTTTGGTGAGGGTTTCTTCCTGATTGAAAGTCAAAATTGAATTAAAGTATACAAAAGTTATATGTATATTTGAGGAACCGATATGCATGTTTAGGTTACATATGCAAAGGGAAGTTATTAAATAAGTATAAGCAGGACAACGTCTGCCGGGTATCAGCGCATACCTCCTCATATTATCAGGCGTTAAAATCCGCTCCTCTAACGTCTTTTCAATTTATAGTTCATAACTGGCCAGACTTTTGGATTACCCGAAAGTGGGAAGAATTGGTTGGTTTAACACTTCCGATATTACTTCGGCATTGTTACTATGTTAACATTTCATGTAGCTCCAGAATAATGGATGTGGACTAAATAGTACGGTGATGGCGAATTAATTGAATTAATTTTTTTTTCATACACCCGTTGGTGTAAGTGGCGGTCGTCGTTGTTAAAGATGCAAGGCTTTAAGCACGCAACTACAGATTGCCAGCCAGATCATTAGTTTCTTCAAAAACTGAACAATATTTTTTATATATTTTAACTTTGAAGGAGTACTATCGCGTTTAATTTATTTATAAAATTGTGGACCTAGAAAATGGTGTAAGTCAAGCTTGACATACATATATATATATAGGTTTTATCGACCATTAATATACATCCTTTCAATTTCGTTAAGTATGCGGAACCGTCTTTTCTAAATATACTGCTCTATCGCCAACCTGATGTGAACAAATATTCCCACAAATTTACAAAAGAAACAAAAATTTGTTTATAATTGATTCGCCTGACCATGCTTTAACTACTACCTATATAATTTTTTCCCCTGATCATATTCAAGCAGTACGGAATTATTTTTGATCCAAATCGTTATGTTTGGTTTCAATATAATTCAGTATTATTCTGTCAATCTTTTGTATTGCAATTGCGAATAGCAAAAAAAAGTTTGTTTTTTTAGAAAGCTCTTCGGGTAGTAAAACTACTTATATATATATATGTATGCCGATATTTCAACTGCTTTACTTACAGACAAACTCAAAAGCGTTCGTGGAATTAGTTCCAGCAAAGACAAATTCTCCAGAAAAGCGCGTAACTCAATTTAAAACAAAAAATATCGCTGCAGAACAATTAAATGATTCAGTGTGTGGCTATCCAGTGTTATTATTTATAAAATGACAATACTTTTCGCGCTAAACTTTTTCCGTGTATTTTTTGTAAAATAAAATTAATTTCAATATTATAAAGCAAGAAAATCGAAATGTTTTTCTCTTCAAGAATTGTGCGATGATTTAAAAAACATGAAAAAACATACATTAAATTTTCAAATTTGTGCAGTTTTGTTGCCGATTTTGTTTTAGTATAATAAAGGCAACTTTAAAGCTCCTAAATTGTTTTTTTGATTATTTTTCTTTCTGCACGCATTTTTCCTTATAAAATATCATTTCTTGCGTCTTACACTTGCCCTTTGTTATATTAAAACGTAATGGGCTACAAAACTGCAACTGCAAAAATTCTGAAAGGAAAATTTAAAATTTTATTGTAAGTTTTTTCAAGTTTGTTAAATTATCGTAAAATTATTACAAATAAATGAAAATGATGAAACGAACTAAATTATTACAAAAAAATGAGCGAAAAAACTTTAGCGCGAAAAAGATTGTAAATATTGTAAAAAAATAACACTGGATGATTTTAACTGTGTGTTTGTGGTTTCGGACGGATAGTTAACATTTTGCTTGTTTATCAGTTTTTCGATGGAATGAATGGGCTGTTTTCTACTTCGTCTGGGAGTTTCGATTTTTTTGTATATATTAGCGAAATATTTATAATGTAGAAGAAATTCCTTATGAACTAATGAAAATGCACAATAAAAGAAAAAAGTAGAGCTGTACTTCTTTGAAAAGAACCCCGTTAAATAAAGGCTCGACTGTAATCGTGAATATTATATCTGGAGACTTGTATCAGCGATTTTCGGTAGACTTTGTGTGTGAAAAGTTTATAGGTATTTTGGTATGCATCATTAGATCCCAGGAATTGGCAAACAAACGAAATCTTAATATTTTTTTAGTTAATCAAATGTTATCAGAAGGATTGACGAAAAACTGTATTCTCTTTGTTTTCAAACTTTTTGAACTAGTTTTATGCGTGAAGTTAAACAAGCATTCTATAAATCAAATTTAGCCATTATATATACACTTCAATACAAGGAATAAATCCTAAATATGAATAATAAATTTCTTAAATGAAAACAGATAAAGCTGAGTACGTTACTTCTGTAGGTTTTTGAACTTTTTTCTAATATAAAATAACAAAATTCACATGTAATAAACGAATAGGACGGAAAATGGAAGTAAAAAAATGACAAAACGAAAACGTAATAAAAAATAGCAGATTACCAAAACATATAAGTATTAATAAAAGGGTAATGTTAAAATATTTGTAAAACAAAACATTATTAAATACAAAAGTAAATGCTTAATATAGCTAATTCAACTCTATTAATTCCTTTTTATTAATAAAGTGCATAAAACAGATATTTATAACTTTACCAAAAATTTACTACAAACCTTAACAGCATACTTTCTTTTATGCTCTTCTAACCGAAAACTTAAATTTAATTACAAAATAAAAATCAAATATTTAACATACAAATTTAAGCATGCAAATTAAAAAAAAAAACACTGAAATAAACATTATGAAACTTATCACAGTGTTGTGTTTGATGTATAATTGAAAAATTAAAAAATGCTATAAAACCAATATCAATAAAAAAGTACTTCTAAAATATAACCAAAGTTATTTATTTTGGGACGCTTTCTCTGGAAATCGTTGGTGTAAAGATATATTTATTTGTTTCGAACTTGAGTGAATACCCGATATTTTCTCACGATTTAGTAAATTTTTCAAAAATAATAAAAACTTATATTAAATAAAGGTTTTTGCTTTAATATAAACAAGCGCTACGTGCCCATAGTGAAGTCCCGCAAACGCCTAATTTCCACCCCAGAGAGTTCTTCTGGGATGTAAGTAAGAGCGTAGGTACCTGAATCGGACAGTGTCCGGTCAGAGCTCCTACGAGGATCGAGAGTTGCTGCTTAGTTAACGACCGGAGTTCGTTCCAACGCCTGTGGTCCATATGCTCATATTACTTCTTTAAATATGAGAAAGGGAAGAAAGTTACAAACAATCAATGACCGTGTTCTATGCGTCTAAAAAAAAGTACCACTCATATATCAGGAACCATTCTTTGATTCGAAGGAATAACAGATAATTTTTTATACCTAAAGACTAATAAAAAAGTAAAATAAGCTATAGGAATGCGAATCGTTAATACTGAAAATTTATTAGCTTCACAGCAATGGCATACGTACGAGTATATGCTTTGAAAACAGAGAGAAATATGAAGTTTTCGCATTGATAGTGTTACATTAGTAGTTGGATATTTGATGATATTCCTGGTAGTCCAAAGATATAGCTTTTAGCAATCAAATTGCTCCATACAGTATAGTAGTTTACGTTTTCCACGAGTCAAAAGAATTAGTAACCAAATTCCAAACAAAACACCGCATTAAAACAAACTTACTACAAAGATGTATGGAAGAGTATAAATGTGGATGCAAGCGAACTTGAAATACACTGCGCAAGTTTCTATAAAGCGTACTTGTTAAATTCATTAAAACCAGTTGACCTTATATATAAAAATGAATTTGAATCTTTTATAGACATCCATAGTACTCAACCGATTTTCATGAAATTTTTACAGTAGGTCGTCGGGCTGTACATTACTTACTTGCATAATTGGTGCTGTTACCGATTAGAGCAGCATTGTAAAACGTACTTCAGAAGCGTGCAACTCTGCGCTGAGTTTGATTCTCTTTTATATCTATTTTCTTTAAACTTTTCTGTTCATGTTATAAATTCCCACATGCTAAAAACCTAACATTTTGTAAAACTAACCTGCGAACATAAAAACCGAAAAGAAGGAACTCAGGTAAATTAAATCATAGTTACGAATTATAATTGAATTTGTAAACTTACTAAAATGCAACAAAATGTTTTGCAGATTTTCAAAGCATTTCGATTTCAAGTGCAAATTGAATTAATAAATCTTACCTCATCACAAGAGCCCCTAATCCTCAGCAGAGCAAAACAGCTCCGCCTTCAACAGCTTGAAGAGACGGTGTGGTTAGGGGAGGAGTACTTTTGTGAAAAGTCTCACGTTTTTTGTACTGAAAGTAGAAGAAGTAATGGAGATTGACGGCAATAGCCCCTGTGATTTAGGCCGCCCCGAAGAGTGTGAAACAAATGTGCGTTCCACAAGTTGAACGCTGTCTACACATCAGAACTAGACGCGCAGATCGAAAGAACCTCCACACATGAACTGCGACAGTAATACGCAATACTTATTTTTAACTTTCGCCCAACTTAGCTGTTCGCAGCTCCAAAAAATTATGCCTTTAATTTGATAATGACGCAACTAGCAGCTCGACAATGTGTTCCAAGAGATTAGCCGTCGTTTAGTGGAGATCCGCAAGAGTGGCATATTTTTAAGTGTCTCCGAGGGAAAGCAGGGGAAAACGTGCGCAATTTGTTGGTCCTGAGCATATACTGAGACAACTTATTGAAAAGGCGCGTAATTTACCATTACTAAAGGTAAGCTTGACTTACTCATTGATTTTGCATTTGTGGTCAATAATATCGTAACAACCGTTCACGCCTGCAAGCTTAGCGGTTACCTGAACAGCAATTTACTGCTAGAAGAATTTGTCCTCTCTCTAAGAGTCAAAGCTCAACTGGGAAATTTATTCAATAGATAAAAGTAACCTTAATTTAGAAGACTATTCTACCTGGCTGTCCACCTTGGCTGAAGAAGCATGCCGTGTTACAAATCAAATTGCTCTCTCCGAGAAACATAGCAAGCGAGACGAGCGAGAGGTAAATCCCTTTCCAAATGCGCAGTATGCAATATGACACTTAAAGCCGGTCAATACGAACAATTTACATCACTTTCCACGAATAAACGATGGGACATCGCAAAGGGAAAAATATCTGTCGTCAACGTCAATGGGCAACAAATTAGACAAAGAAACAACAAACATGTTTAACAACCATCTATCAGTTTCCAGCAACAACAACACCTGCTTTCTTATTTTCCCGGTACTTTTGTATGGCAGAAATAAAAAGATATACACATACGCGTTTATGGAGCAAACTTAGCTGATGAACTGGGAGAGACTGGGGTTCCAGATCGTCTCTGTACTCATTGAACTGGCAATAAAAATCGTCACGAACTGGATAGAATTTCAGGTCCAACGCAAGGTGCGAAAATATATCCGCCGCGCGGCGTTCGTACGTTAAAGCATTTAAATATGTCATCAGAATCATTACACAGCTCCACAAAAAAAAATTGCTTCATTCGAGCAGACCATGTCTAGTATATGTTTTCGGGGTCGCTGAATCTTGGACATAACTTCAAAAAAACGGTAAAAAATCACAAAATAGATTCGTTCGAGCAGAACATGTTTATTACATGTTTTTGGGGTCGCTGAATCCAAATCTGAGGTCAGATTGGCGCCATGACCTCAACTTTGTACATAACCTCGAAAAATAGCCAACAAAATAAATGAATTCTCAGAAAATCTACGCTGTAGCCGAAAAACCCACTTTTCGTGGAGCTTTAACCTACAAAGTGACCGAACCTAATCTAACCTGACAAAACCTGACCTAATCAAACCTACTCCAACTTAACCTTACCTAACCCAATCTCACACGAATCACAGCTTAATATGTCGAGACGTTTTTCAATCTGAAGCCACTGTCCGCAAAGCCTCAACCTACAAAGCGACCAAACCTGACCTAACAAAACCTAACATAACCCAACCTAATCTAACTCAACCAAACACTTTGCAGCTTGAAATCCCTGTTCGCGTAGCCTCATCTCACAGAGTGATCCAACGTAACCCAGTTCAGTGTGAAATAAGGCAGTGGCATGCGTAGAATATAATCACTGTTTGTACTTAGCAATTCGTAAACATCGAATACGTATGGAATCATTGCACTTTATACTTAACCTACTCTCAGCATTACCCAGGAACCACGACGTGGACGTAGTAGGCTTCTGTTCCCGTGGGGTGATTTTTTAACGAGAGTTCCCCTTGCTTCTCACAATTTGTATTTAATAAAGTGTATTAATAAATCAAAAATTAAATGATAAATAAATAAATAAATGAGATAAAAATGAAAATCGAGGAACGATTCACTGGTCTTTGCTTCTCTTGTGATATCTGACTTGCTTGTCTTCAAACGAGCGACGCAGTGACCGTCTTTTTCTATTTTTTATGTCATCCACAACATCCCGTTTTAGACTCCAGCAATAGTCTGACATCATATTGACACCCCATGTCCCTTGATATCGTTTTTCCATGTCCTTCATGTCTTGATGGCACCTTTCTCCATGTTCCTCCCTGAAGTCGCCTAGTTTGTCTGGAAAGAAATCAATATGTGAGTCTAAGAAATGCATTTTGACACTCATATTGCAACCTAGAACTTCAAATTTTCTTATCATGTCACTCACCATCTTCTTGTAATTTAGACTTTTTTCATTCCCCATTAAATTCTGACAAACATCGTAAAAAATTGTCCATGCAGCTTTTTCCGTTTTCGTCATATGATCTGTAAAATTAACATCGTTAAATAATTGCCGAATTTTCGGGCCGTCAAAAATACCTGCCTCTAATTTGGCCACGCTGAATGTAGGCATTTTCTTCGCGATGTATTCAAAACATCCGCCGGACTTATCCAAAGCTTTAACGAACTGAATCATTGTCCAAATTTCAGATGTAAAGGTGGAACTAAAATTTTTGATACATCTAGTACAAGGCGCTTTCAGATTATTTGGTGATCCAGGTTCCAAGGACTTGCGTTCAGGCCATCTCTTTTTTTTGTAGTGATTTGATCGATCTCTGCTATCAAAAATACATAAAAAGTGGAGATATTTGATGTTACCGCTCTGCATTCCAAGTTATGATCAGAGTATTTTATTTTATCAAGGACTATACTCACGTTTTCATACGATTCCTTCATGACTGTCGAATGAGCTATAAGTATCGGAGCTAGAACGTTTGTGTTGTGTAGTAGTATAGCTTTTATACTGCGAATTGATGAGTCTATAAAAAGACGCCATTCTTCCGGCTTATATACTTCATCTTTTAAACTAAGTATTTATTAGTCCGCTGACATTGTCACAATATACTAAATGTAACTTCTTATCCTGGATGAAGTACTTTCTCATTTCTTGCTCACGATTTCTGTATACAGTTACTTTAGTTCCTGCGTCTAAAAATTTTTTTTCCTTTAACCTTGACGCCAAAAGTTCATTTGCTTCCTTCGACAAACCCAGCTCTCTACCCAAATCGCTTAATTCAGATTGACTAAATATCTGCGGGGCTTTA
The DNA here is from genome assembly GCA_951828415.1 of Anomoia purmunda. NCBI lineage: Eukaryota > Metazoa > Arthropoda > Insecta > Diptera > Tephritidae > Anomoia > Anomoia purmunda. Next base: position 68,020,886 of record OX639998.1, on the reverse strand, counting down.
TTTCTTTCTTTAAATTTTTCATCACTTGCACTTGATTCCACATCACATGCACTCTGCTGCATGTCACTATCTTCATCGTACTCTTTTCCACTCGGATCAGTAGCTGGATCTTCAAGAACTTTTGTACGACGACCACGTTTTTGCTGACCAGTAGCGATAACTGGTTTCACTTTGTTTGTGTATACATACTCAATTTGATGTCTGTTTTTGGAATTATATCCCTTTGGTGATGTGAACTTCAGATTGGCAAGGTCCTTTGAATTGTGACATGTCCTCAAAATTCTGTAGCAGTTAACACAAACAATGTGAGGAACCCAGTCTTCATTTTGATTTGAAATTTTGGATGCGTAACAATATTCGTATACATCTTGGACAATGTTGTTGATGTTTCTGCGGAATTAGGGAGGAGAAAATAACCCGCAAACTTAACAAAGGCTGTCCCGTTTGTTTGCACCATCGTGAACGTGTCTTGTAGCGTTATACTCCGTAGACGCCAAGGACTCCACATCTAGGAGTTAGGCTGAGTCGGGTTAGATTAGGTTAGGTTTTGTTAAGTTGAGTGTGTTCGGTCGCTTTGTGGGTTGAGGCTTTGCGGACAGTGGCTTCAGATTGAAAAATGTCTCGACATATTAAGCTGAGATTCGTGTGAAATTGGGTTAGGTTAGTTTAGGTTGAGTCGGGTTAGATTAGGTCAGGTTTCGTTTGATTAGGTTAGGTTCGGTCGCTTTGTAGGTTAAAGCTCCGCGAAAAGTGTTTTTTTTTTGGCTACAGCGTAGATTTCCTAAGAATTCATTTATTTTGTTGGCTATTTTTCAAGGCTATGTACAAAGTTGAGGTCATGGCGCCAATCTGATCTCAGATTTGGATTCAGAGACCCCAAAAACATATAATAAACATGTTCTGCTCGAACGAATCTATTTTGTGATTTTTTTTGTCGTTTTCTTGAAGTTCTGTGCAAACTTGACGCGATGGCGCAAAACTGACCTCGGATTAAGATTCAGCGACCCCGAAAACATATAATAGACATGGTCTGCTCGAATGAAACAATTTTTTTTTGTGGAGTTGTGTTAGTGGCAAAAGAATTGAAGAATAAATACGAGCACCTAAGAGATGTTCCATTTTTTTTGTCGACATAATTTCCACACTAATTATTGGGGTATAAATTATTGTTTAGGCACTATGTACTTATAAAAAAACTACCGAAGTTTGTTAAGGGATATGCGCTGTTGTTTATTTCACGAGTTGATTAAATTATTTTCTACTTTTCTGCCTGCCCCTATGCTTGGCACAATTTTGGTGGCAGAGTTGTTGTTGTTGTTGCACATGCCGGTCAGTATGCAATTCGTCCGGCGTGGGAAACGCTGACGCGGACAGTTCTCGCGCATGCTGATTGGCGATGAAGTTGCCGTCTCCCGATCAAATTTGTTGAAAGTAGTTTTACACGTTGCCTTATGACTGTTGAATAGCTGTTGCACACATGTAGCATCTGTCTTTATTTTGCAGAAACTTGTAGATTGCGCCGCCGTGCAATTTGTAACAGGAATGGTTGAATTACCGCCATCTGCAACCGTGTTGGTTTCCAAAAAAATTATTCTTTCGTCGTGTGCCACCGGAGATGCTCTAACTAAACTACATAATTTCTGTATTCATGGGAACTTAATAGTAAAGTAAATTATTTCATCATTTTGAAAGATTTTCAACTTAGAGTTATTTACAATATCGCTTATGCTTACATTAGAAGTGAACTCAGTGATCAATATTTTTGTTTTTCTGTATCCAGAATTATAGGATTAACAACATTTAACTTCCCCCAAACTATTGAGTAGGTGATATTGTCCAAATCTGTTATAACAGCTCTATTCCTAGCCATTAATAATTCAAAAAGAGGGCCCGTGTCAATTTCCGATTTCTTCTTGTTTTTAATAATTTTGTTAACTGTCTCCGTAACTTTATCGATTTGTTGCTGTATTTTAGTATTGATGAAAAATTAATGGTCACTGTCCTCTATAAGTGCTTGCTCCTCATTTTTTACTTCATTAAAATACCCAAAATCAGGAGTACCAGCTATGTACTTCAGCGCAGTACCAATTATGTTTATGCTCCGAGCATGCCTGTGGTGACTTTGTACAGTGTCAAGTAATCGATAAATTTGGTCTATGTCCGCCTGAAGGGTTTTTGTCATGTGAGATTGGGGAAAAACATGAAATATGTCCTAAGTTTCGCTCAAGACGTAGCGATAGCTTGTCAGATTCGTACGGTGCGTTACGAAATCATATTTGTCCCATATTGCTGCACCTCCGTCAATTGCTGGTATGTAGTTAGATTTAGAAAAATCTATTATTTTACTCTTCGATCCCTGAACACCTAAAAGTAGTAGTACTAATCTGAAAAGAGAAAAAACCCAAAAACCTATTGTCTCAGGTTGCTTTTGAGAACCTTTCTATGTTTTATCTATTAACACAGCGGTTCCTAAATCCTTTCGAACTACCTTTCCTATACATACTTTAGAAAACTTATTACCTATCGTATTATTGGGCTCAACATAAACTACATCCCCTGGTTTGAAAAACTTGGTGAGTTTACCTTTATTGTCCCTTTCCAATTCATTTTCCTGGGCTTTAATTATTCTTGCTTTTATCTCGGCCTTAAGATCTGATGGCATCGAAAAATTTAACTCAATAGGTTTCCATCCAGATACTGAGTGAATTGATCTGTTGTATTTTGCCGTAGCAAGAAGTATCAAGTCGGTGGTGTCACTTATAGCTTCCTCCAGCTTAGTTAAGGGTGCTGTGAAACCTCTCTACTTGCCCATTTGTTATACTATGGACAAGAGGGGTTGTATAAATTTCCGCTCCAAAATGATCCTTAAGGAGGGACTTAATTGTCTGGGAATTCAGTGACTTTTCATTATCAAATGTTACATTTTTCGTATTTTCAAAACAATTAAGAATTTGCAATAACGCTTGCCTAACGTCAACAATGGCCCTAGACTTAATTGGAATGACTGTGGCGAATTTCGAAAATTTATCTACGGAAGTTAGGAAATGATGTTTATCAGTGGAATAAATATCCATGCGCATCATTTCCACAGGGCGAGATGGTATCGGGGTTTTACCTAACTCTGGTTTTGCCGGATGGCATTGATATTTGGCCTCTTTACAAATTTTTCAGTTCAATGTAATTTCCCTTAATTTTTTCGCATATTCGGAAAGTAATAATCATTAAGTACTTGTTTTATATTCTCCCGGATAGAACGATGTGCCCTACTGTGTTTCATTACCCGTATTTCATTTTGGTCATCTTCGTTAAAAATGTCATTAACTTGTTTCATTGTGTGGCGAAATTTGATTGACGGAAATTTCCTTATAATCTCATTCCGAATTTTCCCTAAAGTAGGCAAATCGCAATGAATAGCGTTGGCAATATCAGGATTAACGCACTCATCAATTAATGGAATAAGGTCCCGAAAGTTTTTAAATGTAATTTGATGCCTGATCCTCGAATTAAAAATTAATTTTTGTAACCTTGGTTGTGGTGTTACCTTTTCCCAGGATTATCTGATTTCGAAATGAATTAATCGGGTTTTCAACAGTGGGGATTACTTCAGTTCGAGATTCCTCACTGTGCACTGTAGCGGATGACGAATCCTCTGAATGCTCTATTACATTTATGTGTTGTCGAGACAACAATTATCCTTACCGGGTGTGCAAAAAAATGTAGGCGAGAACTCTTCGACGAATGCTCAATTTTGTATTTTGATTTTTATTCGAAACAGCAAAGGTTAAACTCTGATGATCGGTGAAAATATTTAACCGTTTCACTCCATATAAATAGTTTCGCAGTTTTTGAAGTGTCCATACAATCGCTAACAGTTCCCTCTCGTTAGTAGCATAATTTTCTTCGGTAGTCGATAACGTCCCAGAAATCATGCGACAGAACTGCGCCAAGAGCATGTGCCGATGCATCGGTTGTTAGCTCAAACGGTTTGTTGTGATCAGGATATAACAGAAGTACATCCTCTGAGGATAAGATCCATTTAACTTTCCCGAACGCTAACAATGCATCGTTGTCCAACTCAATCTTAGCATTTTTTGATTGATTGGTCCCACATGGCCATTGTCTCCTCTTAAATAACCTGTAAGGGGTTTTACTATAGAGGCATAATCATTAAAAAAAAAACCTCCTATAGTAACCGGATAGTCCTAAAAATGATCGTAAACCACGAAGAGTGTCAGAAATCCCAGGGATTCTACTTCTTCCTTGAAAATTTCGAATTTTTCCATTGTTTGCCTGGTACAGTTTTGTCAAAACTCTGTCTATGTCCTTGTAATGCTGTTCTTCGTTGTTTGAAAATATAATTACATCATCGATGTAAACATGGCAACATTTCCCTATATCCAGGAGCATTCTTCAATCCAAAAGGAAGTCCGCAGAACTCATATTTTCCATTATTCACCGAGAACGCAGTTTTCTCCCTGTCCTGAATGATGAAATCCAGATTTTAAGTCAAGTGTGGTGAAAAAGGTGGATTTCCCCATATTTGTTAGAATGACAGAAGTATCCGGAATAGGATATTTATCCCGTTTAATTTTCTAAAATGGATCACCATTCGCATTTTTTCTTTCCTTTTCCATCTATCCCTTTTTTATCGACAACCCATATGGGATTGTTATATGGTGACCGAGAAGGGCGAATAATTCCATCTCACAATAAATTGATAATTTCTTCGTTTATAAATTCTGAAGTGGCTACAGGGTAAGGGTACGATTTCGAATGAAGTGGTTCATTATCAACCGTTCTTATTGTGGCAACTACATTAGTGTTGAATGGCAAAGCCTCATTAGGATTTGCGAAAACTTTTGAATGTTCTTCGAATATTAATGAAATTCTGCTACTACCACCTGGTATCACTACAATCGTAATATTCAATTTTCTCTTTTCCCCCTTTATAGTGTAAGATTCCTGTTTTTAAGTCTATTTTTGCATCGACCTCCTTTAAAAGGTCAAATCCGATGATTCCATCGAAAGTTTTTAGCTATGAAAGGCGATAGAAAAGCGCATTCTTCCCGAAAATCTTTATCAAACACTTTCGTTGATCTCAGCAGTACCGTGTAGGGATTTAATTTTGAAAGATTTGTCAATTTCCTTTATTCCTTTTAAATTTTCACTAGGTTTAATTAAAATTTTTCCCGCCCCCGTATCAATTAATAATTTTATCGGTCGCCCTGCTAGTCTTACATAGGGCAGAAGCGACCTTCGTCTAAAAAATTAACTTCCCCCAAAAAGTTATGTTGAGACGCATTATCGGAAAAATTATCCTCAGCCGAATTCTGGGTTAAGTAGTTATTTCTCTGCATTTTATGGAAAGTCTGCCTATCACTTTCACGCTGTCTCCTAACCGCTTCCATGTGCTGAAATTGTTGAATAGCGTAAGTTATCGGCCTTTGGTTAAAATTTTGGGATGCCTGACGAGTCCTGTGCTGCTCTCCAATTCGGGTTAAAGTTCGTTCTTTGTCTAATATGTGAAAGAGTTGGATCGACTTCCATAGGGATTGGCCTATTTAGAGGCTGTCTATTAACCTGCCTATAGTGAGAAGAATGGGGGGAGCAATTGTCCTTATATCAGAGTCAACTTCTTCTCGACCTCGTCATAAAACTCAGCAATTGACAACCTGCCTTGTCGAAGTGTTGACATCTCTTGCTCAATCAAATAAATCCGGTCGCTTATCTGCATAAGTGAAATCTAATCGAGCAATAATCGCTTTAAAATTCAAACCCGTATTGAATGATGATAAAACAAGGTCGGATCGACAATTTTGTTTCTTATAATCGCTACTTGGTAGTTTTTAGAGCTATTTTCGTGGTTTTCAAACAACTTATAGGCAGCAAATGCAGCTTGCCGCCAGCTCACATAACGCGTCCCATCGCCATTGAACTCAGGCAGCGATTTTACAATGTCGAGGGACTCCTCGCATCACACGCCCTGGTTTATGGTCACTGGTCTTTATTCCGCAACCTCGACTGGCATCTCTAAAACCCTAAGTCTTTCCGTCAGTTGTCCTATTGTCCTTTCAAATGCAGTTCTTGTCAGATTAACTCCAAGCGCGAATTTAATTTAATTTACTTTCCAATTTCAATTTAACTTTTTTTCCCTTAACATTGAGCACTGAATACTTACATACAAAAAATATTAAACATCTTAAACAACTAGATCGCAGGATTCCGCTTAACTATTCGTTTGAGGGATTTCGCTCGACCTCGTCCTTATTCCGATCGCAGGATTCCGCTTAACTATCCGTTTGAGGGATTTCGTCGACATGTTGAAAGTTCTTCAAATCAATTTTCCGCTTTTGGTGTGCAGCTGGCAAATTGTTATACGAAAAATAGCAAAATTGCTATGCAGTATAATATTTTTTTTTAACGAACAGTTTTTCAACCTTCCTGCCAGGTATTAATTAAGTCTTTCAATTTTTATGCTCTTACAAGGTTACAATAACACTTGCAAAAATGCTATGCAGTATAATTGATTTTTTAACAAACAGTTTTTTCCACCTTCCTGTCAGGTATTAATTAAGTCTTTCAATTTTTTATGCTCTTACGAGGTTACAATAACACTTGCTGCTATTAATGTTTTTTTTTTTTAAATAGTTTTTTTTCGCTTTAGATTTTATTAAACTTCTCAATTTTTGCACTTTTAAAAGTTGCTTTGGTAGAGGGTTTTCACGTTGGGCGCCAATTATTGTTTAAGCACTATGTGCTTTTAAAAACACTACCGAAGTTTGTTAAACGCTATGCGCTGCTGTTTATTTCACGAGTTGATTAGAACTAAACTTAAATTATTTTCTACTTTTCTAACTGTCCCTATGCTTGGCACAATTTTGGTGGCAGAGTTGTTGTTGTTGTTGCACATGCCGGCCATTATGCAACTCGTTCGGCGTGGGAAAACGCTGACGCGGACAGTTCTCGCGCTGGTTGACTTGTTGTAGCGCATGCAAGTCAGTATGCAATTCGTCCGGCGTGGGAAAACGCTGACGCGGACAAATCTCGCGCATGCTGACTGGCGTGGCGAAATTCCCAGAACCGCTGACCCAGTGTCTATTCCGCGGCATCGAGTTGGCGATGGGACTCATGTGTTAACTTATATAATCAAAACTTAATAATGGCTTTAAAGGTGGGTGAAAGTGAATGGCAAGACCGTGTAGATGTGAAGACTAGACTAGAGTAGCAACAATGATTTGCATGAACTAGTGAAGACGTATGTAATCAATGTGTTAATTTAAATTGGCATTTCGGTTCCTAAAGAAACCCCCTTCTTCGAATGAGGATCAACGAGCCATAGAAACCTTGTGCAATTGCGAGTTACGTGAAGGTCGGTATATTGCAAACTTGCTGTAGTCAAGCCACCAAATACGTCTGCTAGACAGCTTATCTACAGTTCTTCGCCGCTTTAAGTGTCTCCAGTGTAAGGTCAGTACTGATAGAAACCTACAGCGCAATATACAGCAATAAATTTATAAATTAGTTTTGAAAAATTATGCGACCAGGTTACCAGATGAAGCTGCTTACGATCGTGGGGATAAGGTGTGGCATATATTTATTTATTTGTTTCAATTTCAGTCAAAAGAACACAATCCTTACCGACTATTAACAAAAGTGCTTAATACTATTTAAAGTAATTATATAATACACTACGCACTGTGCACCTTGGAAGAGATGGATCAAGGTCAGTTATAAGATTCATTTCCGAAAAAGTTCGTATCAGAGGAGCATTTTTAGCATAATTAGTACTAGAGAATCCAATATAAAACATAGAGAACTGCCTCCAATTGCGAAAAGGGATATTAAAAGTTAACCTTGCCAAGAGGTCAGAACGGTCTATTGATCCGATTAAAATATTTGCAACGAAGGTGCAGGTGAGAAAGGCACTTCTCATATTTAAAGTCACTAAATTCAAGAGCAGGCATCGAGATTCATAAGCAGGCAAAGGGTCCATAAATTTTAACGAGCGAAGAGCGAATTTAATAAAAACTTTTTAGATGCGTTCTTTACGATTGATATGCGATACTTGAAGAGGCCTCCAGATAAAGCTGTAAACGGAAGTTTTAGTACATATGGATCAGAAAAAGCAATGCTATTTCGTCACAATATAATTAATATGTGAAGAGAAACTCAATTTTGTATCAAAGTAAATAACTAAGTCCTTAACTTCGGAGACGCATTTTAATTGTGTGCCAGAGATAAAATAACTCGTAGAAATTGGGTAATGCTTTCTAGTAAAAGTGCAGTGAGAACATTTATTAATGATCAAAGATAGGCGATTTGGTGAACACCAGAGAGAAAACTTATCTAAGTCCGATTTGAGAGCATGAAAGTCATCATAGCTTTTTATTACCGAATAGACTTTAAGGTCATCTTAGGTTAGGTTAGGTTGGGGTGGCAGCTGCTTGCGGCAACTCACCTAGGCCAGTATTAGTAGGCCCCTTGTGTTACCACAAAGCAAAATTTTTTGTACCATCCAAGAAGAAGAAATTACCCCTCACCGAACCATTTTGCCTCACTAATTAACCTTAACAGGCAACTTACCTCGGTGTTTGAAACCTCACTAAGGTCATCCAAAAACGGTGATCCCAGATATCGCATTCTGCTTTTACATAGTGCAGGACACTTACACAGTGAATGCAAGATCGTTTCCTCCTCCTCGTGATTCTTGCAGCTCCTACAGCATCTTTGGAAGAAAACTCCCAACCTTTCAGCATGTTTCCCTATCAGACAGTGCCTGTTAGAGCCCCGATCACGTTAGAAATGTTTTCCCTTCTTAGAGAGAGAACGCTGCATATAAAAGAAATTTGGCCTCGAAAAACAGGTATCAATGTCATTGATAAATAGAGTAAAAAACAAGAGCCCAAAAATGCTACCCTGAGGAACACCCGAAATCGCATAGAAAGGACGTGAAGAAGCATTGCCAAACGCCACTACATAATTTCTTTTGGACAAACACGATTCAACCCATTCAAGAAAGATTGAATGAAATCCTAAACATGCTTATTTCATAATTAATATCTTGTGCGAAACCCTATCGAAAGCCTTCGAAAAGTCAGTAGAAATTTATTCAACCTGATACCCATTTTGAAAGGACGAAAAACAGTCTTCCGTAAACACAGCGAGGTAACTGCGGATCTGCCTTTAACAAATCCATGTTGATTGAAAGAAATCAAACTGTTGACAGAAAAAAACCAACTTTTCTTTAGTGATACGTTCGAAGAGTTTAGAAACCGTAGATAGTTTAGAAATAGGCCGATAATTGCGAACATCGTTTTTGTTAGCAATTTAGAAAAATAGGGGTAATTGAGTATTTTTCCAGTCATCAATGAAATAACCAGAAGACAGATACTTATTAAAAATTATCGTAAGAGGTACAACAAAAGCAGGACACATTTTAAAAAGTACAATTGACATCCCGTCAACATCCTTGAGCTTAGACGCTTTTAGACAAGATATACCTCTTAAGACATCATCCTCCGTTATCTTAACAGACCCAAAGGAAAGCGAAGAGTTGGAGGCAAAACTATCCCCAACCACATTTTCAGTGCCTGTGTCGAAATTAGCACTAAAAAATTCTGCAAAAAAGTTGGCCACTGCTTCAGCCGACTTAGCGAAGAAGGAATATTAGAGCCTGATTTCTTGGATTTCAAGTAACTCCAAAAGACTTTCGGATTACTTTTAATACTGGCTTCATACTTCTTAATATACTTTTTATACAATGCTCTATCTATAATGTTGAATTTTAACAAATAAAATTTGTAACGACCAAAAAAAATGCGAAAGACCAAATACATTGAATCTTTTATGAAATTTGTTATTCAAATATCTCAAAACACTTGAGTTCATTATGGTACCAGGGTAACTTAAAAGAACGCCTGGGGAACGTTGGAATCAATTTGAGACACAATTCATAAGTCGTATGTCTGAAAAGTTCGAATGATTTTGCTGTATTAAGGTGCATAAACAATTGTCGCCAGTCGTAACTACGCACCACTGAATTAAAATATATAAAATTGCATAAATCATAATTTAGTTTGAGCGATTCACTTCCGAGAGGCACAGTAGGAAAATCATAAAATTCAATGCTTAAAACGAGTGGTATGTGATATACCGTAACTGCTGATATTGGAGAGTGGCATTCATCCAACTTAAAGTTTAAGTTACTACTTATAAAAACTAGATATAGAATACGATTATTATTGTTAGCAAAATGATTAATTTGGGATAACCCATTACTTAACAGACTATCAGTTACATAACTTTTAGTCTCACTGTTTACTTTGACCGAAGTTAACGAAAAATAATTATTTTAGTAAGTCCAAGATATATTGCTTAAATTAAAGTCACCAAAAACGCAGAGCTGATTATCGCAAACCATGGTTGAAATATTGACAATATTCTCGACATGCGCCTTATAGAAGTCAACTCTGCTATTAGGAGGGATGTAAGAGGCACATATAAAAAGTAACTCCGACTAACAACGTGCTCTAACACAGAGTTGGGCGAGTGGCGAGTCAGCATTAAAAAGTTGAACAACCGAGGAACTAAAGTTACGTTGTATAGCGATTAAAACTTCACCACCTTTAGTAACACCAGTTTTATTTGCATCTCTATCTTTGCGATAAACATTTAAGACATTGGGATCAAAAAATTCAGTGTCGAAAAAGTTTGCATTTAGCCAGGTTTTGATAATGACAAAAATACCAAAATTAAGATGTGCACTGACTCTACGCAACTTTTCGGCTTTCGACCTCATTCCAGACACATTATGAAAATAAATTCGCAGATAATTAAGTGGCCCAGTAACGCGTTTGGGGGCAGCTAAGTTGGCATTGGCTGACTTTCCCGTCGCTGAAAAAAACGAAAAGGGCGTATAGTTACATTAGCAGGCCAAACTTCAGGCATCAGCAAGTTATCAGTCAAATTCTCAGGGGATGCAAGTTTGAAATTTATTCTTTTCAATGAAACAACTACAAAATGTTTTTGAACGGGCTTAAAGCATGCCATTACATTTTTGGTGATACCAGTGTGCTTATTGACGTATTCAACAATATCGTTAGAGGTGACCGATTGCATAAACGCAGATAAATGAAACCATTTTAGTTGCAAAGCTAGCAAATAGGCACTGAGGTAAATGGATTGCCAAGAGGTGGAAACGACCAAGGCGATATATTAACTGGAGACTGAACAGCTACAACAGAGTTCGGCGAATTAGCAGAAAGAGAAACATGCAAGGAGCATAAGTGATCTTTGGCTACTGTGCTGACTACTGCATTATTAGCACTATCACCACTTGAGACGTTTACAGGCTCACGATTATGAGAATCAGCTGATGAGATTTCACATACTCCCTGTAACGTAGGCAAAGGGGCTGACGGTTTGTCGAGTGTACGTAGTATGAACAACAGTGGTAGAAGACGGCAATTTTTTAAGTGAGGTACCGATGAAATCATGAATGTTATTGATCTCCGACGTGAGCATAACAATAGCATTGGGTCTCATGCATAAAACGTGAGCTTGAGCTCGGACTCGATTTTTTGAGTAAAAGGTGCTTGTCGTATGCATAAGAAATTTTGACGCATTTGCTTTTACTCACTGTTCAGGTTTGAACTCGTCTTGCTCAGTTTGAACTACTTAAGTTAGATGTTTGATTGCGAGTTAGGGCTCATTTTCATATGCATAAAAACAACTTTTTGCTTTCTTTTGTGAGCTCTTGCTCAAATATTGTTGGGCATGCCTTATAGTTGACTCGCGTATATTAAAAAGGAAACATGGCTGAATATTTCGTGCTACAAAGAAATAAAAGATATTATCAAAAGCTTAAAACAAATTTAGAAAGTGAAAATAAAAAATTATACAGGTTTGTATCCTCAATTATTCACCTCTTTTTTATACAAATAATTATAAAATTATAAATACATAGGTTTGATGATAGTAGCATCTGTTGGCTGGCTAACTACTTCCTCGGAGAGGCGGAAGAAACGCGTGGTGGTGCCCTCACCAACATTGACAAAATGCGACTGTATTTAAGATTTTGTGCAGATCCTGGGTTCCAAAATGGTGTAGCCACAGTTATTGGAGTCCATCAATCAACTGTGTCGCGAACTATTGCGGAAGTTGCGAAAATTATATCCTCCAAGGCAAGCGAGTGGATCAAATTCCCGAAAGTTCCGAAGAAATTAAGGATGCACAAATGAAGTGGCAAGCAAATTATTGTTTTCCATTTGCAACACACACATAAAAATAAAAAAACCCACAAATCAAAGCGATGAGTATATTTGTAGAAAAGGTTTCCATTCTATAAATGTGCAGGCAGAATCAGTCCACGACTCACATATCTTAAGAAATAGCGAGGTACGTAGAGTTAGAAAAAACATTCAACAAAGTATTTACAAGGGAACGTATAATTATCGAACGGTGTTTTGCACAATTAAAGCAAAGATTTTCTATACTACAATACAAAATTTGTGTGTCGACAGAATTAGCGCCCCACGTAATAATCAGTTGTTTCATTTTGCATAGCATCGCAAAATTTTTAAAAGATGATTATAGCAATGATATATGGCAATTAGAAAATGACACCGAACAACACACAACACGAATTTCAAAAGCTGGAAAAAATAAAATGAGGATGATCGCAAATTTATTATCAAAATAATTGTTTATAAAAATGATATACATGTATGTTATTAATTTTTTTTTTTTTAATAATAATAATTCACTTTTTTTTGGAAATAAAAATAATGTAAATATAATTCACTTTTTAGGCATTAAATATTAATTAATTAATTAATAATAACATATCAAAATTCATGAAACTGCATAGTTTTTCCACAACTTTATCTTGCAGAATTTCAGAAACAAGCCTCTGCAGATTGTGAAAATTTAACTCCTTTGTTTCAGCAGTTTCATAACGAGTCAAAGCTTCTGCTGACTTTTTGTTAACCTTCAAAAAATAAACAAAATTTAGGAAAATCTATAACACGATAATAAAAAAAGTACAGGTTGATCATCATTATCAGTGTAACGGATCTTTCGTTTTTGTTTTGCTACAGATGTTGTTGTTGTTTTTGATGTTGTTGTTGCTGATGTCTCTTCTAATGTTTCAAACGTACAGTTGTCATCATTGGTTCCAAGAGAGAGATGAACTGTAACAAAAAATGAAGAGCGAAATCAACAACAAATATTAATTCGATGACGGTACACTTACCTGGTAGTTTGTTTGTTGAGGGATTAGAATCAGCACAAAGCAATTCTGACAAATCAGTTTGCCATTGTTTTAAAATAATTTTTTTATTGCCCGTTTTATTAATATCGATCTTACTTTTTATACGGCATTTCATATTAGCTATTATTTTAATAATATTTTTTTCGGTTAATTCGATGGCAAATTTTTGCTTAATTTGTTTTACACATGCTTCTATTTTTTTTTTTATTTTTTTTTTTAACGGTTTGTAACTGACCTTTTTCGAGTAAGTATTTGTTTTCTTTTACTTTTTCAACAAAAATTTGGAAATTCCGTTATTTTCTATTTTGTTATTTAATTCTAATTCTAATTCACTATCTTTTGACATGCTTTCACTTCAGCAAACATTCACGTTTGATCTCCCTTTGCTCAAGTAATTGCAAATGGTTTGAACTCATTGTTATGCATACGAAACTGAGAAAAAGCTGTTGCTGTTTGCATGAACTCAAATTGTGAGCAATTGCGCACCTGACTCAACTCAGCGCTTTTATTCTTTTTTATGCATGAGACCCATTGTCTTTATCACTGATTTTATCCTGCATAGCCAAAATATCGGCATGCATATTTTCTGCTTTTAAAACAGCCGATTGTTGTCATCATCGCTCAGTGAGGTAACGATATGTAATACGCGTGCATTCTCAGCCTTGAGAGCAGTTATCACACTTAGTAGAGTCGAAAGAGTAATTTGTTGTTTACTAGAGCATGCACTAGGCACTTCCAAATAAAGTGCGGCTCGTGTGGGACGCTGCAGCGAAATTCGGATACGTGTCGCAGATCAGCTTTCTACTTAAGGGACCAGTAGTGCGATTCACTAACTTTAAACGGTGCGACAATCGCAATTTTTGACGACAATATTTGTCGTTTGCGTTAACGATTGAGCGATGCACTAACTTATTCTTACTGACACTTAACAGCTGTCTCGTTGTATTTATTCAAAGTGATAAAGAGTGACACCTCTGTCAAACTAAATGTCAAAATAAGCGAAAAGCACAAAGAGGAATAGGGAAAAAACAAACGAAAGGCTGTTGCCAAATATAAATTTTTATTATATTTCATTAAAGTGAAATAAGATACTAGTTTATTTCACACTACAAACGTTTATAACTCTTTTTATATATTCCAATGTTCCATTGTAGCAGAATTCCGTACTCTCCTTTGAGTGTTTTGGTAGAATATGCCATCGTTTTCCTTATCAATTTTCGCGTTGTACTCCAGCGTAATTAGGATTTATATTGTATATTTTCATTTTTTTAATTGGAATCATTTATCTTTTATATTGATAGGTTATAACAGCTTTAAGATTCTTCGTAACTGGTTGCTTTCAACGACCCGTAAGTGACTAATGGGGAATATCCATGAGCCAGTCAGTCATCCGTAAGCCGGCATTCATCTGGTAACGGATGCAATCTATGATTCATTGTTTCCCCATGCCTCCTCATTATTAAAACTAAACTATACTTCTGTTTTTATACTTCGGTCCTTGATAAGAGTTTGCTTTTACCATTTGCATATTAATTAAATGGTAGATATGGTGGTTGGCATAAGCCTGCGCATGTTTCTGTGGTGGCAAAATTGATATACATATGGGCACAATCGACGGTCCCAATAGTGCCTCACACAAAGGGTGACGGCGCTAAAGCAAGCATTTATTTAGCAGCTATTGCATTCAAATGAAAGGGATTGTCCACATCCCGAAGCAAACATCGATCTACTGTTGGAGCGTTTACTTCTTCGTCACCTCATGATAAATTATAGCCAAATAGTCAAAGGGCAGTATTTTTATAATCCTTTTTTAATTTTAAGAAAACAAATCTCCAAATTTTAAATTTTTTCCATTATATAAGTTGAAATCACGAATTTTTTTTTTCGAAAATCATTAAAAAAAAAATGGTTGCTGAATAGCAGCATCGTTAAGATGAGTTAACCATGCGAATATCGTTAAAATGAGTTAGTGAATCACACTCCAGATATACTAACACCACTCGTTAACATTTTTTTTAACTTCCGCATGGGCGCTATCGCAATATGCGGCGATATCGAAGACTTGTTTCATAGCATTAAATTATGAGAAACAGATGCGGATGCATAGCGTTTTCTTTGGCGCGGCAGTAGCAACGATTCTATCGGTGTTTATACACTAGACGTTTTAAGCTTCGGTGCTTCCTGCCTTCCATGTATAGCGCATTATATACGGAACCTCAACGCCTCAATGCATGCCGGGCACAATTCTGTAGCAGCATACGTAATCACTCATCATCATTACGTTGATGACCTTACTGATTCTGCACGAACCGTCCACGAATCTATAGCTTTGGCAAAAAACGTTCGGGACGTGAATTCTAAAGGTGGTTTCCATATGCGTAACTGGTCCAGCAATTCGCCACTGGTGCTAAATACTCTTCAATGCGATGGTGATTCAACAAATAAATCATGTGACTGTAACGCAGACATCATATGCTTCGAAAAAATCCTTGGAATGTACTGGGAGCCGAAGGAGTTACACCTACAAAAAGGGAAGTATTACAAGTGCTTATGCTAATTTTTGGACCTGGTGGTTTGCTGACACACGACTTGCAATCACATGGCGAACTTGGAATGAGTACATCCCAATAATTACTAGTATATCGGCAGCGCGCTACTACTCTCCACGCCTTTATGAAGATGGGTGTGCTCCACACATTCGTTGACGCAAGTGAGAAGTCGTACGCTGCAGTGTCGTATTTCCGAACTGGAGCTGCAGGTGGAATCACAACACTGCTAGCCGCTAAATCAAAAGTCGCTCCATTGCGACCACTTTCAATACCGCGTATGGAGTTGCAAGTAGCAATAATTGGTGCGTTTAACAAACCTGATTGAGAGGGCCCATCCGTTACATTTAGAAAGGCGCTGCATATGGAGCGACTCAAAAACTATCCATCAGTGGCTTTATGGGGACTCGCACAAATTTCAGCAATTCGTAATGTTTCGTATAGCTGAAATCCAAGAAATAACCGCTATATGTGAATGGCGTTGGATACCAACCATACTAAATGTTGCTAATATCGCTACGAAGTTGAAAACGAGTGTTGAAGTAGATCAACAATAGATAAACGGCCCCGCCTTCCTTTCGAAACCTGTTGAGGAATGGCCAGAAGCCGAAGATGTAGATATGATTAACACAAACGAACTGCGAGCTAAGATTTTACTTCATAAAATACGTTCAGTAAACATCAACTATGAATATTTTTCGAGCTGGGCTCACCTGTACAGAGCAGTAGCAAACTGGTTGCTTTACATCGAAAAACATAAGAATCGCATCCGTCCTACATCAGGTGATTGCCGTCTAACTGCATATCTGGTTGCTGCTTAAAAGTGGAAAACCTGTATCCAAAAGTGGCCCGTTACTGAAGCTGCAAGTTTATATAGACCATGAAGACATTATACGAGTTAAAAATTGGGCAACATACTTCGAGTATTTTGGCCATACTGAACGCGATTACATCATTATGCCATCACAGTAGCGAGTCACTTATCTCATAGTTGAGTACTGCCATCAACGCTTTTACCATATACAGCACGATACCGTCTTGAACGAGGTAAGACTATTATTTTTTATATTGAAACAGCGAACGTTATTCAGAAGCGTTCGGCGTAAATGCCAAGTGTGCAAAATTGCTATGGCTTCCCCTCAAGCCATACAGATAGCTCCACCACCCGTAGCTCGGCTCGCTGCATACGTTCGTCCATTTTCCTGTGCGGGCATTGGTTATTTTGGTCCAATCTTAGTAGCCGATGCATATGGAAATAGTTAATTCACTGAGTACTAACTCCTGCTTGATGTGTGTATGGAATTTCATTGCTCGGCTCAGCTGCCTTGCCTAAATATATAGTGACAACGGGACACATTTCCGTGGAGCTGAAAATTTTCCAGGAAAGATGTTTCTCAAGCTTAACTCTTCAACAGTGGAACACAAACTTGCTACTAAAACTATTGTCTGGGAATTTAACCCACGAGCCGCGTCCGATAAAGGCAGATTCAAAGTCTGCGTTCGGCATTACTTGAGGTGTAGCTGATAATAAATTCTCTCCGGTTGGAATGTTTTTTGCTTGAATATGAAGATCAGAAGCCCATCACTCCCAATCATTTCTGTTGGGGAGTTCCGACGGCGTGTAGCCATTTTGTAAAGCAGATAATATTAAACTAGAGATGAAATTACTTCAAAGCGAGTCCTTTGCGAATTTGTTCTGGCGTCGATGGACGCGTGTAATGATACCATCACTTAAGCGTCCCAGTAAATGGTTTGCGAAAGTTAAACCAATCAGCGAAGGTGACATCGTTCTCATTGTTGACGACAATGCCAAGCAAAAAAGCTAAACAGCGTGGTAATTGAAAACAAAAGGATGGGCAAGTAAGGCGAGGTAGAGTCAAAACCAGGCAAAGTATTTTAGAGCGACCAGCGGCTAAACTAACAGTACTCGACATCGGAGGGAGATTGTTACCAACTAGAGCAACTTTGCGCTAAGTTCGATTCACTTTTATAGCAATTTTTTTAACCTTTCGCTCATGCTAAAACCCTGATCTCTTGTAAAACTAGCCTGCGAACATAAAAACCCAAAAAAAGGAATTAATGTAAATAAAATCACAGTTAAGAATTATAATTTATAAATTGAATTAATAAAGCTCAGCTATTAGAACTTGGCGCCTCCTTATTTATAAAGTTCGCGACAGGTACTATACCGCTATTTGGGTCGAGGTCAAGAAATCGCCCCAGTAGCTTCTGCTTCCTGCTAACTGGCGACAGTTGGGCATACCAAGTGACTTGGTTCTACCAACGCAGAGGAGGCCGTCCTCTCCTTCTACCATCTCCAGCTGGTACCGCGTTGAATACTTTCAGGGCTGGAGCATTTTCGTTCATTCGAGCGACATGTCACTGCTGCGGTCTACGCCGTCGCAAAGACGTAAAAATCCAAAAATATTTCGGAGAATCTTTTTCTCGAACCCTCCAAGGGCCGTCGCATGCGATACTGACAGTGCCCATGCTTCAGCGCCATACAATAGCACGGGCATGATAAAAGGCTTATGGAGTGTGGTTTTGGTTCGTCAAGAGGGGGCTTTACCACGCAGTTGCCTACTCAGTCCAAAGTAGCACAAGTAGCCAAGAGAGGTTCTACGTTGGATTTCGAGGCCGAAATTATTGCAGGTGCAAATGATGGACAGTATCTTATATGCTAAGAAGGGTGATTCCGCGGAAGTTGGCGCATCACCCTTTTTGTGGATTGGCCAGAGTAGACTTAAATTCCAATCAGCTGGAACGCGTTCGTCCGACCATATTTGGCAAATGAGCTGGTGTATGCACTTTACCAGCGCTTCGCCGCTGCATATGAATGGCTCTGCTAACAGTCCTTACGAACGAGCTGCTTACATATTCATTGGTTGGAAGGTCGGGCGTATCTTCTTCGAAGTTTTTCTCGCCACTACCATTAAGCCGCTTGAAGAAGTGCTCCGTCCACAGTTTGAGTGTACTCCGGATGTCGGTCATGAGGTCGCCGTTTTCATTCTTACAGGAAATTGGCCCGGTCTAGAAACCTTACGCTAGCATTTTCCGGCATTTTTCCTGTTCTCAAGCTTCTTGCACGCGAACATTTCGGCCTCTGTCTTCTAGTCTCTTGCTTCCTGCTTCAACTACCGATATCTCTCAAGCACAGTACCACATCGTGCGAGTCGTTCTATCGGGCTTGCTAAAATCCAATGGCGTCTTCAGCGACGGAAGGTAATGAGCGAGAAATGTGATCCCATTGCGCACAGATGTCTTGTGTGTGTTGTCAGAGAGCTGGAAAGCAAGTTGAGTCTCGAAGCGGTTGGCTGTCTGTTGTGATTGCAGCTTTGTACGTTGAGCTTTCCTCGTGTCACTGAGCGCGCGCTTTTTTTACTGCACAGAGGGGCGTGCGAATCATGGCCGCGACAAGATAATGATCCAAGTCGATGTTAGCTCCTCGAATAGTGCGCATGGCTAAGACAATGGAAGCATGCTTTCCGGTAACACAACATAAATTTGGTTCCTTGTTTTTCCATCAAGAGATAGCCATGTAGCTTAAGGTATCTTTTTATGCTCGAACCTAGTACTCCCGTGTCGGGCCGCGGTGAAGTCAATCAGACTCAGTCCGTTAAAGGATGTTTCGTCGTGTAGGCTGAATTTACGACTGTGGGACCAAGGCTGCCATAGAAATGCTCACAGCGTGCTCCTCCACAGAAATATGGGCGCATATCAGCGAAATGTTAAAAAATCTCGCTCTGATGCGGAAACGGGGAGCCGTTCGGTCACTGGGATGATCCACAGAACTTGGCGGTATAATCCTACCGGCACCAAAATTGCTCTCCTTTACATCGTCGCTGTAGTAGACGTCGCAAAGTACGATCCTCTTCACTCCTTGGCCCGTCCATCGCATCTCTCGGTAGGAGGCCTTTGTCTTGCCTTGCCTTGGATAGAGGTTTCAGCTGAAGCGTGTTAACATTTTTCATTTTCCAAGTCAGACGCCCGATCACAGCCGCATCTGCTAATGGACAGACTCTGCAAAACCCATGTATACCCAGCCGGATGTTCGGGAGCTAGACTTGGGTTAAATCACCTGGATGTTGTGAGCTGCTTAACCGCATGCAGAAGAATAGTTCTGGACACTCCCAGGTAAATGGAAATCAGATACTTTCCCCACTTGCATGGACTTCTACACATGGCTTTATCCTCCATACGACAGTTATAATATTGGAAAATGGGCGGCGTCACGCCTTCTTGAAAGAGAGAATTTGAATACGTCTTATCTCCGTAAGTCTTCGTTGCAGATGAATGATATTTGACTATATATGCTAGACGGCACCCAGACTAGATCTCCAGAAGAAACAAATAGACCCACTGCCCGGGATGTATTTCTAAAGACACTTTTATCCTTGAAATGTTGCAGAGCGCACGGTGTGCGTAAACAGAAGGACAATAGGCTTAGCGGAAAGAATTGTCAGTAATATAAACCTCCATGTACAGATGGCATTTCCCCTTGCCTTCTGCAGTAGGGTCTTTCCCCGATATCTGGAACACTCTTAAGAGTACTATGAGCTAGCTTACTTACTAAATTATTTAAGGGACCCCCTTTATGTGGGAGTCAACATGCTTATCAGGCAGGCAAATTTATTATAACTGCAATACAAGCAGATTGTCTTATGTGCATTTCTTGATGTTTTAGGTGCTTTCGACTATACGTTCTATGAAGCAATAATATCATGTATGGATAGGAAAAATAATCCGAGTCTATTAACGGACTGGGTCATAATTATTTTGAATTCGAAAATATCTAGCCATATGCCTTATGGCTTACTGTTTAGATATTAAGATAGTCAGACAATCTGGCAATGTTAAATATGCCTCAGCGGCCATTTGGCTGGTTGACTGGCAATTGTGATTGAGACGTGGAAGGAAATAAATGTGTGATTAGGCACTTGCTAAAGTTATATCACAACATTATTGATAATTTTTTACCCGAACTATTACATTATGTCAGAAACCGATTCAGTGGAAACACCAAACATCACGACTTGTAAAATAAAACACATTTGGATCTCATCAAAAGTGGAATTCCCAAAACGGGAAAACGGCCGTGAACCAAAACCAAATCATCTAATTTCAACGTTTTCAAACACGATCCGTGGTTTCGGTGGAGCAGAAAGCAAAGCAATTTTTTAACGTTAGCACATCATCACGATATCGTTGTGCAAAATGGCTTCGAACACGCGCTCACCAGAATCACTTGACTGCTCAAACTTAGCTCGCGATTGGCCGATACTGAAACGCTCCTTCCTCATGTTCACGCTGGCTAATGACAAAGCCACAGACCCTGAATCAAAAAAGAGCACCACATTCTTATGGTTGGCTGGGTCTAAGGCAGCGGAACTATAAGACTCATTTAAATTTAATACCATCAGGAAGAAAGAGAAGCCATCGTTTGCAGACTTTGGGACTGAGTTGTGCAAGCAAGTTCAGTTTTGCGAATTCAGGTGCGATTGCAGCAATTCATACGGAAATCGCATGCTAATAGACCAGATCATAGTCCGAGTCAACGATAAAAAGCATCACTTGAAGTTATTAGACACAAAGAGCGGCACATTGCTGGAGGTAGTGGATAAGTGCAAGACGTTCGAAGGGGCACACAACAACAAATCTCTGTTTGACAAAACCATCAAGCATCAAACGATTTCCTCCACTGAATACCCGGCCATCTCATGGAATGCCAAACACGGGGTGCCAGCTGTCACAATTGTGGATGTGGACACTTCGGAGATTTTTTGTAAGCAGCTGATTAAGCCAGACAGCAAACCCAGGGAAAGGAAGATGTCCGTCGTCAATTGGACCGACGCACCAGGTGACAGCAGTGGATAATTAACGGGGCTAGAAATATATTTTATAACAAATACTTTCCTTGTAGAATAAGTCGCATTGGGATAAGCAGAGCTAAATAGACGAAAGAGTACCAAAGAGGAAACCAAATCGAAGAATTTGGGATTGGCACTGGAGTCGATATCAATTGCGTCCCAAACAACATAATATCACCCTTAAAATAAAAAAAATTATAAGAAAACATTAATTATCATACCTATGATTACAAAAATAATAAAATAAAATTTTTGGTATCTGTTAAATTAAATTGTGTCTTAAGACAAAAAAACAGTCATAATTTCTAGTTGTGGTTAACAATTGCTACAGCTGTGGACTATAATCTAGTCAAGCGTGTAGACGTGGAAACAGTTGCATGCTTTCCTCAAGAGATAGCTACAAACTTAAAACGTTATAGGAACGTATTTGAAGGGTTGGGGAAGTTCCCTTATACAATAAGTAAGAAATCGTGATGAACGAGAATACAGAGCCAACGTTATATTACAAAAGCGCATCCCTAAAAGCTTACTTGAACCGTTGGAAAAACAACTAAACCTATTAACACGAGAAAACATCAATATATTGATAATAGACTGGTCTACAACTTAGAGATAGTGGAAAAGTCGAATGGAAAATTAAGACCATTAAACCATGCAATTCAACGAAAACACTTTCTTATCCTTACAATTGTCGATTTGATCAGCCAAATGGTTAACAAAAAGTTGTTCGTTGTTTTTGATTTATCTAATGTGGTTTGGCAAACGGAGTTTGGTCAATTTAGGTTTAGCCGCGTGCCGTTTGGCATCAAGAACGCACCCAAAATGTTTCAACGCAATATGGTACAAATATTTGGCGACATGTCGTGTACTTTGCTGAATTTTGTATGATAGGGGAGACGGCGGAGCGAGCGCGACAAATTAGGGTAAAATTTAATCCTGAAAAATAATTGAAACTTCGCAAACCTCAGCTAGATTTCATGGGTCATGTATTATCACATGGGCAGGTAAAATCTAAAAGGAAAAGTAAGATGACGTAACTGTTCGGCTACAACGAATGTTTATTTATTTATTAAGATATCCAAAGATGGAAGTTAAGTACAAGCCGGGGAAGGACTTGGTAGTTGCTGACTGTCTTTCACACACATTCATTCAGTATACCTTGCAGAGGATAACTACAAATTATACAGGACGGTCCGTGAAATGGGGTGGAAAACTCGAACGTATCTGTGGATATGTAGAAACTGAGTGGCCTTCGTACCACCAGTTAAAGGGCTTCAGTCAAACATTTTATAAACACAAGTCTGAGCTGCACTTTGAAAATAAACTCTTTGAAAATAAACAAAGTGATATTCTATCCTACTTTACTACTGCATCACCATGGTTATATGCTACAAAATCGCTACTGAGTTTGAGCAGCTCAACTTTTAATTCAAAGAAAGTACAGAACAAGAAAGTACTCAAAAATGAAATGAGATCTCATCGAAATGAAATAATTGAAAATGGTTAAACCGACATATTGACAATATAAAAGCATACACGTGTATAAAATATCATAAAATAAGGATAGCAGTTAACTGAATTTACTTACAAATTGTTGCGTTCCTCTACGATGAAAGATCCTCCACGATGTTGGTTGATACAAATCCGCCAACTATGTTGCTAGAGTAGCTAACAATGCTGTTGATATTGAAAATCACAAATATGCACTGTTCAAAGACTAAAATTTTTGATGTTACTTGCCGCGGCGATTTGAACCCGGAACCCACCGAATGAAATGGGAGTAGTGTGCACGCCTACTCGGCTACGGAGATTTTCCGTACGGATTTTTTCTAATATATTAACAAATAATTTTATTGAAAAGGTAAGAAGTCACTCAGATTTACATTCGCTTGTATGTATGTACTTATGCAACAATTTTTCTTTCTGTGTTTTTTATGAACACTATTTTATCTTTTTTGTTTGTTGTACATTAGTATTGTAATGGTTTTTTTAGTCTTGTAGTCACTAAAACAGTTTACTAATAAATTGTTACGAATTATCATGTTTTGGCGTTTTCGTACGCAAAAACTTGCAAAGTTGGGATCGTGAGAGCGAAAATGAAAGTTGTTTTGAGTGAAGTTGCAAGTTTTTACTGTATAAATTTTTACTCGCAACAATTTGCCAGTGCGAAAAACACCTGATTGCAAGTATTCAGTTGATCACAAATATAAAAAAGTTATTAAAAATGTTAATTATTTTCATAAAAAAGGTACAATTGGAAAAAGTGATTAAATATATAAATATTCAAATAGGGAAGAGCTGTTTTGTTTAAGTGGAAGTTAATGAAGACCTTTGACTTCATTCAAAAGTTTAAAGTTGGGGGACAGTCAACTTGCCCTTTTTTATACCTACGCCAATTTTCCAATGGATCCCCAAAAACTCGGTTGATTCGGTTATACTTAATTTAATGTACTGTACAATTGCGTGTCTACCAGAAGACTAACTGTTCTAAGACTAACCCTTCTTATATGTAAGCTAAAGCTATGCTTAGCGTGCGCTAACTTATCGCTACCTTGCACTTTGCCGCTAGACTTATGCAACCAGGTTCCCACGCTGCACCTGTATGCGACCGGATACGCGTGCAGTAAGCCGGACGCAAAGTCAGCACTTTCGGCAGGTGAGTTGGCTGCCGGCTTTGTTAACTCCTCCCCCTTTAAAAATCTTAGTCCCGCAGATCCACGTGGGTAGAACGGAGGGTTAGCAAAGTTCCTTCGGCTCTTCCTTGAATTGGCTTGGTATTTGGGATGATGATGGTAGCAGTGATCTTCCTCCAGATTACGTAGAATACTACGGCGAGAGTTATCAGCATCGTGATTTCGAACGTGGCAGAGATGTGGAGTCTGTCACCTAATTTACTTAGACGATTTATATTCTGCACGCTTAGCGCGTGAACATAATCCAGATTTAGTTTCTTCCCGTCCCCTGTTACGTTGCTTAGGACCGAAGGAAGAACTTGGAATTTTTGTATTCCTCGACCTTCGAAGGTGTGATTGCCAATGCGAATTGCCTCATTCTTTAGCTGGATAAGAAAAGACCCTTCAAGAGTCCTCGAGCCTTTTTCACCTCGAACAGTACCATTAAAGTTTGAGAAGAATAGCGTGTTACTGTCGACTAACTCCATAGTTTCTACGTTGTCAGTTATAAAGCGACATTTCCCGTTACCACTTTTCAACAGACGCGGCATGCGTTGGTCTTCTTCCTGCTTTTTCAGGCAGTTTCCTTCACAGATCGTCGCGTTGTTAATTTTTCCTATGTGGATACGTTTCTTCATCATTCACCAACAGCTGCGGAAATTCGACGTCGATCCGCTTTCCTCCTAGTGAGGTGCCTCTTGCTAGAATTAGCTGGTAATGAGTAGACTTTACTTTATGATGAGAAGTGAGATGAGAAGTGAGCCGTTCGAGTACATGCATGGCTTAGCATATTCCATCGCCTCGTAGAAAATTTGTGCGGCTTCAGTTTGGTCAAGAAGATTTGAGTTGAGGATGTCATACTTAAACACGTTGAACGCGCAAGTGCAAGGGAATATTAATAATCTAATTTGTAAGAAAATTTATAAATCATTGGAACGGGATTTCGAGTTCCTCTGAGAAAGCTCCATGCCTGTGGACTCAACAAAAATGCGTTTTAATTCATAAGCATGATTTGTAATGGATTGTTTTTCCTCAATTTCGCTTTAAATTCAAGACAGGAATCTTTCCGAAAGAAAATCGTTACAAATATTCAATTTTGTCTTTTTTCTCTATATGATCTTATTTGATTACGAGGATGCTAGCACTAAACTTTCTTGAATTCTTAAATTATTTAAAGGATATAATTACAAAATTATTGTACCTTCGAGAAAAATTTATAAGTACACAATTATTTACATTTTAAGTTTAAAACTTGCATTTTGAGTTTCAAATTTGCGTTTCGAGTTTAAAAATTTGCATTTTAAGTATAAAATTTTCGCAGATAATTTATTTCTCGTTTTCTGTATCTCTGAATAGAGAGAGAGAGAAAAAAGTAAAATCTTTGTTAAGTGATAAAAAACAGTGATTATTTTTCAACTCTGCATGATTATCTGCGTTAGGAAGACATCTTTTCTCAAGAATTTTTATGAGGGTTTGAGAATCCCAAACATATTTTCAACTTTAGATTTCGCATTTTGCGACTGATTGTTTTTTTTTTGTTTTTTGCTGTTAGGCCCATAATGAGCTTTATAAAAAAAAAATTAGAATAAGTAACTATGTCGTGGAACCACTGGATTAAAGATTTTTAACTTGAATTTTATGAATCTTTTTCCCATGTTCCGTTCTGAGCGTGGCCCTATTGTCTTTTTGTACAGTTTCCCTTTTATACAGGGGCTTCTGTTTCGCCTTAATCTGTCCGTCTCTCACTTATACAACATCGCCCCTCGTATATTCCTGCGGCTTTTGTCTGTTCTTGCTCAGTCGCAGGTTACGCGATTCCTGGCTTTTTTTGAGTCGCTCTTTTATTTCGTTGAGCATTTTAGGACGAAAATCTGTGAACTCCTGATAGTTGATCCGCTGTGTTCTATTAAAAAATATGTCACTAGGTTTTAGCTTTGTGACCGAGTGAACCGCATTGTTGTAGCGGTCTACCGCTATGTAGAGTAATTCCTTAGGAGAGACGTATTCAATTTCTTTTCGAATGCAACAATAAATCTCTAGAATGGTGGAGTGCAATCTTTCAACCTGGCCATTAACCTCGCTACACTGAATGGGTGTCTGATAAGCACTTATTTCCAAACTCCTTACATAGTTACTGACCAAGGGGCTCGCGAAGCCCCTCTCGTTATCAGTTACGATCATCCTTGGAGCAGTAAAATAACGGAGTAGCTTAGCGAATTTACCTACAGTTTTTTTTTTTATATGGAAAAAATTTTTGAATTTCAAAAATTTATCTAGGCAACTGAGAAAATTTTCCCCTTCTATTTCGAATATATCTATATGTATGTCAAATTATTTGGTACTGGAGTGTTTTTAGCTCCGGCATAACAGGATGCCTATCATATTTGCTTACGCGACAAACTTCGCAGGCCTTCGTATACAACCTTATACGGTTCGCCATTTGTGGAAAATAGAATCTTTCCAAAATCTGCATTTTATTCTCGACAGGATTTCTGTAGGCTCTTTTGTGTTCCCCTCAATTATTGCGCAGATTCTTTCTTCATTGGCTACATCTTCTACTACTCTCTTGGTTATTCTGATTTTGGAACATAGGAAGTTTTCCAGATAGACATTCTGGAGCAACTGCATATTTTGTTCTGGTATCTTAATGCCGTTAATCACGGCCGGGTTGAGCCTCTCTTTTATCTTTTGCGTCAAAGTCTCGCGATCAATTCTTTCGATTATTACATAATGACGGGTATATTCACGTTGAGGATTTTCTATCGTAAGGAGCTTCTTCCCTTCGCGCACAACTATTTGGTTCTTAAATACATTCAAAGGTGCTTCAACATGAACGATTAGATATGAGGAGTCCTGCAAGGCACTGTGCACAGTTTGGCCTTCGCTTGCCGATTCGGTATCGGATTCACGAGGAGCTGTCAACGTTCCGGAATTATCAGTAGCCCCTTCGATCGCTGTGTCTGTGCTTGAATCGTTGCCATTACTAATTGTCATTAAATGCCCTTCGGGTTAGCACTTCATTCTTGAGAGAGCATCAGCCCTAAAGTTCGATTTACCAGGAGTGTAAATCAACTCGTAGTTGTACTCCTCAATGCGGGCTTTCCATCTTTTCAACTTGGCATTATAATTCCTGTTCCCCATTGCGAACGTGAGAGGCTGGTGAACGCAATTTGTCAAGAGCCCAGACAATGAACAGCATTTCCTTCTCATTTGTGGCGTAATTTTCTTCGCACTTATTGAGCGACCGGGAGATAAAGGAAATTGGCTTATCCTTGCCGAATTCTCTTAGAACAACGCCGATAGCATAATCGGAGGCGTCGGTGGTTAGGTTAAACGGTGGCTTTCCGCCTTCCACAACTCGGTTACTAAAGCTCTTACTGACTCTGTCAGCTCAGTCACAGTTTGGGTCAAAGAATCCACATTTTTTTCCTTTTATCCTTTAACTTAATAAAATAAAACCAGTGGTACTCACTTGTTACTTATTCCAGCCTCAGGTTTTTTGCTTTTGTTTTTGTATTGTCATTTCGCTTTGGTCCTCGGCGACTTACAGCATTCGCTACATTCCAAGATGTTCAAATTTGTTTCTGAAGTAAAGGTGGCGTTAGCTCAAGTCTTTGAAAACCAATCGAGTTAGCTTTGAAAAGTAAAATTTCAATTTTTTAAGAATGGATTATGGCAAGGAGTCGAACCTCGATGCGAACCGTTCAAGAGGCATCCCACCAAAGTTTGCCAAAACATCACACCGGAATTTCTAATGAAAGTACAGAAGTAGCATGGCAGCAAGTTAATGTCCTGACAGGGAGTCGAACCCCGATGCCCATGGCATCCCACCATTATTTATCTACCGACATATCTGTAGAAAAAGCCTTTTATTTTTTCTTTAGTGAGGCTAAATCATGAAAGGATTGCATGCTCCGTTTTAGTCGTAAGGCAATAAGCTTGCCAGCGACCTACTAAGGTACAAGCTTTACACTGCACCCAGGCTCCCCGTAAGTAACCCAAATGGAGGGGCAACTCAGCACATGGCTTTTATTAACTTTAACACTTGCACCTGCACTTTCACTCTCTTTTAATTAACTTTCTTTAAACATTTTTTGTTCCGGTTTTTGCTTGAACTTCGGAAATTTCTTTAAATATTTTTCATTGCTTTTTACTCACAGATGCAGGAGTGTGCAGGGAAGACTTGAATTGGTTTTATTCATTCAATATTGGTTCAGCAACTGGGCATTAGCGCCGTTGGCTGCCTTTCGCCTTCTTACAGATTATATCCTCTGGGGATGAATTTATTTGGCACAGATTTAATTTTTTTGTTTTTACTTTGTAAAAATTTTGTTAAATAGTCAAGAGGGTCCTCCCGTAGGTGGTGAATTTACAATTATCATAATTACATTTTCACAATTATATTCTATTACAATTATATTTTATACATCCTGGGCTGCCCGCAGGACCCAGAGATGAATCACTATTTTACAATTATTACAATTATATTTTCTCAATTATTTTTTGTTACAATTATATTTGAGATATCCTGGGCTGCCCCGTAGGGCCCAGAGATAAATCATTTCAGAATTTTGTATGGCCACTGTTTTATTTTGCTCCTTGCTTGAGCACCAATTTAACTTATTGCACTTTGCATCACTCACTGCACTAATTCTCACCATTTATTTTTTGGAGCACTTTTCTTAATTTTATAAATTCCTTTCGTGGAATCCATCACAATGACCCACTTCAAAAAAATTAAGAGGGTCCCTGCTCGGCGCCAGTTAATGATGTCCTTTTGACTTTATTCAAAAATTTAAAGTTGGGGGCAAGTCAACTTGGCCCTTTTTTATACTTCCGCCAATTTTGCAATGGATCCCCAAAAACTCGGTTGATTCGGTTATACTTAATTTATTGTACTGTACAATTGCGTGCCTATCAGAAGATTTACTGTTCTAAGACTAACCCCTTCTTATATGTAAGCTAAAGCGATGCTTAGCGTGCGCTAACTTATTGCTAACTTGCACTTGGCCCATATACTTATGCAACCAAGTTCCCACGCTGCACTTGTATTCGACCGGATGCGCGTGCAGTAAGCCAGACGCAAAGTCAGCACTTTCGGCAGGTGAGTTGGCTCCCGGCTGTGTTAACTTGGATGATGTCATAATTTTTTCAAAAGACAAACAAGATCATTTGAAGGACGTGGAAGCAATACTTAAAAGTTAAGTTCGATGCCAATATGAGGGTATCAGCTGAAAAGTAAACATTTTTTAAAACAGGCGTAGGTTATCCTGGATTTCTAGGTATAAAAACGTCTGCAGAGAAGGATTAGATTGTTTTTAGGCTCTGCGGGGTACTACAGGTGTTTTATACAGGACTTCGCTAAAATAGCCAAACCTCTATCAAGTATAATGAGGGGAGAAACGCTCTAGTGATTGCATCACAATCGAAAAAAATCGAAATAGATCTGATCTGAGGAAAATACCTTCAAGAAATACTGGCATCCGAGGACGCAACATTAACCTGCGTTTTGAGTTTTGAGACGATTCATTGAAAGAACTGATAAGCCAGTTAACTGTTTCCGCAACCAGATACTTGTAGGAGAAGGCGTAGAACATCAAAGAAGAACTTTCATTATTTTCAGTAAAAAACACATTTAATGAAACTCCTGCAAGGGTCAGTAAAAGCGGATGCAGTAAACGCAATACATTGTGACCTACACTCACGAGCACAATTTCAGCACGAATTGATTGAATTCTTCGCATTCAGACATACAGAGAAATTTGTTAACTATATATCAGACCCGGATGAACAACAAAAGATAACTGCGGCTGAACATAAAGCAGTTCAGGAAAATACAAAAATGGAAAAGAAGACTAAGCAATTCCCGTGAACTGTCGCATATGCTCTCAGGCGAAGTACGATCGCCACTCGAAAAAGCATCTTATCGCTCAGACTCTTATACCGACATGCTATGGTGAAATTTGCGATAGTACAGTCACTTAAGCCTAGAACGATAGTGGGTGTAAAGCCACAGCTTCAGCAATTACTAAATATGTTTGCAGGTACGAAAACCATCAATTGTGACGGATAATCACTCAAATCGCATAGCATCAAAGCCATTCTAAAAAACTATTTCGACATCAGCATCGTCAATGCCCCAATTTACGCAGTATATCAAATGGACATGTAGAACGATTCCATAGCATACTGATGGAAACATGACAATGCCTTAAACTTGATAAAAAAAAAAAAACTGGACGATATCGAGGAAGTAGCCCTTTTAGACTCAATCAAATATAATAGCTCTATTTATACGGTAACTGGGGACCCCCAGATAACATCCTGCTTGAAAAAAGCGAAGGGGTAAAGAGTTAACAGCGCTAAATAAACAGAGACAGAATAGAGAGTTTCAGATAGGAGACAAAGAGCTCGGCAAAAACAATAGGAACAATAGACAATAAATTGACAAGGATAACCACGGCTGATATTCAAGGAAAAAACAAACACATAGCTTTATTGTTAAAAACTAACTACTGAATTTTACACGGTTTCCAGAATTATCTCGGTTATTGCCATATTAGCATCAGCAGTGACGGGACGAGTAATAGAATACTCCAATGCAAGGTACATACATTCTAGTGGTTGACGGTGACCTTGTAATCTGGGAAAACTTCGGACATATCAAACACGTTACTAACTTGACTCTATACGAAATTATTATGAAGAAGTTGTTGGACGCGGATATAACACTGATGAGTAGATTAATTCAGACAATATAAATTCACTAGGAACAATACTGCAATGCGTTACTCGAACTCCTGATCACGATGACTTTAACATACTTACGACCACAGCAGAAAAATTAATTGGCTTGCAGAACCGAGAGTTTACTTTTAACACCGAAGTGCAAAAGGAAATAAATAGCTTAACAGTTACGATAGATAAGATCACCTTTGAGGTATACTCATTGCTAGAACAAGGGCAATAATAACAAAACTAGATATCATAATCGCCTCCATCGCTTTCGCAAAAAGTGGTATTTTAAATCCTATCCTTTTAGACAGTAACGAAATGAATTCCATTCTAAAAAATTACCACTTCACAAACCTTACCGTAACCGATGTTATGTCTACAGCTAGGATTAAGATTTTACACCACAGTAATGTAATATAATTTTTAATAAGATACTGTGTACCTAAAATTACATGTAAGAAAGTTATAATTTCGCCAGTAGCTCATGGAGACCAAATTCTTCACCTACAAGAATCTACCATAGCTATGTGCCATAATCACACGTTAGCGGACAAATGTAGTGATACGACACCAACGTTCTGCCCGGCATTATCATTTATTACATTTAGTAATCTTGTACCTATTCCACTAACTTGCAACGCATAAAACACATTAAAAAAAAGTGTTGAACTAAGTCATACTGCAAGTTAGACCATTTTATGCGTTTTTCTGATCATGTTACCTACGCAATCCAACATCAAGCTGTGACTAAGAGAAGATTTCTATAACTAAATCTGTTGAAGTAGTAATTCAAAATGGCGTCGTAGCTTAGGTTAATGCTAAGAAATTATTGCAAGTTTAGTTAAAATACTCGCTTCTCTGTTTTGCTAACTGGCGCCAGCTAGAGAAAACAAGTGAAGCCGAGTCCTTCCCTACCCGGTATCTTCAACGTCGAGAAGCCTTTCTTCTTCCTCTGGGGCCACCAGCGGCTAACGCCTTAAATACTTCCAGGGCTGGACCATTTTCATGCATGATGAGGGACTTATAGAGCGTGGTTTTCGTTCGTCGAGCTCATTTAACTACTCAGCCCAAAGTAGAACTTGTTGGCAAGAGGGATTCTTCGTTGGATTTCTAGGCTGGCATTGTTGTTGGTATTAATGCCGGTTCCAAGATAAACAAAGACCTCTACTTTATCAAAATCGCGACTGTCAACAGTGACGCAGGAGCCAAGACGCGAATGCGCTGACAGTTTATTTGATGACAGGAGGTACTTCGTTTTGGCTCGTACGCCTCCAAACTCATTCGCTTTGCTTCTTTGTCCAGCTTGGAAAAGGCAGAACTAACGGCGTTGTTGTTGAGGCCAATGATGTCGATGTCATCGGCATACGTCAGTAGTTGCCCACTCTTATAAAAGATGGTGTCTGACCGGTTTAATTCTGCAGCTTGAATTGTCTTTTCGTTTGACTTGGAGACTGAAGTTTCTACACAGCTCCAGATAACATTGCATAAAATGCAGCCAAGACAACCAATAACAGAATGCCGACAATTTGTGTGTCACAGCGTCAACGAGAGATGGACCTAGGTTAAACGTCATTAGCTGGTTATCTCAACAGGGGACACAACTCATTACCTTGCCATCAACGCGAAAAATGTGGCATCAACGGTTGTCAACGCAAACACACCGACTATTGCATACGCCGAATCAAGCAAGCAACCGTGTCAATAATAGACAAGTGGAGCATGTGTTAAGACTGCTTGGACTGCGAGAAAATTAGGATATGTTCGACGAAGAAACGTCGATATCCATAACCAATTACGGATTTGCCACTGGATTTAGCCCGCGAGGGCAATAGTCATTACTATTGCTACAGTGGTATAGCAAGAACAAGACCGCCGAAATGTCACACAAATTATCAATCGAAATTCAAGGTCTAGACGCTTGAACAAGACCACCGAAAGGTCACGCAAGGTATCAGTCGAAATTCAAGGGCTAAACGCAAGTCGTACATTCACCATTTAAAAGGTGAGAATTGTGCGCGATCTAGGTTTACTCAGGCTTACTTTCAGTAAACGTATTTTCAATCACTTAGAGTCAGTATCATTATTAAACTACTCTGACGTAAGACTAGAACTTCAGGAGATCATCGATGACAGACCAACCCAACCGATTGCCGCCAGAACAAAGTTGAGTGGATGGCGTATGGACCATCGCAGGGAAGTGCTAACAGTGAGATATGAGTTATGTTAGTTAAAAAATCGAATTTCAAGAAACAGCTGCTTAAATTACTCGAAGCCTTCATACCCACCGATACGTCAGCCATCACACCGCGTGTCACGAGAGTCTGACAGCAACTGACGAGCACAGGGGGCAACTTTTGTTGGAGACACCGAGGAGATATTTTCTCAAGAACGAATTAAAACCGAAGAGCGAAATTCACAACTCTTCCTGTGGAGAGATGGCGACCGGAGTACATAAAAAATGTTTGGCTCTGTAATGGAGTATCTGAAATTTCAGTCGACCAAGACCTATAAATTTCACGATGTTATTCAAGATTACTACCGAATGTGTGCCAAATCAGTATATGTATACATGAAAGCAACAACAGTTCCTCGCCAGTTATTGAATGTGCATGAAAAGTTACATCGAAGAAATCCTTGAGATCCTAATCAACCGAATCTTATTTTGGACCAATCATACAAGCCAATCGTCGCACACAGAATCACTAAAATCTCAGAATGACTACGATAAATTAATAGTGCTGAGTGCCTAAAAAACGTACATGAACTAACACGTGATTTAACTTTTCGCCGTACGTCGGGGCATTTTAAAAAATCTAATTACGCGATTAAAAAGGCAACAAGTTGGTTTTGGCTATTAAGTGAGATTGATTTTTCTTTTAATTCTTCATATTAATGAGGGCTTACAAACGAATACATATTACACATCATAATTTACAATCATATTTGTAGCCAACATTTAGATTCTAAGAAGTATTATGAAAATGATGATTTTCTTTTGTACCTTTTATATTAAATTTCGTGAAAGCAAATAAAATGAAGTTTTATTACTTTTTATAGAGTTTCCGTTGTCTAGCTTATTTGATTAAGGGATTCTGCCAACTTATCTGGTTTATACCCCGTTACTTGTTTATTCGCATATGAACCTACTCCCCATTTTGGATTAAAATTCTCCTGAATTCGATTAATTAATTTTATTTTGATATATCAACGTTTGATTGTCAAGGTTGCAGTTGCTGGTATTATTAAAATTATGAGAAGTATGTTACCCCCGTATATTCCTTTAATGTCAAATTTCAAAGAAGAAATGCTTTTTAATTTTATTTTATTTTCTTCATCTATTTGATCTAATGTTATCTTTTCTGTAAAGTTTTTAAAATCTTCGTACTTCGTGTTCATAATTTTTTTTTCGACTGTTTCAAATAAATTGGAAAAGTAATAATCATTGATTTTCCTTGAACAATTATTGAATTCAATTACATAATAGTTAGATTTTTATTAAATTTATTTTTAATTAACAAATTATATGCATTTTAACGACGTCTAACTCTATAACTTCTAATTATTTTTTAAAATACTTATTTTCCTCAAATCGCATTGTTTTATTTTCATAAGTAAAAATGTCTCATATTTTTGCTTCAATTTTTTTTTTTATTTGGAACTGGCATAATTTTGCTTATTTTAGCTTGGATACTTATTTCTTACTTCTAATAACTCTGTATGTATTATGTCCTAGTTGGTTGTTTTTAATATTTAGAATAATATTGTTCGCCATTTCGTTAACTAAGCTTTCCAATTCATTTATGTTTATTAAGTGAACTACTGTATCTGTATCCTTGACTATTTCTTGTGTTCCCATTTGAATCCTAGCTGATTGATCTGTTATTTCTGTAGATATCAGCCATCTCTTTTTTTTCAAATTTTTCTTCTTATATCTAGGTTGTTCCTTATGTCTAAGGGCTTTGTAATTCTTTATAAATCCTTCTTTTTTAATCTCCTTCTTTCTTCGTAATTTTCTCTTTCGTTATTTAGTTTTTTAAAACTCTATTTTTTATTGATGCTAAATTATTTTTTATTACTGCTTGATCTATTTTACTTCATTTGGCGTACATTTAATTGTCGAATGAAATCTATCGTTATAGTTATAGGATATCCCTTTGTATGAGTTTCTTTACTGATAGCCCTTTATTTAACTTATACAGGATTCTAAACTTCTCTGCTAAGGTAGTGTGAAATCTTTCCACATCCGTATTGCTTGTGTGGCTATTGGGTTTGGTTAGGTCAAATTTTCGTTACCTAAGAACTTTTTTATTCTTGTGGCTTTAAACTCATTGTCTCATAGTTTCAAATAATCGTTATATGGTTTCTATCATTCAGTGAATAAGCTGCACCGAATTTTGAAAATTTTTCTACGGCTGTTTAAAAATGATGCCCTTTCATGACATACGTATCTATTTGTAAAATATAATTTATTCCTATAGGCGTCTCCGTAAAGTTCAGCTTTGGTTTAATAGATTTCTGTCACACTTTATTTCCTGACATACTTCACACTGGTTAATGACAATTTGAATTAGTTCCATAAATTTGGGTAATATATTTTATTTCGTATTTGGTTGTATGTTTCCTGAATACCTGATTGAACGTTTTCTCTAACTTCATATAAGGAGATTTGATTGACTACTTCGACCTTTGTCTCCATATCTTGCGCTCTCATTGTACATTTAATAAATTATCATTTTTTTCAATGAGCTTTTGATATACTATATTGTATTTACGTTCAGATATTTCGGAAAATATTCCTAATTTACCTTTTCCGATATATTTTCGAAATATATCATTCATTCTATTGAAGTCATGCTCGGAAATAAAAATGATCCGTTTTCCATGTCACATTTTGAATTCTTCTAACTTATTATTCATGAAAATATTCTGTGTCTTGTGTTTATTAACTACTTAGCTCTTCTTTGATTGATTATTACATCAAAATCTTCTTCGGCTGAATGTATTATTGCCATTGTTTCACCATCTTCTATATTATCGACTGAAAAATCTGAAATATCGGGGGACGAACCCCATCTTTTCCGAAATAGTTGTCTCACTCTGTTCTATTCTGCTCAAAAAGTCGGATACTATAGTTTCTTTACCCTTAAAATATTCGATGTCAAATTGATTTTCTCCAAGTTTAAATAACCATCTGTGATGACGAGTTGACATGTCTTTTCCATTGTATTTGGATTGTAAATGTTTCATAGGTAGGCCATCAGTTAAAATTTTGTATATTTTGCTATAAACGCAGGGCCTAAAATAGTGAACACTCCACATTAATATTATAAACTCCTTATCGGTCGTCGAATAATTTCTTTCTTGGTTGTATAAAGTTCTTGAAGCGTAACACACTGGGTGTCCTTCTTGCGATAAGACTTTTGTAATCGCAGAGTGGGATGCATCTGTTGTCAACGTGAATTGCTCCCCAAAATCAGGGTAACGCAAGATTGGATGCGTACTTATTAACGTTTTTAATTTTTCAATAGCTTCAACACACGTTGGGTCCCTTTGATTAATTTTTGCTCCTTTCAAATATTTAGTATTTGGCTGTGTTATTTTTGCATAATACTTTACGAATATGCCCTAAAAATTAGGTTTCTTTCTTAAAGAAATTACACTTATATGTTTGGATTTTTAGATTTTTATTTTCGAGAACTTTGAAAATTACTACTATTGTTAGGATTTCATTCATTAGGCGGTGGAACGTAGCAGGAACGTTTTTTAAACCGAATGGCTCATGAATTCATAAAGTCCATGTGTTATAAATGCTGTTTTTCATGATCTTCTTTCTTAAGTAAAATTTGGTGATAACCTTTTGCCGAGTCTAAGTGGTAAAGTGCTGGGCTCTTCCTAATTTGTCTAAGATAGAATCATTGTTTGGGAGTGGATACATGCCATCTATTATGACCTCGTTTAACTTTCCGTAGTATATTACAATTCTGTATTTTTTCGCCTTTTGGGTCACTATTATCAATGAGCTCGGATATGTTCAGAGGTTTTTCTACATGATTCCCTGCGTTTCCATTTCTTTAATTTGCTTCCTAACCTCCATTTCATGTTGAAGTCGATATCCATACCATTTTGAGTTTATTTGCTGTTTCGTTGTGTTTTTAATCTCATGTTGAATTTCTGTTGTGTTGGTCAATCTATCACCTTCTTTAAACATTAACTTATTAAAGCGTTGTAATAGTATTGTAATTTCTTTATGTTCTTCTTCTTCAAAGTGATCTAATGCCCACCTTTCTATATTCAGTTTTTATTTTTAATAGTACATCTAGCTTCCAGCGTACATACTTGATTCAAATTATATGGATTATTTAGAAAATAACTTTCTTTTTTATTTAAAGTTATCTTCAAATTAAGCAAACCCTTCATAAAAAATACTATTATTTACTTGTTCCGTCTTAATATTAGTGTTGCGGATTCGATGTTGTCAATTTTCATCGGCTCCCTTCGAATCTGTCTAGGCTGATTTTGATGGCGGTGGCCAGAATTTTGGCTAGGGGTTCCGGTCGTTTGTGGTCTATAAAAATTACCCGAATTTGTGGATCTGTTATTGTTATTGTATCATCCGCTATAATTCTGCCTTTATAGCCCTGACATATTATATCTAGCTTCAGTTTGATTCCCTTGATTGTTTGCATCTCGGCCAGTGGTTTGATTTTTTATCTCTGTTGTATCTCTGACCTCTATCGAGATACCTGCCATTTCACTTTTCTGTTGGATTGTATCCCTTAGTTTTAAATTTCCTATACTCCGGTCTAACGCTGCTATCCTCAAATCTTTTACTCTTAATTACTTTTAGTGTATTGTTTAATACTCCTTGTGTCATTTCTTTTTCAATGTCATTTTAAGGTATTAACTAATAAACTTTCCATGTTGCTTAAGTCGATGTTGTGGTTACCCCTATAGTGAACCGTCAGTTCGTCAGCCTTATATTTTATATTTTGCACTTTTAACAATAACTAACTAACAGAACTTACCTTCAGATTGGCGACCTTACGGTATAAGTGGTAAGGCTCGACATCTGGTCGGTGCTGTAGTTTCAACGTTTTCTTAATTAGTTGCCAATTATCCTTCGGTGGTGGGTTTATTGTTGTGATTTTCGCCTGCCCTTGGATGGGCTTGTAGTAAATTGATCTAACAGCCTACTTTTGCAGTTTACTTTTATTTATGGTGGATTGCAAGTATTCTACTTATATAATTTGGGTAAACTGTTCACAGTTTTTAATAGAACATGTCTGATGCTGCTGTCTTCCATCCTATGGCGCAATCTAAGGTATGCTTGCCTCATTTGTTCTAGTTGTTGTTCTCTTCTTGTCTGTTCCACTACTAAGTCGACGGCAGGTATTTGATTCTGTTCGTTAGCCATCCTTCTTTGATCGAAAATTCGTTGCCTCTTTGAAAGAATTGTGATGTTTAAAGTAATAGCGTTGGTGTATCACATTGAATGTTTTCTATAGGTGACGATTTCCTTTCTATCTTCTATAGAAACCACTACACTTTATATTGTTCCGTTCCTGATTGCTTTCGGCGTTGTATTCTTGTGTTTCCTCTTCTATATTTGTTACAACTAGTGATAAAACTACAATATTTTAAATTTTAAATCAATTTAATTTCTTTTTTTACACCAAATCCACGAATTTAAACTGATGTGAATGCCAACCAAATTTTGTGTTGTGATTTCGAATTCCCACTTATTTCGAGGGAAAGTTTGGAAATGAAACAGTAAAAGTCAAACACCAAATGTCGGACTCATAGTGAATTTGATTGATATTCACTCGAAAGTGAATTACAGAACCTGCCTGAATAATAATTAAATATGTATAACAAGATGGGTGTCGAACGAAAAAGTTTTAAGAAAGCTCTATTTAAAAATATATTTTGGAGAACGTTGCACATGTTTAAAAATTAAATTCATATTGATCTAGCAGTTTCTAAAACTAGAATTTTCGGTTTACCGTCACCTAAGTTTGAACTAATGGTACGGATGCAAATCATACTGATGCATGGCCACTGAGATTGTGCAATAGCAGGACACCATCAGATGGGTCAGAGAAGAATCGGTGTTGATTCCACGAATGCCTATAATTCCCACCAACTTGATGCTCATCTACGGCGTGATATATTTATGTAAACAGGTAAACTATAGGTAAATAGGTAAACTATAAGTTTTGTCGTGCGCTACATTTAAACGGTGACAAAACTTGTCTCAAAGTAATGAGTAATTTTTAACCGACTCCAAAAAGTAGGAGATTCTTGTCTTGTATATATTTTTTTTCCGTCGTAATTTCTTTGATTGTAAACAGATTTGGCTGATTCTTTTTGCGATGACTTTTGGACAACACAGTTAAATTTCGATTTTGATGAACTAAACTAAAAAACGTGTATACAACAAAATTTGGTAATAATAATTATTATACTTAATTACTTCAACACTACATTATTTGTCCATGAATACAAACATTCTTACTGGCTACTTAACAATATTTTCTTAAAATTATCGCTTAAACATTAAGGCACCAATACTCTTGCGAGCGAGATATTCAGACCATTATAATGATTAAGTTCTGCCAATGTTCTAACTAAAGGAGCATTGCGAGGATAGTTGGGTTTAAAATTTGATAACCTGAAGATTTCCATACATCTATACTATTACATAAAAATCTAACTCGAAATTTTGTTTAAGCTAAAGAGCCAATCTACTGGCCCGATTTTTTTCATTCAAATTTAAAAATATCATAACCCGGCCACAATAGGTAACAAGGCCATTTTTTTTAATTAAAAATTTTATTAAAAATAGTTTTAATTTAATTTACTTTGTATGGAAACCCATCATTGCTTGGTCGTTTGCCATTCAGCCGTTTGTGCTTAGAGAGCATCACCAGACCACATATGTACATATGTATTGCTCTCTATCTTCTCTATTTTTATACTCGCACAGCTGCCACGGCAGAACAAAGCGGGCCGACGTACACGCACACACACAAACAGTTCGACGCTTAAAACAATCAAAGTTTTGTTTCGCTGCATATTTTGAGTTACTAAATTGTGCTCAGAGAACAGAAACATGAGCGCTTTAACAGGTGGACGGAAGCGGTACACATACAACAACTGTACAAACAAGCAGCTGGACGCTGAAAAATAGAAATTTTGAGTTACAGCAGGCATTGATAATGGTTGAAGCACTGACTTTTTTTGCAACTCACCTCGCAGTTGCACTCAAGTAGAAAAATTTTCAAATGCGTTAAGGTATTGATCATGTAAAATTATTGAGTCACAATTTTATAAAAAAACTACCGTTAGAGCGTTCACCCATATCACCGGTTTGGTAAAAATTTATTGAGAAATTAATGTTTAGTCGAATGCGCAGGTGGATTTTTTTATTTACACAGAAAGGTTGTTCATGAAAAAGTAAGTACAATTCTAAAAATATATATAAAAAATAATTATAAACAACATAAAGGTGCGAAGTGACTAGAAATGCCGAAATCTAAACCAAATTTATCGAGGAGCTCGAGAGCAGCAAGGAGAATGGCGCGACGTAGAACTGTAGGAGCGTTAGCAAGAGGGGCAGCCATGCTGTATTCCCAACCTGCAGTCGCAGATAGGTCTGCGTTTAATTATAGGCCACAATTGAATTATATAGGTGATATTAGAATAGCATTTACTGTCGTAACAAATCGCTTACATATGAATGCAGGTGATTCACTTCTTTCGATTGGGGAGATGACAGAAATATGTTTGCACTGCAGTGCGGTAAAGTGGCGAAAGGAACCAAAGGGAATTTGCTGTAGCAGTGGCCGAGCTCGACTTAATGATATTCCTGAACCTCCAGATTTACTCAAAGCTTTGCTAAGCGGAACACACGAATCATCAAACCATTTCCTTAAGCATATTAGAAAGTACAACAGCTGCTTTGCAATGACATCGTTTGGTGGCAAAGAAGTCAAAGAAGGTAATTATATGCCTACTTACAAGGTTCATGGTCAGGTTTACCATCTTATTGGTAGCTTGATGCCAGCAACGCAAATTACGCCAAAATTTCTCCAAATATATTTTACCACTGACGAGGAACAAATTTCTTTGCGGACAAATGCCGCACCCGCTCTTAAAAGTGCAATTTTGGAATATCTCCAGCGAATTCTTCACGAAAATAATGCTTATGTGCGCAGTATAAAATCGGCAATGGAATGTACGTCCACTAGCGATGAATCTTACAAGATTGTGATCCATGCTGAAAAACATCCTGCCAATGAACATCGCGGTCGATATAATATCCCTACTACAAATGAGGTTGCGGTGTTAATAGTGGATGCAAGTAATGGTCCACGTGATACTGTTTTACGTTCGCGCGATAATAGCCTTCAGCGGATATCCGAACTTCATCGCTCTTACGATCCTTTACAATATCCAATAATATTTGTAAATGGCGAGGATGGTTACAATATTGACATTTTACAAGTATCGGCACTAACTGGGGAGGTTTCCCCGACAAAATTAGTGTCTTGCATGCAATACTATTCTTATAGACTTATGATACGAACAGACAGTTTTAATGTAATTCATAGGTATGGGCAACTTTTCAATCAGTATTGTGTAGATATGGCTGCAAAAATGATCACTGAGCGCTTGAACTATTTACGAACTCATCAAAAAGCATTACGAGCCGATAACTACATCCACTTACGGCATGCGGTAAATGAAGATGCGAATCCAGAAGATATAGGCCAGTTTATTGTTTTACCATCCACTTTTACGGGGTCACCTATATACCTTCATGAGCGCACACAAGATGCCCTACTTTATGTGCGGCACTATGGCAGACCCGATCTGTTTGTAACTTTTACGTGTAATCCGGAGTGGAGTGAGATAACACAGAAATTATTTCCTGGCCAACGCGCAAGTGAGCGTCATGATATTGTAGCAAGAGTGTTCCATTTAAAATTGCAACAGCTTATGGATATCATAACCAAACATAACATATTTGGTTCAGTGAAGTGCCACATGTATTCTGTAGAGTGGCAAAAGCGCGGTTTGCCACATGCCCATATCTTAATTTGGCTTGCCGTTAAAATACGCCCGGATGAAATAGACAGTATAATTTCAGCGGAAATACCTAATGTTCAAGAAGATCCTTTATTATATGACATAGTTTGTAAAAGCATGGTACATGGGCCATGTGGTTTGCATAACCCCGCCTCACCATGCATGGTAAACGGTCGATGTTCTAAAAGATTTCCACGTGAATTCCTTCGGCATACACAAACAGTGGATGACGGGTATCCTAAATACAGAAGAAGATCTCCAGCCGATGGGGGGTTCACTCATAACTTAATTTCTAACGGTTACACAATCGATAATACATGGATAGTGCCTTATTGTCCTATGCTTTCGCGA
This sequence comes from Anomoia purmunda, assembly GCA_951828415.1. Lineage (NCBI taxonomy): Eukaryota > Metazoa > Arthropoda > Insecta > Diptera > Tephritidae > Anomoia > Anomoia purmunda. The sequence goes on along the minus strand of OX639998.1, from coordinate 67,978,354 downwards.
TGTTTCGCTGGTCATATTAACGTTGAATATTGTCATTCTGTGCAAGCTATAAAATATATATGCAAATATGTTAATAAGGGCAGTGACGCAGCTACATTTTCCATCCAGGATAGACATGATGAAATAAACAATTTTTTGAATGGGAGATATCTAAGCACTTCTGAAGGAATATGGAAAATACTGAGATTTTCTATCCACGAACGTTATCCGACAGTAATGCATCTAGCTGTTCATCTGGAAAATGGCCAAAGAGTATACTTTGATCCAAATAATTTGAACAACGATATCCAGAATCCACCGGAAACTACTCTTACTGCGATTTTTAAACTATGTGCGACTGATAGCTTTGGGAATACTTTGCTTTACAACGAAGTTCCAGCATATTACACTTGGACGAACAAAAAGTGGCAACGGAGACTGCGTGGACAAGATGTTCCCAATTACCCAGGAATTAAGCAAGACACGGCTTTGGGAAGAGTTTATACCATACATCCCAACTATTCGGAGTGTTTTTATCTAAGACTCTTATTGCATTCGGTTCGAGGTCCTACAAGTTTTGAGGATTTAAGAAAAATCGATGGAGTGGTGTTACCTACGTATCGTGCAGCAGCTCAAGCAAGAAATTTACTTCAAGAAGATACGCACTGGAAAAGTGCTTTATCGGATGCAACCATTTCTGCAAGTGCACATAAAATGAGGGAACTTTTTGCAATAATACTTATTTTTTGTGAAGTATCGGATCCTGTAGAATTGTGGAATCTATTTAAAAATAATTTGTGCGATGATATTTTACATAACGCCAGACAGCGGAGTAGTAATCCCGAAATGGACTTCAATGATGCCATGTTTAACGAAGGTCTTATTCTTATTGAGGATATAGTTTATCAACTAGGGGAAAAACGGCTCAGTGACTTTGGATTACCAAGTCCTAATCGAGAAAGGTCATACTTAACCAACCTCTCTTTCGTACGAGAAACATCATATAACACTGCTGAGCTTAATACGTTTGTACAAGAAAACGAACCAAAACTGACATCAGAACAACGTATAATATTTAACGAAATTAACACTAACGTTAATCAAGGGGCAGGTAATGTTTACTTCATAGATGCACCTGGGGGAACGGGCAAAACTTTTATTATTTCGTTGCTTTTGGCTAAAGTTCGTAGCGAAAATAAAATTGCAGTTGCCGTAGCGTCGTCTGGAATCGCAGCCACGCTTTTGTCTGGAGGAAGAACTGCGCATTCTATTTTTAAGCTACCACTCAGTATTTTACCGGAACAAAGCAGCACATGTAACATAAAGAAAAATTGTGGAGCTGCGAAGATTCTTCAGGAGGCATCCCTGATTATATGGGATGAGTGTACGATGTCACATAAATCCCACATTAATGCCGTCAATGCAACCCTTAAAGATTTGAGATCATCTGATGCTGTAATGGGAGGTGTTACTTTTGTGTTCACAGGCGATTTTAGGCAAATACTGCCAGTGGTTCCGAGAGGCACACGAGCTGATATTGTTAATGCAAGCTTACGAAATTCGGAAGTTTGGCCACATTTAAAGAAACTGAGTTTATCGGTGAACATGCGTGCGTACCTTAGTAAAAGTAATGAGTATAATATATTTTCTCAGTATCTTCTACAAATAGGGAACAGCTCAGCGACTACAGCACGCAATGGATATGTTATAATGTCCGATATCGTGGGAAAATGTGTTAGAACTATCGACGAACTCATTAATAATGTTTACCCAAATATTGAAAACATACAAACTATGAGTTCAACTTGGCTTTGTGAACGTGCAATTATTACTTCGAAAAATTCGGCAGCCGAAGAAATTAATGAGGCAGTATTGAGCAAAATATCATCGGAGTTCAAAATTTTTAAGTCTGTAAATACAGTGACTGACCCCAACGATGTGGTTCATTACCCAGTAGAGTTTCTTGACTCCTTAAATCCATGTGGTATGCCTCCACATGAGCTGAAACTTAAAAATGGCACACCAATAATTCTTTTGCGGAATTTGAAGCCTCCAGAGTTGTGTAACGGTACGCGTCTTCAAGTTCTACGTTTTTTTCCCAACCTCATAGAGGCAAAAATATTAACCGGTCCGGCAAAGGGCGATATTGCGATGATTCCAAGAATTCCAATGATCCCATCGGATTTTCCGTTTACATTTAAACGTGTTCAGTTCCCGGTTAAGACATGCTTTGCGATTACAATAAATAAATCCCAAGGGCAAACCTTCAATGTGTCCGGCATTGATCTTCGTAACGAAGTTTTTACCCATGGCCAACTATATGTGGCACTTTCACGCACCGGGTCATCAAAAAATCAAAGTTTTTTAATTCCCGGAAATGAAAATGAAACGCTTAATGTTGTCTTTACAGAGGTTTACAACAACTGAAATCCAAATAACTATTTATATAATAAGTATTTTTGTAACTATATTTTCATGTATACTTTAAACTTTTTTATGAAAAATAAAATTTGAAGGAATTACTTACATTCGCAACAGTGTGTTGCAAAAATAATTGTGTATATCTTGAAATTTAGCAATTAAAGTACAATACTTTGTCAGTATAGGTTTTTATGCATAATGGTAAAAATTAAATAAAACAACTTTGATTTTTTTGGAACATTCTAAAGCGCATGTTATCAAACATTTTCTTTACATTTTTCAATAAATTTTAAAATCAAAAATGGAAACCCTTGATAAAAAAAGAAACACGTCTCCCATTTCCACTGATGCCCATAAGGCGAAGCGAAGCGCGCCGGGTATTAGCTAGTCTAAGAATACGAAAAGACACATCAAAATTTATTCTGCTCAGAAGTGGAGGGCAGAAAACATACCCAAAGAGCACGACGAAAATAACCTTCTGCTAAACAAGGATGCCAGTTCTATGAGCATGCTGTGAACTCTAGGATGGAATTGGTTAGGTGAATTTTAAGGAAGAAAGTGCAAAACGTATAATAGATTCGTCAATATGTTCTATACGATTAATACATGTAGCATTGTAAAGTCTCCAAATAAAAGTGGCATATTCTATTTAGCCGTAATCGAAGAAAAGCAATATAGAGGGTTTTACATACATATATGTATACGGATTAGAAAATTAGGAGAAATTACGAGAAGCAACTAAAGCATACAATTTTGGAAAAATATGAGTGGAAAATAAAAATTTGACATCGAAATAAATTCTCAAATCTTTAATTTCAACCACTGCTCTCAATTTAAAGCCAGCAATTTTATAAGAGCTTCGCGAAGTTGCAAAGTTTTTAGTAAAATTCATATGAAACACTTTCCAACATTCAGAAATAGCCAGTTTCCTTCACACCAATGCACATTGGACCAGAATCTCAGAAGGTTGAACAACATTTATAAGTCCTAGAATACCAGAAACTTTCTAACTTTTAATTGCTACTGTTTTTGGGGTCGCTTATTATGAATCTAAAATCAAATTCCAAAAATTCAAAATGACGGATCCACTATGTCGAACACAAAATATGATAAGGTAATAGATTTTGGTAAAATTTGGTATTGAACATTATTTGGGAAAGCGTATTACGAATCTAAAATCAATTTTCAAAAATTCAAAATGGAAGATCAATTATAGCGGTGTAGATATAAGAGTTTAATAGACCATCCGGTCCACATCCTGGCCTAATAGCGATTACCCCTCGGCAGGCAATGGCAAACCACCCAGTAAATTTCTGCCATGAAACAAAAAACTTCTCACAAAAATCATTTGCCGTTCGGAGCTCGTGCAAAACTATAGGTAAACACTATATTTATAGTATAAATAGCTGTCTGCAAAAATAGGCCAAAAACCAAACACAGAAACACAACACAACATAAAATAAAAAAAGGATGTTACTGTTATCTGCTTAATTATGTATAAAAGAAGCAATTTATTTTCAATTAAATTCACAAGGTATGCATGTTTGATAAATAGTGGACTGTATGAAAATTGGATTAATTGATTTTAGATGACAAACTTAATGATTGTATGGCGATTCCCACGATGAATGAATAGATGAAAAGGGTCTGATGTTCGTCAAATGTCAGGGACGCATTCGCACATGATTGCAAGCCATAAAAATTAGTTAAGTGAGCGCAAGTCACTTCGGGTATGAAATAATACATATGTATGTACATACATATATTTATATGAACGAAAGTCCCTTAAATATGCCGGCTTCTTTGCACGCCACTATGGCTCAAAATTCAATTCTTGACAAATAAAAGAGTAGGACTTCAGCTAGCGTTCTGAAATTTTGCATATGGCATTTACAGATAAAATAATGTTTGATGATAAAAATGGCATACAAAGTGGAATCTGTAAATGTAGGTTAAATTTCAAACAGTTTTAATCATAAGCAGGATAGTTTTGTATACATTCCGATATAAACAGCTTTTATTAAAACTTGAATAATATTATGAATATGGTAAGAAAAACGCAAATTCAGTCTGCAGCAGAAACTTCTCCACCTGAAATTATATTATTTTCTATTGTTCTTGTTTCATATGTGATATTAGAAGCTTACCACCAAAATTATTTAAAGAGTGATCACCCTCCAGTTCAATAAATATATTCCTAAATATACTCCTCAAAATCGTAGCTAGTTTCATTTAGAGCTGCTTTTAAGGTGGAAGGTAATTCATGCTCAATAAGCATGTCAGGCATTTTTAAAAAATCGATTACTTCAGGTGGCAGCGGTAATTTACGTTTGGTTGTATTAATTTTCCGTATTGAAGATGGTAGCAGATCAGAACAGTCCATAGCTCTGCCGAAAACATCCTCCATATTGTGCACCCTTGAACCCTTCTTGGCATGTTTGATACCATAACTTTTATAAATTTTGTAACGCGCTTCCGACGCGTTTTCGCCTAAAATACCGAGTGGCAATATCGCCAACTCCATAATTTGTGAAGAGTGGACTAACAGTTTATAAAGAGTTGTAACATCACCGTCTCCCCACAGTAGTTTTGAAACAGCTCAGCATTTAGTTCATATGCACATAATATTGTTACAAGTAATATGTGTAAACATCGTAAAAACCTTAAATCTCTGTAGTAACGGAAAAATGCTCTTCTCGGCGTGTTACCGTCGTTTGTATTACCGCTTCGGTTTGTTTTGGGTTTGTCCATATGTATACTCATTTTGTCCCGCCAAATTTTTTGAATTACACGGTCCTTTTCTTCTATTTGCGTTTTATGTTCTTTGCTTCTTGCTTGCAATATTTTCAAATCAAGTTTGTAGGAAAGATGAAGGACAAATTCAAAGCAACGAATCCATGCATGCAATTGGCTTATACCATATTGCAAACTATCTCATCTATGTCCAAATTTTGGTTATTTCAAGTCCTTAATTGACAACGTTTAAAGCTTTTCCCTCTATAAGTGTTATGTTATGTTATAACAAATTTTGTATCATTTGACAAATTGCGTTGCAATGATTTAAGGTTAGATATTTCGAGATCTAAACTCCTTTGTTCATTCAAAATATGCTCTTTCCTTTTTTGACGAATTGTATTTTCAGTGGTCTACAAAATTTTACAGATTTTGGAGTACAATTCCCTCAAATAATTTTACCAGACTGCTTTACTAATTCAAGGGAATTATGGACGTCACAAATAACGATTAGAAAAATAACTCTGGAGCTGTTTAAAAAAAATTTTTCTAATAAACTTTATATGTCTACTTGAGCCATCAAATCCATAGCTTAAAATGAATGATATTTTATGTACTGAAGTTGGATTGTCCTTAAATTCCTGTAAGAACAAGAACGACGACCTCTTGACTGATGTCCAATACAGCCTGAAATTTTAGAGGGAACATTTATCCACTTTGCTAAATGGTAACAGCGAACGCGTCGCCGAAGAAGACGAAGGTATCGAGCCCCAAATCACAGGTGACGGCATTAACATCACGTCACCCGACCTCGATGAAGTTTGAAAAGCAATAAGGCGGCTGCAGCCGCTGGAGTTGATGGGTTACCAGATGAGTTACACAAGCATGGGGGCAAAAAGCTGATAAGGTGCATGCAATAGCTCATTTCCCGAACGTGACCGGACGAATGCATGCCCACCGATTGGATTTTAGTGTGCTCTACCCAATCCATAAGAAGATTGATTCTGCAACTTATGCCAGCTCCTGCGGGATAAGCCTCCTTACCATTCCATATAAGGTTCTATAGAACGTATTGTGTGAAAGACTGAAACCAACCATCAACGGACTGATTGGACCTCATCAGTGTGGCTTTAGACATGGTAAATCGACCATCGTCGACTTTAACTCACCTTTCATTGGGCAGCCACCATCTTTTATAAGAGTGTGCAACTATTGGCGTATGCTGATGACATCGATATTATTGGTCTTAACAACGAAGTACCACCTGTCATAAAATAAACAGCCAGCGCGTTCAACTCCACATGAGACGGCTCTTGGAGTGTTCGAGAGAAAGATTCTACGAAAGAGGTTTGGACCTTTACGCCTTTGTGATGGCGAATACCGCAGACGTTGGAACGATGAGTTGTAAAAGCTTATAACGACAGTGACATAGTATGGCGAATTAAGTTAAGCGGCTACGTTAGCTGGGGCATGTCGTGCAAATGGACGAAAATGCTCCAGCCCTGAAAGTATTCAACGTGATGGTGGCAGGGAAGAGGAAGGCCTCCTCTACGTTGGAAAGACCAGGTGGAGAAGGACGTGAATTCACTCGGTGTCTCTAGCTGGCGCCTAGGCGGTTATAGCGCCAATTAAGAAGAGGAAGGGTTTGATTACCTCCATTAAACTGAAGTTGAACGTCTTCTTGGTGTAATCAAATAATTTTGACCGTGTGGTCAATCAAATTTTGTAATGGAAAAACTGCTGAAGCTTCTGTGATTTGTATTTCATTAAGTTACAATACCAACTTACACTCCAGCAATTTTTTATAGTGGAGATAAATGTCGCAATTACAAGACTTACTAAGTTGCCAATGTTATTATATTGCTGTTTGGTGAAATTATGTTCCAAGAGATGGACCAAAGCTTCCTCAGGAGACAAAATCAATGGATGCGCAACATTCGAATTAATTAATTGCTCACTGCATTTAAAAGATAACGAAGATCTGTTCTTTTGAATATTTCGCCGAAATTGGTGCCGCATGAACCAACAATGTCGAGTTGTTTCCTTGTTCTTATGATACTTTAGATGCAATTTTTCTTTCCTGCCGTTCGCATACCCGTCATGTACAAGTTTTCGCGGAATGGCAGGTACGCTTTCAAAAATATCTGCCTAACACTTTCTTCCTCTTCGTAGCTTTTTTTTAAATATTTATCGCCATTTTTTAGATTAGTTTGCAATGAAAAAAGTGAAATTGTGTCCTCGCCCGCAAACTCCCTCACATAATATATCATTTACATGAAAGAACACACCATTACTTTTGACTACATACATTGATAATATACACATCATTTATATTCTACTAAACAAAATTATTCTAGATTTTGCATACCTTCATTAATATTTTCCATTTTAAAAGCACACAATATTTGTTATAGTTAACTTTTTATGACTACTTGAGATTTTCATACAAATTTGCAAAGCAAGTGATTCCCACCTGGTAATATGTAATTTATTTTTAACTCTTACAGCAATGTATAGTTCAACGTAATAACTTTTTTTGCGAAAAACAAAAGTCGAAATTTGCTTCTATTTCTCAATACAGTAGACTCGCGGTAACGTGAACTATTAAAAACCGAGCGTGTTTACGTTTGCGAGGTTGTTCACGTTTTCGAAGGTATAATTTTGAAAATTTTTCAAATAAATTAAACATGTGTTTTAACTCAAATTCATTTATTTTTATTTTATTTCAGATTGTAAAAACATGTAATTTATATGTTTAGGTTTTGTTAAGAAAAAAAATACCTATTGAAATTATTGGAAAAAATGGGTTATCTTTTTTTGGATTTTCTTTTTTTGCAAATTGCTGAACACGGCTTTTTCGCGGAGACGTTTAAGTACGCTGATATCTGTTGGACTTATATTTTCATCTTCCGCCCATTCCAAAGCTTTATTAAAAATGTTGATTGCTTCAATAGGCTCTATTCTTGTATGTGGTCTTTTCAGATTACTATCCTCGCTTTCACTTTCATCACTAGTTAAAACCTCGTTCGTTTCGGTTGAGTTAGGAAAATCTTCAGTCCATTCATTGATATCAGCAATTGAAAAACTAACCTGCAAATACACAATTTAAATCAAATGAGTTATTGCATGGAAGAAAAGGTTCAAACCTCTGGATTAATTGAATGAAGCAGTTCTATTGCGCGTTCTTGTTGGCAGTTAATTGGTAAACAAATCCTTTCTCTCAAAGTAGCTAATGGAATATCCTCATCACAGTCTTTTTCATCTTCTATAGAGCTTAAAATGTTCGTCCAGCATTTTGCAATTGATTCCTTTTCAAGACGTTGCCAAGCTAAATCTAAATAGTCAATAGCGTCTCTTAACGTCAATTTCTTTAGGGCTTCAATAACATCAGTCCCTGTGGCTACAATTGATGCCAAAAGACTGTTTCTGTAGAAAAGTTTTGTAAGTCGTATGGCATTTTGATCCATTGGCTCTATGAGTGGAGTGACATTAGGTGGCATAAACATTGCAGTTATTAACTCGTCATCTGATCTCAATTCATTTTCGGGAGGATGAGATGGAGCATTGTCTATCAACAGCAGAGCTTTATTGGGCAATCCTTGATCTTTTAAAAATTTCCTGACCTACAATAATAAGAAATACACATGTAAAAGTTTGAAATCACTAAAACGGATTTTTTAACCTGTGGTACAAACGAATGGTGAAACCAATGTTTAAAAATGGCAGCCGTCATCCATGACGACTTGGAGCAATTGTAGTCAACAGGAGAATCAAAATTTTTAAAACAGCGAGGATTTTTTGCCTTTCCAATAACAAGAAGTTTAACTTTATGCACCCCTGTTGCGTTTGTACAAGCCAGAAAAGTGACACGCTGTTTTTCCGTTTTTCTTCCAGGAGCATTTTTTCGTGTGAGGATACGTATGTTCTGTCAGGTAGCAGCTTCCAAAATAGTCCCGATTCGTCTGCATTATATATTTGATCGTGCGACAGACCTAGCTCTTTAATTTTGGCTTGCAGCTTGTTTTTGAAAGGGTCCACAAGTTCAGGTCTAGAAGACAACTTTTCTCCACTTATTTTAATAAAACGCACACCATAACGCTTCTTAAAGCGTTGCAACCATCCATCACTCGCATTAAAATCGCTTTGAGATGGTTTAATTTTTGAATGAAAAAATTTAGCTTTTTCTTTAACTATCAATCCATTGACAGGGTAATTTTTTTGTCGCTGTTTAAGGAACCAACGGTAAAGCGCTTTTTCCATTTTAGGAAGTTCAGAACACTTCAAAGTCTTCCGCTTTCCAGGCCCTGAAAATGTACTGTTAACACATTTTAAAATGTTCTCTTTTTTTTTGTTGATAGCGCAAATTGTATATTTTGCAACACTGTACTGGTTTGCTAAGCTGGTTACGCTTGATCCTCCATTTAATTTTTCTATTACATCAACTTTTTCCTTTAACCCTGCTGTTAGGTTAAGACCATTTGGTCCGGCACAGTGTTATAAGGCCATCGGCAATAACGCCATATGGCTTTATTTCGCATCACATTGAGAAATAAGGCCATATGGCCTTATTTCCATTGGAAGAGTGAAATAAAGCCATAACCGAAAATTGTGCATATGAGAAATAAAGCCATACAATCTTTTTTCAACACGAAAAGTAAATTTTGTCTCTTTGGTGGCGGTCGCGCGTTGGCACGCCACCACGCGACGTGCTCGCGCTCCGAACCTCCGCGTGCCGACGCGCCCCAACGCTACGAAATGAATATAATAACCTTTTTGTAAAAGGGAAATTTCCCTTTTACGAAATGTATTTATTTATCTTTTTGTAAAAGGGAAATTTTATAACATATGTATATAGTAAATTGTACATGATAATCTTTTGTAAAAGGAAAATTTTCCTTTTACGGAATTTTTATATATATACTAGCTAATACCCGGCGCGCTTCGCTTCGCCTTATGGGCATCAGTGGAAATGGGAGACGTGTTTCTTTTTTTATCAAGGGTTTCCATACCAATTTTTGATTTCAAAATTTATTGAAAAATGTAAAGAAAATGTTTGATAACATGCGCTTTAGAATGTTCCAAAAAAATCAAAGTTGTTTTATTTAATTTTTACCATTATGCATAAAAACCTATACTGACAAAGTATTGTACTTTAATTGCTAAATTTCAAGATATACACAATTATTTTTGCAACACACTGTTGCGAATGTAAGTAATTCCTTCAAATTTTATTTTTCATAAAAAAGTTTAAAGTATACATGAAAATATAGTTACAAAAATACTTATTATATAAATAGTTATTTGGATTTCAGTTGTTGTAAACCTCTGTAAAGACAACATTAAGCGTTTCATTTTCATTTCCGGGAATTAAAAAACTTTGATTTTTTGATGACCCGGTGCGTGAAAGTGCCACATATAGTTGGCCATGGGTAAAAACTTCGTTACGAAGATCAATGCCGGACACATTGAAGGTTTGCCCTTGGGATTTATTTATTGTAATCGCAAAGCATGTCTTAACCGGGAACTGAACACGTTTAAATGTAAACGGAAAATCCGATGGGATCATAGGAATTCTTGGAATCATCGCAATATCGCCCTTTGCCGGACCGGTTAATATTTTTGCCTCTATGAGGTTGGGAAAAAAAACGTAGAACTTGAAGACGCGTACCGTTACACAACCTGGAGGCTTCAAATTCCGCAAAAGAATTATTGGTGTGCCATTTTTAAGTTTCAGCTCATGTGGAGGCATACCACATGGATTTAAGGAGTCAAGAAACTCTACTGGGTAATGAACCACATCGTTGGGGTCAGTCACTGTATTTACAGACTTAAAAATTTTGAACTCCGATGATATTTTGCTCAATACTGCCTCATTAATTTCTTCGGCTGCCGAATTTTTCGAAGTAATAATTGCACGTTCACAAAGCCAAGTTGAACTCATAGTTTGTATGTTTTCAATATTTGGATAAACATTATTAATGAGTTCGTCGATAGTTCTAACACATTTTCCCATGATATCGGACATTATAACATATCCATTGCGTGCTGTAGTCGCTGAGCTGTTCCCTATTTGTAGAAGATACTGAGAAAATATATTATACTCATTACTTTTACTAAGGTACGCACGCATGTTCACCGATAAACTCAGTTTCTTTAAATGTGGCCAAACTTCTGAATTTCGTAAGCTTGCATTAACAATATCAGCTCGTGTGCCTCTCGGAACCACTGGCAGTATTTGCCTAAAATCGCCTGTGAACACAAAAGTAACACCTCCCATTACAGCATCAGATGATCTCAAATCTTTAAGGGTTGCATTGACGGCATTAATGTGGGATTTATGTGACATCGTAGACTCATCCCATATAATCAGGGATGCCTCCTGAAGAATCTTCGCAGCTCCACAATTTTTCTTTATGTTACATGTGCTGCTTTGTTCCGGTAAAATACTGAGTGGTAGCTTAAAAATAGAATGCGCAGTTCTTCCTCCAGACAAAAGCGTGGCTGCGATTCCAGACGACGCTACGGCAACTGCAATTTTATTTTCGCTACGAACTTTAGCCAAAAGCAACGAAATAATAAAAGTTTTGCCCGTTCCCCCAGGTGCATCTATGAAGTAAACATTACCTGTCCCTTGATTAACGTTAGTGTTAATTTCGTTAAATATTATACGTTGTTCTGATGTCAGTTTTGGTTCGTTTTCTTGTACAAACGTATTAAGCTCAGCAGTGTTATATGATGTTTCTCGTACGAAAGAGAGGTTGGTTAAGTATGACCTTTCTCGATTAGGACTTGGTAATCCAAAGTCACTGAGCCGTTTTTCCCCTAGTTGATAAACTATATCCTCAATAAGAATAAGACCTTCGTTAAACATGGCATCATTGAAGTCCATTTCGGGATTACTACTCCGCTGTCTGGCGTTATGTAAAATATCATCGCACAAATTATTTTTAAATAGATTCCACAATTCTACAGGATCCGATACTTCACAAAAAATAAGTATTATTGCAAAAAGTTCCCTCATTTTATGTGCATTTGCAGAAATGGTTGCATCCGATAAAGCACTTTTCCAGTGCGTATCTTCTTGAAGTAAATTTCTTGCTTGAGCTGCTGCACGATACGTAGGCAACACCACTCCATCGAATTTTCTTAAATCCTCAAAACTTGTAGGACCTCGAACCGAATGCAATAAGAGTCTTAGATAAAAACACTCCGAATAGTTGGGATGTATGGTATAAACTCTTCCCAAAGCCGTGTCTTGCTTAATTCCTGGGTAATTGGGAACATCTTGTCCACGCAGTCTCCGTTGCCACTTTTTGTTCGTCCAAGTGTAATATGCTGGAACTTCGTTGTAAAGCAAAGTATTCGCAAAGCTATCAGTCGCACATAGTTTAAAAAACGCTGTAAGAGTAGTTTCCGGTGGATTCTGGATATCGTTGTTCAAATTATTTGGATCAAAGTATACTCTTTGGCCATTTTCCAGATGAACAGCTAGATGCATTACTGTCGGATAACGTTCGTGGATAGAAAATCTCAGTATTCTCCATATTCCTTCAGAAGTGCTTAGATATCTCCCATTCAAAAAATTGTTTATTTCATCATGTCTATCCTGGATGGAAAATGTAGCTGCGTCACTGCCCTTATTAACATATTTGCATATATATTTTATAGCTTGCACAGAATGACAATATTCAACGTTAATATGAGCAGCGAAACATCGCGAAAGCATAGGACAATAAGGCACTATCCATGTATTATCGATTGTGTAACCGTTAGAAATTAAGTTATGAGTGAACCCCCCATCGGCTGGAGATCTTCTTCTGTATTTAGGATACCCGTCATCCCCTGTTTGTGTATGCCGAAGGAATTCACGTGGAAATCTTTTAGAACATCGACCGTTTACCATGCATGGTGAGGCGGGGTTATGCAAACCACATGGCCCATGTACCATGCTTTTACAAACTATGTCATATAATAAAGGATCTTCTTGAGCATTAGGTATTTCCGCTGAAATTATACTGTCTATTTCATCCGGGCGTATTTTAACGGCAAGCCAAATTAAGATATGGGCATGTGGCAAACCGCGCTTTTGCCACTCTACAGAATACATGTGGCACTTCACTGAACCAAATATGTTATGTTTGGTTATGATATCCATAAGCTGTTGCAATTTTAAATGGAACACTCTTGCTACAATATCATGACGCTCACTTGCGCGTTGGCCAGGAAATAATTTCTGTGTTATCTCACTCCACTCCGGATTACACGTAAAAGTTACAAACAGATCGGGTCTGCCATAGTGCCGCACATAAAGTAGGGCATCTTGTGTGCGCTCATGAAGGTATCTAGGTGACCCCGTAAAAGTGGATGGTAAAACAATTAACTGGCCTATATCTTCTGGATTCGCATCTTCATTTACCGCATCCCGTAAGTGGATGTAGTTATCGGCTCGTAATGCTTTTTGATGAGCTCGTAAATAGTTCAAGCGCTCAGTGATCATTTTTGCAGCCATATCTACACAATACTGATTGAAAAGTTGCCCATACCTGTGAATTACATTAAAACTGTCTGTTCGTATCATAAGTCTATAAGAATAGTATTGCATGCAAGACACTAATTTTGTCGGGGAAACCTCCCCAGTTAGTGCCGATACTTGTAAAATGTCAATATTGTAACCATCCTCGCCATTTACAAATATTATTGGATATTGTAAAGGATCGTAAGAGCGATGAAGTTCGGATATCCGCTGAAGGCTATTATCGCGCGAACGTAAAACAATATCACGTGGACCATTACTTGCATCCACTATTAACACCGCAACCTCATTTGTAGTAGGGACATTATATCGACCGCGATGTTCATTGGCAGGATGTTTTTCAGCATGGATCACAATCTTGTAAGATTCATCGCTAGTGGACGTACATTCCATTGCCGATTTTATACTGCGCACATAAGCATTATTTTCGTGAAGAATTCGCTGGAGATATTCCAAAATTGCACTTTTAAGAGCGGGTGCGGCATTTGTCCGCATTCATATGTAAGCGATTTGTTACGACAGTAAATGCTATTCTAATATCACCTATATAATTCAATTGTGGCCTATAATTAAACGCAGACCTATCTGCGACTGCAGGTTGGGAATACAGCATGGCTTCCCCTCTTGCTAACGCTCCTACAGTTCTACGTCGCGCCATTCTCCTTGCTGCTCTCGAGCTCCTCGATAAATTTGGTTTAGATTTCGGCATTTCTAGTCACTTCGCACCTTTATGTTGTTCATAATTATTTTTCTATACTATTATATAAAAATCTAACTCGAAATTTTGTTTAAGCTAAAGAGCCAATCTACTGGCCCGATTTTTTTCATTCAAATTTAAAAATATCATAACCCGGCCACAATAGGTAACAAGGCCATTTTTTTTAATTAAAAATTTTATTAAAAATAGTTTTAATTTAATTTACTTTTGTATGGAAACCCATCACATATGTATGTATTGCTCTCTATCTTCTCTATTTTTATACTCGCACAGCTGCCACGGCAGAACAAAGCGGGCCGACGTACACGCACACACACAAACAGTTCGACGCTTAAAACAATCAAAGTCTTGTTTCGCTGCATATTTTGAGTTACTAAATTGTGCTCAGAGAACAGAAACATGAGCGCTTTAACAGGTGGACGGAAGCGGTACACATACAACAACTGTACAAACAAGCAGCTGGACGCTGAAAAATAGAAATTTTGAGTTACAGCAGGTATTGATAATGGTTGAAGCACTGACATTTTTTGCAACTCACCTCGCAGTTGCACTCAAGTAGACAAATTTTCAAATGCGTTAAGGTATTGATCATGTAAAATTATTGAGTCACAATTTTATAAAAAAACTACCGTTAGAGCGTTCACCCATATCACCGGTTTGGTAAAAATTTATTGAGAAATTAATGTTTAGTCGAATGCGCAGGTGGATTTTTTTATTTACACAGAAAGGTTGTTCATGAAAAAGTAAGTACAATTCTAAAAATATATGTAAAAAATAATTATAAACAACATAAAGGTGCGAAGTGACTAGAAATGCCGAAATCTAAACCAAATTTATCGAGGAGCTCGAGAGCAGCAAGGAGAATGGCGCGACGTAGAACTGTTGGAGCGTTAGCAAGAGGGGAAGCCATGCTGTATTCCCAACCTGCAGTCACAGATAGGTCTGCGTTTAATTATAGGCCACAATTGAATTATATAGGTGATATTAGAATAGCATTTACTGTCGTAACAAATCGCTTACATATGAATGCAGGTGATTCACTTCTTTCGATTGGGGAGATGACAGAAATATGTTTGCACTGCAGTGCGGTAAAGTGGCGAAAGGAACCAAAGGGAATTTGCTGTAGCAGTGGCCGAGTTCGACTTAATGATATTCCTGAACCTCCAGATTTACTCAAAGCTTTGCTAAGGGGAACACACGAATCATCAAACCATTTCCTTAAGCATATTAGAAAGTACAACAGCTGCTTTGCAATGACATCGTTTGGTGGCAAAGAAGTCAAAGAAGGTAATTATATGCCTACTTACAAGGTTCATGGTCAGGTTTACCATCTTATTGGTAGCTTGATGCCAGCAACGCAAATTACGCCAAAATTTCTCCAAATATATTTTACCACTGACGAGGAACAAATTTCTTTGCGGACAAATGCCGCACCCGCTCTTAAAAGTGCAATTTTGGAATATCTCCAGCGAATTCTTCACGAAAATAATGCTTATGTGCGCAGTATAAAATCGGCAATGGAATGTACGTCCACTAGCGATGAATCTTACAAGATTGTGATCCATGCTGAAAAACATCCTGCCAATGAACATCGCGGTCGATATAATGTCCCTACTACAAATGAGGTTGCGGTGTTAATAGTGGATGCAAGTAATGGTCCACGTGATATTGTTTTACGTTCGCGCGATAATAGCCTTCAGCGGATATCCGAACTTCATCGCTCTTACGATCCTTTACAATATCCAATAATATTTGTAAATGGCGAGGATGGTTACAATATTGACATTTTACAAGTATCGGCACTAACTGGGGAGGTTTCCCCGACAAAATTAGTGTCTTGCATGCAGAACTATTCTTATAGACTTATGATACGAACAGACAGTTTTAATGTAATTCATAGGTATGGGCAACTTTTCAATCAGTATTGTGTAGATATGGCTGCAAAAATGATCACTGAGCGCTTGAACTATTTACGAGCCCATCAAAAAGCATTACGAGCCGATAACTACATCCACTTACGGGATGCGGTAAATGAAGATGCGAATCCAGAAGATATAGGCCAGTTAATTGTTTTACCATCCACTTTTACGGGGTCACCTAGATACCTTCATGAGCGCACACAAGATGCCCTACTTTATGTGCGGCACTATGGCAGACCCGATCTGTTTGTAACTTTTACGTGTAATCCGGAGTGGAGTGAGATAACACAAGTGAGCGTCATGATATTGTAGCAAGAGTGTTCCATTTAAAATTGCAACAGCTTATGGATATCATAACCAAACATAACATATTTGGTTCAGTGAAGTGCCACATGTATTCTGTAGAGTGGCAAAAGCGCGGTTTGCCACATGCCCATATCTTAATTTGGCTTGCCGTTAAAATACGCCCGGATGAAATAGACAGTATAATTTCAGCGGAAATACCTAATGCTCAAGAAGATCCTTTATTATATGACATAGTTTGTAAAAGCATGGTACATGGGCCATGTGGTTTGCATAACCCCGCCTCACCATGCATGGTAAACGGTCGATGTTCTAAAAGATTTCCACGTGAATTCCTTCGGCATACACAAACGGGATGACGGGTATCCTAAATACAGAAGAAGATCTCCATCCGATGGGGGGTTCACTCATAACTTAATTTCTAACGGTTACACAATCGATAATACATGGATAGTGCCTTATTGTCCTATGCTTTCGCGATGTTTCGCTGCTCATATTAACGTTGAATATTGTCATTCTGTGCAAGCTATAAAATATATATGCAAATATGTTAATAAGGGCAGTGACGCAGCTACATTTTCCATCCAGGATAGACATGATGAAATAAACAATTTTTTGAATGGGAGATATCTAAGCACTTCTGAAGGAATATGGAGAATACTGAGATTTTCTATCCACGAACGTTATCCGACAGTAATGCATCTAGCTGTTCATCTGGAAAATGGCCAAAGAGTATATTTGATCCAAATAATTTGAACAACGATATCCAGAATCCACCGGAAACTACTCTTACAGCGTTTTTTAAACTATGTGCGACTGATAGCTTTGCGAATACTTTGCTTTACAACGAAGTTCCAGCATATTACACTTGGACGAACAAAAAGTGGCAACGGAGACTGCGTGGACAAGATGTTCCCAATTACCCAGGAATTAAGCAAGACACGGCTTTGGGAAGAGTTTATACCATATATCCCAACTATTCGGAGTGTTTTTATCTAAGACTCTTATTGCATTCGGTTCGAGGTCCTACAAGTTTTGAGGATTTAAGAAAATTCGATGGAGTGGTGTTACCTACGTATCGTGCAGCAGCTCAAGCAAGAAATTTACTTCAAGAAGATACGCACTGGAAAAGTGCTTTATCGGATGCAACCATTTCTGCAAGTGCACATAAAATGAGGGAACTTTTTGCAATAATACTTATTTTTTGTGAAGTATCGGATCCTGTAGAATTGTGGAATCTATTTAAAAATAATTTGTGCGATGATATTTTACATAACGCCAGACAGCGGAGTAGTAATCCCGAAATGGACTTCAATGATGCCATGTTTAATGAAGGTCTTATTCTTATTGAGGATATAGTTTATCAACTAGGGGAAAAACGGCTCAGTGACTTTGGATTACCAAGTCCTAATCGAGAAAGGTCATACTTAACCAACCTCTCTTTCGTACGAGAAACATCATATAACACTGCTGAGCTTAATACGTTTGTACAAGAAAACGAACCAAAACTGACATCAGAACAACGTATAATATTTAACGAAATTAACACTAACGTTAATCAAGGGACAGGTAATGTTTACTTCATAGATGCACCTGGGGGAACGGGCAAAACTTTTATTATTTCGTTGCTTTTGGCTAAAGTTCGTAGCGAAAATAAAATTGCAGTTGCCGTAGCGTCGTCTGGAATCGCAGCCACGCTTTTGTCTGGAGGAAGAACTGCGCATTCTATTTTTAAGCTACCACTCAGTATTTTACCGGAACAAAGCAGCACATGTAACATAAAGAAAAATTGTGGAGCTGCGAAGATTCTTCAGGAGGCATCCCTGATTATATGGGATGAGTGTACGATGTCACATAAATCCCACATTAATGCCGTCAATGCAACCCTTAAAGATTTGAGATCATCTGATGCTGTAATGGGAGGTGTTACTTTTGTGTTCACAGGCGATTTTAGGCAAATACTGCCAGTGGTTCCGAGAGGCACACGAGCTGATATTGTTAATGCAAGCTTACGAAATTCGGAAGTTTGGCCACATTTAAAGAAACTGAGTTTATCGGTGAACATGCGTGCGTACCTTAGTAAAAGTAATGAGTATAATATATTTTCTCAGTATCTTCTACAAATAGGGAACAGCTCAGCGACTACAGCACGCAATGGATATGTTATAATGTC
Organism: Anomoia purmunda; assembly: GCA_951828415.1. Lineage (NCBI taxonomy): Eukaryota > Metazoa > Arthropoda > Insecta > Diptera > Tephritidae > Anomoia > Anomoia purmunda. Next base: position 67,959,575 of record OX639998.1, on the reverse strand, counting down.
CGATATCGTGGGAAAATGTGTTAGAACTATCGACGAACTCATTAATAATGTTTACCCAAATATTGAAAACATACAAACTATGAGTTCAACTTGGCTTTGTGAACGTGCAATTATTACTTCGAAAAATTCGGCAGCCGAAGAAATTAATGAGGCAGTATTGAGCAAAATATCATCGGAGTTCAAAATTTTTAAGTCTGTAAATACAGTGACTGACCCCAACGATGTGGTTCATTACCCAGTAGAGTTTCTTGACTCCTTAAATCCATGTGGTATGCCTCCACATGAGCTGAAACTTAAAAATGGCACACCAATAATTCTTTTGCGGAATTTGAAGCCTCCAGGTTGTGTAACGGTACGCGTCTTCAAGTTCTACGTTTTTTTCCCAACCTCATAGAGGCAAAAATATTAACCGGTCCGGCAAAGGGCGATATTGCGATGATTCCAAGAATTCCAATGATCCCATCGGATTTTCCGTTTACATTTAAACGTGTTCAGTTCCCGGTTAAGACATGCTTTGCGATTACAATAAATAAATCCCAAGGGCAAACCTTCAATGTGTCCGGCATTGATCTTCGTAACGAAGTTTTTACCCATGGCCAACTATATGTGGCACTTTCACGCACCGGGTCATCAAAAAATCAAAGTTTTTTAATTCCCGGAAATGAAAATGAAACGCTTAATGTTGTCTTTACAGAGGTTTACAACAACTGAAATCCAAATAACTATTTATATAATAAGTATTTTTGTAACTATATTTTCATGTATACTTTAAACTTTTTTATGAAAAATAAAATTTGAAGGAATTACTTACATTCGCAACAGTGTGTTGCAAAAATAATTGTGTATATCTTGAAATTTAGCAATTAAAGTACAATACTTTGTCAGTATAGGTTTTTATGCATAATGGTAAAAATTAAATAAAACAACTTTGATTTTTTTGGAACATTCTAAAGCGCATGTTATCAAACATTTTCTTTACATTTTTCAATAAATTTTGAAATCAAAAATTGGTATGGAAACCCTTGATAAAAAAAGAAACACGTCTCCCATTTCCACTGATGCCCATAAGGCGAAGCGAAGCGCGCCGGGTATTAGCTAGTTATATATATTTTTAGAATTGTACTTACTTTTTCATGAACAACCTTTCTGTGTAAATAAAAAAATCCACCTGCGCATTCGACTAAATATTAATTTCTCAATAAATTTTTACCAAACCGGTGATATGGGTGAACGCTCTAACGGTAGTTTTTTTTATAAAATTGTGACTCAATAATTTTACATGATCAATACCTTAACGCATTTGAAAATTTTTCTACTTGAGTGCAACTGCGAGGTGAGTTGCAAAAAATGTCAGTGCTTCAACCATTATCAATACCTGCTGTAACTCAAAATTTCTATTTTTCAGCGTCCAGCTGCTTGTTTGTACAGTTGTTGTATGTGTACCGCTTCCGTCCACCTGTTAAAGCGCTCATGTTTCTGTTCTCTGAGCACAATTTAGTAACTCAAAATATGCAGCGAAACAAAACTTTGATTGTTTTAAGCGTCGAACTGTTTGTGTGTGTGCGTGTACGTCGGCCCGCTTTGTTCTGCCGTGGCAGCTGTGCGAGTATAAAAATAGAGAAGATAGAGAGCAATACATACATATGTGGTCTGGTGATGCTCTCTAAGCACAAACGACTGAATGGCAAACGACCAAGCAATGATGGGTTTCCATACAAAAGTAAATTAAATTAAAACTATTTTTAATAAAATTTTTAATTAAAAAAAATGGCCTTGTTACCTATTGTGGCCGGGTTATGATATTTTTAAATTTGAATGAAAAAAATCGGGCCAGTAGATTGGCTCTTTAGCTTAAACAAAATTTCGAGTTAGATTTTTATATAATAGTATAGATATGTATATAAAAAAAAAATTTGGAAATAAAGACACTGTGTCGTGTGAAAAAAAAGAAATAAAGCCATTATGGCTTTATTGCCGATGGCCTTATAACACTGAGCCATTTGGTCCAATTTTTTTTTTGTTTTCTTTGTAACTTTGGAACGGTGATATATACTGTCTAAATTTTTCAGCTCATGTGGTGTTTTTATAAAACAATATTATGTGCGAAAATTTAATTCTCTGACTTAAAACTGGACTAAGATAAATTGAAAATTACGAATCTTAGGTTAAGGGACCATTTGGTCCATAGTATATTTTCTTTGATTTTCTTTACATTAATTTTCCAAAAATAAGTATTTATTAGTTTGTTCGATATTTTTTGGCACTACATGATGAGCAAAAAAATGTTTTTCGGTTGGTTTTGCAAATAAACGCACTGCAAATGGAGCATTTTACATCAGACTTAGACTTGCAGCAACTACAAATTCCTCGCTTTCGAGCTCCTGAACTAGAAGCATTTTTAGAGCAGGCCTCTGGTGCTGGGTTTTACCAGAGTTGAGTAAATAATAAAATAATAATATTTAGCAAGTATTGAACCAAACTAAATATAAAGACTAAGATTAAATTGTTATTTTGTATGAAAACTGCAGTATGGACCAAATGGTCCTCTAACCTAAGATTCGTAAGTTTTTTTTAACCTAACAGCAGGGTTAAAGACAAGTATTTTGGTCGTTTTTGCGACATTTTTCACGAATAACTTTAGATTAGATCATGCAAAGTCAGCAACGCGCGCTAATTTAATGCCAATCCACATCGATCCATCCCAGTATACTCATAAGCAATAATTTACGGGTATTCCCCGTTTTATAAAAACGATTCCCATAATTAACATACATATGTATGCATGTAGAAAAGAAAATAACGTTTTAAATGCATTTTAAATTTGTTCACGTTATAGGGCTTTCTCACCGTGTTCACGCTACCGAGTAGTCAGTGTAAAAAAAATTATGTTCATGTTAGCCGGTGTTCACACAAGGCGGTGTTTTTGTTACCGCGAGTCTACTGTATTTCAATTTTGAACCATAGTGCACGGGTGCAAGGCTACTCCGTAGCTGTTGTAAGGCATGAATAGCTTTTTCGACATGCTTACGTGCAGTAAAAGCCGCTCTTGCTTCGATGATTGGTTCTGTTTTGATGATTGGCGCTGTTTTGATGACTGGCGCTTTTTTGGTAATTGGCGCTGCTACGATAGGAATTGAGCGATTGAGTGTATGGTGTTGCTTGAAACAAAGTTTGGACGTTTTGGCCGATCCATATTTACGCACTTTGTCGTGGGTGCGAGCCAGACAATTCGGGCAGTAATTAAAACGATGTACGCAACGAGTACGTTGGTAAGAGATGGCAGCGCGCTGCAGCGGTAATTGCCAGATCCGGACGTCGCACATAGGTTCGAGCTTGGCCTAAATTCGTATTTTTCATGTCTTCCGATTTGGATGAATTTTTCACAGTTTTTTAACAACTATCCAAATATTATGAATCCACAAATATTAGGCCCATATCTTTATTAATTTTTTGTCCACAGCCGCTCAAAGTGGGCATATGATTACATGTTAAAAATGACAACAAAATTAACTAAATATTCAAAACATTGATACAATAAAATGAATCTTAGAATATGACGTTTAAGTAATTTTTCTGTTAAAACAAGAGGAGATTTGTATCAAAATTCATTTGAAAAAAAAATGTATGAAAAATTTCGTGGAACAGCACATTTTCTATGTCAAAATGTGAATGTTTGTCAAATTCAATGGACTGCATCTTTTTATCACCGTCTAGCCCTGTTGAGATATGTATATATATCAAATTACAGCCTGAAACCTCTGCTAAACGATAAAAAAAATTCAGCTGCACGTTTTTGCACATTTTTGAAACAACTTCAAAAAACTGTAAAATGGTAGTGGAAAATTACGCATACGCCCAAAAGAATGCAATTGTTCTTAAATGATCGCAGCGGCAGCGCCAGTTGGGTCGCTGCCCGCATTGCATTTAGTAATATTTAAGTTGTATGGGAGGTGGGCGTAAAAGTAGGCGGATTTCAAATTTTCAGGAACGTATTATACAATTATAAAATTCATTTGTTGTGAAAATTTAGTCGATCGAGTAAAAATTAAGGAAGTTATGCCACTTTTTATTTATTTATTTAGTCCAAAAATTAGTCAACAAAAACAAAGTGTCTTACAGACTAATGCAGATATTTCACAAACATTGTGTTACTAACTACAGAAAATTTAAGTTTATAAACATCGTACGGAATATCATAATTACTTAAAGGCTAAGTTAAGATTTATAATGAAAGACTGTTTTGGGGATGCAAAATCTATCCCGTAAGACTTGTAGATTGTATTGAATTCTATGAGAGCTCTCGTGATAGGCGCATTTGTTGCAAATAGAGTTCTTATGAAGCCAATACTAAAAAAATCAAAATTACGTAGCGTTCTTATCGGGGTGTTAAAAGAAATAATGTTAAGAAGATTAGGACAATCAACAACACCACGAATAATATCGAATACGAATGATAGCGCCAAAATAGACCTTCTAGACTGCAGGGATTTTAAGTTAATAAGAAGGCATCTCGAGTAATAAGATGGTACGGGATCATAAAAACGAAGGGAACTTAGAGCATAGCGCATGAAAACTTTCTGGATGCGTTCAATTCTATCAATATGACAGGCGTGATAAGGTCTCCAAATGAAAGATGCGTATTCTAGTTTAGAACGGACAAATGACATATAGAGTAACTTACGAGTGTAGGGACTTGAAAACTCTGTACTATTGCGCCTTACAAATGCTAACATAGCATAGGATTTAGAAATTATATGATTAATATTCTTAGTAAAACTAAACTTTGCATCGAAAATAACGCCTAAGTCCATAGCTTCATTGACGGATTTCAAAAGACAATTAGAGATAAGATAAGATGTTCGTAAAGGTGAAAATTTAAGTTGTATGAAAAGTGGGCGTAAAAGTGGGCGGATTTCATTCAAATTTTCAGGAACGTATTATACAATTATAAAATACATTTGTTGTGAAAATTTAGTCGATCGAGTAAAAATTATGGAAGTTATGTCACTTTTTCAATTTAAGTTGTATGGGAGGTTGGCGTAAAAGTGGGCGGATAGTTTTGATTTTTTTGTCATGTCTTAATAGTATCTGTGCCAAATTTTGTAGTTCTACAAACACTCCTTCTATTTTTGGCCACTGCTTGTATGAACTCGAACCAATGTGCACAAACACTCCTTCTATTTTTGGCCACTGCTTGTATGAACTCGAACCAATGTGCGTCGCGGTGTTTGCGGTTATTGTATGTGATTAGAATTCGCATGATGAATAAAACGAAATATGTAAGAAATCACTCGCAAGACTTTGTACTAAGGTGAGGAACGGATAATAGATCGAGTTTTTCTTCGGTCGTTTTCGTTGTTCAAGTGGAGCGACGATTTTCGGACTGAAAATGGCCGTTGCTGGCGAGTTTTTTTGAGCCAGTCTGCCCCATGCCGCAAAGGGACTGATGTATTAAGTCCTGCGGCCTGCAGCCTCGCGTTCCAGTATATGTTACGATTTGTTACGTATACCTTCCATGTTCGTGGAAGCTTTTCTAGCCACAAAAGGACTAGTGAAGAGTCAGGCCATCAGAAGCTTCCGGTTTCCCCTAAGGGGAGTTAATTAACAACGTGTTTAATGCGTTTTGAAAGTAAGACTGCACCACACAGCGCGTAAGGCTGATTGTATGAGCCACTTTAGTTTTGAAAAGAAATGATGAGATCTTACGGTATTTTTTTTTTGTGCTCTTATAAAGATGAGTGAACATTGAATTTGAAAAAGTTTGCATTTTTGTGCATTGGTAAATGGTTTGATAGGAACGATGGAATATGCTCGTACACATCGCGAGGAGCCCTGAATGAGAGAGAGAGCTTTAGTGGGGCCACTACGACATACTCTGTTTAAGGGCGTCTGTTCACCAGTAGGTGCGGCTACAAGCGGGTGTCTGTCTTAGAGCTAGCGGCTCGCTATATAAAGGAATGTATCTCAAAATCAAAAAAACACCAGTATATGGTTGTGCGCTGGAATGTCCGAACTCTTAATGGGGAAGGTCCCGCTGCCCGGCTGCGAAACCAAATCGATCATGTTGCGATAGACGGAAGGCACGTTTCCATTGTATTAGAGGACCGTACACTCCGAGGCCCGAATATCGATTCGGATCATTATGTTATCGCAGCCAAGATGTGCATACGACTCTGCGCAGCAAAGAACGTGCTTCTAAATACACAAGGAAAGCGCGACATCGGAGAGCTGCAATCGCAAAACGCAGTTACTAACTTCGCCAC